>CM063518.1:1247500-1950000 GCA_032199755.1 Ambrosia artemisiifolia | reverse complement strand
AACATTTTGTATATTTTGATTTGTCTTCATAGTTCATACATTGCATAGTTGCATACCCAATCCTATTTATTTAACAATGTAGCTAAATAACAAAATATCCAACCAAACCAAAGCACAATATTACATATCAAAACCACAAAATTCAGAATAAAAAACTATTAGATAGTATATCCAACCAAACCAAAGCACAATATTCCATATCAAAACCACAAAATTCAAAATATCCACGAACAAACCCGACTATTTACACATATCTCCCCCACAATAGCAGTGAAGGTCCACACATCTCTGCTTGAAAGGTGGACACTTGCAGATGCTTCTGCAATCAGCGGGAACATGGCAAATCGGCGTACTCCGAACACGTCCTTCCGTCCTTCCGCCGGTTTCAGCCACTGCTACTTTGAGTTGAGCCTCAGCGGGATCATGGCAAGTCAGAACACATCCTTCCTTGGTTTCAGTCACTGCTACTTTGAGTTGAGCCTCAGCGGGATCATGGCAATTCAGAACACATCCTTCCTTGGTTTCAGTCACTGCTACTTTGAGTTGAGCCTCAGCGGGATCATGGCAATTCAGAACACATCCTTCCTTGGTTTCAGTCACTGCTACTTTGAGTTGAGCCTCAAGTATTAAGACGATGCTTATAAATGCAATTATCTTCATATTCATTTGATATTTTATCGATTTCATTCTACCTTCGTTTCGCATTGTTAAATACTTCGAATACAGTATTTTGAAACGCAACGTTCTTTCTATATGCTTTCTGTTAATAAATGTGTCTATATTTGTATAGTATACATTACGTCAAGTTAGATATTGATTACACCCTATGATACGTAAGGTAATTAGTAGAATATTGGGAGTGAATGTCACGTATTTTACGTAAAAGATTAAAATAAAATATAATATAAATAATATGGATTTGTTATAGAATAGTTATTCTGTTCCAGTTAAGATGCCAAACACCGTACATCATTTTATATGTCAAATATATATGGTGCTATCAATAATGTATGATGTACAACATGAATGAGTATGGAAAACACAAAACCAATCAATGAGGTTTAAAAGAAGTGCTTATAACAGTGTGATAAAACAGAAAAGCAGTAAATCAGAAGTCAAAAAACTGGTTAAAAGTAGGAAGTTTTAGTGAAACATACCTAGGGAATCATCGTTAGATCAAGTTGTCTATGATAACAAACTTGATAGTTCAAAAGTGTAGACTTCAAAATATTAACATACTAACAACTAAAGATGAACATATTGTACTTAACATATTATGTAGAGATGTTCTAAAATTTTAACTTCTAAAATCCGAATCCGATCCGAATATCCGAATAGTGATTCGGATTCGAATCGGGTCATCCAAAATATCCAAATAAGAATTCAGATCTTTTTTTTATTCGGATTTTGGTTGTTTTCGAATTTCGGATTTTTTGAACACCCTAATTGCCTTTTGTCCTTTGATCTCTAAACTTTTTAATTTAACATTAAAAGAAATAACTCATTCCCTATCTTTATACTTGTCAAACACTGTCACGTCACCACTCGCTCAATAAATAATCTAAAACTCAATGAAAATAGTTGCGAACGATAAAATAGCGAGGAAAACAAAATAACTTGTGTATACTTGTATATTTTGATTTTTTTAAATAGATTGGTTTGAACTAACATTTCGTAGCTCGTCAAGACAAATGTTGGTTGAAAACCTATAAATCACAACCTTCTGAAAGCACGACAATGGAAAATCAGTAAAACCCGTTGGAATCAAAGATTGAACCTGATACCTCAAAGAGGCTAGGCTCTACCTGTTATTTCTCATGCCACTCTACCACGAGGGTGGAGCACAAGACATGTATTCTAACTACATTATTTATTTATTTTGGAATTTGGATTGTCTAGTACCAAAAAAAAAAAAAGTCAGCTGAAAAAGACTCTGTTGACATTAAGCAGATAATGAACTTGATTGAGGTGGCGACTCCCTTCACATTTTACTGTTTTGCTAAATCATTTGGTTAGTTAAATAATGCAGTTTTTTCTTTAATAGCTTATTATGATACTTAATTTACGTAATAAATCTGGACACACGCATGAAGTAAGGGGGGCAAGGAGAGCCGTTCGACAATTTTACCTACATGTGATACAATTTTTTTTGTTAAAACTAGTGGGAATGCCCGCGCGTTGCTGCGGGTATCTATATTTTTTTGGCGCTATGACTGGTCTCATTCTCTTTCCACAGCACTAATTATATATTTGGCAACAGACATTAAAACCAGATTTCCTACACCAACAGTTTACCACACAAACACAATCAAACATATATCAACAGTTTAACAAATTGGGGTGAATTCTTACCCAAAAAACACAAGAAAAAACTATAGCAGTTGAAAATTATGATATAAAAAAATTTCACCATTGTTGTTGCCTATCTAATAAACAACTGAAACAAACTGTGAGATTGCCTGTAGATTAAACATCAATAAAATAGCATTAATCATGCTATCTAATATCTATAACAAAATGTGTAAATGATTATTTCATATTTTTTTCTCACCCTTCTTTCTAGAACTCACATGAGGTACCTCTTAAGCATCCTTGACTTTAGTTTCCTTTTTCTTATGACTGTTATGCCCCTTCATTACGTTTTGTTAGTTTTTTCAGAACTGTTGATATGTAGTCAGGTCAGCTCAGGTCGCCTTCGGTTGAACTTTTTTGGACCACTGGTTCCTGACCGCACCTTTGGGTTAGCTTCTTGCCATTCTTCGTCAGAGATTGCTTCTTGAACTTCTTCAGGGACTAATTTTTCATCTTTAGTGGTGCTATGACTGTTATGCCCCTTCATTACCTTTTGAACAACCACCTCTTACACATCCTCCTGAATAATAGATTATGTTTCTGTTACAATGATCTTATCAGTATCATGAATTGCCATGTCATCATTCCGTGCGTCTATTGGGAGTTCATGAGTCTTCCCACCAACAGGTGACGCCTAAAAGTCAGTTTGTAGGTCAAATTAGTCATATGACATAATAAATATTGGTTTGTTTATCATGATATCTAACTACCTTTGCACGACGTTTCTTCTGTCCATCTCCCTTAGAATCTTGATCTGGACTTATGAAATCAAGTAGATCCGATACACTGCAAGAATGAAGTCCAAATATGTTGGTCCATAAATTTATATTATTGGACAGTTAATATAGAGTACAAATGGATATATCATATACCATATTAATACCTAAGGTGACCCTTGCTGGCAATAGATGCGTCTGGTTTTGGAGTTTCGTGGTATTTTAGCTATTTTTTATTTGTTTTGACCTGTAATCACAACCTAAATCTAATTAACCATTAATAACTAACCAGGCCATAAACAACCACCTCTATAACTTACTATGGCTTTTGTCAAGAACGTCATAACTATAAAATGTCAAAGTGAGCATTCTTTGAAATAGATAAAAATAATTAATTTTATAAACAATTCTTTGAAATAGTACAGATCCAATATCACCGGATATATAGAGATACAACCGTTTACATAACTTTATTGCTTTGCTTTTGTTGGGTATGACAATGCTTACACACTAACAAAATATGAAATTTTCAGGTAACTAAAACAGTTTTTATTATAGCATACCTGGCTATCAATGGCGAAGTACTCCAAGTTCATCTGCAAATTCCCATCCAAAGTAAATACAAGTATACAACTATGAAATTTTGTTATATATATAATAACAAAGATTATAAATGAGCTTATGCCTCTTTCATAGCACGTAAGCGAGATTTTAAACTTTGCTCCTTTTTTATGTAATTCACCAATTCTTTTGGAACAGATGAGCTGAAGAAGACGTAAGCACTGAAAGGATGAAAACATATATTAGGAACCATAATAAGATCTAAACAACCATATTCTCATGATGCGACGCAAAAATAAAACATGAAAAAAGGCCTATGATATTTCACATACTCTCTATAAAGAGGGGTTCTTCCAGCCATGTCGGACAGCAGTATACGGACACTGCATATTTAGAGAATAGAGACGTGTGAGGATACAATCAAACAAGCTACCTCTCATTGGAGATGATTAAGATGAAGGAACACCAATCATGGCACCTATAATCAGCAATACACAATAGAACCTAGAGTAGGCACTTGATATGAATAAGTTCGGTGTTTGTTTAAATACAAACAATTTTTCCCCATTTTTATGAATAAACTGGTAGTTAAAATACAAAAATTAAAAAACCAATATTATTACTGTAAGAATCTGAATCTTTGAAAAGCGATTTATAAGGTTGTGCACATTGGAAACAAACTTAGTAAAACTTTTAACCCTTTGACCCGTTCCATTTCAGACTTCAAGAATACAAGTTAGAACAAAATAATGCACAATCATACATGGGTGTGTGTGAATCGACCCGTTACGCAAATAACGTCTAACTAATGATAAATAAAAAAAGCTAATTCAGTGTTTGAGTATACCTCCCCTTATGCTCATTTTTGTTGCTGACCGACATTGACCTCGTTTTACCCAACCCAGTTGATGTCTGAGTTGACCAGTTTGACTGGGTTATCTCCAAGTTGTCCCGTGTTAAATTCCAACAGCTACCAAATCGTCAATAGTCCCGTCTGGATTCATCAGATCTGACCAGACATGAATTGTACATAATCAGAAAGGGTTTAGGATTGTTAGATAACATGTTAATAGCCTCGTGCTGCAACTGAAAATTATAATAAAACTCATAAGAAAAGGGAAACAATGATACTCAAGCTTTTGCACTCGCGACTGAATCGTTAAATTTTATGTTTCTTCTACAAGTTGGGTCAAAATAAGCCAAAACAGGCCAGGTTGGGTTGATGTTGATCCATCAACCTCTTTCTTTATCTTTTATTTATACTTAAAAGTAATGATTGTATTAAATGTGATTACACAAATAATACACTAAAAAATGCAAGAAGTGATGCCATCGAGTACGATAATATGAGATGAAACAAAAGGGCAAACGCTTGTGAAGACCAAAGTTACCTTCATAGCTATATCAAGATACAAACTTTCTGGAATCAAATTTGTATCATGTAAGAGCAATTTTACATTCTCGATGTCGCTCTCAATTTTATCTACAACACCAGAATGTTGAATTTCCATTGCAACTTGAACATCATCCTTGGTGACAGCTAGGTGCACCTGTGGAATTAATTTCAAACCTTGAGGTTTGAGCACCAAAACTTAAGAAATCTATACATTTTAATGCATATCGTATTGAATTATTATGAACGACGGTGGATAAGATCCTCAATATACATAAAGAAAAAATCCTATAACCAACAATATGTAAACTTCATAAGTTTTTGAGGTTCGCCAACAGAAACGGAGAAACCAACAACTAAAAACCAACCAAAAAGTTATATAATCTATCTGACTTAACTCGCCTTACCGATACTTGCAGCAACGAGCGGATTATAATCAAAGGTTTCCAACTTGGAAGACCAGTTAAGGCCTAACTCAGAGTCCAAAGCTTTTAAGCTTGCTTCTTGGCATCCCTGACGAACAATATATAATGCATACAACATCTACAAAGAACAAAAAGCCAAAGTTAGATAATCCAAACCAACTAAGAACACATTTATGTTTTGAATAAAAGTTTAACATTTCTAAATTCCGTGAAAGAAAACAGCTATTTATAAATCATGGTTATTGCATAAATAGAATATATTAAGGGTAATTTATACAAAAAATGAAAAAAAAAAAAATCAAATTACTGCCATGAGCATATGTATGAGAATAATGAAATCAAATAAGTGTGTATGTATAATAAGTTGCCATGCAGGAAATTTGGGGTGAAATAGTTCTCTCCAACGCAAAATTACTGCCGCACCCCAACAATCTTACATTTTCCATCTGGTAAACCCTATAAACCATTGCAAAATCATGTTGGTTAACGGTCTCGGCCCCCCAATAAACTTACTCTATCCTGGATGTACACATTTTTTCTCCTCTCCAGAATAAACAGCGTGGGGAACTTCTCTTGTAGTGAGATATCGAAAAGCCACCTATCTTTCCAAAAACTTAGCTCGCTTTCCCAACCTGGTTCAACCTGAAATAAGGTCGTTAATTCTACATTTGGGTGCCACAGGACAACCCATTATCATTCACCAACCATCTCACCAGATACCAATTGGTCCCACGTATCATATAAACTATAAAATTAAAGAAAAAGAAGACAATTAAAGTAAAATGAAGAATAAACCTGATTGCTTTCAAGATTCCTACTTTTAGATTCTTGTAACTGTTTACTAAACATACAAATGACTCTACCATGAGTGTGCTTTTAACTATTTCTACATAACATGGCACCCTACACTGATCTTGATTACCAATTATATGCTTTGTATAACTAACGGAGAGAGTACCACATCTGTCCCTTGGGTATAACTTTAAGATGAATTAAATCTTGAATTTTGAGTGAACTCACCGATTCGTCAATTGCAGGTATCTCCCTATCTGAACATGAATGAAATCAAAATAAGAAAATTAGGGCTTCAATACGTATCAGTGCTATTCAAGAGGGGTGAGTAATATCTGCAATTATACAAATTGAATGGAAATTGAAGAGGTAGATTGGTTTTAATTTTGTTACAGAATTCCATTGAAGGGGAGACTCTTCATCTACACCATTGAGGGGCAGGATGGAAGGAGGGTAGTATAGTAAATTTGTTTTGATATTGTAAAGGAGGAGCTGGGTGAAATGTCTACATTACCCTCCTAAGTGTCTTAATTGTCCCAATTTTGCCTATAATACCCTTAAATTTCTTGCTTAAATATATTGTACATGTTGCTTGTTAAGTTGTACGGAAATGCAAATTATTATCTTGTACATCACTCCTCCTTTATAATGTATTATAGATGAAGAGTTGTATTTAAATATCTTTTTATCTTAAAACATAGTTTTATATTGTTTACAATTGTATTTTTCATCCTCTCTACTATTCTACAAGACATATAATTATATGAAAAAAATAGAAAAAGAGAAAATTATAAGCCATATATCAGATATTATAAGCATTAGACATATATAGTTTGATTCACGATAAACCTTTACAAATCGACACAAGTTTTTATGAGATGGACGCTTTAGAGTAGTAAATTAACTTAGTAACTTTAGTTGTTGTCGTGCATTCTCAATGAACTTCCTCAATACCATACTTGGTTCGTGTGTTAAAATAACTGTTGTTGTCGTGCATATCTCAATGAACTTCCTCGATACCATTACTTGGTTTGTGTTTAAAATAACTCAGTTTCATTAAGAATGTCGAAACTGAAAGAAGTTCCAACTCTCCAGATGTTGCATCATAGTCGGTTTAGAGTTGACTCTTAGTAGGAATGAACCGACACTTACAAAGATTATTTTTTAGGGGCTGTTTGTTTTATCTCTTAATGGGACAAATGTCTGAATCGTTCAAACATCTTTCATTCAGACTGTTTGTCTCGTGAGCAGATGTCTAAATCGATCAGATAGTTCATCCAGACTGTTTGTTTCACGAGCAGATGTCTAAATCGACCAATCACCTTATGGTGGAGTGGTATGGAGGCTCAATGATAGAAGACTCATGGTTGAAAGGTCATGGGTTTGATTCTTGAGAGCGTCAGGTTTTACCGATTATTATATTGTCGTGCTTTCAGGCGGGTGGATAGTCGGGTTTTTCCCAAAACTGGTGGACTTGGTGAAACTAGAAGCTCCCTTACATGTCTGGCTATGTCGGGTGGAAGGAGTCCTGATTTGACTGAGTAGGGACTTCGAAGGGAGTTCTTGGTAAATTTCGTTGGCCGTTAAAAAAAAAGATGTCTAAATCGGTTAGACATTTGCCTCTAAATGGATAATCATTATATTGAATCTGAATGATTCAAACCTCTTACTCATTCAGCACTTACCCATTCAGAAGTTGCTAAATAGCCTGTTAGACTTTCAAACCTAATGCTTTAATATATGCACTCAATACCGGATTTGAAATTTTAGAAGTTCATGTTCAATTATTACTTCTTTGAAACTATAAATTAGAAGTCTTGAAGTTTGACATATGGACATTTTAGTTATTATTTTTAATTCATTTATAGCATTGAACAATAGTTTTTTTAGGAGTTGTTTCCTACTTTCTATACCTATCAATAAATCGGTGGAATCATGGCCGTAAATCGACGCTTGCGAAAATGTGGGGTTAGAGGAATTGTTTCTTGCTTCCTAAAGACTGTGAATTAGATCATGATCGTATAGGGCTGGTAAATCGTGTATACCTGATCTATTAAGACATAAAACATGTATACCCGAACACGAACACGTTTATACATGGTTTACACGATAAGACACGATAATACCAGTTTATACCAAGTTAACACGATAATACATGTTTATAACTGGTTAATACGATAATATACGAACATGTTTTCCAAATCCGACACGTTACCATCAAGCATTATAAAGGTAGAATTTCACCTATAAAAACGTATAACTCCAACACTCCACCCCCACAACCTATATTATTTAAAAAAAATCCTTAACATATCTTAACGGGTACTAAACAGGTAAACAAGTATTTAACCTGTTTAGACACGAAAATTAACAAGTATATTTCGTGTCTACCTGCTTAGGACACGAAACCTGTTAAGGTCATACCTGTACCTGTTAAAATCGTGTAAGTTCGTGTCGAGTATTCATGTTCGTGTCTGAAATTACCAGCCCTATTCGTAAAATCAAAATTTTTGAAATAGTGGCTGTGGCTGTGAATCACATGTACTTCTTATGGGGTTTCATGTGATTCGTTGGTACTTCTTTTGGGTGTGGATTGAAGGTATCATGGCTGTGAAACACGCAAATCATGGCTAGGGCTCCGAGGTCAGCATAAACTTTGTAGTTGACCGCCACCGATATTACTTGAGATTTCGCAACGAAGAAGATGGACTGCATTTGCCACCCCTTGTGGTGTGTTGGTACTAACTTAGAGTATTATATTCTACTAACATGAAGGTCGGGGATTCAATCCTCACTCATTATAAGGAGAGCAAACTTAACCATTAAAAAAAATACGGACTACACTTAATCGTTTAAGTTTCAACGTTTCAAGTGGCATCCATTTATGTTCCCAATGATTATTTTTAAAGAACAACAACAACAACAACCTAACCCAGTAAATCCCCCACTTAGCAAGGCTAAGAGTAGGGTCTGGGGAGGGTGAGATGTAGGCAAACCTTACCCTTACCCTTATCCTTACGGATAAAAAAGGTGCTTCCAGAGAGACCCCGGCTCGACAATACACAAACAACGATTATTTTTAAAGAAAAGAAGATAAATTGGTTTTCGCCCATTTTGGTAAATAACATTTAAACAAGCCATTTTGGTAAACACTTTTTGCAACTATGCCTATTTGGAAAGAAAAAACTCTAGTTTTTTTTACTAACCATAATTATTGGAAATGATTATATTCATTTATAATGTTTAGAAATTTGGTTGTTATTCATCACACTTATGGGAACTAATATATCTCATCTAGTCATCTTATGTCCAAAAGTCCTCAAATCCTTCATAACCAATCAAACTTCAACACCTTCATTTGTTTCATTGGTCCAGATTGAGAACAAACCCACAAAACTAGTCCAAACCAGAACCGATTACCAGCCCTGCTGGTCTAGTTTGCGGTGGATGGTTTCCTTCATTTGCAGTCACAGATGTAGTTGCTCTATAGTCCATGCACACCCCTAGCTAAATGATCAAGTTGAAAAATATTTCAACTTGTTTTCAGTCTAGACAAAGTTATATCATAAAGGGCATAAGCGAGTGAAAATCTTACATAATCACTTTGCTAGTTCAATAAACGTAGTTAGTCAAAGCACAAGCAATGGTTGTCCCTTTGATTGTTTTAGTAAGAAAATACCTCGAATGAATCTGAACCCGTTTTCTTATTTAGACTACAAGGTGTGGTGATGAGATGAAGGACATGGAACGACATGTGGCAGTCACATCGATTCCCCTCCAACCTCCAAAAAACCACGGGGTGGTAGTGGCGTCGGAGAGTGACGTCGAGAGGGTGTTTTTTTTTTTTTCTAAGAATCAAACACCCAATCAAAATCATCCGTAATCCAACAACCAACCACAACTATATTCACCTCACCCTCATATTTTGCCTCATGCCCGTGGAGATCTTCAAGCCCCGAGGGGCACGCCCCGTCCATGCCATAGAGGGGGTGGTGTTGGTGGCGTGGAGGGGTGTCACACTGTCTTCCACGCCACCATGCCGTGTAGGTGTAACTTTTTTATTTACTCGCTTGCCCTAAAACAAATTAACCCTAATTCTAAAACTTTCAAATATGGCTTTTGTTACTATGATTGTCATCTTTTGTCAGCTATCATAATAAGACCATGTGTAGTGGGGCGTTATTGGGGCTTGAAATTGAAAAATAGCGCCCAAACACCGCTACGGTGGGGCTTTATGGGGCGCTATAGTGCTTCAAAATTGAAAAAATGGGTGTTTCGCGTTATATACATAGCGCCATATTTGTTTGGAGTTTGTGCCAAATACTATCACCCAATTAGACTATGAGAGGGGCGCTATACAACCAGTACCACTACACACACTCTAATTCAACAATGGGCAGCTACATTAGTGCCACGGTTCATAATTGGATTAATATATGTTTTTTGTATATAATATATTCACCATGACTCGATTAGTGGTCAGTTATTTATTCCAAATTTCCATTATCCTATTAGCGTGCATTATTATATTATCTACATCATATATAGAGGGGAGAGAGAGAGGGGGAGAAAGGATCTACGTAGAACAATATGTATTGTAAGAGCACGCAGAACAAAATGAATCATTCCTTTTTTTTTCTTTTCAATTTTAACCAACTAAAAAGTAAAAAAAAAATTGTAATCTTATTGTTCCTTAGATTCGATTTCAGAAAAAATGTGAGCAAATTTCATTCTTTATGTAACCTACACAATGTAGGTGTAATAATCTACATATATGTAGGTTTGTAAAAGACATACAAAAACATTAGTTTAATGTTTTTTTATGTATATAATATATACATATGAATGTAAGAAACATAAAATTCAAAAATATAAACCGTAAATTAGGAACTTAAATGATTTAGAGTTATTCTTTTTGTTCTCGCATAAATAGTGTTCTGAAATGATATAAAAAAAGTTTTAACTTCAAAAATATATGAACCATTACTAATAAAAAGTAAGATTTAGGTTTCTTCTCGCATTAAAACCTTCTTCTGAAAATAACCTAACACTATATATATATGGGTCAAGATCCTATACAAAGGATATTTTGTGTGAGAAGAGTAAGGAGATTTTATGACCGTTAGATGACTTTAATCAATGGTGTGGATTAATTGGATGACATTTTTGTAATTAGTGTTATATTTTTGTTAATAAATTAGATGCTCTAGCAGTAGTGTTGTAAAATCCACACCCACATTTAATTGAGAGGCCTTAAAAGATGGAAACATATCTATTCATCCTTCAATCTCGTTTCTCTCTCTCTCAGTCACGATTTCTTTCTTTCTCTCTCTATCTCACAACAAAACATAAAAAATCATCCATACATGTCATGAGAAAACTTTTGAAGACGCATTTATCAAATAATTTGGACTTATAAATTAAAAACAAAATAACTCGTGGATTAAAAATATTACTTTCTTTAAAGAGTCAGACACGTAAACTTTAACAAATTATCACCATTTTTAGAACCAGATAGGTCGGTTGAATCGAGAACTGGATACATAATTGATCCATCGGTTGAACATATCGTAAACAGCTAGTTAGTGATAAGAAAATGGGGTTTTCTCATAATTATAGCCCTGCGACATCTTGGTGGTGAGATAAGACTTAGGGACTATTAGGTCCCGGGTTTGAATCTCACAAGAAGGGTTTTTCTTTTAATTATGAGTTTCCTCCTGAATTTGTGACTTAGTGATGGAATATGATCGCGTGGTAACACTGATAACAACTGACAAGATAATACTTCAGTAATCTTTGAGTGATTACAATTGACCATTAAAAAAACAAGTGGTTGGATCGGGTTCTTTACAATACCTTGTATATTATTATTTTTTATTTGTATTTGACTAAAAAAAGTCGCTTGACCAATATATCTGTAAAGTGAACACTGGTACGTCATGAAAATAAAAATATATAAATCTATAATCTATAATAATAATAACTTATAATAAAAGAATTGAACTTTGATGATGTAACATTCAATGGAGGCCTCAACCCCTCCTTGAATGTGTCATGTGGCATCATGCAGAATTTTTTAATTTTTGAGTTTTTTTAATAAATCTATATATATTATAATTATTTTAGGAAAACATAAGAATTTAAAAACAAAATTAAATTTTCTCTCTAATGTTTCCTCCCATAAGTTTTAAACGTTAATGTCTTTTATATACGAGATTTTTTAAAGAAAAAAATTACACCAAATTAACGAGCGTTTTATTATCTTTACAACGAGTACCATAGTGCTATATAAAAAACGGAGAAAAAAACAACTATTTTTGTGGGGTTTTGTTTTCAAATATATTTTACTCTACTAATAAATCACAAACGATAAACATAACTTCATAGGCAGAGGTTCCTTTTTTTTATATTTGAATATATGATAACTTATGGCAGAAATTTATTTAAAATAAATAATAATAATAATAATGATAATAATAATATTATTATTGTTATTATTATTATTATTCATTAATCATGTATTGGCAAATCATTAATTATGTTGTCATATTAGATATTTTATTATGTTATATTAGATATTTCAACCCCGGGACACTCCCGGGATAAAAGCTAGTATGTTATAAACTAATGTCGTGGATTGGAATTTATAAACTAATGCGTGGATTGGAAAATACCAATCGCGGAATAGGCTGCGCCGCAGTGTAACTAAAACCTTAGTAACCCAATTTAGTTTGTCTTGATAAGTAAAAGTACAGTTCTTGCGTTATTTTTTTCATTAACTAATCATAAGCAACATAAATTTATATATGAAATATATATTTTTAATATTTTTATACCATAACAAACATCTTTCAACTAAAGTTTTTAAAATATATGACAATTGATACTAACCCCCTTGTATGTCCCGCATATAAAAGTAAAATACATTAAAACGGATATTAATCGCTACACATTTTTTAAAAGGATATTATGATGCTGATGTGACGGAAAATGCCCTTAAGAAGCATTAACCATTACGAATGGTCTAAAAAGTCCTTAAATAACTGAAAAGTATGCATAGTATATAACTTTAAGCTGATCGACCAATGTATTTATTTATGTGGATAATTTCTTCTTTGAGGAATTAAATTAATAGAACGATAAAAAAGTTACGATTTCACACATGACTAGAGTATATATTTTTTACCGATAAATACTTAGAAGACGGGATACATGCATTGATGATCATTCGTATTCGTATATATTGCACACATTTGATATATTCATCGATAGACTACCGATAAATTTTATCACTGATGAAAGTCATTTAATTTATAGTCTTGTTTTTGATTGTTCATCTCCAGGGAGGCAAGGATTTGTCTTTAGTAGACTAGGGGTTCGCAATTCAAAAAAGGGTGGCGGCGCATCTTGTTGCCCGTCTACCTTCTATTGTGATGTAACTTTCGTTTTTCGTTTTAAATAAAATAAAAATAATATTGAATTCATTTCATGTTGTAAGTGATATGCATAAGCTCCGGGCAAAAAAATTATAAACCAAGAATGATATTCATAAAACCTGAACAATATTAACTGAAACAATATGCAAAAGTATAATGTTACTCTTGCTCAAATCATTTGGTTTCTATATTAACCAAGAATGATATCTATAATGTTACTCATGCTCAAATCATTTGGTTTCTATATTAACTGAAACAATATAAGCAAAAGTATAAAGTAGTGTTTTTTTTAATTATGTTTTAATTTATGACACACTTTGAATTTAAAGTTTAGCTTGTTGCATGGAAAAGCTTTATTAATTGATTTTGAAAATATGCAAAAGGAAAATCCATGTGTATGAAAACAAAAACATCAATCCAAAAAATAGTCCATCCTGAATTTGAAAAGTTAAACACATATGTGACATCTTTAAAGTTCCAAATTCAACATAGATGTCTATAATTTCGTTAAAGTGTGTTTAAAGATTTTGTTATAACGATATTAAGTTTAAACCGTATGCCAAACTTAGTTTATCAAAGCAAACAACATAAAATTTTATTTGGTTTCACTGATTAATTGACTGAAACTAGATAAAGAATGCATAAAAAAGCTAAAATAGATATAGTTAAAACTTAAAAAAGTACTCCGATTATTATATTGTTAAACATAATCAATTAATATAAACAGTACAACTTAAATAAATAAAAACAGCACTGCAATGTAGGAAGTACATAACCTAAACATTTTCAAATATTAAAAGTAAATCAAATCATTTGTTACGATATGAAATATCCTAAACCGAAGGACATACCAAGAATCGAGACAATTCTTATACATGATCAAGACTATTTTGTTGGTTTTAATATTTAAGATTATTTCATTTAACAATGCTTAAAATAAAACAAGCACCTGAGTGTGAAAACCTTCGTCGCTATTTATCATCATTGGTGGGGTTGGCTAAACCGAAGGACATACCAAGAATCGAGACAATTCTTATACATGATCAAGACCATTTTGTTGGTTTTAATATTTAAGATTATTTTATTTAACAATGCTTAAAATAAAACACGCAAATGAGTGTGAAAACCTTCACCGCTATTTATCATCATTGGTGGGGTTGGCACCTCCATTGATGGCTTATGCATAGCTTGTTCCATACTCTTTTGTTCAAATAAAAAGAAATACGTCAAACAATTTATACTAACCTAATTGGATAATTGCAAACCATCTAAAGACAATGCATAAACGCAAAATTATAAAAAACTAAACACACAACAGAAAATGAAAGTCACCACTGCCATTGATCATTGATGGGTTCTTCATAAGGTCTTCGTGTTTCTTTCATTCAAAACAAACAAATATCAAACAACATACGAATTAGAAGCAAAAACTGAAAAACCTATCTTTGATCTGCTGGGATTATTGTGGTGTCTAAAGATATATGGTGAATAAAGAAGCTAGTCATTTTCCCATTTGTACACAAATAGGTGAGGTTTTCAATCTGTTTATGGTTGCATCTGTTCAATCGATTTATGACTGATATTAAAATCTCCATACGTTTAAAAAATGAAGCATCTCAGTGTCCTTTGGTTTCCAAGATAACACAAATTCAACTTTTCAACTTTTATTTTTGGTTTTGAAACTCACTCTAACATTGTCATAAGTCACAAATGTTATAGTAATTTAAAGAGACACAAATTCAACTTTTCAACTTCTTATCTATGTTTATATTTTGAAACTCACCTTTAAATTGTCACAAATGTTATAGTAATTTAAAGAGTGTAGAAAAGACAACTTTGCCCCTAAACTAACCTCGTTTACTATTGTACCATAAGCATAAACACTTGTATTTACTTAAATTTACCGTCATCTTTCCCTCATGCTTTATATATAGTATAGATATTGATTTGTTGTATGGTAAGCATACTACCCACTGATATCGTGTGAACAATATTGTAATGCTAAAATTAAATAAAACTATACGTGCATACTATTGCACGTCTGTAAGGCCATGAGATGTACCTTAACACCAAGAGTGTTAACTGTGATGTGACATGTTAACCATCATTACACACTATTCCATTCCCGTATTAAAGGGCGTTAAATTGGCCTTAGGTTAACATGTTAATAATAATTAAAAGAGAAAAAGTTATGGGGATAAGGTAGAGTTAAGGGCGTTAAACCATTTCCTTAAAGTGAAGAAGTGTGAAAAAGGAAAAAGGACATCTAGGTAGGGTTAAAGATGATTAAAGCATACCATGGTCTAAGATGTAACTTGGTGTGCTTTGTGTCTCCGTAAATATGTTTTGAACTATTTCCTAAAAAAGCGTGATCCTGTGTTTTATATGTATTTCTACAGTACCTGAAATTTATAAAATTGTAAAAAGGAAAAGTGAATATGGTGCTGTTGCATATGTAACGTTACATGTGCAACCAATCAAAACTACGTAGTTTTGGTAAATTTCAATTAAAAATCATTTTCACAAATTAGTTTTCATGATTATATGAGTATATATCTAAACGAAAAGCTAGTTTCTGTTTATCAAAATGATAATGGAGACTACTCGACCCAATCCACATGAGTAGCCATAGCCCATAGCCTCACTATTCTATGCTTCTTACATTTCTTCACCTGATTTTTTTTTGTTTACAAACGAGCAAAATCTTCAATCCTATTTCTTCATATATTGTTTTCGAAACAATCAAGATTAATATTTTTAATTGAAATTTACCAAAACTACGTAATTTTGATTAGTTGTACATGTAAGATTACATGTGCAATTTTTAATTGAAATTTACCAAAACTACGTAATTTTGATTAGTTGCACATGTAAGATTACATGTGCAATAGCACCATATTCACTCTCCCCATTGTAAAAATGTTATATCCCGCAAAAGTATTATCCTTCTATGAATGTATATTTTATTTCGTATATCATTTTGAGAAAACTATGTATTTTAGTAACAAAATAAAAACAGATATTATTTTACTGTAAATTATAAAACAAAATACATTTTAGTAAAATCATAATCTAAAATTTAATATTTTAATCTTTTTCTCTTTAATCAAACACAACTGGACTTGTTTTGATATTATTTTTATTATAAGTTTTGACTTGATTGCATATATCGACCAATCCAACAAATTTAGTCAATTCAAAAACATGCATGGCTGTAGATTTAATAAAAGTAACTATCGACCGATCCAACAAATTAAGTCAAATAAAAATTATGACTATAGATTTAATAAAAACAAATATTAGAAAATTAATTAGATAGTTCAAGAGGATTTGATAACTTGCGTCATTGGTCAGCAATGGGTGGAAAAGAAATGAGATACATCATACATGTTTGCACGTGTTTTTGACCACAAAAATCATTCCATTAATATTTTTTCTGTGCACATTTATTCTTTTTAATGAGTTTTTCTTTTGATAACAAAACGTCATCGCCCGACTTCTTTGAAGCATCAATGCAAAACAATAAATAAAAGAGGAAAAAAAACCATGTATTTTTTTTTAATATTTTAATTATTGGTCAGCTGGCAATATGATTATAATATATGAAAAGATAAAAGATAAGAAAAAAAAGGAGAAAGAAGAGTGGTGGGATTTTAGATGAATGAATATTACACATGAATAAATACAGTTATGGACACTTAAATAAACAGTATGTCTTGTTTATATTCGTTTGTTATGAAAATATGTTTGTTTGCACCCGGCTCTTTTTTGGATAAATAAACATAAAAATGACCATGCATGCAAAATATAAAGTAGGTAATATATCCAATAATTAAAACATACATAACACTTATTTTCTTATAATATCTGATTCTTACATAATTATTAGGCTACTGGGTAAGCAGACATGAAAAACCTCATGTCTCAGTGTCACGTAGGCTGCCATATCACTTAGGTGGTGTCTGAGACATGGGTGGGGTGTGCAGACATGAAAAACCCCATGTCTCAAGCATTTAATATTTTTTTTTGTTTTCTAATATTAATTGTAATTAGTTTTATAAAAGTAATAAATAAATAAATAATTGTTCAAATAAATACTAAATAATATAAAAAAATTACAAAGCATCCTAAATTAAAAAAAAATACAAACCATCCTAAATTAAAAAAAAATTACAAACCATCCTAATTTAAAAAAAAATTACAATCTAATCGTCTTGTCCGTTGTTCCATATATATTCGATCAAGTCCGCTTGTAGATGATGATGAATGTGTTCGTTACGTAACGCGAAATCGTTTAACTCTTGTTGCGCTTCGTTTACCGGAATAGTATTCTCCTCCACCGCATTTTCATCGAACTCACAAATAGCTCGGCCTTCGTCTTCGATGATCATGTTATGTAGCACGATGCAAGCATACATACAATAACGTATTTTTTTGTTGTGAAAGCACGTGCCGGGTTTGAGATGATGTGCCATTTTGCTTGTAGAACCCCAAATGTTCGTTCGATATCCTTTCGCGCCGCTTCTTGATACTTAGCAAATTTCTGTCTTTTTTCGTCGTGAGGGTGCTTAATACTTTTAACGAGTAGAATAGGTTGGGTATATTAAATCCGCTAGATAATACCCGTGCTTGTACTCAACCCCCGAAACGGTAAATTTTGTATCCGGACCTGTTCCTTTTCTAACATCATCAAACACCAAAGACTGATTGAGAACGTTAAGATCATTATTGGAACCGGGTACACCAAAAAAGGCATGCCAAATCCATAAGTCTTGTGACGCGGCAGCCTCTAAGATTATTGTTGGATGACCGTGATCGCCGCGATAAAACATGCCACGCCACGCATTAGGGCAATTTTTCCACAGCCAATGCATGCAATCGATGCTTCCGATCATCCCTGAAAAACCATGCTTCTCATGATGGTGCTGATACAACTTCTGGATATCATTGGAGTTTGGTTTGCGCAAATATTTTGTGCTGTAGATCTTGACAACACGCTTCCAAAACTTATACAAGCACTCACGTGACGTTCTTTCCGACATCCGTAAGTACTCATCCCATGAGTCGGATGACGTCCCGTAAGCTATTTGCCGCAACGCTGACGTGATTCTTTGGTAAGTTGTAAATCCCCGTTTGCCTCTAGCATCGTACCGTAATGTAAAATACGGGTCACAACTCGCCAAATCATCGGCAATACGTATGAACAATCGACGACTCATTCGAAACCGCCGGCTAAACATCTCGTCCGTATACACCGGGTGATCGGCAAAGTAATCTCTAATTAATCGTTCATGTGCACCTACACGTATGTTGTAAATAAATTTAAAAATTATATTTGAAGAAAAATTATACGTTCCAAAAAAAATAGTTGCTATATATATATATATTAGAAGAAAAAATTAAACGCTTACCCTGACGGTCTCTGTTTAAAGCCCTTTGTCTAATTCGTGGTTGCGAGCTCACTTCTTCTTCTTCCTCCGCCACGATTGATTGTGCCGATTCCCAAATCGCGTTAACAAAAAGCTGGTTTTCCTCGCTCGACGAAGATGAGGAATCAACCATTGGTAGGTAAGACATTGTTTGTTATTTTTTTAAAGAAAGTAGAGAGGTTTTTTTGTTGGTTTTGGTTGATTTATGGGGTTTTTTTTAGATAGATTGGGTTTATATGGTTATATTGGTATTTATAAAAAAACAAAAAAAAAAATAGCCGTTTGAAAATAAAGTTACCGTTGGAATTAAAAAAAAAAAAAGGAAAAGACCTCATTGGTCCGTTCGGTGCGTCCATAGGGAGACGGGGGAGATGGGGCAACCGGGGCGGTGTTTGGGTTGGGGACGGGGCAAAAAGCATGGACAGGGGAGGGGGGCGTTTGTTTACCGTTCAGCCTTAGAAGCTTGTTTTCTTCTCTTTTGTTTAACTAGGCGAACATACAATTAATATTGTTTATATTTGCTTGCTTTACAAATAAATGAACAAATATAAATCAACTTACTGTCAAAGAGCTTACAAACCATTCATTCAATGTTCGATTCATTTATGATCATTTTGTTTTGAAACACATTTAGTTTATTATAATACTACTTGCGTCTTTTTACTTTTTGGATGAATTCAACTTGAGTCCCTAGCTTCAAATTTTTGTTGCCCAAGTCTTTGTGATTATAACTCCGTTACAACTTACGTCCCTCCCTCAGAAGACCCAATCAAGTAAGCGAAATAGAAGCATATATTCATGTTTTTCTTAACAGTAATTACATTACGTTTAAACATGCTATTTTGGGCATAGCTCTTTTCCAATAAACATACCACGTTTACTTAAAACAACTTATCACCCTCAAAGAACAAACGGAAACCAAACTTATTAAGCAACTATCTTGACACAAAACGTTTATGATAGTCGGGAATGCGAAACACATTGTTTACAGTGAGGTTTTTCCCATAAGTCCATTTCAAGACCACATCACATACATCTGACCCGATGTAAACCGGCCACCCCTCGTTAGACATCAAATTTACCTCCATTATAGCAGTAAAGTCTGAAATCATGGCCACTAAGGGCACTGGGCATATCATCATCAATCGTAAGTGTTTTCTCTCCTTTATGTGCCTTGCATTGGTCAACAGGGTGACTAGATTCACCATAGTTGTAACATTTTACTTTAAAGGGGCTAACTTTTCACCCCACCTTTCTTTGGCCCAAGGTTCACACCCTTATTTT
Source organism: Ambrosia artemisiifolia (assembly GCA_032199755.1). Classification (NCBI taxonomy): domain Eukaryota; kingdom Viridiplantae; phylum Streptophyta; class Magnoliopsida; order Asterales; family Asteraceae; genus Ambrosia; species Ambrosia artemisiifolia. The sequence continues at coordinate 1,929,612 of CM063518.1, read as the reverse complement.
TTGCTTAGCCATTAAACTTGTGGCCTTTGTGGAAGCTTCAACTTGACATTCTTTTTGTGCCAACACATTGTCTTCCTTGATACGGAGATAGACCACAAGGTCTGCAATAGCCATTTCCTTTTGCTTATGCTTAAGGTAATTCTTGAAATCCATCTAACTAGGAGGCAGTTTTTCAACCATTGTCGTCACTTGGAATGCCACATACCACTGGAAATCACCGCCATCACAGTCGTCGGTGTCACCTTTCTCCACCATCAACCACCCATACCACACTAGCCATCATTATCCCAGCATTCCCCACCACCTGCCCTAACGATCAACATTGTTCCACCAAAAACCAAACCCCACCTTTCCTTGTCGCCATCTACCTAGCACATATGTTCTGCTACCATCCCACCACCACAAAACTCCATCAATTCAAAACCATAACCTCCACCGTAAACCACCACAGGTTTCCTCCATAACCTGCAGCCATCACCAACCATAAACTCTACCGTCACGCCAGACACGCTAGCCCTAATTTAACCGTCTCCATCCACCACCTGCAACCATAACCTCCATCCTTGCCATCCACCGGCAGTATAATCTGGTTAGGCTGTTATACTCTGGAAAACAGTCACGTTAACATGGGTGGCCTGTAATCTGTTTTAAGGGAATCTATTGAACAGAAAGCCTCATCCATCTTTTGTCTTTGTTTTTCTGCTTTTGTTTATTTTTCTTTAAATTATGTATGTACTTTTCAGCCTTTTTAACGCGTTTGTAATTTTTTTATATTCCCGTTTTCTAAGTGTGAATTGAATATAAAATGAAATGAATTGCAAGACTTTGAGTATACTAAGCGGCTAAGGATTGCTCTGCACCCTCCTGCCTGTCACCAGATGTGTCTTGATACATAGGAATATAATTTTCTAGAGAATTTAACTTATAAATCAACAAAAGATTTATTTCTCAACCGATGTGGGACAAGCTCATTTTTCATAACTGTAAAGTTCCAACCATCAACCATGCAACTTAAAGCTTCGATATGTCATTCATCTTAGCTTTATTTTAGACATAGTTTGGTTCGTTACGATCCTCCCACATAGTGGAACACATATATTAGCCCCAAATATAAGTCTTTATTTTAAGTCCAAAATTCACAAGTTCCAACAACCAGTGACTTGTAGATGACACAATGTTGTGTTATCCGAATGTGACATTGATCCGTACATGTTGGATATAGTACATACTAGTGACCTGGATGTTGTGTAATCCAAGTGTGAGATTGATTGGTTGATGAGTATACGAATGTGTAGTGGTCCGACTATGATAATACAATCCGGGTACGATATACATATGATGTGGGGATTGATAAGGCATGTATGCCAAGATACAACATATGACAACCATGTAATTGTGTACATGTTTAAAATGTTTTAGATGCAGAATCACTATCAAGATTATAGGTTCAAGATTAAAAGAGGAACCAAATTATAAACATGAATGTTTGGATGTGGATAGTGTTGGAAAATAAAATTATTCCCTTTTTTGGTGTTCCCCAATCAAGCCAATTAGGACCGTTTGTCCTGCAATAAAGAATTGCCAGTTTTTTCTTTTATTTTGTTTCCTTGTATAGTGTATCCTACCATCTATTTATTGTTCCTTTCTTTTCCTTTGTAAACTGATCGATCAATTCTCAATCAAAAGAAATGATATTCCAAGTATTTTTTCTTAACTTCAAACAGATACTTTTTGACAGGGACACAGTTTCTTCATCCAATGCATTAATAACGTACCTATCATACTTCCATTCAATACAAAACTGTGTCATATAGAACCAATATCATACAATACAGTAAATACATATAACAAAGACTAATGATACCAAAAAAGAAAAAAAAACATAACTTTGATTATAACTATTAATTATCCATAGAGGTGACAAAATAGACTAATTATGGTTAAGTAATTCATTAAAAAAAGACTAAATTTTAGTACATACTGGTTGTTGTTAGGTTGACCCCTAAAAACCTTTTATAATGTTTCTCAAACTATAAATGACTAACTAATTATAAAAAAATAAGAAGATTATAGTACTTTTTTTAAGGTTTACTCAACATAGCTTATATACAAGTACTTTGTTAAAATTATATACTAAATGTATATAATTAATATTCCAATTTTATCAATAGTTTTTATCATAAGGTTTTATTTTACATTTCAAGTGACTTCTGGGTTAAGTATTTGCAGGTTGGGCTCATTGTGTTAGACTGGTCCAGTAGATGTATAGTCAAAAGAATGGAAAGGCCCAAGATAGAGATCCAGACTTAGAAGCCCAGTTGTGCACGTGTGTTTGTTCAAAAGAATCCTGTTCGTTGATTTGTCCAAGCTGGAGATCCGAGTGGAGGATTGCTGATCCAATGGAAGAGATTGTTTACGATTGTGTTTCTTCTCCTCAGCTCTCTCTATAAAAGGAGAGCTTCGTCTCCAGTTCTAGGGTTAACACCCTGAAACACTTTATCTCATTAACACATCTCTCAACCTCTTGATTCAGTCGTATAGATCTATAGGTTTATTGTTTGATCTTTTACATCTTGTATAAGATCCTGAGTCTGTAGTATAAACCTGTGATTTAGATTGTGTATACGGTACTTAGAGTCGAGTATATGGTTTGGTATAGGTGTTAGGTATTTCTTTGTAAACTTAAGAGTCTTTGTATGTTCTGAGTTTAATAAAAGCTTTGAGTGTTTTTGAGTAAGTTGATACCATGATTTTTGACAAGTACTTCATATAAAATTCATACTATAGTTTAATAAAGTGGCATTCCTTTGTTACTTGTCAGGGAGGGCGGGCAACTACCAAGAAACGATGCTGGTACCTTTCTACCCTTATGGTATACTGCCTCGGGTGACAGGGGTAGTGTTTTGCTGTTATGTCCTGGTATGTTTTACATGTGTTATACCACTGATGTATTAAGAGTGGATGTTTTTGTTTTTTTGGGTTTGATAGTTTAATGTAATGGTGCCTTCAAAATTGTGTTCTAATGAAGTGAATTAGTGAAGTAAAGCGCCCCGCACACCTTAGTATAAAAGTAGAAGCAAGAGTCAAATTGGGCATGTTAGTTATATTAAAAGAAATGTAGCTTGTAGCATACAACCCCACTCACCCCTACCCTACGTGTTTCCTTAAAGTATTTTAGACCAACTTAGGCATGTGGTAAATTAACTACTACTTTAGACAATTCTATTTTATATATTCTTCGCTTTTCCTTCCACAATTTCCATTTTTACACAAATGTTAAAACGGGTCGAGTGACTAGATTATAATAAGTAGTGGGAAAATTTATTTTTTAAACATATTAAAAAAGCTGAATTTTTTGAGATGTTACTAATAAAATTAAAGATTTTTATATCTTTTTTTTTACTAGAGTCTCAAATCTTTCATTTCAGGACAAAGAAAATTACATCAAGATAACGGGTAGGCGGGCAACAAGCTGCGCCGCCACCCCTTTCTGAATAGCAAATCCTAATCTACTAAAAACGTAACCCTGCCCACCCGGAGCCGAGACACTACTGTAAATAACCCGCTGAACCCTGGTCAGGAAACGGATATCCTCCAGTGCCAATGATTCAAAGGTATCAAAAGCCAAGGGTACAAAAACGTGTTGGTTCTGCTCACAAGCTTTAGCATGTTTTTTTACATAAAAATATAACATCCTATATAGAAAATATAAGTTTCCAAGCCACCTATGATTTGTCTTTCACCAGTACCACCACTTACGACTATATTTTTTATAGTCTCAAAATACTTCAATACATTTACGTTTTAGTGGGCGGCAGTGGCGAATCTTGACCCGAGACTTCGGAGGGTCGGAAGTCACTAGTTTCGGGGGGTCGGTCGCCCTCTCCCGCCCCTTAAAAGGATCGCCACTGGTGGGCGGGGTGGTCCGTGATGGTCACTCTGTGATTGTTGTGACCATCACGACCACCTCCCCCACCAAAACATCACAGGCGCGAGGCAAAGATTTCATGACAGCCATCACGGAGAAAAAGGAGGCCAATGCGAGCGTTGGCAACGGTCATGTTTGATTGGGGGTAAAAAAATTTTTTTCAAATAATATATATATATAGTACTCATTTTCAACTAAAATTAATACCTCCAACAATCAAACAACCTAAACCTCAATCAAAATACATTCAAGCTTCAAAAAAATGGAAGGATCGAGAACGGCACAAGTTGTTGGCGGACTTGAAAATAAAAAGAGAAAACACTTTCATGAAACATTTGTCCGAAGTTGAAAAGAAAGATTTGAAGGTTTTGAAGGAACCGCATGAAGACGCCAAAGAATCATACAAATCGATTTTTATCGAACGTAAACGTGAAATTTATGAGAAATGGGGTTGGCCCGTTAACTTTTAGTTTTTTTTTTATTGTATTTTTTTTATTAAAATTTATAAAATGTTTGTTTAAGTTTATTAAAATTTATAGTTTATTTATAAAAAAAATAGTGATGGGTGTGATGACCACCCTTTGAATAGTGTGATGAAATCTGATGGAGTGTGATGGAATGAGGTGGCACATTTAGATTGGGTGTGATGAAATTAAACCAACCTCATACACCCTTATAGTAGCTCAAAGTAGAGCGCAATGAAGCTAAAGTAACAGATTTTGAAGCCAACTTGCCTTTACTAATGAGTTGGGTACCCCATGAAGTATCGGTTTAGCATTGGATTTGGGGAGATAGTAATTTTTATTTTAGTTTTGAACGGCAAAACGAAGCATCTTATTCCAAAACAAAAAAGAAACAGGTCAAATGTTGCATCCAACGCTATTTGGAGATAGTAAATGATGTTAGGATGACCTACATAGTAAGTTGTTTCTAATACACACACATGATATTTTAGTTTAGCATTGGATTTGGATATAGTAGATGATGTTAGGATGACCACTATAGTAAGTTGTTTCTAATATACACATTATAAGTAGCCAACGATCTAAAGTACCATGATTGTAGTTCTAAATAAGCTTGAGAACATAAAGTGTAGATCTTGAGAATCATGCATATATGCAATCTTGAGTCTTTGTAGGGATACAAAGCTGTAACACACCCCGTGGTGCAAAAAACTATCGACATAGTTTTATCAACTGAAACCATCTATCAATTCTATATTTTCATAAGTTCGATTTGATCCATTTCATTTTTATCATCTTCCAATGATACAACGGGTATAGAATGTACATCTATTTTGATTGATGCCTCGCTCGGGAACACTAACGAAATGTATTATGTTATGAGAATGGTGTACATGTTATCTTCTAAAGTACTGAAAAAAATATTAAAATGGATAGCATTTCATATCTGATTGAATATCATGATTAGTGTCATAATCATATACTAAAAATAATAAGTAGATACATATGCCTCCTATTCTTTGTACTTAGAAGGATTTCATATTTCTCTAATCGTTTTTTTCTTTTATAACTTTTAAGTAGCCTAAGATTATGCTCAACAAGACGAACTTTTGTCCTTTATTTATGATGAAAACCAACCACTAAAGTGCAACAAAAGTATTTTTACGAGGGATCAAATTGATCTGTCTAACTTTTGAAAGTCTTCACAACTTATGACATGACAATCCAACAACAATCATAATTCATTAATTCTTCATATTGAGCAAATAAGTTCACATTTAACTAAACTTTAGATACACACTACTGCCATACACAGGATTTATTTTTTAGGAGATAATCGATAGGTTTAATTTTTGTAAGTCTGCAATGCACATACACAGGTGCTATTTAAGAAATTTTTTTAAAAAACTCTTTCTCCTTTACCCGGGCTTTGGACCGGCATCAATAAATTGAAAATTTTATAGTTTGTGCATGGGCGGGTCAACTATTCTTAGGTAAGAGTAATGTCCTCCTTTTTATTATTTTTGCTTCTTGACAAGAGTTAACTGTGGAGAAAAACTTGAAGGAAATAAATTAGATTCATTCAAAGAATTACTACACTAATGATATATGGCTTTCCTCTAACACGTTATGAATATCATACAACTGATGTACGAATTAGTATATATCATTCATTGAATATGGTTAGTATTTACTCTTAAATCAAAAGAATGCTACCAAATGATCAAATGGATATATTGCAAGATGGAGGAGTTCTAACATCAATATCTAATGTTTATGTAACAAAAAAGTCCAAACCAATAGGGATGAGTTGGGGACGGTATCGGTACCAACCCAATACCGATACCGAAAACTCCTAAAACCCAATACCGATACCGAAAACATACAGTACGGTATCGGTTCGGTACCGGTATGGTGAGAAGGATACAAAAAAACACAATAGATCACATGTCTTCACTGAAAGACACGTATTCAAACATAAGGTCAAGTTATCCTACACAGTGTAACAAAAATGAGAATGGTGAGAAGGATACAAAAAACACAATAGATCACGAACATGACACAATGAGCCACAAAATACAGCACAATGCCAAAAAATATAAAACAATGCTGGAGAAAAAAAAACATAATGAATCGCAAAAATGACATAATTAATGATGAAAATAAGAAAAAGCCACAATACTACATAAGAGACACGATGATATAACGTAAATTTAAAAACTACAAGCTAAAAATCTAAAAAAACGAAAACCTAAAAACTAAGATCGTATGGTTCGATAAGACGGTTCCAATGCCGCTAGAATGAGTTCAATCGGGGTCCGTTTAATAGCCTTTCTACGACTTCCTATTTTTTTTCACCGTGTATTTGATCATAACCCTTCAAACTTATATTGGATTATTATAGATAATAGATATGATTTTTTAATAGGGTCTATGAGGTTTATATTTTTTTTTTTGAACGGCAAATTTCTACTCCTTGTGAGACTTGAACCCATGACCTCACCCTTAGGTGTTCCTAGAAGCTTTGCTTCTACCATTGGGCCACCAACCCCAATGGCATGAGGTTTATATATTATGGGAAAAATTGTGACGCTAAGTTACCGATTTGTTTGGCTTTAATTTAGTAGTTTGTACATTGTGAGTGCTATTAGATGTTTCAATTTATCCTGTAAAAAAATAATAATAACCCTAAATACCCCACTCCTGTTCGAATGTTACGTAAACCAAAACACCTCTTTTTTTTTTCTTTGTTAATTTACGACTAGTAAAAAGGAAAAGGATGGTACATGGAAGGAGTTTTAATGACAAACAGCCGCCTCTCTTTTATTCAAAAGAAGTTAATAGTAGTAGTTAATATTCAGCCACCTTTATATATTTTCTTCTCTTCATCACAACCACAATTCCACAAACCTATCTCTCTCTCTCTACTTTCTCTCTCTAACATGGACAACTTTGCTCCAGTTAATTTCCCCTACAACAACTCATCCTCTTCAACCTCACCAACCGCGGTTTCATCGCATCTATCACTAAACTTAATGACAGATTACTCAGATCACAACAGTAGTTATGATCAGTTAGAGGATGATCATGATCAGAATATTGGTTTTGTTGGAAAAAATGTTAACTGTAGTTCAGAAGAATTAGGGTTGGATCATGTTTCTTCTGCTACTAGTGAGTTGGGTAATAGTGAAGGTAATGATTTGAATTCTGCATCTGGATCTGGATCCGGGTCGGGTAAGCTTCATGTTAAGAAAGGTGATAAGAAGATTAGGAAACCTAAGTGCGCGTTCCAGACCCGGAGCCAGGTTGATATTCTTGATGATGGTTATAGATGGAGGAAATACGGTCAGAAGGCCGTTAAGAACAATAAGTTTCCCAGGTTCGCATTTGATTTTCCTTTAAAAGTTGTTAATTCTATCAGGGCCGTCTCTGAAATTTCGAGATCTTATGTGTCAAGTAAAAATGAATACTTTAAAATATAAACTTGTGTATATATGAAAAAATTCACTAGTACGATAATATTTGTTATAACAAACAAAACAAAATTATTGTAGCAACATGACTTGTCTAAAATAATTTAGTTAATTGTGATACTCGTCTAGCATTCTTGTAAGCAAAATTTTTTATCAACTCTTTATAATTCAAACTTTATAACATATCGTTCTTAATAGCTATCTATAACATGAAATTACTATTTATTTTTTGAATTTTTTGTGTATGTTAATCCATCTATGGTTTCTAATCTAGAAAAAAATAGCCCCATCTAAAGCATAAGCCATGTGCGGTTGCCCAACCTGCACACCCTCAAAGAGGTAGCGACGCAGCTTGTGACCCGTTTACCTGTGTGTCACTTGTAATTGGCTGTTTTTTATTAAAATAATATTATATCTCTAATTGACATATATATGTTTATTTTTTCCTTAGAATAGGAGGATTATGTTATGTTAATTGATTCATGAGTCTTCGTTCAACGTTTATACTTTCAGCTATTCAACACTCTCTATCTCTTGGTTTGAAAATGAAACATTTATAACTTTTTAATGTTTAAAAGGACGTCATTTTATATATTCATATATATTTTGCATTAATAAGTCCAGCTTTTCTTTACTTCTTAAATTCAAACTATTAAACTTTAGTTGTTGGTGATGCTGCGCATGTGGTTGTTGTTCTTCATGGTGTTGAATAACATGCCTTAGGTTTTCTATGAATTGATGGATACATACATTCGGCCACATGTATATATTAATTAATGTATATACATAATCCATGTGCATAAATGGAAGTTTGCATGAAGATGTAAAAAATTAGTTCATATAATTTTATATTTGTATCAGAAAACCACAAAATTAGTAATTTTATATTTGAGACAAGAGTTCGCTATAGTGGTGAAATACACGAACAAATTTTGTGTATATATTCACTTTAATTTGTACAACATCATAATTGGGTTATTTGAATACGCTTATATTAATTACATCAAACAACATTATACTATTATTCTTGTGATTTTCTCTCTTTATATTGTTTAATTTATAATCATATAATTTTCATTTTCATTTACAAACAAACATGTATTTCTTAGAAGTTATAATTTCCATTTGATTGTTATTAATTATTGAGTATGGCATTCAATACAGAAGCTATTATCGGTGTACATATCAAGGATGCAACGTGAAGAAACAGGTTCAAAGGCTATCTAAGGACGAGGGAGTCGTCGTTACAACTTACGAAGGAACACATTCCCATCCGATCGAGAAATCTACCGATAACTTTGAGCATATTTTGACTCAAATGCAAATCTATTCTTCTTGCTAGCTAAATTAGGAAAATAAATAAAGCCTGAACAGCTAGTTATATATTTAGATGATCAATTTCACAATGCTTTATTTCTTGTAATCCTTTGTGTTTAAGATTTTTAAACTTATATCTTTATTTAATAACTAAAATATTTCAGTTTAATTAACTGAGCAGAACCCAATTCATCATGAAATGCATATGATTCTACTTCTATTAATTTTTTATTTTGCTACTTTTCAAAAAAAAAATTTATTTTGCTAAACCCAAATTTGTTATATGTATTGTATGTACGTACATCTTTGTATTTAATAAACATGATGTGTTGTGACAATAAAGACGGCTAAAATACAAGATTGTGTTAGTTTAGATAGACCAAGTAAAATCTTCTAGAAATTCAACTTTTAGAAACTCGAATATGTTATCTCCCTCCTGGTTCACGTTGTATTCAGATTAACGTCTATTTTACCATATAGTGTAGTGCTATCTTATACAATACAATTCTAGAATTCATTGAGTAAATCGGAGATAGATTGAGAAACATAGTAAGCCGTGACGAATCTTGAAAAAAGTAGTGATGGGAGTCAAAAATCACGAGACCCATTTTTTTTTCTAATGGTGGCGGCTGGAAGATCAAATCGTTGGGAGCCGAACTCAATTCATATAAAAATCACCCACAAAAATCACAAACTTCCACCACTGAGCCAAAAAATAGAGGGGGTCGTGCAACCCCGGCCCCCATTATCATTCGTCTCTAATGGTAAGAGATAAACGACTCTAGTAATAATATTATACATATATGTATGCTTATCTATCTATTAATAAATATAATAAATCAATATAAGTTTGGATACGTGTCTAGAGCCATCTGTTTTTTGGGTTTCTGTTCTCTTTCTCCTACTTAATTATTGATATTTAGCTTTAAATTAAAGGATATTATTTTTCCTACTTAGTTAACAATACTTTTAATTAAAAATATTATTTCTTTCTATCTTACTTAATTATGGATAATTATTTTTTAATTAAGATAATTATTATATTATTAACCAAATAAAATTAATTATTAATACTTTAAACAAATGTATATATTTTTACTTAAGAACTTCACCAAGCTAGTTCAAACTTATGTTAGTTAAAATACTAAAAATGAAAAATATGATGAAAATAAATATTTTTATAGGTGATATTTAATAAAATTTAAAATAGTTGATGTGGTTGGATGGTAAATAATAGTAAAAATATAATATGTTAAATAATAAAAAAATAGATGCCATTAAAAATCAAAGTTAATTCTCATTTAATTTTTTTTTTAAATGAACTTAACAAAATTTATAATTGACACGTCAATGTTCATTTTTAAATACATATTTGATTATTGTATTTGTTAACAAATTACATTATATTTTATTTTATTAGTCTAATACACCGATTTTTTTAAACCGTGAAATGCATATGTTTTCTTAAACATAATTTTTTTATTAATTATATAACATTACTTGACAACTCGTATAATACACGGGATTGTAACTTAGTTATTAATAAAGAAATTGTTCCGGGAAAATTAATACATCACTACACATCAGAGTACCTCATGATCTACGAATGTATTCATACATTATCCATCCGTAAAGGTAGGAACCGTCATAATTTCATTGACGAAGGTTTGTAGGGAACTGGGTGTTATAGATTTCATTGACTAATCGGCACGTACATGTTAATGTTAACGATGGATAACCTATGAACTACTTACTGGCGGATCACAGTTGAATTCGTCAGTAAATTTTCATAGGTAAAAGGCATATTTTAGGAAGTGTATTACATATAATTAAAAAACAAATAATACTTAATTAAACCACGATCTAACCATTTTAGATACAATAAATATATGATACTCGAATGATTTTTGCTCCGTTATCATATTTTTATAAATGTTACTTTACTTATTTAAATACTTGCTAGAAAATAGAATACACGTAAAATGATTAATTATATACCATTTGTTTTCTGGTCCTATTTTTATGTCTATGTATTATATACTTGTTTCTAAAATATGAATTAAACAATATAAAATAGAACAAATACAGATATTTAATTATCTATAACCCTATAAGCCACATCTATGGTGAGGCTAGCTAGTGAACCAAACTCACTTGCGACCTTGTAGGCTAGATGAGGGCGCATGTCTTAATTACTTGATCTAAATGTTGCCAAAATTTATGGTTGAGCACTTGAGCCAAGTATGTTACCAACATTTGTTTCTAGAAATGATTGTTTGCCGTATTAAAAATGGGGCATCTACCATGAGCATATTTACATATAATCATTTGGGAACATTAAAACGATTGTAAATCAGTTCAGCTTGTTTTACGATATGTTTCCATTGTTTCTTAAACATTCTTCGCAAATAGTTTTATATAACTATTTTGATAAGGCTGTTTGGTAAGCCTCTTGAGGCTCTGAACCATTTAACGCTGAATGTTTCAGCATTTAGCTCATTCAGCGCGTTTATTTCAGCTTTTAAATGAAATGGTTAAGCTAAACCATTAATCACTGAACCACATATAAACCAATCCATTTTTGCTTCCTCTACCAATGTGAAACAAGAAGACTAACCATTCAGATGTCCAATTTAATGATTCAGCATTTAATCATTCAGACCTCGTAATGTTTCAGCACTAGATCAACCAACAACCCCCTAAATTTCTAAAAATACCGTTACTCGGATGAGTATGAATCTACTATTTAGAATCCATTTGTGAAGATCGAGTGCTAGCTTTATCATGGTTCTTTGTTGCTTAGATGTATCAACACTACTTGTTTCAGTTCGAGTACAAAAAATAAATAAATAAATAAACCATACGATAAGAAAAGTCGACACTAAACTTATAAGAACTCGACTGTTACCATTATCAAGTTGTCGAGTCATTTCTTTGTGGGTGGTAGAGTACATCGTATAGGACAATACATGAATGGATATTTTATCACATTATTTGAGGTTTTATCATCATAATAATATAACTTGTTACATAAACTTCAGAGATGGACCGTCGTTGTTATGTTATAGTGATATGCCAGTAGCTATTTTTTATTAGTGTTCATCAGTGTTTCATTGGTGTGAGTTGTGACTTACTCGCAAGTTGGATACGTCATGCGTTCGGCAATGCGTGGGTAATCAGTGGCGGAGCTTGAAAAAAAATTATTTGGGGGTCGAAAGTCACGGACCCTAAAAACGGAGAAGGCCAAACTCAACATGTATAACATTTTTGGACGAAACGTGTAAATGTACACTACTAAGCAAAAAAAAAATGGAGGAGGAGGCGGGGGCATCCCCGGCCCCAACAGAGCTTTGCCCCTGTGGGTAAATACGATCGTTGATCTGTCGGTGAAATTTGTACCCACACTGATTGATAGTTCCTGTACACCTATGGATATGAGACATGTTTTACTATCGGTAAAATTCATAGTACTCGTAATTATGATAAGTAGCTGCAGTTACTTGTGGGAATCTCCTTGTTAAAAAGATGAAAGTAACACTACGAAATACAACTAAGATAAATTAGATACTCTGTGACGTCTGAACTACAACATAAACAAAAGTAATTAAATCTCTATTTTTTATCATATGAAAACATAAAGTCAAAATTGTACATTTGTAATTCTTTGAGGGGCCCATGCAATTGGCATCGTCTTTGACTCATTGCCGCTATATGATGTCCTTTCACAGTTTCACCTTAGACTACACAGGGATGTGAAGGGCCTTTACGTCACTAACATCACCTCTTATGTGGAGTAGAAGCTAGAGTTGGGCATGTGGAGTGGAGTTTTCCATCGGGGTGGGAGTAAAAGGTGAAGGTTATATGGATAGTTGTGATTGGTTATTGAATTATGAATATTGTGATTGACTATTTGATTAGAAAAAAACCCCTCCATGCCACTCTCCTATGCCACCACTACCCCGTGGTTTTTTAAGGGTTGGAGAGTGATTGTCGTGACTGCCACATATCTCCCCATGTCCTTTCCGCTCCCGTGACCACACCGTATAGTCTTAGCCAGAATCACATAATAACTAAGTTGTTTCAATAGTAACATCGTTACGACGTAATATTAGTTCACAACTCCACATTTATAATTGTGTAGTCATTTTATTAGCATCATCATCATACTCAGTTAAGGTAGGGTCTAAGAGCATTCATGTCTCATCTCCCATCCTTATCCATCAAATTACACTAAAAATCACTACATTTTCTCTTTCCTTTTCAATTAAATAATATTTTTACATTTTTATCATTACTTTTTCTCTCTTCTCCACTCACAACCACTTTCAATAACATTAGAAAATAAAAAGGGAGAACAGTGTCCCCTCAAATATACAGATAAATAGTAACATTTTCCCTCTCCTCCACTCACAACACCTCACAATCACTTTTTAAAATATGGGGGATACACACAAACATTTGGTGGATGGGTTGTGAATGCTCTAGTGAGGGTAAGATGTAGACAGTCTTATATTTAACTGTGAGAATAGAGAGGCTGCCTCCAGTGAGACATCTGACTCAATAGTGGTTAATTTTGTATTAAGTCTTAGAAATAAGGCAAATAACACTTAGGGGCTGTTTGGTAGCCTCTTAATCAGCCTCTTAACCATTTAGCTCTGAATCATTCAGCATTCAGGCTGTTTGTTTAAGCATCTGAATGCAATGGTTAAGTGCTGAACCATTAAGCTAATAAGGGATGCTGAATGATTCAGCTTTTAACCATTCAGAGCCTCTTAACCATTCAGATCATCTTAATGATTCAACACTTAATCAACCAAACAGCCCCTTAGCAATCAGGACAAATCCGATTTGTGCATGTACCCCTTGTCTTTTGGCTATCAACGTCACCACTTGATCATGATTGACCGTTCGTCATTTTTAACGTTATTTTCACGAAATTAGTAAAATAACGTTAAAATAAGTGCAACTTTACTTTTGCCCCCTAATAGCCACACATATTTACATTATATGTGCACCGCCGTAACCAGGGCTAACATTTAATTTCTAGTATATATACACACACATGCTTGTATTGTTTATTTAGTATGCAAGTTAATACAACCTTTACAACTAAAACCACCTGTGGTGGCAAGTGAAAGCCAAATTTAGCGCCCAAATTCAAGCCCCCACACCGCCCCCTATGCGCTAAAGTGGGTGAATTGGGGCAGGTGTGAAATATTTCGTGGAGTGAAAGAAAAGGAAAGGGCTAATGGGAGAGGGGTGCAATGGTCATCAACGGCTAGTTTGATTTTTTTTAATTCAAATTTAATATCTTTATATACACACTTACACCACACCACTACGCCCTTTGTTAATTTCAAACCCTTTTAAAGCCCCTAATGGGACCTACATGACAATTGTTAAAAAATGTCCAAAAGAGGGGCTCTAATTTAACCCTGGTTACACAGGTCTAGTGAACTAATTATTTGACTTCATATAGTTATTACCATTTACTTCGTGGTGGGAATAGTTTTCTTATCGTATAATGTCTACATTAAACGTACCTTGAATTGTCATCATACATTGAGTTGTGAGTTATGCCAATCGTTGGTTGACTATCACATTGTTTTCAAACAACTAACATTGGCTATCTTGGATTATTTTCTACAGACTAACATAACAGCCGGTAGATTTAGTTATAATAGTTTGTCAAGGACGTCCAAACTACAGTTCATAATTGTTCATAATTCTTTGTGAATTATAAGTGTAAACTTTTCTCAGACTGAATGTAAAGAACTTTATTAAGAATCAAACAACTATTACAACTGAGAAAGACAACCTGTTCATAAAAGGATGAACAGGTTACACAATACACTCACAAATCTCTATACAGACTCTAGATCAACTCAGGAATCATCAAAGATGATGATCAAACTATACACTGAAATCTAAACCCTAGAGAACACAAGTGAGGAACAAAGAGAAAGTGAAACAATAATGAACTCGTCGAAACTGGTACGACTGAGACGAGCTCCTCTTTTATAACCATCTCTGAGGTTTGGGAAGAAACACAACCGGAGCAACCACAACCATTAGATCATGTCTAAGAAACACACTTAGACATGATCTCAACCGTCCAAAGTATAAACACGGATTGCCAACTAGGCATGGACTTAGCTCAGGAACCGAACCATCTTTATAACTGGACCTCTTGACTTTGACCTGGAGACTTCAACCAAACTGGGCTTCGTAACGGGCTTATCAACCAGCTACTCAGCAACTGGACTACCTTAATGGGCTACCTACAAAACCACACTTCTTATGCAAGAAAATAAGTAAAAAAGGATTTAACAAATAATAAAATTGTAATATATATATATATTTTTAACACCCCCTCTCAATTTTATTATTTAAACACATCTATCATTTTTATTTTTTCTCAGATTTTATGATGCTGATGTGTTAACAACCCTTTAGTAAACAAATCTGCTAATTGATTTTCAGAAGCCACCTTAACTGTTTTAACCAACCCTTTATTTATATGATCCCTTAAGAAAAATAAGTCTAACTCAAAATGCTTAGTCTTGTCAAAAAATACTGGATTTGCAGCTATGGATAAAGCTGCAGAACTATCACAAAATAACTGAATAGGAATACTAACACTTACCATAAGTTCTGACATGAGATTTTTGACCCATATTAACTCACACACAGCAGCACACATGGCTCTGTATTCAGCTTCTGCTGATGACCTAGCCACTGTGGTTTGCTTTTTAATCTTCCAAGATATCAAACAATTACCAAGAAAGACACAAAAACCAGTAACATATTTTCTACTATCTATACATTTTCCCCAATCAGAATCTGAAAATGCAACTAAGTTAAAAGAGTCATTTTTAGAAAATAAAATTCCTTTTCCTGGTGAAGCTTTAAGATACCTGAGCAACCTTAAAGCTATTTTTAAATGTCCTTCACATGGTTTATGCATAAATTGACTTAAGTAATGAACAGAGTAAGAAATATCAGGTCTAGTGTGTGACAAATATATTAGTTTTCCTACAAGTTGTTGATAACCTACTATATTACTTAACAACTTGTTTTTATTTAACACAATATTTGTTAACACACTGTTTTGTTCAATAGGATTAGAAATAGGTTTTGATCCTAACATCCCATAGTCAGCTAAAAGTTCAGTGCAGTATTTTCTTTGAGTTAAGCATAACCCATCATCAGTTTTTAGGACTTCAATTCCTAAAAAATATTTTAACTCACCTAAGTCCTTTATCAAAAACTTAGTTTTAAAACATTCTTTTACCATTTCAATTTCCTTGATAGAATTCCCAGTAATAATTATATCATCTACATATACTAGTAAGACAACAAACACATTATTCAAATTTTTTACAAACATTGAATAATCACATTTGCTTTGTACAAAGCCAAACTCATTTAAAACACTAACAAGTTTCTCATTCCACATTCGAGGTGCCTGTTTCAGGCCATACAAAGACTTTTTAAGTCTACAAACTTTCCCACTAGGTTCATCTACCCCATCAGGTAGAGACATATACACTTCCTCATGCAAATTGCCATAAAGGAAGGCATTATTAACATCTAACTGGTATATATTCCAGTTATTTTGGACTGCTAGGCTTATCACACATCTAACAGTTACAAGTTTTACAACAGGAGAGAAAGTTTCCTCATAGTCAACTCCCTCTTTTTGGCTAAACCCTTTGGCTACCAACCTAGCCTTGTATCTATCTACCTCACCTGTGGACTTGTATTTTACTTTATATATCCACTTACATCCTACTTTGTTTTTCCCTTTGGGAAGATCAACAATCTCCCAAGTATCATTTCTGTATAGGGCCTCTAGTTCTTTATTCATAGCCCTAACCCAAATGTCATCTTTAATTGCTTCATAATAGTTTCTAGGTTCCCTAGTTTTGTCAAGTGTGGTGGAAAAACATTTATTTTCAAAAGAAAGATTTGAAAAGTTAACTACCTTTTCCAATCCATATTTGACTTTACCTTCTATGACATAGTCACTATATTTGTTAGGAAAATTACCTTTTCTAGAAGTCCTCCTAACACTATCTTGAACTATGTCACCCTTAGATTGAGTGGTATTATCATGCTCAGTACTCACATGTTCTGCCTTACCAGCATCATGATCAGTTCCTGAAGGCTGCTGTGTACCAACAGTAGGCTGTTGTACACCAGTTTTAGGCTGCTGTGTATCAGTCTTAGACTGTTGGATACAAGCCCTGCCTAATTCAGGTAACTGTTGGTCTGGTTGCAGATTTGCATGTGTTCCTAAGTCATTACTACCTAAGTTCCCTTCTTCATCATTGGGATCATCCTCATTCAATAAGTGTTCAGACTCTGTGTTTTCAAACAAATCAAAAAAGTTTAAATTGTTTACTGTTTTATCACTATTTGAATCAAAGTTACTAAAAATATTTTTCTCTTTAAATGGAAAACAGGTTTCAAAGAATTTGACATCTCTTGAGTATAAAATAGTTTTAGTATCTAAACTAAAAGTTTTATACCCCTTTTTTTTCATGAGAATATCCAAGGAAAACACACTTTTCTGCCCTACTTTCCAACTTATTTGACTCATTTAAAACTGTGCAAAAACACAGACAACCAAACACCTTCAAATGATCTAAAAAGGGAACAAAACCATGTATTAACTCATAAGGAGTTTTTCCACCAAGCACTGAAGAGGGAGTCCTATTAATTAAATATGAAGCAGTTAGAATGCAATCAGTCCAAAATCTTACAGGAAGACTACTGTGGAAAAGTAAAGCCCTTCCAACATTTAGCAAATGCCTATGTTTCCTCTCAACAACACCATTTTGTTGAGGGGTATAGGCACAAGTAGTTTGGTGAATAATTCCCTTTGATCTACAAAAGGAATTCATTTGATTATTCACAAACTCTGTTCCATTATCACTCCTAAGTACTTTAACTGATTTTTGAAATTGATTTAACAAAATATTCACAAAATCTTGTATGTGTTCAAAAACCTCAGTTTTAGACTTCATAAGGCATACCCAGACAGCTCTAGTATAGTCATCAACAATAGTCAAAAAATACTTATTACCATCTCTGTCTGCTACCCTATATGGTCCCCATACATCTACATGTATCAATTGACCCAACTGAGTAGTTTTATGTTCACTTAAAGGGAAAGGTTCTCTGTGTTGTTTTGCCTTATGGCAGACTTCACAGAGATCATTTGTGTCACTTATTTTAATATTAAGCTTAGTACTTAGGACCTTAAGAACTTGGTTAGAAGGGTGTCCTAGTCTAGCATGCCACAAGTTACATTCACTTACAGAATTATAACACACCTTAGACAAAGAACAAGAATTTCCACACAAATACAGACCATCTGACTGATCACCAGTCACCAGGACTTTCTTTGTTAATAAGTCCTGCAAATAGCATCTCTTTTCATCAAAACCAATGAACAATTTGTTGTCTCTAGCTAGTTTATGAACTGACATAAGATTGACAGAATACTCTGGAACTACCAAAACATCTTGAAGAACAACTTCTTCTGTTATTGTTAGTTTACCAATTTTTGTAACTTTTGCAAAAGTTCCATTTGGATGTTTAACTTTTATATTTAGGTCAGAAACATCTATATAATCAAATAAACCCTTATCACTGTTAACCATGTGTTCATTAGCTCCAGAGTCAACTATCCATCCTATCCCTATCAACTTCCCATTGGAACTAGCAAAACAATACACTTTACTACAAAAAGCAGAAGCATTAAAAATCCTACCAGACAAATTGCAAGACTGAGCAGGCTCACTAGTTTTCTCATGCAACAAACTCAACAACTTAGACACTTGATCACTAGTCAAGGAGGTAACAGTATTAGTAGTATCAACAGCAGTATTATTATTAACAGCTGCTCTCTTGCCCTGGTTTCCTCTAAACTTAGACCAAGGAGGATAACCAACAAGTTCAAAACACTTATCAACTAAGTGTCCTGTCTTGTTACAGTGAGTACATTTTAAAGATTGATTTCCACCTTTAACAACCTTTTTCCCAACAAACCCATTGCTATTAGACTCATTAGATTGAATGGTTTTAGAATTAAAACTGACAGTTTGACTCTTACTTCCATTGCTAGAGTTTCTATGAGATTCCTCTCTAGAAACTATAGCAAAAGCTTCTTTAACAGATGGAAGTTCAGTTTTAATAAGCAAAGCAGTTCTAACATTTTGATAAACACCATCTAGTCCCATAAGAAATTGCATAAGTTTTATCATATGGTTATAGTTGTTAAATTCTTTTGATGCATCACAAGTACAAGAGGGCAACTGTAATATTTGGTCAAGTTGTTTCCACATTACATTTAGTTTATGATAATAATCAGACACAGACATTCCACTTTGAGTGAAAGAATTAATTTTCTGATATAAATCAAAAACTACTGGCCCATCTACTTTATTATAAGTTTCCTTTAGATCTCTCCATACATCAGAGGCAAGTTTAGAATAAACTTGTCCCATGTAGAGTTCCTCAGAAACAGAATTCAAAATCCAAGTTAATACCACAGAATTACATCTTTCCCATTGACTAGCAAGAATGGGATCATCTTCACTTTTTAGACATCCACCATTAATGAACCCTAACTTGTTTTTAAGTTGTAATGCTAATAACATGGCATTACTCCAAACAGTGTAATTCTCAGTGCCTTTCAGTTTAATAGAAATAATAGACAAGTTTGCAGAGTCACTAGCATGCAGATACAGAGGATCACTAGCATCAAGCTTACTAATACGAGTAGTACCTCCTAATCTACGATCACCAGAATCACTACTAGATTCAGACATGTTACCAGAAACAGCAAATAGTCAATCAGATCAATAACAGAGATACACAGTCACAAAACCAGCAATACACGATTAATCAACTAATTAACCGGAACAACAATCACAGATATCACACAATAACAGATATCAACCAAGAACAAGTAGCACAAGATCAATCACACAATCAATCTGGCAGTCTACCACAATTAACAAAAAACACAAAAAAAGATCAAATCAAAGAGACACAGGCGAAGCCACACTGGTGTTCCAGATCGTTGGTTCGTCACTCAATGGTGCCAACGCAGGTCCTCGTGTGGGAGCCACCTAGACACTAGACCGACCTTAAAGCTAACACAGAGCACAAGCTCTGGCAAAGACTCCTTAGGACAACTCTAAGAAAGAAAAAACAACAGTAAATCAGAAAGATCTCACCAGAAACTCGTAACGTATAACCTTCACTTAGGGTTATATCGTCAGAGAGCAATATTATTCTTTCTTGACCAAGAAACCCTAGATCCGAGTGCAATAGATCCAAGATTTGTCTTCAACACCAATAGCAGCGGAATCAGAACCAGAGCTCAACCTTGAGCTCTGATACCATGTAAACTTTTCTCAGACTGAATGTAAAGAACTTTATTAAGAATCAAACAACTATTACAACTGAGAAAGACAACCTGTTCATAAAAGGATGAACAGGTTACACAATACACTCACAAATCTCTATACAGACTCTAGATCAACTCAGGAATCATCAAAGATGATGATCAAACTATACACTGAAATCTAAACCCTAGAGAACACAAGTGAGGAACAAAGAGAAAGTGAAACAATAATGAACTCGTCGAAACTGGTACGACTGAGACGAGCTCCTCTTTTATAGCCATCTCTGAGGTTTGGGAAGAAACACAACCGGAGCAACCACAACCATTAGATCATGTCTAAGAAACACACTTAGACATGATCTCAACCGTCCAAAGTATAAACACGGATTGCCAACTAGGCATGGACTTAGCTCAGGAACCGAACCATCTTTATAACTGGACCTCTTGACTTTGACCTGGAGACTTCAACCAAACTGGGCTTCGTAACGGGCTAGAAACTGGGTTAGTTTGGGACCAGCAAAATTAAAACATTGACAAGTTGGGACTGTTATCTTACAAGTTTCAAGTTGAGATTATTCCCTTCCAACCCTCCAAAATTGGGGTTATTTAATTCAATTTCCCCTTTATAATAAGATGTTCTTTGGTAGTATGGTAACTAGTCATAGTCTTTAAATCCATTTGAATTGTATAGGGGCGGCTTAGTCATCTATATCTATATCTATATTATTATTATATAATGGGTGCTTGATGGATAAGAAGGTAAATTTACATCTTTTTTAAGATGGCATAATAAGAGTCTTAGTATAAATCTATAATTTTTGTTTAATTTCTTCCTTTTATGCCCTCTTGTACAACATTTAATGGTAATTGTATAAATGAATAATGCAAGTCATACACCTTATTCAACCTTTGAAACCGTCACATTGATTTTTGAAACCTCTTCGGTTCTGGTCCATTATACACTTAAACGAAACCCCTGTGAAGAAACAATAAGTATCACGGTGATTATTACCAATCCTCGTGTGGTGTATACTTACGTCCGTCAAGAGTAATCATTTACCCAAACCTCTAGGTTTAACCCGTGTGAGAACAAAGAGTGAGAACGTGTGTGAGTGCTAAGTAAATAAAGACACGAGATATAAGTGGTTCGGTCGGAGTATGACCTACGTCCACTGTAAATAACCGGAATCTTATTAATAATCGAGTACAAAGAGTTACAAGAGAGTAATGCTAGGTTACAATGAGGAATTCCGGATCCTTTTGCAAGGAGATGACTTCCCTTATTTATAGGAGAACTCGTGGGCTTAGTAAAGAAGCCCACGAGAAGTTATTCCCATGGAAAGGGCGGGAAAAGCAGGTTACTGTAGATGACGTAATTCTGCAGCATGGTTGTTGCTCGAGGTGGACATGTGGCAGGCTCTGATTGGCGGACGACGGCCCTGTCCTGGCTACAGTCGTTGACCATGCCTCTGCCGTCTAACACCAGCAGGGGATGTCTGCTGTCACTGTTGACGACGGTATGGTGGAAGTGTGGGCACAATCATGTCGTCGTTCCTGTCAGTGGTGGTTGGACCACCCTTGCCACCTGTCGCCTTCTTATTGGCACGTACTCTGTCAAAGATCCCGGTGAATCTTCCTTTTGTTATCTTCTGTACCTCGTACCAAAAGTGATAAGGGAAGATACCGTGCGTGGGCGTACGCGCTTATCAGGTGTTGTTCATTGCTTATCAATTGGTAATCTTGCGCGCTGCATTGCCTGTTACCTTGGTAGCGCTGTGGAGGAAGCCTGGCGCCGGAGCCTAGCGCCAGGATTCCTGTTTATGGGGATAGGGGCGCCTCCTCCGCCTGGATTAGGCTCCCTATCCCTTCACCCTGTAATCAATATCATGGATATAATTGTAATTGAATGAGAAATTCAATTGAAAAGTGATAGAAATTGCTTATTCAAATGGTTGAAAATGAGTTAGAAGAGAAAGCAAGTGATAAAAATTGCTTATTCAAATGGTTGAAAATGAGTTAGAAGAGAAAGCAAGTGGGTCATATGTTTAGCGTTTTACAGGCTAATCACACTTTTCTAGGTACTTCACGTAACCTTCTCTTTAGTGATTATGTTACAGTGTTTAAAATTTTGTCTCGATAAATCATCATTCACTTATTTGAAATTATCTTTATTGGAGTTGTTTGTTATAAGTCTCACTGTTCTGATTTTAAATATGTACCATTTACTTGTATTTTAGTTCTAAATGAAAGCATAAAAACTTGGTGAATAGAGCGACAAATGAAGTAGCAGCAACAAAAATCATATTACTACTTTGATAGTTTCAATGACTTATTACATAATTCATTATTGTACATATACAAATTGGAAAATTGGGTACACTAGTTAGAGAATGAAATAGAAGTAATATATTGTTAGTGGAATTGCATTGTGGATGTTGAATTAAATGGTATGAAAACAAGCGCCACCCGAGTTTAAAGTGTCTCCAGCAACACGCAGTCATTTGCCAGTAAATTGTTTTGATGATTTTATCTTGGTGATTTCTTTTGTTATTTTGGATGATATGCTTTTGTGGCGATTGAATGCTTTCTGGGTCGCCGTAACGTGTGCGGGAAATTATGAAAAGAAAAGCTGCTGATATGATATGGTAAGGGTAGTATTCTCTTTGTGCTTGATTTCATTTGTTTTTTTGTGTGATATAATTGCCTTTCTTCTTACATATCGGCTAATCAGCTTGTAGATTGTCTTTGTTTCTAATTCTTATGCCATGGTACGTACTCATGAATTGGTTTGTATGCTTTAAAGTATGTCATATACTTGCTACCATCATTTATTTTATTTTGTTCTATGCATTGTTTCATGTGTTGGTTATTATTCAGATTTGGAAATATGTTGAAAGAGGAAATAGACGAATGCCTACAAAATGCTCAAGAAATGGTTGCTTTAGTGGATCCAATAAATACTCTGGCTTGATAGAAGTTAACATGTCAACTTAGTAACCTGACACTTAACGAGTAGATAAATATTTTTTTTCAGAAGGGCTTATTCGAACCACAACATTTGGTACCAAGATGTACTATTGAATCCGCATTTTTGCGTTTTGTAAATAATCACATTGTTGTATTGCAATTTGTATTTGGATGTTGCGGCAACGGGCGGGTAAACCAATCGGTTCTCAGAGTTTTGGTTTATTTTTGGCCCACTCCGGTTTCTAGCCTGTACCTGTTTGGCCAAAAATGAAAACCGGTTCTAATCATTTTTAAAAAAACCCCCGAACTGGTTTAGAACCTACATTGGTTTGAGAAAGAAAGGGTCATCTTTAGGCTCCGTTAATGTATTTTGCATAAAACAGACATGAAACATAAATGATTAATGCATTCTTTCAATATCTTTCGATTAAAAAACAAATTAAAAGATGATTGCTTCGGTGGCTACCATGAAGAAATTCGCATTACAAAACGAAAAAAATAGAAAAGCAAAAAACAGGAGATGAAGATTTGATTAGTCATCTAAAATGTGTGTATAATTTACAACACCAACAACGTGATTGACTAAACACAACAGCCAAACACAGTGCAACCCCGCCGCAACGCACGGGTTCCTGCTAGTACTTTATAGTTTATATAGACCACTCATATTTAGGTTGTTTATTTCAAGGGGGGGGGGGGGGGGGTTGTTTTGTGTCAAAACTAGTCTAACAATCTCGAGTATGTTATTTTTTATGGTCATGAGTAGGGACTTCGGTGGGTTTACGAAATTAATTGGAATTGAAATCTGAATTTCATTTAAAAATGTGTTTTGGTGCAGTGGTGGAATTTTGCGATTTTCGTAGGTAAATGGAGTCCGGGTTAACTTCGACCCATACCGATTTGATCTTTCGGCCACTACCGATCGAAAAGAATTAAGTCCGGCCCCCACCGTTTCAAGAACCAAACTTCGCCACTGATCGGAATTAATTCACTCATTTCCTTAATGTAAAGAAATTCAACATTACTTCCAAACGCGAAAGGATTCGACGAAAGGATCATCGCATCCACAACCTCATAATTGCCCCACCCACCATTGTCGGTCTCACCTTCACCATCGTTGTCGTCACTACCAACATCGGTAGAAAGCGCAGGGAGTAGGTGGTGTCCACAATGAGATATTCCATTTCCATTATGATTGCTTTGTAGCAAAAATACGTTACATATATTCAAATTTATTTGACAAATTACACGTAAAAAACTTTTAACAATAATTTGTTTACACTTATATCCCACTTTTTAGTTACAAGAATTTAAACTCACACTACTTTTCTAAGATAAATACACTATACCACTAGTATATGGGTATAACAATAGTTGAATTTCATGCTTTCACTCTTTCCTTGCCTTGATTTAATTCATGTGTTCAATGGTGAAATATGTTCACATGTTGGAAGAGTTTGAAAAGGTCAAAGGCAGGGGCGAAACTTTTGCGCAGTAATGTAAATTTAAGCGTTTTTATCCGGAAATTTTGTACCTGTTGAATCCAGCCCCTTTGTTTGGGAGTTCAATGACTTTTGGCTCCTCCGGAAAAAATTTCAAGCTCCACCACTGATCTAAAGAGTGAGTGAACGAGGAAATGCTTCCACTTTGTAACTCATTAAGGTAATTCCATCTGTTGGAATAATAAAAAAATAAGTTGTATGGTTTTAACAGTTAAAGCATGTTTTAAATGCATTACATGAACTAATAATAAGATCGTTACTATTGAGTGCCATTTTCATAATCGGAAACGTGTAATGTCATTTTCCATTTCTTCAAGTGTTCAACAATGTTTTTAATAAGGTTTGCGTTTAATTACTGATCACGTTAGTTGGCAACCAATAAGACATACCCATGTGAATGTTTGTATCTAAATGATAGCTGCTTATAACCATTTAAACTGTTTGAAGATGGGTTGTTTGAACGGATTTCAAATAATCTATAAGAATTGTCAATACTATAAGTATATTATTACTTATTAACTAGGATTCTATTACCCGAGCTTCGCGGCGGGAGCTGCTGTTGCGTTGAGGGTTTGGTGGACGTTAAAGATCGCGCGTCGCTGTGGGAGCTCCTGTTGCGTGGAGGGTTTCGTGAACATAAAAGATAATATTAAGGGGATGTTATTCTCACCTGGGCTTCAAAAAAATACTCGCGGCTAAAAGCTAAAGTTTTGTGGTCAAAGTTTGAAATCTTAAAAGCTAAAAGTTTGGTGGTTAAATTGGAAGAAATTAAAGTACCTAAGTGGCTAAGTTAGTAAGAAAGTTAGTGCTCAAAGTTTGGTGGTCAAATTGGAAATGGGCCTACAATATACCGGAATGCAGATAAGGTTTTAGATGGGCCAAAGTCCAATTTGATTTACACAATATGGGTTTCAGGTGGACCACCAAATTTGTAGCCCAAGTTGAGGCAGCCAAAGCCAATCAAGTACGGCCAAATTTGTAACCAATGAAGGTGAAGTAGCCAAATTTTTAGCCAATCATTTTGATGTACTATAGAACTGTCTCTTCTTTATTAGATATATATAATAATATTTACACAAATAGACTAAAAAAGACATACAAACTTGTTAGGCATTTAACGATCGTTTATTTTTTGCTCTAGTATGCGGGATTCCCTCAAGTAATCAAACACAAATATAGTTTTATATTTTTAGTATTGGGAAGGATGATATTGTCATACGAAAGCCTGCATTTACATCCAAGCGTAGGCATGGGGCCAAATCTTGTAATCCCAGTTCAAGTCCATTGTCTCTAGAGTTCTCTGACAATCAAGGCGGTTAGCCTTACGGTACCCTAGAAATCTAGTCACGAAAATGACGAAAGATAACACAGTGAGAAAAACTTGTGTTAGTTATTGGGAACATATCATGTTATTGACTTAGGGTTGTGGGGAATATACGGCGCAAATGCGCAATCAATGTAATAAGTCGCTCGACTATGGTTCTTATTTGGGAATAATTTAGACACTCTCCTAAATGTATTGGAATGGTCGATTTGTTAATATAAGAGTGTGTGTAGTGGGGCGCTAAAATTCACGCCCAAATCCAGCATGGGGCATTTTCATTGACTGCCATAACAAAAGTTGAATTCACGCCCAAATGGAGCATTATTTATTTAGCGCTCATGCCCATTTTTTAACATTAACGCCCCGGGGGTGGTGTGTGGGGGTTAAAGGGCGCTAAAATGTGAATTCACTCCAATTTCACGCACCATTACACATGGTCTAAACCATAAACCATTTCTCTAGATTACATATAGTAATCGATCTATTCATGTCATGGGCCAACATGAGTTCAGATTGGGCCTCAATAGAGCCCAATTGCTGCAAGTCTGTGTATAATAATATCTTAAGCAAAATAATTTGGTGGGAACCCTTACACATTTTCCCGCCAATTATCCTTGTTCCTTTACCCCCCAAAACCTCTTCTGCAACATAACCACCATCGTTTATCTTTCTTCACACACTAAAAAAACATACCAATCAATAAAAGCAATGGAAGTTTTTACATCACATAAGAAACCTTCATCATCATTAGCTCCATCATCTAACGGTGTCTCAACCCTACCTCTTTACCGTTCGCCTCCTACTCTTGAAGTCCGTCTCGAAGATTTCGAACGCTTCGCCGTTGACCGTCTTCTAGGTTTTGTCTTTTCCTTTTTCTATTATTATTATTCTTTTGCATTTGATTGTTATATAGGTTATGTTTTAGAATTAGATCTGGTTTTTACAATTAGAAATATATATATAGATATGTGTGTGTATGTGTGTGTTTTCTTATTTCTAGGGTTAGGGTTTTGAATTTAGGATTCATATGTCTTGAATTTAGGATTCGCTCCGTTCCCTAATATATACATGACCATACTGCCGAGGTCAAGGTGCCGCTGCATGCTGTCCATAGTTGTTAAAAGGCATCGTCTCTTGCGCCTAGGCCCATTTTTTAGGTGAGGCGATGCATTTGCTCTTTGAGAGTCGAGGAAATTGCGCTTTAATTCTCCAGGTGGTGGTTTAGGTGCAAATTTCAGCTAGATTCCTAAATTCCAGGGAGGGTCTAGCCAAATTCGTTAAATTATGGCTAGATTCTAGCTAGATTTCTGCTTTTATCAAAGGAAAACTATTTCTATACACTAATACATCAATATTTTAAAACTTTTGATACTAACTAGATTAAAAATAGTATTGACTTAATATATTTTTACTTTATTTTCTTTGTTCGCTTTTCTTATCTTAGGCCCTCGCTTTTTTTGCGCCTCACGCCTAGGCCCCAGGCGAGGTCTATGCGCCTAGCGCCTTTGATAACTATGACTCCGTCCACTAGTGTTGTAGAACTCGCTAGACGCAAGTAGGCAGGTGGGATGATGACAAGCGATTAATCTGATTGAATTTTTTATATGTAATTTTCAGTTTTATATATATATATACACACACACACACAGATACACTCACACACATATATCTATTAAGTAGACAGGTTATGGTCAGAATCTGGCTGGAATCGCCAATATTTTCTAGTTTTTTCCGATTTTTTGGCCAATTAGGGCCGATTACAACCGACTAGCAACTAATGGACCGATTAGCAAAAAATTAATCAGTTGCAGGCCAACTAATCGCCGACTAGTCCCAAATTTTCCAACACCTGCCGTCCACCCGTATTGACCCAGTAGCTGTCATTCGAATCAGTGCTAGATGCTTAGAGTAACTGGTTTGATTTAGAGTTATGAGAATTAGATTAACTTATTCAATAATTTTTTCAGAGAGTTTTTATTTCAACACAGTTATTAGTTTTTTTTTTATAACACTGTAGATGTTTATTGTTCTTATTTGCTATACACAGTTCTTAGAGCGATTTCTGATGGGCTAGCTAGAGGGAAGAAGCCTGATGAAATGGGGAAATTGGTTAGTGATAGTTTTTTCCTTTTTCTCTTCTTTTTTGTGTTTGCTACTTTTTTTCTTTAACTCTTGAGCATGGTGTTTATTCTTTTTTTGGACCGAGTAGGTAACTGATCTATGGAAGACTCATATGAGACATCCACGGGCATCAGAGGATATTGACAAAGATATCATATCCCATTTTGTTTTGCGCCTCGTGTATTGCCGATCGTAAGCTTTTGAACTTCACCATTTGCTTGAGTTCTTTGTGCTTTGATGTCTTATATGTGGATTTAAATTGATAATGTCATTTCTTTTCCTTGTGATATTTTAGAGAGGAATTGAGGAAATGGTTTCTTTCAATGGAAAGTACTCTTTTCCGCTACCGGTTTCGGGATATGAACTCTGATATACATGTAAGGCTAATCAAGTTTTTATATGATACTTAAATATAAGTTAAAAATTTTGTGATTTTGCTAATTATTGATGATTGGGATATGGATTCCAGTTGGCATTGATGACGGAACTTGGCATTCCGTACAAAGTTGTCTCTCAAAAAGAATTTGAGGTATTGTTTTGCTATCTCTCTGATTTCTATAGAAAGTTATTCTACATTTCTACCTGTTTGTTTTTTCTGAGATCTTGTTTCATGCTTATCCGGCTCAAAACTTGGGCTACCGATTATCTATTTTGATGAAGCAAACATTTTTTTCTTTATGATTCTTTTCAGGATTTGCGTGAGCAACTGAACCTAGTTGCACGCTCGGTTAACCAGCCATTACCCACTCGTATGTCGTAAATGATTACCATCAATAATCTTAGTTTTTTGATTTTGTATCTAGTTCAAGACCAAGAGTTCTAACTTTATTTATTTTATTTGTTGTTTTCTCTATTGCAGCTAATGGATTATACAAGGTACATTGCCTAGTGGAACCTCTTACACATTTAGTTTAATTATTCAAATTGGAAAATTCTATTTTCTATAACCGTACTTTGTGTCTGGGGCCTAATTACTTGCAAGTCTGGTTTGTCTATTTTGATTTTTTAGTTTCATTTTTATTGATGCAGGTTTCATTTGAAGAAGTTCCAGAACTTGTGGCAAGCCGCAAAGTTTTCATCCAGAAAGGATATGCATATGTTGCTCTGAATCAGGTGAGTGAAGTATTACTAGTTATTTTTGTTACAGTATTGTAGTGCAAAAGATATATTATTAAGTGATGTTTTTATTGTTATTAAATTAGGTTGTCTCATTTGTTGTTCCACACTTCCGTAGCCATCTTTCAAAAGCTCTTATCCTCACAAACAGGTTATTCTAGAACTTGTTTTAGATGCTCTAATTGATTCAAACTCTATGCTTGTTATTATAGCTGACAAATTTGCTGGGTCGGGCAGATTGGGTTGGATTGAAACGGGTCTGGTTTGGTTGATGCATTAAAATACACTTTAGGTGCCTTTCAACCTGTTTCACCTTTTATGATTTTATCTAATAAGCTGTTTTTTTTACCTATTTGACTCAATAAAATTTAAACATAACCCAAGCTGACCAATGAAGTTTACTGAGTGCACATTTTTTTACTTCACAGAAAGTGGACGTCCATGATTAGAGAACAAGAAAAGGACCGTCTAACGCCCGTGAGTTATAAATTTACTCTAATTGATTTTCATTTTGCATGAAGTAAAAAGCTAATCTTTTAATTTGTTATGAACCAGATAGTTGAAGCACTAGCTACCAGTTATCTGGGTCCTGATTATTGCCAGGTATGTTGCTTAGTCTTATTCTGCCTTACTTTTAAGTTGTGAATGTTTTTTTTTTATATTTGATTTTATTGTTATCTTAATAGGACAAAGAATTTGGTGAAATATCTTTAAAAGACATTGATCAAGTGGCACGAACTTCATTTCCTTTGTGTATGCAGCACCTCTTTAATACAGTAAGTGATAATGTGATCTCATACAATGGATGGCTCATGTCTATGCTACTTTATTAAGATTTGCTTATATTTTCTTTTTACCAAATATGATCAGTTAAGAGAAGATCATCATTTGAAGCATGGAGGGAGGATGCAACTAGGCTTGTTTCTCAAGGTATTGCATTTTAAATTTCATCTGTATACAATTGTCTTGTGTACCTTGGCCTTGGTTGTACCGTAAGATATTGCTAAGTATCAACTCATTATATTCTAGATGTGACTTGTGAGAGGATTAGAGGCGGCAAAATGGGTGGGTAGGTTGGTACTGGCCAAAGGGGGGGAATTTTTTTTAGTTGGTACAGGTCAAACCGTTTTAAATTAACCAGAAACACTTTTTGTTTATAATGTCAAGTTTTTTTTATAATTGATCAGTGTGTCACAGGTGATCATAACAAATATATTATTTAATGATAATCTAGTATTTTGAATGTAATGATTATAAGGGTTTATCATTTAAATGAGATTTTGAGCCACGTTCTGTTAAATTAGTTTTTTCATCTCTTTTCTAATATTGCACATTTGAAGCATTCGAAATGAAATGCAACTTGAATCAACCAATTTGATAAGTATATATGTTAAAATTGCCACCTCTTATCCAGGTCATATAAACTAGTTCTTGAAGCTCCTTTTGCTGAACTTGATCATAATTATATACTTTGAATATTGTTCAGGGTGTTGGGTTGAAGTTAGATGATGCACTTGCATTTTGGAAGGCAGAGTTCTCTCAGAAGGTAAACATTGATTGTTTAATTAAGTTGACAACTAATTTTGGATCATTAACTCACTGTATTTGTGTGTAAGCCATATAAATATCATCTTTGCAGTTTCATGATTTTTTTGTCGAGTGCTAAGTGGGTGTTAAATAATAATTTAGGTTGGTGCTGAGAGATTCGACAAAGAATATGCATACAGCATACGCCACAATTATGGTAAAGAAGGAAAGAGAACTGTAAGTATAAACTTTAAATCATCATGCTCTAAATCTTAAGATACAAATTCATAAATTGGTATGCTTGCCTTTTGTATTTTTTTGAACACATTTAACATATTTTAAATATGTTTCAGGATTACACACCTTATTCTTGTCAAAAGATTATCCTATCAACTCCTGGAGTTGGAGACCATCATGGTTGCCCTTATCGTCATTTTAGGTAAATTATTTTATCAGATCATAAAGTCACCGAACTTGGGACGATAAAGTCCCTTAATGTTGGGTTGCAACTTGCAAGTACTTTAAACCATTTTATCCAATTTTTATTACATTATCATAATTTATCGACTTGTTTACCAACTTATCCTTGTTTCCATGTTTACAGTGAAGAAAATTTAAGGGCTGCTCTTGGTAAAATGGGAGTAAGCAGCCGTGCATTGGATGATATTGTTGAAAAGGCAAAGAGTAGACATTATCAGGTCATAACTCATTCACTTTTATGCTACGTGTCATTCATTCTCTTCATGTTCTAAGCATTGTAAATTATAATATATGTGCAGTTAGCATGCACTTTGACATTTGAAGCTCTTCATGCCACATCTTGTGATGCTGGAATCAACCATCCAAACCAATACTTTAGTGACAGCCAAAAGATCCTGAAAGAGAAGGTAAATTGTGGAGGTGAAAAAATGGGTGGATTGGGTAAAAGATGAAAATGTGAAAAACAGGTAGTTTTTGCGCAGACTGCTCAGATACTGGTAAAACTTTTATATATAATTGTTTGTTCCATAAGGTTAGAAAAACTATATTAGTACACTTTACAAGAATAAGCTAATATATTTAACAAAGCAACATGCTTTAAAATTAAATTTGGGTGATTTTGACCCACTTGTCTCGTTTATACCATTAGAGATAAAAGGTGTGTCTATTTCGAAGCAAACGGGTAAAAGTTACCATCGTTGGTAAATCAGTTGCTAAATTGAAGTAACATTTTAATACCATCCGAGGCTTATGAGCAATTTTTCTAGAAGGCTTATTTTTTGTGGTTGAGAGTTTTTATTGGTGAAATTTCTTCCAAGTACAAATAATAGTGTGGATGTATAACTGGCTCAACTGTTAAATATACTGCTGGTCTTTTTTGTCGCAGAACATGTCGACGGCTTGATGCATTTATATTATCATTTGTTAACCGTGTTATGTTGTACAATGGCAGTGTAAGTACCTTCAAATCTCTCTACCTATTGCCTTCATGTTTGCATAAAGTGGTATCAAGTTCTTAGCAAAACCTAATAAGGGTGGCGGTTTCAAGTCATTTACTTGCTAATAGGCTGAATCGGGGTTTTAACGGGGCCTGTTTTTATTAGTATTTTTGAAAACGTAAATGACTTGAAACCGCCACCCCTCTATACTGAAAACGTTACAAAATGGATATAATTAGCGGGGCCTGTTTTTATTAGTATTTTTGAAATTTGGCCCAACATATCCTTTGATTATTTTCGG
This sequence comes from Ambrosia artemisiifolia, assembly GCA_032199755.1. NCBI lineage: Eukaryota > Viridiplantae > Streptophyta > Magnoliopsida > Asterales > Asteraceae > Ambrosia > Ambrosia artemisiifolia. Next base: position 1,896,732 of record CM063518.1, on the reverse strand, counting down.
TTTCACTACATCAATATTTATGATTTCTTTTCCAGGTGGCCATCCGGATCACATCATATTGATAAGTTCCGGTAAACTATGCACATGTAAATGAGTATTTTATCGGAGTGAGTAGTGGCACATGTAATACTTCTAAATTAAATGCATTTTCTTTTTTTGCAAATCAAATGAATCTTTGAAGATGATGTGATTCACATAATGATATATTACACATGTGTTTGCATTAATGCCGGGTGCTAGTTGAGCCGCATCAAGCTTAAGTTCTACTTGAAGCTTGACTTGTTTTAAGCCTCGTCTAGAGCAGTAAAGGTCAATCTCTAACTCTGTCTTTGAGTAGCTTAAGATTTTGTCATTATATTTGCTTACAACCGGCCACAGGAAGAAACCCATTGATAAGAGTTTTGTGCTTTTCTTAAATAGAAATAGGTTACGTATTAGCACATTAACAATGTTTCATTTTTTTAAGGTTAAATATCTTGATTTCATAGATGATAGATCCACAATATTTCCTACCACCTATCTTTCTTTCTCTGGTCCAAACCTCACCCAATCCATTCCGATATTAATATTCCAGATATCTTTTATGTATAGTGAGTTAGTGACGCAACCTGGTCTCGTACCCTGCCATGTCCGGTTGTAAAAACCTTACATATAAACTGAACACGCGTGGATGGAGGTGATAACGATAGGCGAGTTAAGTATAGATAAATTGTTTAATGTTTAATGAATATTAAGAGTCATTAGAGTTCCCCTTGAATGTATATGTAAATGTCATTTTTGCACCATCGCTTACGTAAAAAAATTGTAACCATCTATGATTCTCTAAATTCGCGAGACTTACCGTCCTAATAGGGTAACTCAAACAATACTAACATCATGTCGTCTTTCATCACTTCATATACAAGAATGACAGGTACACAGATTTATATTGTTTTTCCGTTACATGTTAAAGAATTGATCACTATAAGTACCTTATTTGGTCCCCTGGATTATTCAATCTCACTATATAAAATTAAAACTATCAGGCCTCTGCCCTCTAGTCTGGTGATCAAGGCCCCAGGGGTTTCTCTGTAAGGTTTTCCTCCTGTGAGTGGTCACGGGTTTGAATCCCGACGAGGGGAATTTTGCCAAGTGTCCTCCACAGGACACGAGGTTTAGCCTAATAATTACAATTTAAGTTGGAAGAAATGTAACGTGAAATGTACAGCGAAGCATGCGTTATATACTGAAAACATTATGAAATGGATATAATTAGGTATCAAACGGATCTATTAATGGCAGCAGCTGGAGGGCCAAGTTCATGTGCCACGATGGGACATAATAAGTTTGCGGTACCATGTCGTATAACTTGGGACATAAAATTAAAAAGTGAGAGAACACAATTCAATTCTCAAATATCATTTGAAGTATTGTGTCAAACAAATATAACTCATCAAATCATAATGCATTAACGGTACATCCAAGTGAACACAAATCAATATGTCCTAACAGAATAGTATTTCATGTGACGACCAAGTTAACACCTTGACATTCTCCTATAATTTTCATCAAAACAAAAGCAAGTGCAAAAACATTAGTAATTCAACAAATAACAAGAAAACATAGAAATAAGACATAATTGTGATATTTTCCATTTTAGTTTAGCTAACATAGAGATGGATCTTAACGGCAAACATGAAGAGACATATGAAGCCAAAGAATAGCAATGTATGAATCAAGATGGCTGCTCCACTAGTCTGAAAGTTCCCAAACTCAACACAACGCCTATGTCCTGGAAGCTGAAACAGTAACCCTGGTGTGAACAACACAAAGAGCATCACCGAAACAAAAATTGGGCCCCAATCCAACATCTTGAATTTTTTTTTAAAGCAAAAACACAAAAACACTATGTTACTTGTTTGTATGTGTTTTGTTTGTTGAAGTGTTTGAATTGATGGTATATATAAAAGAGATAAAAGAGGGGCATAGACTTTGGTGAGAAGCAAAGAGGCTTCAAGGTGCGTGGGAGGGAACCTAGTGAACCAAGTCACTTGAGATTCACTGCCAAAGTTCATGCATGTGATAAGATCTTGTTGTCAAATTTTTATTACCCAAAGCTAAACAAAAACTTGAAAATTTCATACGTGGATATTAATTTTATTGTATTATTTGATTGTTATTGCGAATGTAGAAGGTGGATATACAGTAGATTAAATCATTATCCACTTATCACTATCATAAATTGTGTAATTATGTATTGATATAATTTGATGGGCCAAGGTTGGCATACATGTCCTATGATTAGGATCGGTCTTAGATATGATCAAACAATTGTGGACCATGTGTAACAAACTTATTGTACCCGTCTCGTCTTTATTTACCATCACTACCTACACAAAATGTGATATTTTAATCATTTAAAATACAATTTATTCTTTTATAATTTTTAATATTTAAAATCCTATACAATTATGTGAGAGTCTAAGAACTTTCGCATGGACTTAAGCCTTTTGGTATATCGCATAGATAGCTATCACTAGGGGTGAGCAAATGTCGGTTCGGTTAATTCGGTCAATATGTCTGTTATCGGTTCGGTTTCAATTACGCTTGGTTAATTACCAAAAATAAAACTTGTGCAAAATATAAACTCGAATAGTTAGTCAAGTGTTTTGAACCTTTTTAAGAATACAAATACATGAAAAATACATGAAATACCTAGGAAATACATAAAATATATATATATATTTCAAATACACACACATATATATATATATATATATATATATACACATGCAAAAAACATGAAAAACACATAAATGTATAACTATCGGTTTGGTTATGGTTATTTCAAACACATGAAATACCTAAGAAATACATAAAATATATATATTTCAAATACACACCCCTCGATTCCTAGTGATGAAACCAACAAGTAGGGGTGTAAACGAGCCGAGCCGAGCCCGAGCCTGACTGGGCTCGGCTCGGGCTCGTTAAGGTTTTGTGAAGCTCGAGCTCGGCTCGGTTCGAGCCTACAATCTTGAGCTCGAGCTCGGCTCGCTAGCAAAATCCAAAGCTCGAGCTCGGCTCGGCTCGGCTCGAGGTAATTTGAGAATCTCAAACGAGCTCAAAAGCTCGGCTCGAGCTCGCAAAAGCTCGGCTATAACTTAGGCTCGCGAGTCCAATCGTTAAGGCTATAACTTAGGCTCGGCTGTAACTTAGGCTCGGGCTCGGGCTCGGGCTCTAGCTCGTTAAGGCTCGATTAGGCTCGCGAGCCCAATCGAGCTTTGTATCTAGGGCTCGAGCTCGGGCTCGATAACTAAACGAGCCATATTTCAGGCTCGGGCTCGTTAAGGCTCGGCTCATTCGAGCTTTTTACCGAGCCGATCCCGAGCCGCTACGTGTCATTTACACCCCTACCAACAAGGAACCGTGATCTCTCTCATTTGCACCTTAGGATGTTTTTAAAATTATCGCAACGTCCATTGGGCCTTTGACATGCCCATTTCACAAAAATTGGACCTACAAGGTTGTAAGCTTCACCCCCCCCCCCCCCCCCCCCCCCCCCCAAAAAAAAAAAAAAAAAACAAAAAAAAACAAAAAAAAAATTAAAAATTAAAATAATGCGGTAGGTTGCGTTGAATTACGCTTGCAATTCCCTTTTTTTTTTTTTTTAACTACTACAAGTCTACAACTATTCAATCCAAAATAGCATATACTCTTTCTAAATTATTTACTTTTAAAAAATAACATGTAGTTTTCAACATCATATAACCCCACCCCCCGACACTACAAACACAATGGACAGTAACTCACATCGGCCATGGTGGCCACTGGTCAAGATGACCATAAAACAACAAAACACTTAAAAAAAACAATGGGTCTAGTTGGTAGTGGGAATCTTGATAGAAGTGGTGATGACCGACTATTATATCAATCAATTTGTTGTTTTTAATGCACATATTGTGCACGTTTTTATTTCATATTAAAATATTGATATACAAACATACATCATTTTGTATTACCTTAAAAAAAACAAACGATTCACCTAGAAAAATACTTTTTATTTGTACAGATACTTAATTTGAAAAAGAAAATAAACGAAGAAGCGACAGAGAGAGAATAAGATAATCTTAAATTGGAGAAAGAAGCAGCCAAGTGGGTAATGAAACGACTTAGGTTGTAGAAAGAAGTATCACATCATGAAGAGTTCAGGTTAATGACAACCTAGATTGATTCGCTCTTGAAAAGAGACAAAGAAATGTTGAAAAAATGAAGGAGAAAATTTCTAAAAAATGGGATCTTTATTTTTTCTTGTATTTATGTTATGTAATTTTCTTTTTCAATTATTTGGTTTTCGTATTTTAATTATGTATTTTTCCTTTTTAAATATGATTGAAATGTTACTTTTATTTACTAGTTGTTAAACAAAATTAAAGAAAACTACTATAATACTTAAGAACACCATTAATAAAAAACGAAGGACCAACATCACACCACATAAGTTGGCAAAAGAGCATGGTGGTGAAGGATGTAGTAACGTGACACTGATGCAAAATGTGATAATGGACAATGATATCATCACCACACCCAATAGCCTTAAGCTAATGAGTGTGGTAATGGAACGGACCTCCACTCTATAATCATCATCCCTTGCAACACCAAACCATCACCACCCAATAGAGTGTAGCAACCATCCTAATTTCCCCTTCTCATTGCCCCATTTTTTATTTTTTAAATATTAAATGAAGCAAGTGAGAGAGAATATAGATGGAGGGTCGTGGGCGACGTCGTATCTTCCACGTACATGATGGACCAGGGGTGTGGTGTTCTCGGTCCTTCATCGTCCGTGTGGCACCTCCACTAGACCCCATACCCACCAGCATAATATATGATTATTATTTATATGTTCTTATACATGCTTGGCAAACGAAACATGTTAATGGGTCGGTGGTTCAAATATTTTAAATGATTTTGAAAATTAGATCTCAGCTGTGGACCAAGACAAGACTACACGACTCTTTTAATGTATTTTTCTTATCATCGATTATATATCACTACTCTAAATTTATTATTTTATGTAAAAACACATGTATTAAGATAAAACAACTATTCGGAAAAACTACATTGTTTGACGCACATATTCAAGTTTTAACATAAAATACCATTAAAAGAAAGATAGAAGTTAGCATCTCAAATTGTGAATCCGCCAGGTTAACTCAAGACTGATTTGAACCTCTTAGACAAAATACAAACTTGTAAAATTCTGTATTATATTTATGACATGTTTAAGATTCACACCTGTTTTTTTTATTATATTTATGACATGTTTAAGATTCAAACTAAATTGTTGTTTATATCTTGAAAAGAGAATGATGGCTAACAAGAAAGACATAAGTATGATTTTTTCCTTTTAGGCTAGGTGGTATGGTATATAGTGTCCCCTACTACCTTAGCCTAATAGCGCACCCTCATCATTTCCCAAGCGCTACTAGGGGGAGGGGACAATTTGTCAATTCATCAGCCTAATAATGGGCGCCAAACGACTTGAATGGGTAGCAGCCGTCGAGCAAGCGCAAACTGAAGGTTCATTCACGTTTTGTAATGTTGTTTTTACGAAATTCCGTCAACATGTCATGTGGGTGAAACCCATCGAAATGTCAATCAAATAACATTTAAGGTTTAGGAACATCCGTGAACATTTGTAAGCTTCGAGGCACTGTTCAACTAGGCAATGAACCGCGACGAGGTACTAACGAAGGATGAAGTGACTAGAGCTGCCCGTCAAAAGTATCAACTCCTCCATGACTGACGATTTAATCATGTTTTAGTGTGGCGAATTTTGAGAAATAATGACCTGTAAAATATCATATTTTAAGTAGTTTTATTTTAGTTTCGTCTTTGTTATTTTATGATTTTTATTTTAATTATGCTTTTTATATTATACTTTTACGTAATTTTTATTTGAATTTATAATGTTTAGGTGAATAATTATACATATATATAAAATTAAAACATAATTAAATTTAGGGGGTTATTCATAACATGGATGTTAAATGGAAATGACAATAGAGCCCTCTATCTACGTGGCTCCAGTAACACTAACGTCACGTAATGAAACCAATCATCTAGAGGCTCCATTCCATACCACTCAACCTTTTTAACAATAATAATGATATTGACGAGAAACACAGATAATTCTAAAGTGACTTTCATATTAGGATGAACTATTACTTTTTTTATAAAGTGACAATGACTAATACTTATGTTAATCAATAATATAGAAACATTTCTGCTTTCGCTTTGTTTAATAAGTCTTCATAAAATGCATTCCTAATAATTTGTTATAAAGTTTTATACCAGTATTTTCTATTTAAAAACAAATGAATTACTAAATCTTTCATTTAATTACAACCTTGGGTGATGTTATTATTAAACCACTTTTAAGTCAAAAATGTGATAAATTTATAAGGGTTATATCTTTTTATTTAAATGTGATATGTAAGTCGATTATGTAACATTTATACAACCATTTTGTAGTTATGCCTTTTTCTTTTATTGATTACATCTAAAGACAATCACTTAAAAACCATGTTATAAATTTCCCTTTAATATATGGTTTTAAAATTGTTATTAAAAAATCACAAACCAAAACTATAAATAAAGGGCTATCTTATCCATGATAACAAGTGTATTTTTTTAGGACATGGGACTATGGGAGAATATAGCAAGGGTCGCAACCTTGACTTAAGAAATTAAGGAGGCAAAAAAGTTAAAATAAGCAAGATACATGCCAATTTAAACTAAAGTTTGGTAGGTGTAGTCGTGTAGAATCAAAGTATAATTTGACAAAAGTGTTTATTCTCTTTGTTTATTTTTACACGTGCAGGATTAGGTATGTTTTGCAGTAATCAAAGCATTATTAATAAAACTAGTTGTATTTAAGTTCGCGCGTTGCGCGAGTTCAAATCCGATTATGTATTACTTTCATTCTAGCTACATTATAAGTTTTATAGGTGAACATAACTTTATTAGTAAATGAAACATAATATCCCATCGAGCCATATTATCACTATTCTTCATGCGCATAAGGCATGCTCATAATTAGTAAATTACGTAGGAAGCATACTATCTAGCAACTCTAAGATTCTGCACCTCTTGAACCAGCTTCTTCTTCTGCTCTACTCCCACCAGTTGAGCAGCCATTTTCTTGAACTTTTGTTCGGCTGCTGGTTTTCTGCATATACCTATGATGTTTTAGGCCTTATATGTGTCAATGGTGTTTATAGATAATAGATTCACCCCTTGGCAAAAAACAAAAACTTCATTTGATATTAGACAACAGTTAAACTTACCTTTTTATGTCGGGATGATAAGTCCTCCTAAACTGAAAAACGAAAATAACGTTGTCCATTGGAGTAAAACTGATTCTATAATGAATTACCACGACTGTTACTACTGAGTACTAACCACTTTTAACTCATGGTTTGTTGGCATTCTTTGGCACCCCGGATGTCGAATAGAAATCCTATTTCGAATGTTCTCGAAACATAGCATTGACGATTTACTTACAGTTAGTATGCAAAAATAAGTGCCTACCAGGCACCTTTTGAAAGTGTATCAGATGCAGGTTATGAGCTGCCTCATTCATTACATAGCTAAGACAGCCTTTTGTAAGAGTCAACAACCACAACTTAAATGGCAAAATCACCCCATATGGTTAGCAATAGCCCATGGTTTGAGTTTTTGTTATGCCTAAACAACCGTAAGCACAAATGATTGTCTAACATTGACATGATTGGTTAAAAAGGATGTAGAGGTTCTTTACATAAATCAATATTAACAGATGCATAAATACATACATTATTTTGTAGAGCTTAATCAGGTTATTTCATCCCTCTTTTAATCAATTTACTTGGCATCATCTTACATCCCTTATGACAAATAATTTTAATACTATGATCTAAATAATATTAATGTGAATATACTTTGGAAATTTAATTGTTCATACCATTACACTTGCATATCCATTTAAAGTAATTGCCAAGCACACTTCAACCACAAAAGCCACATATTTTTTAACTTGAAATTAAGAAAATTAAGCGCACATAAGCTTTTGAAGATGATTAGATTGTAAGCTTCATCTCAAAATTAATATAATTCGATATATGATACGTTCTGTCACATGCCTGAAGCATGTATTTATGAGATGTCGACCTTTCGTGAAGACGAATAGTCACATATGAGGCCGTGAGGGGAACACCATCGGACATCGGAGCAACCACCATCACCGTCGCTTCATTCGATTCCACTTCAAAGGTTTCGCCACAGGCCGGACGCAACTATGATTTGATACTTACACATAATTAAACCTTGTAAATAAAAGCAAAACTGATATAAAATACCCAAAAGCTTACCTAGGAAAAGCGATCCAAGCGCTAAAGGAGAGGAGATGCCGCGAAATGCATCCGCCGCCACCATGGAAAACCGGAAAGCCACCGGCGACGACGGCACACCACCACAATCTGTACGCTTCTATCTACTGCAGGACTTAGGATAGCACCAAAAAACCCCCAAACAAAAACCCTACAAAGCATAACAACCAGTCATGAAATCTAGCATAACAGAAGCATAGGAAGGAGATGCCGCAGATCCATCTCTGATTCCGATCGCCATCCAGTTAAAAAATAAGAAGAGAGAGAAACGGTTGAGGGTTTTCTTTGTATACCGTGATCTCATCTTATTTGTGAAGGTGAGCGATAGATGGCAGACGGTTAGTACAAAGCTACTAATTTTATGGTATAGTGAAAGGGAGGGTAGATGATCAAGGGTGTCGGTAGGTAGATGAGGGGGTGTGGTATAAGAAAAGAATGAAAGAGTGGGAAGATGAAGCTAAAATAGGGAAAGTAAGGACACGTGTGCAGCAGATTCAAACAAAAAAAATGGTTTCGAATAGACTGCCCAGAAGATTCGAACTTGAGTAGATAGGGAAGAAAAACAACAGCTAAACCACCAGGCCACTCACAACCAACTGAAATTTATACAACAAACAATATACTTAACAACACCATAAAATGCCCTAAATAAAAAATCACTGTTCAAATCCAAAGCCTTATTATTATAGTATAATTGTTTTCTTATTCCAGTAATATTTCATCCAAACAAATATGTATGTTTGTTTTTCTAACTATCATACATCTTTACCATTTAAATGTTAACTAAGTATGTTATATATAAAATGCCTCTTGGATATTTCATATTTGTTTTGTGTATATCCATTTATGTCTGTATCTATATCCTAAATGATATTCACAATCATTCGTGGTCCCATTGTTTTATATTGCTCATGTCACTCCAAAATTGTTTAGTGGATACGTGTCCCTCGAGCATCAGATACATAAATCACACATGAAAAATGATTATATGAGATTATACAACACATGACATAAAATTTACCGATGCCAAGTAGTTTACTTTGGGTTTGCCCTAACCAACACAAACAAAGTTATCTTCTTAAAAAACACAAACAAAGTTATCTTCTTAAAAACATGATTATCAGGAACAAAACTAAATCTGTGCTTAAACAATTCATTTACATCCGTATCCTACATACCCATACCATATGAACTTTGATCTAGATTACCCCTTCATACAAAGTTTTGGCTTCTATACGTAAACCCAAGGTTTTCAGAACCGGACGTCGAACTGGAACCCCGGGCGGTTCACCTGTCCGACCGGCCGGTTCAGCGGTCCAATGCTGGTTCAGCTGCATGGCGGTTCAAACATCCAAAATGGACCGGTCCAGGCCCCGGAACCCGTTCCTACTGGCCGGTCCGGTTTTCAAAACATTGCATAAACCGGTTAGCATTGCAATTTAGCCTGTTAAACTCGAGCAATAACAATATAAGCCGTTCTGACTCGAGTAAATATGTTTAATCCAAGCAGGAAGTTGACTCAATTTGTTGAATTTGGTAAATTTGGTAAATTTGTAGGTTTAGTTTTACAAGTCTTAAATAAATAAATAAAAAGTTAACAACAATCTTAAACTATACAAATATGAACCAACACAATATTAAGCTTCCAAGTTCCAACATACAATACTAGTTGGTTAGATAAGATTATTTATTTAGTCATTTAACTTTTAGGAATTGGTCAAGTATAAACATTACTTTAATCACAAATAAACGACAAAAATCCCAATTAATACCTTAGATAAAAAAAATAAAATAAAATAAAAAAAGAAACACCATTTCATATAATAATAAGGGAAAAATCATCAAAATAGCCCGTTGACCGTCTGATTTACGAGAATAACCCTCTCCCGTTTCTTTGGAGAGACTGTTCACGTTTCCCAAGCCGTCCGAGACGTCTCCATTCCCATCCAGTAAAATAACGACACGTCTCCGGAGACGTCTTTTACATGTTTTGAAAACGTCTCCCGTGACGTCCTCGGTGACGTAAATCACCGGTGATGCAAGGCCAGCAGAAAATTAAAGTGCAATAATTATTTTAAATATGCTATTCATTCCATTAATAAAAAATAAATACATAAACATTAGAAAGTTAATAAAAATAAAATAAACATAGGCTTAGGCTACGCATTAAAACGGTTCCTCATCATTTGCCAAGCGGACATGTGGTTGAATTCTTTGCCTTGCTTGTTTTTATACTCTTTTTTGGTATATCTGATGGCCACGTCTTCGGGCATATATGAAGGTACCGCTCGAAGGGTTCGATAGTTGTACCCGTTGAAGAGTTGACACTTGGTGTTCAAGTCATTCCACTTACGGTTTAGTGAATCGATGGTTTGGTTAGAGCCTCCTACCAACCGATTGTACTCATTTAGAATTCGGTAGCACTTGTTTGTCGGGTGTGGGCTTTCTTCGACAAGTTGCCAGGCTGATACTAGGGCGATTTCTTGTTCCTACGTCCATCGACTTGGTGCCATTTTCTTGTGTAAGAAGGAAACGGTTTTAGGGTGGTGGAAGAGGAGGAGTTCGGACGGAGGTATGGTATATATGGGGAGGAGACGTCTCGGGAATCACGGGGAACTGAAACGACGAATAAGACACCGGAGACGTCTCGGGACTCACGACACGTCATAATGATGTCTTCAGAGACGAAAAGACGTCTCCGGAGACATGTCATTATTTTACTGGACGGGAACGGAGACGTCTCAAACAGCTTGAGGAAACGTGAACAGTCTCTCCAAAAAGATGGGGTTATGCTCGTAATTCAAACGGTCAAAGAGCTATTTTGGTGATTATTAATCGGTTTCAAATCCCCTCACTAGAAAAAGGATATTTTCTGCAACGTAACTTCTTTCCGGCATCCCTTTTCCGTACCCCATCACCACAGTTTCACTCACTTATTCCTTCCAACCACCACCACAAACCACCACTACTCATCCATGCAATATTATATTTAATATATATATATATATATTATGCTTATTATTTATACCGATCTCCGTCCTCTCCTTTATTAAAACACTACACAACTAAATAACTTATACTCAAACCACCGATTTTTATTTTATGTAGTTTCTCCGGTTACCGTCAGATCCTTTTCCGGCGTACGTTAGCCTCCAGAACTTATTTCGAAGCTTAAAAAGCACCTGACGAATCATAACCTACCGCTCAGGCAATTTTAGTTCCTCCGGTTACTGTCAGACCTTTTTCCGGCGTACTTTACCGTCCACAACTTGTTTCGAAGCTTAAAAAGCACCTGACGAATCATAATCCATCGCTCTTTTGTTTCAGTCGAGTATACAAATGATGACGTCAGCCGAATTGCTGAAAGTTTTGTACATATAAAACGTTGCAGTTGTTTAGCGGTTAGAATTTATCTCGAAGCTTCGAAAAACACCTGACGAATCAATATCTGTTGCTATTTGTTTCAGTCGTGTGCAGAGTATACATACAGATGATGACGTCAGGTGAAATTATACTTTCAATAAGTTGATTAAAGTGTTTCTGTTTACGTTCGTATGCTGAATTGCTTGAAATTGTTTACATAATTATATTTACATATAGTTGATTTAGTTTAACCTAGATTTAACACGCCAACTGCTTTCACGTTTTTTTAACCACGTGCGTTTAGTTAAGCGATTAGCGATCTGCTGTTATAACTAGTGTAGTGACAAGTTTTATTGTGATTTGGAGGATACTAGTATCTATGTAATTGGTGTTGAACCTAACAATAGTGTTTGGGATATTTTATAGTCTACAATGGTGAATGAGCTATTATTAATTAGGTTTACTTGCAACAATGACGCTAATAGGCTAGCACTTAATTGTAACTTACTCAGTCTGTTAGTATGCTACTTAGAGGTGCACAAAATAAGCGCTTAAATAACCGAAACCGTAATCGGTTGAGGAGCAACCGGTTAATGGTTTTTTTTCCTCAACCGGTTAATGGTTTTTTTAACCGTAGATTTGTATCCGGTTAGGGATATTTTAGAAGGAGCCGGTTATTTTTTATCTGTTTCTAACTGATATACCGGGAAAAAAGCCCAAAAAATAAGGAAAAAAATAGGAAAAAACCGGTTAAAGAAAAAAAAATCGGTCAAGCCGTGTTTTTAATGTCTAAAAACTAAAACCAAACCATTGAACATTGAAACCAAGCTGTTGCTACGCTTTGATTTCATGGTTTGGGCTTATTGGATTGGACCGCTGGCAACTTTTAGCACGGGTTGGATGTAATATTTTAACATATAATATGGCGTGTATTGTTTTTTTTTTTTGAAAAGGTAACTTTAAGCAAAGAGAAAAATGATTTCTGCACAAGGAGAAAACTTCTATGAACATGTAACATATTATTTGTTTGGTCATCTTACTAGGATTAAATGTACTCAGTTTGATACCGGACGGCTTTTTTTTAACTATTAGAAATTCATTCCACAATAAAAACCAAGTTAAAACTTCAGCCAACCAAACAACTCAGTCAGGTTTGCAGAAAAAAAATCTGCCTGTTTTAAAAAGTAAAAAAAAAAAAAAAAAACCCTGCAAACCAAATTGATGACCGGTTTAAACCGTAAGTAATGTATGTTAAATTGTAACCAGTTTATGTCACGTGAACATGATTCATGTAACAGCATTTATCTTAATATTCTAATGTTAGTTGAGTTCTTTATCTTGCCCTTTTGTGTTTATTCTCAGGGTATAACATCAATGATCTTGCCCAAGAAGCACAAATTCGGTGGTTAAAACCAGGGGAAGTGCTCTTCATACTGCAGAATTTTGATGAAAAACAGCTTACCAATGAGCCTGTTCAAAAGCCACCTAGTAATGTTTATACATTTATTTTGCTTGTTGAAAAAAATGTATGTCTATTACAGTAGTTTGCTAATATCTCTGTTATCTTATTAATTGAATCCTTTTACAGGTGGTTCTTTATTTTTGTTTAATAAGAGGGTCCTCCGTTTTTTCCGTAAAGATGGCCATACTTGGAGGAGAAAAAAGGATGGAAGAACTGTAGGGGAAGCACATGAACGCCTCAAGGTAATTCCATTTTCCTTCTTTAAAGGATGGGTATCTTTTGACTAGAAGTCAAATATGGATTTGGTTGGGATTAGGATCTTTCTCAAACACTTTTTATAGTATTCAACTTTGTTGAAGCTTCTGTGGCATGCTAGATCCTTTCTTATCCATTACTTACTGATTCTAGAATAAACTTTTATAGGTTGGAAATGTTGAAGCATTAAACTGTTACTATGCACATGGTGAGGCGAATCCAAACTTCCAGAGGCGTAGTTATTGGATGTTGGATTCGTGAGTATCTTTCATCTCTTTGCTGGTTTGTTTGTTTCCTATAGACACATAATATGACCTTATATTAGTGTTCTGTCTTAACTAAAAGTTGGAACATAGATCTGGATTTTGAAATATTTTTTTTGCTAATACATTTACATTTCTTGATCTTATGGTGACAGGGGAATGGATCACATTGTACTAGTTCATTATAGAGATATAACCAAGGTAAGTCTTGTGCTTTTGTAGAAGAAACGTTGGCTCTAAAGAATGACACTCCCTTATGGATTTCTAAATCCCAAATATCTCCACAGAAAATCTGTCCTTGATTATGTTCACATGCATGTTGGTGCACTTACATTAAATCGGTGTTTGTATCTATTCTCACGTGCTAAAAAGAAGTTGCTTTAAACAATTTTTCACATGCATGTTGGTGCACTTACATTATTACCTTTACTGCATCCAAACAATTTTTTAGCCCGAAGTCCTGAACTATAATGCAAACAATCTATTCAAACCGATGTTTGCCATGCATACGTGCATGTACATATACACATACATATTTATCAGGGCTGATGTCATAGAAGAACATCATACTCATGGTGGTGGTCTGTTTTGGGGATTATACTCAATAATGTGCAGACATGATAACCAAGTCACCCAACCTAAGTACATTGCTATTCTATAACATTAGCCCTATACATTATATATATGTGTGCACATACACTTGTAAACACATGGTATTAATGTTTTGAATAATTTACTAATAATAAAAGAACAAACTCATGTATCATCTTTATGCATATTTCCAGGACCTGGATATTTTCATGTCACTTTAGCATGGTGGAAATTTGACATATGTATGTGTGTCATGTTGCCAACAATTTCTTTTCTGTTGACTTTTTATTTAGGTGCAGAGTGGGCATAGTCCCGGATCCATTTCAACGTTCTCTCCAGGCTCTTCTGCTCTTATTCAAGGTTCAAACTCATATACTTCTCAGTTCTCCCAATCTGCTGACTTCAGTCAGTTTCGTGAACCTTATGACTACACCTCTAGTCCCAGTTCAATAGAATTTAGTTCAGATGTAATTACTAGATCCAATGGGACTAGTCCCTTGAGTTGTACACAAGGAATTGAGGAAATTGGCGGTTCACCTAATTTTGAAGTTGATAAAGCATTGAGAAGAATAAAAGAACAGTTGAGTTTGGATGAGGAAAATTTGAAAGATATCAGTGAATTTTATAGTGAGAATGAGATTTCACATGATTCAGGGTTTTCAGTTGATGAACAAGATTATGGAGGGATGCAAGATGGTTCAATCAGTAATGCATCTGAACAATATCCAGGTTTGTTTCCTCTATTTGGTCATTGGTGTTAAGATAAATGACCAGTGGTTCGGAGTGGAGGTGGCAAATGGCCATTTTTAGTACTGGTCAATTTTGTGTCCATTGTTTAATGATCACTGCATTAATTAATATATATATATATATATATATATATATATATAGGGTAGGGTTCAAATAGGAACCAACCCTTAAGTAGGAACTATAGGAACCAATCTGAGCCATCCATCTTCAATGGCATGATTGTAAATAAGTAAAACTTTAATTAATTGTTATTTTAATAAAGGGGTATTAATGTCTTTTGTTCAATATCATTTATTAGGTAATTAATAAGAAACTCCTGTGTATTTGAAAACAACAAATTAGTGTTTATGGTATACCCAAACGTATTTATTGTATATACTATTAAAATTATATCTCGGTATATATACAACAGTGTACATTGGTGTATATTCGTTTTTTCATTCATCATCATCACCAACACAAGATATACATTAGTGTATATTCGTTTTTTCATTCATCATCATTCAACATCATCAACACAGCTATACATTGGTGTATATTGGTTTTTTCATTCATCATCATCAACACAGATATACATTGGTGTATATTCGTTTTTTCATTCATCATCCACACAGATATACATTGATGTACACAGATATACATTGGTGTATATTCATCTCGTCCCACCAGGAGACTCATATACGTTGCTCGACGAGGAACCTACAATAAAAAAATGTAAAATTAAAAATGAATTTTACAATATTTAAAAAATATAGTTAGACATGCTACAACTCATATACGGTACACCTGTGTATATTGAGTAACACACAGGCTGTGTCATACTGCACATTCCATTTTTTATAATGAATATACACCTGTGTATATTTAACGTCAAACAAAATACTATCAGTTTATTATAACGTCTTTGACCACCTATAATACACTTGTGTATAATAATTAATAGATTTGTTGTTATACACTGGTGTATAACAACTAAGAAACTAAGAACAAATCTTATTGTATCTGTACAACCCCAATAACTATATATGATACACCAGTGTATAACTCTTTACTCATTCCAATTCTATGCGTAAAATATGACTTACAGAATACAAAACAACTATTTTGCAAAGCAATAATAAACCACACTATAAGGCTAATCCAAATAGAAATCACAAAAAACGTGATTCTCGCACGAAAAACAATTAAAAAAATAAAAACAATACATAAATACCTTGATTTTCAACACTATTTAGAAACAAAGCTTGTGATTGTGTTTCATGATCTTCTATCACATGAGATTGTGATTCAATGTTTTCATGTATATAATTATTATCCATAACTTGAAAATCTGAATCGTTGGCCGATTTTAGATTCTTTTAAATCTGAAAGTTTTTTCAATTCAATCAATTTAAATCTTCTGAATTCGACTGGAAGTTATTTCGATTCAATCGAACGTGATTTTGTTTGATTTGCGATTAGAGATGATAATAGGTTGAGAGATTTAAGGAAAGTCAAAAAAAACTTGCATGTTAATCGCAGGAAGATAATTAACTGCCATATATAAAACTTTTAATTAAATTAAAATATAATATTTAATTGTCTAATTACATAACTACCCCCTAGATCAAGATCAAAGATGAATGGCTCAGATTGGTTCCTAAGTTCCTAACTAGGCTCTTGGTTCCTATTTGATCTTAATCCTATATATATATATATATATATATATATATATATATTAATTCACAACATTGTGAGTAATAGTTTAAGATAATATTCAATCCAAATTGATCCATTCAAGGTAAATGGTTAGAAGTTACCACCTATAGCTTTGAGATATCTTCCATATGAGACATCATCAGCATTGTATGTCATCATCATCATCATCATCATCATCATACTCAGTTAATCCCACCTATAGCAAAGCTAAGGTAGGGTCTGAGGAGGGTAAGATGTAGACAGCCTTACCTCTACCCCTAAGAATAGAGAGGTTGCTTCCAGTGAGACCCCCGGCTCGATGTGGTTTGGTATCAAGCCTTGGACATAAGGAACAGAACACTTAGTAATTGGGACAAACCCGATCAGTGCATGTATCCCTTTGTCTTTTGGCTATCAAACGCCACCACATGATACATGATTAACCGTCCGTCTTTATTAACGTTATTTTCACGAAAGTAGTAAAATAACGTTAAAACTAGTGCAACTTTACTTTTGCCCCCCCCGGGCCACACATATATACATATATACATTGTATGTCAAATTATGATAAATTTGATAAAGTTGAAAACAGACTAACGACAAAATAAAATAAAATTAGGCGGGTATGTGAGATCAAATCAGAGCCAGCAACAATCGGATGGTGATTTTTGCATTACAAGTCAACAAACTTCACTTGGGAATGATGTGTTGGAACATAATGGGAATTCAGTAGGGGATGGCTCTCAGGAGAATTATGTGTACCCTTCATACAGAAATGTAAGCTTATATTTACCATCTTCTGTGTGAATAATTCTTACAATGCTGTTTCTTGTAACCTTGTTGCTATTGTTGTTCAAGTTTCACTTGTATGACTGTACTTTTAATTTTAGCTTTATCGTTTAAACAGGGAGTACTTTTATCTCAGCTAAGAAGAGATCCAGTGGAACTGCAGGAGAATTACAATTCTGGATATACTGATGCTAATAATTTTTGTAAGTCTACTAATTTTATCCAAGCTGTCAATTTCAATTCTCAAAATACAACTTTTACAATTATGGAGCTTTAAAACCCATGACGACTCAATTCCATCTCCAGCATCTGTATTGCTGCCTGATGAACTTGAAGATTTTAAGTTTCCATCATATACCCCTGCAAGACATTTGTCCGAAAGCTACCCAGACATTTACCCAACAATGTTTGACAATGATCAAAGTGGAATGCCTCTTGCACCAGAATCAAGTTTTACCATTACACAAGAACAGAAATTTACCATTCGTGAGATTGCCCCGGAATGGGGATATGAATCTGAGCCAACCAAGGTATATTCATCAAACATAAATAAGGATTTCTACCTGAATTTTCTATGTTTGTACCATTTGATAAATTTTTTTTACGAAGAATGTTAGTAATATGCACTCTCCTGTTGCTACTAACAACAACCTTCCTTCCATCCAGCTCACATGCACCCTTTTTCAACTTGGTCTATCAAAATATCAGTATCATATCTTTCCACCCCAATATAATTGTACATTTCAGTAGTTACTTGCATGAAGCAATTTAATAGTTTGATGTGTTTATTAGTTATATGGCTCAACGTATTTGCTTTGATGTTACATGTGTGTTCTTCAAGATAGGGTAGAAAAAGTTTACATACTTTTTCAAGTCAAATATGTTCATTCTTTATGCAGGTACTTATTATTGGAACTTTTACGCCTGATTTCACCAAAAGACAATGGTACTGTATGTTTGGTGAAACTGAGGTTCCTGCTGAGATTATTCAAGAGGGAGTCCTATGTTGTTATGCTCCCACTTGCTTACCTGGCAAAGTTGCTCTTTGTGTTACATCTGGCAACCGAGAATCTTGTAGTGAAATCAGAGAATTTGAATACCGAGATAAACCAGATAATAATACAAATAATAATCCAACCGAGAAAAAATCTAGAAATTCAGAGGAATTATTATTACTTGTGAGATTTGTGCAAATGTTGTTATCTGGTCAAACTAGTCAAAATGAAGGCAATTTAACAGCTGGTGATGACTCATGGTCTCAAGCTATTGAGACTCTTTTAGATGGAAGTTTGGAATCCTCTAATGCAACTGAGTGGCTTCTAGAAGAACTTTTAAAAGATAAGTTGCAACAATGGCTTTCTTCTAGACTGCAAAATAAGAAAGGTGTTACAGGTTTGTCTAAAAGAGAACAAGGGATAATACACATGGTTTCTGGATTGGGCTTTGCATGGGCCTTGAATCCGATTCTTAAATCTGGAGTTGGTGTAAACTTTCGTGACATTAATGGTTGGACTGCCCTTCACTGGGCTGCTCGATTTGGAAGGTAAGTTATGTCCATATATTTTATCTATTAATATTTAGTGATGTTGAAATAGATAATAGGCACGAATAATAGAGTGACAATTTCAACCCATACACCTTAAATGGGCTGATCACTAACGGACATAAATTCCAAAAAAAAAAAAAAATCTTAAAGGAAACCGGTTGAATGTGTTATGTGCCTAACGCGTACGTGTAATACATACGGCCTCCTAAATCGTTTTATGCAAATATTTAGCTTATTATTGTACTAATATTGATTTTATAAGCATAACTAACACATTCATTAGTCATTACTCCCTCCATCCCAAAAGTTTGTATCTGCCATTCAATTTTAGTTTGTACAACAAAAATGTCCACTTTCAAGAAAATTTATCAATTTTCCTATTCGAAATTTATTATACTCTCTCCCAAAACTGCATTTGCTGTATATTCCCATAATCTGTATTTTAAAAGGGCAAAACTGGCATTTACTTATTAAACAAGGTGTCAACTATAGTACTATACATTCCCACCTAACTGGGGTTATTTTCTTTCTTGTGGACACTTATTTTGGGGCGGGAGGAATATTTATAGTAAAGAAAGTAAACGATGGACAGAAATTAATCATGTCAGCCTGTGACCCGTTATCTTGCCACATCTACAACGTATGTATGTCTTTATGTTTTAGGGCAGCAAACGATGAACTAGTTTAATTTATCTTAATTTTACAATAACAGGGAAAAGATGGTAGCCGAACTCTTAGCTTCTGGTGCATTTGCTGGAGCAGTTACAGACCCAAGTCAACTCGACCCAAATGGTCAAACCCCAGCTTCAATGGCTGCCGCATGTGGACACAAAGGACTTGCAGGTTATCTCTCAGAGATCTCACTAACTAGCCATCCATCTCTCCTGCTACAACAAACCGAAATTTCTAGAAGATCTGCTGTTTTAGAAGGAGAAACAGCAGCAGTAAATAGTATCGCAAAACCAAATCTTGTTATAAATGAGGACCTTTCTCTTAAGGACACCTTAGCTGCTGTTAGGAATGCAACTCAGGCTGCTGCACGTATACAATCTGCTTTCAGAGCTCATTCTTTTAGGAAGAGACAACAAAAGGAATCATACGTTATTGGAGATGAATATGGTATATGTTTTAGTGATATTGAAGGACTTTCAGCAGCTACAAAGACAAATTTTAGAAATGGAAATTATCATAATGCTGCTTTGTCTATCCAGAAGAAATATCGAGGGTGGAAAGGCCGTAAGGACTTCCTTGCACTTCGCCAGAAAGTAGTTAAAATACAGGTCTCTCTCTCTCTCTCTCTCTCTCTCTCTCTCAGATGGGTTCGGTTATTGGTTAAAACTGTTCGGGGTTGGAATGGCCTATTAGTGTGGGTTAAACAGGCTGAGGCGGGTTTGGTATACTGCAAACACCTATTGTTTGTTTTTATGTATATTTAATGTGTTATTTTCTATAGTTAATTAAATTTACTACTAAAACCAAAACACGGATTTACATCAAGGTGGTAGGTAAGCGGGCAACAAGCTGCGTAGCCACCCCTTTCTGGATAGCAAACCCTATTCTATTGAAAACATATTTGTAACCATTTGGAGCCGATACATTGCTGCGAACAACCTTACGAACCCGATCCAAGAAACGCACAGCTTCGGGGGCTAAGGAACCAAAAGATTTTAATCTTTGAATAAAATTATTTTATTGGAGGTTTGCATTAAATTTTCGATTCAACAACTTTGACGTGTTCCCTTCTTTAGCTAATTTTAGTTTTTACTTGGCCCAGTTGATATATTACACAATCCAAAACTGACTACAAAACATGTATTACTGTCAACACCCATTGGCTTGCTTGATTTGGTCCGTTTGAGATAAAACATAACCCATACTGATCCATTCATAAGTAAAATGAATAAAACTACAAGTCTGCAAAAGTCTTCTCTACTTATTCGCTGTGTTTTTTTGTTTTAATATTCTTCCTTTTTGTGTTTGGCAGGCTCATGTAAGAGGTCATCAGGTAAGGCAAAGCTTTAAGGTTTTCTGTTGGGCGGTTGGTGTAGTTGAGAAGGTTGTGTTGAGGTGGCGCCGAAAGGGAGTAGGCTTGCGGGGATTCAAACAAGAATTAGTAACCATTGATGAACGTGAAGATGAAGATTTTCTTAAAGTCATCCGGAAGGAAAAGGTGGATGTTTCTATTGATGAAGCTGTTTCACGGGTGCTCTCCATGGTGGACTCTCAAACAGCCCGCCAGCAATACCGCCGTATGCTTCAAAAATACCAACAAGCCAAGGTTCGTTCTTTTTATAACAAAATAACATCAGTATTTTACATTTGCTTGTCCTCAACAACCAATCAGTTAGTGTAGTGATGTGTTAAATAAATTTATTAGAGTTGGCAAAATGGGCGGGTTGGACAACGGGTCAAAACGAGTTAAGGTTAAAACAAGTCATATTTTTGTGCGGGTTGTAACAGGCCGGTTCAGGCTGTGTTGATCCCAATCACTTTTTTTTAATCTATTTTTGAACATATTCTTAGAATTCATTTGTTAGCTTATAGAAATAGTATTGTTACAATAATAAACCTAAATGATATATTAATTATGATGGCAGGCTGAACGTGAAGGTCTGGAGAATGAAGCAGCCTCAACTTCTCAAGGTGATGTAATGAATATGTAGAAGATAATATTACTTAAATCAGTTTGTGTAGAAGAAATATTATATAATAGTAGTAGTAGTTATTATTATTTTATTATTCTATGCCTTAACTGATAGTTTGATTTGGTATTGGATGTTTTGTATAAATGTAAGTAGTATAAAATGTTTTTTTTTTTTGGTAAGCTCCATTGCTTGATGTATGAATACAATGGGTTTCTTAGGTTCAGTTGACGTGCAAGGGTTTGTGTTTTTAGATGACTGTATTGAATTAAATATGGTTAAAAGTTTTTTCTTCTAAAATTATAAATCTAAATTTTAATCACAATTTAGGATGTCTGAGTTAAAGTTTAATTTTGATGATTCGTTTTGTGTTTTTTTGTGTATTAAATTTAAAAAATTCTCTCAATAATTAAAACTAAAGCTTCAAGTAATGCTATATACACTCGCCAATTTTTGACCCATACAAATCAATAATACACCAAATGATTATGCCGTCACACCAATAAAGATGTAAATTTTTTGACCCATAAATCCATATATGATCTTTGTAACAATTTTTATAATCTAATGGAACAAGAAAAACAAAATAGAAAAAACCCAACCTGACCCATTTCAGCCAATACACTTAACCTGTTACGAAACATGTCCAACCCGTCGATTTTGTCACGAGTGCCATGTCATTATCAAGTCTAAACAAAATGGTGGTGGTGCTTTAAAGTGGACAGGAATGGTTTGCGGAGGAAAGTGATTTGGGCTTTGCATCATAACCTTAGGTAGTGGCAAGACTTCCAAGCCAAAATTTCTAACCCTGGCAATACAAATTCATAGTATCTATCCAAAATGATATCTTGCAGGTGGGTGTGATCCTAAATAAGGCCATAAAAGGAGTTTTGGATCGAGGTACAGACTTCTGTTTTTGGCTCGATGTTTGGGTTGAAACGGATTCTTTTGCTGCTCAGTTCGTGCCTTTGTTTGCCTTAGAAACCAAGAAGAATTGTTTAATTGTTGATCACTGATTCAGTTATGCAATGGCAATGGAAGAGGCCTATTGCCTCCGGGGTTGAGTCTACAGAGTTGAGTGAGCTGCTGTCTTAGGTTGATGATGGTGAGCCGATAAATGTGCTAGAAAGGGATCATTGGATATGGGATTTTGATGATTCAGGGGCGTTTTCTGTTGGTAACCTGAAAGCTTGCCTTCGTCATCCTAACCAGCTCTCTCTTTCATTTGGAACAATTGAGTTCCCAAAAGAGTCGGAATTGTGGCATGGAGAGCTGTTAGGGGTCGCTCAGCAACTCTCGTGGGTCTTGCCACAAGAAACATCCCAGTGCCTTCGAATCAGTGCATCTTTTGTGGCAATTATCCGAAGACGTACGATCACCTATTTGTTTCATGTCGGTTTGCACACGCGGTGTGGGTTCTAATTGACCAGTGGTGCAAGTTTAATCCTTATATTGCTTTTGGGTATATACAGTTTTGTTTAAGGGTCCAACACAAAAAGGAAGCCATTCCATGCTATAGTTACTTGTTGGTATGTGGTGTATTTGAAGCATGAGAAATGATGTGATTTTCAAACATAAACAAGCTTCCATGGCCAGAGCGATTGAATGAAATTTTGTTGGTCGTTCAAAAAAAAAAAAAAAAAACAAACAAACAGAACACCATGCATAGTTTCAAGGACATTTGGCATAAATAACAGAAGCACAACCAAACATTTATAACTAAAAAGTAAACTCATTATATACACACAAATTTACCAAGTCTACCAAATTTTTGTATCTAAAGTCTAAACATCTTCCTGAAAATTGTACTTCATATGTATATATATTACTACATACATTTAACCAATATTTATTTTAATGTTACAAACTATATGTACCACATACATTCTTTCGCCCACTTGTGGGGTTGCACCAACTGATGTAAACTAAACAGCAGAACCTGAAGAAGAAGATGAAAGTCCAAGAGTTGACCAAAAAAGTCAACTTCCAAAGATTTTCTGATAGCTTGGATTTTTAGATCAAAAACTACATGATGGCAAATGAACCGGTTTCTGTATCTAAGCTCGCTCTACAAAATGAACATATCTCCATCAACAAATGATTTTTGTATGTACATTACATCGTCACCATAACTAGTTTCCTGAAATAGAAGTTCATTGAAAAATTAGCCCAAGAAGATTTTGATCATCGGAAACTAAAACCAAAACATAGCTAAAAACAAAACGGGTCAAATTATTGAATGCCACCCAACCAAGTACACAACCTCCTAAATCGCAAGAAGATAACGGTGGTAATAATCTAAGCTTTTGTAATCACACTTAAGACATTATTCATTTGAAAAGTCAGAAAAAGTGTTACGGATCAACCAGGTCCCTTGGTTTTAAAAAGCGCTAAGCGCACAAAAGCGAGGAGGTCTAAAACCGAGGCGCAAAGCGCAGAGCGCAAAAGAGGTGGGCTTTTCGTACGCGAAGCGCAAGATGATTATATAATTATTTCTATATATCCTATAGGTTTAAGCATCCTTACCCCAAATTATAGATATAAATAAGGTTTATATATGATTTAACTTAAATGTATAACTTTTTTAGCTATATGTATAACACTTTGAAGCACAAAAGCACCCCTGTACAAAAAGCGCGCTTTCTTGCGCTTTTTGTACACTGCGCGCCTTGAGTGACATAAGGCGCATGGATTTGCGCCTCAGGTCGCCTTGCGCTTAAGCGCGCCTGAGGCGCGCTTTTTTAAAACCTAGCCAGTCCCAAGATGAACTATACACTTTTAAGTCCAAAATTACATGGGGACAAACTGAAAAATAGAAATGTGGACAGTTATTTTGGGGCAGAGGAAGTATAACAAGATAAAATTCTGATAATAAAAATAATACTAATAGTAATTAGAATTAAAAAAAAAACTTACCCTTGTGAAGAATACGGCCCCGTTTCCAAAACGCCTAAAAATGCGCACAAATTGGTTAATTTTTCTGGGGCCGACGGGGTTGATATGTGGCCTATTGGAAAAACCGAGAAACTTCTTGATAAAGTTGATTAGCTTCAAATGGTTTAGACACATAACCATCCATTCCAGACTTGATACATTCTTCATATGTAGCTTGACTGACATCAGCAGTCATGGCCAAAATCGGTACGTGCCAATTTGAAACATCTGCATAATCTTGCAACAATAAACTCCCATGTTGGATATGGTTATTAATGTTGCGTTCCGTTTCACGGATCTTTCTTGTCGCTTCAAACCTGAATTTAAAGATTGAAAAAATGTAGTTTTTAGCATCACAAATCTTACCTAAAATGTCAAAATGTACCTCTAGTTTTCACAACTAGTCAAACGTAAATATAGGGTTGGCAATTTCAGACACGAACACGTATACCCGACACGATTTTAATAGGTACAGGTATGACCTTAACAGGTTTCGTGTCCTAAACAGGTAGACACGAAATATACCGTTAGTTTTCGTGTCTAAACAGGTTAAATACTTGTTTACTTGTTTAGTACCCGTTAAGACATGTTAAAGATTTTTTTTAAATAATATAGGTTGTGGAGATGGAGTATTGGAGTTATACGTTTTTATAGGTGGAATTCTACCTTTATAATGCTTGATGGTACCCATTTAACATGTCGGATTTGAAAAACATGTTCGTATATTATCGTATTAACCAGGTATAAACAGGTATTATCGTGTCTTATCGTGTAAACCAGGTATAAACAGGTTCGTGTTCAGGTTTCGAAAAAAGTACACGATAGGTTATCGTGTCGTGTTCGGGTATACATGTTTCGTGTACGTGTATTAACAGGTTCGTGTCTTAACAGGTCGAGTATACACGAATTGCCAGCCCTACGTAAATATACGATAAATTTAACGATACAAAATGAATGATATATTATTATTCTTACCCGTCCATTTCTGGCATCTGGATGTCCATAAAACAAGCATTAAACGAGTGAGGCGGTTTTAGGAATGAAATAGCTTTTTTTCCATTTTCTGCACACACCACTTCCGCCCCATATTTCTTTAACGCACCCGCAGCTACCCGAAGATTTACATTGTTATCATCAACAACTAATATTTTCCTTCCAAGTAATAATTTCGATAAAGATAACTTCGGTATTTCTCCATTTCTATCGTTGCTTTTGCTACTGCCCATTGCTCGTTGTAATGAAGCCGCCAACATGCTTACCCTTAACGGTTTAGTTATGACAATTGGCGAAGAAAACCCGTTCTTCTGGCGGTGCCCACCAATCGAATTCGTTAACAGAAACAACTTTGGAGGAATCATGTGATCCAAATTTTTTAACTTATAAAGAAACACCGCTGAATTACCTAAATCTTGATCCCAAACTTCCTCCTCGATGAAGACCACATGAACGGTTTGACTTCCATTAGTCAACATTGATAACACATTGGTCAAACTCGAGACAATTTCCACATGCATTCCTAACCGTTGGATGTGATATCTTGATACCTCGGCTCGTACAGGTCTCTGGTCAACAACAACTGCTTGCATATTGGAAAACTCTAACTTTGACTTTGCCTGACCGTTGATTTGTTGCTCATTCGGGTTCGAAAACTCAGCTGTGAAAGTGAAAGTTGACCCAATTTGTGGGACACTATCGAACCCAATCTCACCGTTCATTAAGTTAACCAAACATTTGCTGATGCTTAGTCCTATGCCTGTTCCTCCATGCATACGATAAATAGACGGTCCCACTTGCATAAAAGGTGTAAAGATTTTAGGTTGTGCATCTAGAGGGATCCCAACACCTGTATCTTCAACTGATATGATTAAAGTTACAGATTCCGATGGACCCTCAATTTTACCGACGGGTCTAAATCTCTCCCAGCTTCGGTTTCTATCAGCTACAGGCAGTCCACTTAAAGTGTCTGTTGAAGATGGTTCGGTATCTACGTCTATTGACTCCATAACTTCTTCAAGAAGATGCACCGTAACGAAGATGTGCCCTTTCTCGGTAAACTATAGCCATTAAAAGGTTTAAACAATGTAAGTCCACTGTTACAAATGATTTGAATTGGGTTATGTTTTACTCTTAAACGGTCACATGGGTCAAATAGGAAAAAAAAAAAACAGTTAAAAAGAAAACGGGTCAAACAGGTTAAAATCGTTCAAAGTGAATTTCAAAATATCATAAATCTGTTTATGCACTTAACTAGATTAATATTGTAATAATATAGGTTATATTTTTTTATATTAACTATACTTAATATATTAACTATGTCTTCCAAAATATTGCACAGAAAGTGTTTTGAGTCAACCGAAACTGTTTTACCTTGTACCAACCCATTTTGACCCACTATCTTAACCTGTCCATTATCCTACCTTAATTGAGTTGCCCATGAGATTTGTAATAATTTGACGAAATCGCCCTGGATCACCAATTAACGTTTCCGGAACCTTCGCAGATATGTAAACCGCCAACTGCAATTATACCCAACATAGTAAAAGAATAACGAGTCAAACTTCAATCACTTACAACTTACAACTCACTTTAATTAAACAAAAAAAGTTAAAAATCTAAATCCTTACCTCAATTCCTTTTTCTTGAGATTTCCCCGAAAATAATGACAAGACATCATCAAAAATTTCCCGAAGATCGAATTGAACAGCCTCGAGCTCAAGTTTTCCAGATTCGATTTTAGCTTGATCAAGAACAGCATTTATTAGTGAAACAAGAGCCTTTCCACTAGCTTGAGCCGTTCTAACGTAATCTTGTTGTGTTACATCAAGAACAGTGTCCATAAGCATATCCAGCATCCCTTAATTAAGAAAAAAAAAAAACAAGAAATATCCTGCTTATTAAATTTTGAGAAAACTCAACAAACTTTTAGATAAGGGCAAAAATGCACAAAAAAATGTAAAAAAAAAAAAAAACAGGGATTTATCCATGCAAATATAAAGTCTAGGAATTTAACCAATATAGAAAGTATGTTACATTAAAATGAGCAAAAAAAGAATAGATTACTTCAAATAATTAATTTTGATACCTGTCCCTTTTTGTGCATTTAAATCATTAAAAAATTGTGAAATAACTTACCAAGAACACCATTCATCGGGGTTCTAATTTCATGAGATACAGTAGCGAGGAACTACAAAGAATTGAGAAGTAAAAAAGGTTTAGGATCGGCTATTAATCATGAAAGCGTAGAGTAAAGTAAAGATTCAAAATTGGCCGAATGATATGTACCTCAGATTTCGCAACATCAGCAGCCTCTGCGCGTATTTTGAGCAGTGACATCTTATGAAAATCATCTTCAACCTTTTCTATTCTATTTATAGTTGCATGAAAGATATGCCCAACTAGTAAAGCGATCACAAAAATACCGAAAGAAGTTGATATTGCCAAGATTTGCCATGGTTGTTTTTGTTTAAACCTGCAATACCAAAAAAAAAAAAAAAAAACATTAAATACTACACGGATCCTCATCTATATAAAGATATATACACATATATAGAACGAGCAAACCAACTTCAGTTGTGGATACATATACAACTACACTTACATACGTGCATACATGTAAATAAACGAATTGTGGAGGTAAGGTCATAATCACCTGCAACGCATCTCATGCTTTCTTGACGGGTCACCAAAGTTCAAAGGACTAACATGTTCCAAACCAGTGTCCAAAGCATCGGTACCATACATACTAATAGGGTCTGATATATTAGTAGTATCGTAAACATTCACATAAATGGTTTGCTTGCTAGCAAGTTGTTGAAGTAACTTCTCCACCAATGATTCAATATCAAATACTCCGCCAAGGTACCTGATTTTGACCAAAAGTCAACAATAAATCACTCGGGCTCATAAATTATCGCCATTTTTTCTCGTAATCCAATGAGGTCTAAAGATATTACCCATCGGTTGCTTCGATTCTTTCCTCTGGAGTAGCATTAGACGGTAAATCTCGTTTATAAACAGCAAAAGTCAAAATAACTCCAAGACGGTTTGACTTTATAAGCGCCAAAGGAGCTGTAAGAACCCCTTTTCCTAATGCCCTTGCACGCAACACGTTTTCACGATCTTCCTGTTAATTATACATGATTAAACGTAAGATAATTAGTCTATGGTGTGTGGCTATAGTGAAACTATATCTAATTATATAGCGATCGTTTTGAACTTAAAATTCTTTAATAATTGGAATTTTACAAACACTCAAGCAACTGATTATTAACTATCACAAGTTCGCAACTAGGTGTTGCGTCCGTTGCTGCTCAACTTCGCGCGCGTAGTGGAAAATTTGGTTTTTTTTTACGAAAATTGGAAAACGTTGCTACTAAAATGAAAAAAATGAAAAACGTTACTACTGAAATTCATTTCTAGATCCGCCACTGTTCTCATCGTTCAATACACATAAAAGTTTCATTCTTTCTTTATTTTCTTCCTTTTTCTTTTGATTTATCCATGAAATAATAAGATATTATTAATATTAATACCTTTCCCGTCAACATATCAAGAGAAATCACATGAGCAACAGTATCCTGCGCAAAGATAACAGGTGCATATTCCGGTTGAATCGGTGATGGTTCAAGGTCCTCAGGGTTATATTTGTCTTTATTAACTGATGTCATCTTCTTTATGGTCCATCCTTGTTGTTTCTCAAATTGTTCTCTTTCTGAATGAAGTACTCTTACTGCGTACGCCACCCCACTTGTTAGTGGTCTCTCAAAAGCCGTTCTTTCCGTGTATTTTGCAAACGTCTCCTGTTATTCCACAAATTTTGCCTAGTTACAATCCTTAGTCCAAAAAACAAACCAAATTGTCCGGTTCCCTTTTTAACGACATGAAAAGATTTCAACATATTTTTATAGAAATGCAGACTGCATGATTTGAATGTTTACCTAACTATAGTCTGAATATGAACCTTAATAAAACAACATTAACCAAATTTGTTTGGTTCCTTTTTCAAAGACAGCAAATAAGAATTCAAAAGACTGAGTAACCGAAAACACAAGTGGTTAAGAGTTGAACCATACAGCACTTAATCGTTCAGATCCTCTTAACCATTCAGACCTCTTAATGATTTAGCACTTAATCAACCAAACAGCCCCTAAATTGTCCAGTTACGAACGTTAACTACTTAACATTAACTAAACCTGTCAATTTCCTTTTCCAAAAAAGAACAAAATAATTCAACTGGATTAACAAGACAGCTAACAACCTCACAAAAAATATTTAATTTTTATGTCCAAAAAAATAGACCACCTGATTGATTGCTCAATTACACTAATTTACTCGATTCCGAGCCTTAATTCAACAAAATTAACCAAATTGTTCATTTTCCTTTTCAATAACATAAAAGAATTTAAAAGATTAACTAACTGGAAACACCCTACTGAATTTACAACACAATTAAGCACTAAAAACAAAAAGTTTCCATTTTTATTAAAAAAACAAAAACAAAAAAAAAATAGATTACCTAATTGAATGCTTGTTTAAACTAAATTTGTCAAAAAAGGATTCAAAAGATAGAGCAACTGAAAACCCCTAACTGGATTAACAACATATTTAAGCACTACAAACAAAAAGTTTCCATTTTTATTAAAAAAAAAAACAGATTACCTAATTGAATGCTTGTTTAAACTAAATTGTCAAAAAAGGATTCAAAAGATTGAGCAACTGAAAACCCCTAACTGGATTAACAACAAAATTAAGCACAAGAACATAAAAAGAACAAAACTTTATATAAAAAAAGAACAAAACTTTTTGCCGTCCAGAAATGGTGGCGGCGCAGCTTGTTGCCCGCCTGCCCGCTATCTTGATGTAATTTTTCGCGATTATGTGTTAATAAATAGCTAAATTTACAAACAAAATAAATAAATAAATAAATAAATAAAAATAGAGATGTACCTGATCAATAGCAGAAGGGAATTTCCCATGATGGAAAGTAGAGATCAAAATAGACATAGCTTGAACATGATTCATACTAACATTAAACTGATCTTGCAACATTCTAGCTCTCTCATCACACATATTTGTCAATATTTCTTTCCTTTTCTCCAAAGCTTGAGATCTCAAGTACCAAAAGATCCATAAAGAAAGAAGAGTACCTAATACAATCCATAAGATCAAAAGCTTCCTCCACCATCTTTTCCTGAACTTAACAGGCCCAATATGTTGATAATAATCATGGATCTTAGCACTGTATCTTGAAAAGATCTTAAACAATCTCATCCTACTTTTATCTTGCTTCATTTGTGAATCATTAATAAGGAATGAGTTCAATGAGATCACTGTTAGCAATGAGTAACATAGCATCAAAAGATAGTGTCCCACTTTTAAACCAAATCCAATCAGATGAATAAAACTCATCCACAGAAGTTATACAAACAGTGTGTAAATATATCACTTTAAAGATAGCTAGCTAGCTTCAACTTTCTAGAGAATAATAATAATAATAATAATAATAATAATAATAATATTATTAATAATAATAATGTAGACACAAATTATTAACAACTAAAAAAGGGCAAGCAAACCTACTGTCACCTTATAAACTGTCTAATCAAGGATCCAACAATTTCTAAACACTTATTATTATTATTTGTTATTATTATTATTATTAGTATTATTATTATTATTCTATCTTATCAAAAAGAAGAAAGTTTGAGGAATTGACAAGAACAGACAGTAGGTGTGAAAGAGAATCAAGATTCTTGCAAACCCAGATGGAGGAATCAATTATCAACAAAAAGAAAGAATCTTTATGGATAATAAAGAAAGCCCAGATGATTAAATAGAGTTTATTATTATTATTATTAGTAATTTAGTATAATTATGAGGTAAAAAAAAAACTAAAAAAACAATGAATTATTTGAGAGAGTAATCAATGAACACAGAAGGAAGGAAGGAAAATAATGGAAGAAGCAAAGAGAGGGAGAGAGAGAAATGTAAGCATCTGTAAAAAGCAAAGATGAGAAGAATATGGTTGTGTTCTCTATCACTCTCTTTATCTATATCCATACCATCATATATCTAAACTATATATTATTTTTATTAAAAAAATACTATTTTATTTTTATTTAACTATCTTTATTTAAACTAATATATATTTTTGTCCTTCACGGGTAGCTCAGTTGGTGAATAAATCAGGGATCCCTCTTGAGGGTTCCGGGTTCGATTCCCACAAGAGACATAATGAGAAATGATGGATGACTTCTGGCCCATGGTCACGAGTTCGAGTCCTGACCTCGCTCGGGTTTTACCAATCGTTCACCGTCGTGCCTACTGGTAGAGGTGCACAAAACCGAGATTTTTGAATACCCGGGTTCGGGTATGACCGGGTAGGGTATAACCGGGTATTACGAAATAACCGGGTCGGGTTCGGGTAGCGTATTTTCGTAAAAAGCCATACCTTATATACCAGGTTCAGGTGGGGTTCGGGTTTCCAATACCCGGTTTCGGGTATACCCATTTTTGGGTACAAGATACCTATTTTCAAATAAGGGTGTGAATTTCCGACACGACCCGAAAACACGACCCGAACCTAACACGAAATTAGCGGGTTTAGATTTAGTCTAAATGGCTTCGGGTCAGGTTTGAGTTGAACTCGCGAACCCGTTTAGCTAAACGGGTCGGGTTTGGGTCAACCCGGGCGGGTTGGCGGGTTGACCCATTTAACCTATTTATACTATATTGTTTTTTTACAATATGTTTTATATTATATATTAAATTGGTTAGTTATTTTATGCTACACTTATAACTTAAAATAAAAATTGGTATGAGATTTTATAAATAAAACATAAATGTTTTTTATATATTTATGTTTTTTTGTAGTAAAATTTTAATTTTAATACATTAGTTTGCGAAAAAATAAAATAAATCAGGTTGAACGGGTCGGATTCGGGTCAACCCAAGAATATTCAGGTCGGTTCAGGTTCATATGTATGTCACAATTTTCGGGTTCGGGTTCATGTAAAAATTTCGGGTTCGGGTCGGGTTGGACCCACCAACCTGCGAACCCGACCCGTTAAGCACCCCTAAGTACAAGTGATAAAAAAACATAGATAGTTAAGTCTTCGTTGTTAATAGAGTAATTAATCGTTTTTATTTAACGCATTCGTTTGATAATAAATACTCGGATTTTAGAATACCCTACGGGTAGTGTCGGGTTCGGGTATTAAATATCCGGGTTTTAAGATACCTGGGTTCGGGTATTTTTTCGGGTTTGGGTATTTTGTACACCTCTACCTACGGGCGGGTGAGGGGTTGGGTTTTCCCCGGTTTCGGGAACCGCATGGGCAGGCCTGCATAGGGCCCTCCATTGGGTTGGTCGTGGGGGTCTGTCCATAGTGTAGGGACTCCTCTGAATAGTCGGGCAAAAATGTTTGTTGGCCGTTAAAAAAAACTAATATATATTTTATTTTATTAAGATAATAAAAGAATGAGTGATATTGAAGGAAACATTTGGCTCAAAATATTTAACAATTTTTAACTGTTCATGTGTTTTATAATTGGCCTATCACTCATTATAATATAAGTTTTTGACTTGACAACATTACAAGTAGGGATACAATACGACATTTTGCAAAGGTATATACAATTTTGAAAGGGTACGTCTCTATATTATTAAATAAATAAATAAAATAAGTATACCAGTTGCATATAAAAGATAAAAGCATCCACACTCACTTTCATTGTTCATAGGGATGGATGGAAACTAACCTAACAAAAAATCTAAAATTCAAAATTTGGGATGGTTAGTAACTTAGTAGGTATATATATTCGGGTACGATATTAGTTGTAAAACTTCTTGCGAGTATCATATTTGGTAATACATATTTGATTACGCCGGCTCGTTTGCTGGTATCGAAACCAAATCAAATATAGTAATATTTATATAATCTTAAAAATATATTGATTAGGTTGTTAAAATAGATTAATTTTATGGTATGAATGGAATTTAAGTTAAAAAATGAATTAATGGTTAAATTTTTGGTCGTAAAAACATAGTAGTTGTTGCTGACGGTAGTTATCCTTTTACTTCATAATACATGGCTATAAAATAAGAAGTACAATCCAAGGAAACACAGATCAAAAAGGGCGTAACCAAGTACAATCCAATGTGTGTGGCAGCACACCTTGAAAAAAAATTAGTGTATTTTATAGGTTAAAATCTCGATCGCACCTCTTGAAAGTTTGGAAAAAGCCCATGATCGCACCCAAAGCCCCCCGATTGCACCTCTTGAAAAACAATCCTGAATCTGCCACTGCAAATCAAACCTGTTGGGTTGGTTGGGTCATCCAAACCAACTGGTTTTGCTGTTTGATTATTAGGGTTTGATGGTTTAGAATGATTTTATTTTAACATAATTTTGAATGATTTTTTTAAAATTAAAAGAACAATTTAAAAAAAATTAAAAGAATAATTTATGAGTATTAGATATGTGTGTGAATTGTTAATTAGGTTATTAGGTTTATAATTTTGAATGTTTTATATTAAAGAGAAAAATGTATGGATAGTCACTGTGCTTTGTTAAAATAACATCTTTAGTCCTCACATTTTGAAAATTACTTGAGTGTTACGGTTTAACAAGTTATTACTCGGATGGTCCCTGGAGCAGATGAAGGATGGCTAGTTCAGTTAAGTCCATGTGAAATGACAAGACTACCCTTACTATTAAAAATATAATATTTAAAAAATTAAAAGATATATTATAATTTCTAAAATTTTAAGTGGGTCCCACCACTCACTCCACCCACCTCATCTTTTCCACTCTAAACCACCCACCACCATCTTCACATTTCACCACCACTAACACCGTCGTAAACCAACACCACTACAACGACCAACTTGACAAAGCATAGGGATTATACGTTCATTTTTTTCTATATTATACTCCATCCGTCCCAATTTAAATGTCCTAGTTCAAAAAACACACATTTTAATAAATCTTTTGTTTGTGTGTGATAAAATGACAATAATATCCTCAACAGTAGTGATTGTGTTTTGTCCTTTATGGGTAAAATTTGAAAATTACATTTCTATTTTTAGAAAGGGACATTTAATTTGGGACAAACATAAAAGGAAAGTAAGACATTTAAATTGAGACGGAGAGAGTAATTGCATGAATGATTTGTGAATTTTATTCCTAAATGTTTTTAAGAATTTTAGCTTTTTTTAGTGTCTTTAAGGTAAAATGACTAGATTCCTTTTTGTTATTTAATATATTTATTATCCATATTTATTTTGTATTACCACAAACCAAAAATACAATATGGAAACTTAAATTTGAAAAATCTTTTCATCTTTTACATCAAATGTTACTCACTCTATTTTACACTAATAATTATAAACTATTCCCTTTGTTTAGGTTCTTAGACTTTCTCTCTAAGAAGCATATATTTCAATCAAGTGAACTAATAGTGCTGTAGTTGACACATAACATTAACGAAAATTTATCCGGAAGCCAACATTCTGAATGTATTTTCTAAAGATAAAACTAAATGTAAAAACAATAATGTTCTAATCTGATAAAATTAAGATCTAATACGATACTGAAGAAACAACGAGTATAACTTACTCTAAAGAAGAGATAAGTTAGGTTTGATAATCGTGTTCGCACAGTGTCTAATCTTTCGCTCACGCTTATGACTGAAACTGACCCTTTAGGAATATTAGAAGAAAGATAGAGGAGACAAAGTAGTAAACGAACACATACAGATGTAAGTGGTTCGGTCCAATCCGACCTACGTCCACTGGAAACAAGAGAGATTTTATATATTGAGTAAGTTACAAGTTGAAGAGAAATTATAAGTATCATGTTCTTGTCCACTCAAAACTCCCCCATGCAAAGGAAGGATAACCTCCTTTTTATAGAGGGTTGCATGGGCCTGGGCCCAAACAATGGGCTTTGACCCGAATCATAGGCTTGGCTGCCTCCAGTCCACAGAGTGGGTGGAAAGTTACATGGCAATTAATGCTGATGACCTGATGTGAGAGAAGACATGCATCGCCCTGATGAACTTCCACCTGGCGTGCCATGATTGGGCGCGTCTGGCGTGACATCTGTCTGCAAGTGACCATGCGTCTACAATGTCCTGACAGGTACTGTAGACATCAGCGTGGTGGAAGCATAGAAGTGGTCTTATCACTGTTCACTGGTCATAGGTTGCTGGACCACCCCTGACACGTGTTGTCCTCTGATTGGCGCAATGCATGGCTTATGTCTGATCGGATCTTCCTGCTCTCTGACTAATCATACAACATCGTACTGGCGAATGATGTTTCCTTATTGTCTCGCACGTATGCCCACGCGCAGAGATTCCCTTATGCTGATAACGTCAGCTTGCTCAATGACTTCGCGGAACTTCGTATTGCGCGAAATTGGAGACATGGGTATTTGAGTTGGTATTTTCGTCGTGCCTGCGCTCAGGTTTCCTCCGCGTTCTTCATGGAGTTGTCATGTTTTATGGGATAGGGTCATGCATCGCGTAGAAATTAGGGACCCTATCCCTTCAGTCACCTTTCTAATTTCTGAACATGCAAGGTTGCAACAACAACAATGATGATGATGATGATAATAATAATAATAATAATAATAATAATAATAATAATAATAATAATAATAATAATAATAAATGATCAAGTAATCTTTCTTAATCTAATGCTAAAATAAACAAAATCATATGCAATCATATGCAACGTTACAACTTACAAGTAATCTAATTAAAAGTTGTATGAAATATAGGTTTATGCCGTTTAGCATCTTGGTGTTTTCTAGCTTGTTGGTTCTATAAAAAAAAAAATTTTAAAAAAAAGATACATATATAAGATTAAAAAAAATTGGTATTTTAATCATTTAACTTAAAATACGATTTGTACAGCTTTAAAATTCGATGTCATAGCTTATATATTTATATAAACAAAAGAAATTTTTTATGTATAAACTAAACTAACAACTCTTTGTTAAAAATCTTGTAGTCATGATTCCAACCAAAAATTTCACTAAAAACATTAATAATACCATCATGGAAAATGTTTAGGAAACAGCCATGAACAGATGATGTAGTCATGTAGGTGAGTGAATGAGTGGTTGAAGAGATGAGGCCCATGAATCCATGATGATGGTTACCTCTCAAAAGTGGTATACTATTCATTTACCTTCGGTAAGAGCATTCAAATATATCCTCTTCCTTATGTGACAATATTTGATGATGTAGAATGCTTATGTAGCATTCCACGTCAACAAAAAGTGAGTTAAGATTTAGTTTGTATGAGATCATTGATAGAAAATAAGTTAAAAGTGAGATCATTAGTAGTTATTTTTTTAATTTGAGACTAGTGACGACCAATAGGTAATAGTTAGAATTATTTAATTAATCCAATACTCCCTTTTTAATTTATGACATTTTATTCTCTCCCCAAATTGGATCAATATCTTCATCAAATTTTGC
This sequence comes from Ambrosia artemisiifolia, assembly GCA_032199755.1. Classification (NCBI taxonomy): domain Eukaryota; kingdom Viridiplantae; phylum Streptophyta; class Magnoliopsida; order Asterales; family Asteraceae; genus Ambrosia; species Ambrosia artemisiifolia. The sequence continues at coordinate 1,859,557 of CM063518.1, read as the reverse complement.
AATGTTTAAAAAACCGGTAAATACCGGCCGGTTATACCGGTATTACCGTTTTTGGATGGAAATCCGGTACGAAACACTCCGATAAATATGCGAAACGGTACTGTCATAGATTAGTTTTTGGGTTATTTTTAGATATTTTTTATTTGGCCCCATGATGATGGTTACCTCTCAAAAGTGGTATTCATTTACCTTCGGTAAGAGCATTCATATATATCCTCTTCCTTATGTGACAATATTTGATGATGTAGAATGCTTATGTAGCATTCCACATCAACAAAAAGTGAGTTAACATTTAGTTTGTATGAGATCATTGATAGAAAATAAGTTAAAAGTGAGATCGTTAGTAGTTATTTTTTTAATTTGAGACTAGTGACGACCAATAGCTAATAGTTAGAATTATTTAATTAATCCAATACTCCCTTTTAAATTTATGACATTTTATTCTCTCCCCAAATTGGATCAATATCTTCATCAAATTTTGCAATGTTTAAAAAACCGGTAAATACCGGCCGGTTATACCGGTATTACCGTTTTTGGATGGAAATTCGATCCGAAACACTCCGATAAATGTGCGAAACGGTACTGCCATAGGTTAGTTTTTGGGTTATTTTTAGATATTTTTTATTAGGTAATAACTTTTAAAAAATTAAAAACTTTAGATTATCTTTTGGATTATTTTTTTATTATTGATTAACTTTTTTATAGTATTTTAGTATGTAATTATGCGCTTTTAGATTATTTTTTGTGTTAATGTTGTAATTTATGAAATTATATAACTAACTAATCAACCCGGTTGAACCGCCCGATACAACACGGTTCAACCGTTAAACCATTTTTTTTTAGCTAAATCCGGTATAATTAAAAAAACCGGTATCGCTAACTAGTTTGAAATTCTTGACATGTTATGATATTATGGTCCTATGATTTAGTGTTTTTTTAGACGAAATTTATTTAATCCTATCGTTTGTGAGACTTGAACTCAATAATTTCATATTTATGTGTTTCTAAAGGTTTTGCGTTTACTGATAAGTCACCAACCCCTAACCTGAATATTGATCTATGATTTAAATAGGAAAAAATATAATGGCAATATTGTTTTATAAAGTTTGTTTTTTAAATGTAATAATATACGTGATTCATTATTCTACATGTATTTGTTAATAGTCAGGTCGTCGATAAACGGATGTTATCACTAGTTCAATAACAGAAGTAACGTTCTGCACAAGATCCAAAGATCATATGGGTGGAGATCATCTTTAATAAGTTACAATGACCTCAACAACAGCGATAGTGAAATATAAGAACTATAGTTCTGTACGTATTACTATGATATTTAGGTTTGTATGATATAGTGATGATAGTACATATGTGATATTTATATATTTAACTAGGTTATATCCCGGGAGCTTCCTATGATAAACAAATCTAATACAAAGTGATGAAATGTGTGTTACGATATATGATAGAAATTAATGTATTATAATATGATAAAACAACAATTTTAGTCATGTGAATAAGAATGACATGTATATTACGTTTGGATGAGGAGAAGAGGCAAAATCAACCATTGCATGACGTGATTTAGTTTTTTAGAAACGACTGATTTTAACATATGATGCTCTGGATGATAACATAACTTCTATTTACAATTTTATTTAATGTAAAGAATTTATTAGAAACTTGTATATCACACGGGTTATAACACTTAGTTGGGAAATTTATTTGAGAATGAAAAAGTTCTTGTCACATGACATTAAATGGAATATTAGAAGTAAGTTTGTAACTTTGTATGCTTGTCTATTCAGACAGAGGTGACATCGTAGTTTGTTATTCGTCTACCTGCTATCTTTATATAATTTGCCGTTTAATTATCAATGAAAGTAGATTTAGCTTCATATAAACCGTTACTTTGAACGGAAAAAGAAATTGTGTTATTAATTATGACGGGGATAATATTTATGTTACGTAATTTATTTTTTTATTCCAATCTTTTTCTTTGATGGAACATGGATAACAAACTGATAAAGAACATAGACATCTCTTCCTTTTTAACTCTTTTCGTACGATATGAACTTGCGAATTATATGCTTTTATTATTGTTGCTACAACAAGGAAAATGACCGGTATTAGGTTAGGAGATGTTTAGGATTATGGGTTAATAGTATGTTATATTGTGACTTAGGTTTTAAGTTTAGTTTGAGTTTTAGGTATAGATTTGGTTGAAGGATTAGGGGGTCTTCAAGCTCCTGGAAGGACCTGCACAAGGGTAGCAGACACCGTTAGCCTTAACGCAGGAGGGGGCCTCCTGCGTTTGGACTCCGGCGTGAGAATAAGTAACTATTCTTTTGGAGTTGGGAATAATGAAGTAGAGAGTAAAAGAGTAGAGAGAGTGAGTAAGAATGTGTGTGAAATGTTACCCCAAGAGTCTCCTTATATAGGCAATGAAATTCTGCCCAGGAGCTCCCTCAGGGTAGCCTCCTTTCTATACCTGGTGCTGTTTGACTCTCTATCGGCTCCCTGCAGTGAGACTTTGCCCTTTTTGGGTGTTTTCAGCTTTTGTCATTTCCTAGGCAAGTTATGGAGCTGTGTGTTGTTTTTGTTTCTTGCATGACAATAAGCCAAAACCCACTTTTGTCATTTCCAAGACTTTTACTGTTTGCTTTTGCCCAGAGGCTTCCGCATGGCAGGTAGGCTGCCCTGTATCAGCTCCAATAAGTCAGGCTACCTCCTAATCAACTCGGTTTTGCTTATCTTTTTTGACGAGGGGTTCGAACGTCGTCGTTTTAGGACCCACGTCATCAGCCCCCCAGTCATAAGCATTTGTAAAGAAGTTAGAAGTGCTTGTGACTTGTTAATTGTCTTTTCTTCCCCGGTTGCAAACACGTGTTTGTATCGGGTAGCTTTTTAGACCCCAAGCTCCCTCATGGGAGCATTGGTGTCATGTCCTGTCCTTCCTTGAGTCTCGTGAAGATTCCTGGCCATGCAATTGCCATGATGGTAATATTTTTTAAATAATATAGCTTATCCATCATTGCTTCCTTGGGAGTAGGCATGTGTCCCATCAGCTGCCCTTAATGACTGCTGATTTGACAAGGAGCAGGCTGACGTCATCCTAGTGGCTAGCTGAGGGACGGTTTTGCCTTGGTAACTGCCTCATATTAATTATTTTAAATTTCAAATTGTCTATAAGGGTGTAACTCCCTCTTTTATCCTTTAATCACTTCCCATTTTAGAAAACCGTCTTCTCTCTCCCACGATCCTCTCCAACCGGCGATCCTTCTTCTTCCTATAAAACTTGGTAAGCACACTCTCCCTCCTTCACACTTTGCTTTTGTTTTCATTATGTCAAAAACCGACCTTGCTTCTCAGTTTACACGGTTATCCAAGTCGGATGCCGAGAAATTTTGTACTGATTTTGGTATTCCTCTGTCTTTTGAGCCTTCCGTTCCAAAGGGGAAAACACCTGTTTCCTCTGTTCCGACCGGTAAGGTTGCTGTCTATACTCGTCAGTTCGATCAGGGGAACCTGAGGTACCCTTTTTCCAAGTTTTTTCTAAATGTGTTAAAGTATCATCAGCTTTCACTCGATCAGTTGTGTCCTTCTGGTGTTGCTAGGGTTTTACATTTTGAGATTGTGTGTCGTTGTCTGGGTTATGAGCCATCTGTGTCCATGTACCGGAGGTTCTTTAGGTTGGCTAAAAATGGTAACTGGTTTACCATCGAGAAGACCCAATGTGAACCAGCTTTGATTTCTAGTGTCATCGGTCTTGTCTCTCCGTGGAAGGACAAGTTCTTCTTTTTAAATGCTGATTTCCTCCCCTTCAAGGCCCCTAGAAGGGCTTCGGATGCTCCTTTGAACGAGAAAGAGCCTGATCCTGACACCCTTGATCAGGAACTCTTGGAGAAGCTTCGTAGCTTTCCTACTCGTCTTCGAACTTTTCCTGAGGACTTCTTGGTGATGATGGGACTGAGTAAGAACTGGGATGACCCTGAAACAGACCCGGTGATTTATCATGGTGGGGAGGGTATGTGTCTCCCTGGCTCCTTCTTGGTATCTTGTTTATTAACTGTTTGTCTAACCCCTTGTTTTCTTTGTGCAGAGATGAGTACCTTGGATTTCTTGGCCCTGGACGATATCACAGATGTGAAATTCAAGGTGAAAAGTGTCGCTGAGGGTCAGAATGTGGTTGTGAGGACTGAGCACATCCGTTTTCAAGGGGAATACACAAGTGTTGTTACTTCTTCGGTGGCTCCTGAGGCTCCTTCTGGGAAGAAGTCTGTTACTGTTCGCCGCTCCAGTAAGCGGCTGCAGACTGCTTCCTCAGGTCAGGGGAGCTCTTCTGCCATCCCTTTGGTCTTAGAAGACGAAGATCAGGATTCCAGCCTGATAGCTTCAGCTCTGGGGTTTTCTCCTGCCCCAGGGAAGGGGAAGCTTACCTTGTCTTCTCCCAAGAAGGATGATGCTGTGTTCAAGAAACCGAAAGATGTGGTGGTTAAGGGTGCTGGTTCGAAGCTGCTGTTGTCTGAAGGAGGTGAGAGCTCGAAGGCTGTTGTTAAGGAGGCGTCTGAGGCTCCTTCCCAAAGGGAGCCTGGTGAAGGAGTGTTTGTGCCAGACTGGGACATCAAGGCATCTGATGTGTTGAAGAAAGCCTCTGTGTGCCGTGATCTTATCGATCATTGTGTTCCTGATGCTGAGAGGGAACTGCACAAGGAGTGGATGGACAAGGATGTGATGAAAAAGATGTACTATCACTTTGGTCAGTTTTTATCTTTGTTTCCTGACGGTATGGCTAGATGGGGAGAGTTGATGTTGAGGAGAGAGCAGGTTGAGAAAGTTTATGATGAGCACGAGGTGGAGTTGGTGAAGGCCAAAGAGGATTTGGCTAGGTATGTTGCACGAGAGAAGGACTTGGTGCATGAGCTGGCTGTGTCTAGGACCCAGCTTAGTTTGGAGAAAGAAAAGTTTGATAAAATGTTCAAAGGGTTGAATGATGAGAAGGCGAAGGTGGCAGAGGAGAGGGCAGGTCTGGCCCGGGCAAGGGAGGCGGTTAAGCAAGAGCAGATGGCTGTGGAGAAGGTTGGTATGGAGCTCCGGGTCCAGGTGGATCGCTTGACCGAGGAGAAGGAGTGGTTGATCTCCAAGGGTGTTGCCCGTTTTGTTACCAACCTCTTGCACTCCCAAGAGTTTAATGCCCCTCTGGCAGACATTTATGCTAAAGCGATATCTTTTGGTCGCCATGGAGGGGTTCAAGCTGGGTTCAAAGCAGCTCAAGAGGGTCAAGTGCTAGAGGAGCTGCCGTCCTTCAAGCCTTCATCTGGGGAAGAGTTTGTGAACACTGTTAAGGCTATGGAGTTGGCCACTTATCCTTATATCTCAGCCATTGCTAAATCTGCTGAGCAGCCCCTCTCCTTTCTGCAAAACTTGGAGCCAGAGGGTCTGAAGAAGGATGTGGCTGACGAGGTGTTCAACTCTTATGTGTCTAAGAGGCCTTTAAAGATCATGCTGGATGGTGCTGACGGCGGGGAGGGCAGTTCAAAACGTTCAAAGCCTGCTGAACCTTCAAAGACTCCTAACTTGGAGCAGGCATTTGAGAATCCCTCCCCCCTTCAAGCCTTGGAGGTCGAGTCACTCCCTCCCTCCAGTGAGGACGATGTATTTGAAGGTCTTGACACTGATTCTCTCTATGATGATGTTGGTAACAAAGCCCTGGCTTCCACCGGTGAGGATGATTCCACCCCTGAAGCCACAGACTTAGCTACTCCTTGATCTGCCCTTGTTTAGGTCTTTGTTTTAGTTGTTCATGGATGTTATCTTATCTCTTTTGATGTACTCAGCCCTTGTGGCTTTTTAATGTTGTTAATGGAATGCTCCCCCTGTTAGGGGTGATGCCTTTATTATGCTTAATGTTTGGTTGTGTTTGCTCCGTTGCTTGTCGTTTACAGTGTTTGCAATGTCTTTAACTTTTTTCCTAAAGGTGGATGCTGCAGTCACCCAACTTAGGATACTTAGCTAATGAACCGATGCAATGCTTACCCTATCAGCTTTTGAAACCTTTACTTCAAATGGTTTCTAAGTGTTATGTTCGTTTTTGTGTATTGTGAACATGTGGGAGCTGTCTTGGTGTGAGGAGCTCACCCTCTTTCATGGGTCTAGGTTTTCCTTCTAAGGACTTGTCCCATGGAGTCGTGGATTGTATTAGGGACTCACCCTGTATACAGGAAGGTCACTTAGCCTTGTTACCTGTTGAGCAGTTGTGGCCTAGGAGCTCATCCCCGTTTCATGGGTAGGTATAGCGCCGGATCCCATGGAGCCTGGTTAGGAGGGGCTCACCCTTTGATAAGATAAGCGACAAGTTTGATAAAAAGAAACATAGTTCATCCATTCATTGATCATAATTCTTTGGATACAAAGAGACGTTTACAACCATTAAACATAGAAACGTTTTAGGTGCTTGTCACTCCAATGTCTTGGAATCATCTTGCCGTTTGGGTCAGCTAGCTTGTAGGATCCTCCCTTGTGGGCCTCCTTGATGACATAAGGACCTTCCCATCGGGGGCCTAGCTTCCCTACATCCTGCTGCCTGCTGGCTTCGTTGCATCTTAACACGAGATCTCCTGGCTTGAAGGACTCCTTCTTCACTCTTGTGTTATAGTAAGCTTCGAGCTTCTTTTTGTATCTTGCCTCCCTGATTGAGGCTTGATCTCTTGATTCTTCGAGGAGGTCCAAGTTGAGCAGGATCTCGTTTTGGTTGCGTTGAGCATCTTGACGAACACTTCTTCCTGAGCTTACCCCTATTTCGGCAGGTATTACAGCTTCGCTTCCGAAGACCAGGCTGTAGGGTGTCTTTTGGTGACTCGTTTTTTCCATGGTTCTAATGGCCCATAGAACGCTTGGGAGCTCATCAACCCACTTCTTGCCATATCTTCCCAGCCTTGCTTTTATGCCTTCAACAATACTTCTATTCATACGTTCCACCTGCCCATTGGACTGGGGGTAAGCTACAGAGCTGAATACTTGTTTGATGCCTAGTTCGGAGCACCAGCTGCTGAAGGGTTTGTTGGCAAACTGCTTTCCATTGTCGGTTACCATCTCCCCTGGCAGCCCATATCTGCAAACTATTTGTTCCCATACGAAACTTATCACATGCCTCCCAGATATGGTTGCCAATGGCCTCACTTCTGGCCATTTGGTAAAGTAGTCGACAGCTACAAGAAGGAATTTTAACTTCCCAGGAGCTTGTGGAAAGGGACCCACGATGTCCATTCCCCACTTGTGAAAGGGCCATGCTGAGATGATGGGAACAAGATCATGCTTGGGACTAGTCTTCACCGGTGTTTGCAACTGACAAGCTTCACATCTTCTGATTGTTTCGAAGGCGTCTTTGTGCATGGTGGGCCAATAGTAGCCCAAATTCATGAGCTTGGATACCACTGAGCGAGGCCCGGCGTGCATGCCACATATGCCCTCATGTACCTCCCTGATGAGGTAGTTGCTTTGGTTAGGACCAACACACCTTAGTAAGGGTGCCAAGTATCCCTTCTTGTAAAGCTTGTCATCTTCGATTATATATTGCTTGGCCTTGAGGGCTAGCCGCTTAGCTTCTTGTTCGTTTTCAGGGAGCTTCCCCTCTTGTAGGTAGGACACAATGGGTGTCATCCATGTGGATTCAGTTTCGGTGACAACATCTTGTACCTCTTTGTCGTCAATGGAGGGTTCTTTCAGCACTTCAACGAGAACCTTCTTGGTTAGGTGAGCAAATGTCAGGGAGGCCAGCTTGCTGAGAGCATCTGCCTGCTTGTTCTTGGTCCTTGACACTTGTTCCAAGGTGAAGACTGTGAACTCTTTGATGAGTTCCTTGACTTTGTCTTTGTACCTGATCATGGAGGGTTCCTTGGCTGTGTATCCCCCATTCACTTGTTTGACCACTAGGTTTGAATCAACGAAGACTTTTAGCTCCTGGATCTTCATTCTTTTTGCCAATCTCAACCCGGCCAGGAGGGCCTCATATTCAGCAACATTGTTGGTGCAGGGGAAGTCCAAACGGAGGGCATAAGTGTATTCGGTTCCGTGGGGGTCCTTGATGACGAGACCAGCCCCGGAACCTTCTACACTTGAAGCTCCATCGGTGAAAAGACACCATTTCCCCTTGAGGTCAGGCTGTTCTTCAACCTCGTTCATTTCTTCTTCGTTTTGTAGGATGGGTAGCTCAGTAAGGAAGTCAGCAAACACCTGCCCTTTGTAAGCTCTCCTTGGCAGGTATTCTATCTTGTGCTCCCCTAGGCCAATGGCCCATTTTGCCAATCTTCCCGAATCTTCTGGTTTCTCCAAGACGGATCGTATGGGTTGTTCCGTAATGACCTTTACTGGGTGAGCTTGGAAATACCTTCTTAGCCTCTTGGCAGTGTGCACAAGGGCTAGCACTAGCTTCTCTATGGGAGTGTAGTTAACTTCAGCATCCTTGAGAGCTCTACTAACAAAGTAGACAGGGATTTGCTCCTTGCCCCGATCAACGAGGAGGACTGAGCTCACTGCCTCCATCCCTGCAGACAGATAAACTGTTATTACTTCCCCTTCCTCAGGGGCTGCCATTTCGGGCAGGGAAGCTATGTGTTTTTTGAGTTCCAAGAAGGCAGCCTCTGCCTCGGCTGTCCAACGGAAGTCCTTCTTGTCAACACAATTTTTAAGTGTTTTAAAGAAAGGTAAGGACTTTTCCGCGGACTTGGGCAAGAAGCGTTTTAGGGCAGCAATTTTACCGTTCAGGCTTTGCACTTCCTTCTTGGTAGCCGGTGACTTCATTTCCAGTACAGCTTGGACCTTGCTTGGGTTTGCCTTGATGCTTTGCTTCCCAACTATATGGCCAAGAAACTTCCCCTCCTCGAACCCAAAAGAACATTTCACAGGATTGAGCTTCATATTTATCTTTCGAAGATTCTTGAATGTTTCTTGGATGTCTTTGATCATGGCCTCCCCAGATTTGCTTTTGATGACAAGATCGTCAACATAGGCTTCCATATTTTTCCCAATTTGTTCCGAGAAAGCTTGATCCACCAACCGTTGGTAGGTGGCTCCGGCATTCTTCAACCCGAAGGGCATCTTCTTGTAACAAAAGATCCCCTTGTCAGTGTGGAAGGCCGTTTTCTCTTCATCTTCCTGCTTCATTTGAATTTGATGATACCCCTTGTAGGCATCTAAGAAGCACTTGTATTGGAAACCGGTGAGAGAATCTACCTTCCAATCGATCTCGGGCAAGGGATAGCAATCCTTGGGGCAGGCTTTGTTGAGATCTTTGAAGTCGACACACATTCTCCAAGATCCATCTTGTTTGGCCACCATGACCGGATTGGCCACCCATGTGTGATACTGAACCTCCCTAAGGATACCTGCTTCGACGAGCTTCTCTACCTCTTGGCAAGCAGCCTGGCTCCTGACTGGGGCCAGGCTCCTTTTCTTTTGAACCACAGGCTTGTACGAGGGAGCTATGTTGAGGGAGTGTTCAGCCAAATCTATAGGGACGCCAGTCATGTCCCCAGGGCACCAAGCAAATACGTCCTTGTTTTCCTGCAAAAGGTTAATTAGTTCGGACATAATTTTACCAGGGAGCAGATTGTTTACTTTGATGGTTTGCTCCTGATAGGCAGGGTTTATGCTGATCTCCCGGATGGGACCAGTGCTTGACGTCTCAGGTGCTCTGGGATCATTCGCCTCCTCCACAGAGGCTATCAGAAGAGCCTCAGCTGTTGGCTTTAGGGTTGCAATTCCGTTGGGAGTGGGGAGCTTCATCAAACCATGTGTTGTTGAGACTACAGCGCCGAAAGTAGCAATCCCCATCCTTCCAATGAGGACATTATAACTTGAAGGGTACCGGATAACAGAGAAAGTTAGCTCTTCCGTTCCTGATAAATCTCCATCCCTGAAACAGACGTTAAGTGTGAGCTTCCCCAGGGGATGTACTCGTTCCCCAGAGAAGCCTACTAGAGAAGCGTCTGTGTGCTTGAGCTTAGACTTGATTTCTGGGCTTAGGGATTCGAAGCATCGTTCATACATCACCTCCGTGGAGGCTCCACAGTCCATATACACCCTGTCTATAGGGAAGCCATCTAGTTCAGCCTCCACTATCACAGGAGTGACGATCAGCTCGTCGGGAGCAGGGGGAAGACAGATGTACTGTTTGTTCCAGGGCTCAGTGCGAGCCTTCTTGGTCTGCTGGGACCCTTCGAGCCTAACCATGTTGACCTCCTTATCTTTCCGTCCTTCATCCTTCCTTCCTTTGATGTCTTTGATCAGGTGAGCTAGCTCCCCTGACTTGACAGCCTCTTCAATTCTTTTCTTCAGCTGGTAGCAATCGTTTGTGTGATGCCCTGTGTCATTGTGAAAGGCACAATGTTTGCTGGTATCTCTCTTATTGGCTGGTTTGGATAAAGGTCGGGGAGGTCGGAATGTGTACTTGACTTCTTCTGTGGAGAGTATCTCCTGAGGGGTCTTGGTGAGAACAGTGAAGACCTGTCTTTCTTTCTCCTGGTACCTCCCTGATCTCGGGGATCGTCTCCTTTCTTCGCTTCTTTGATTGTCAGAGGATCTCCCTGACCGTTTCTCGTGGTAGGGTTGAAAGTGAGGTCTTCGGGAGCCGGTTGAACTGTCTCTCCAGCTCCCTCGATCCCTCTTCCGAGTGTCTTGCCGAGTTAATGCTTCTTCTCCCCGGAGGAAAGCTTCGGCCCTTTCGAATGCCTCCTCCATGGTTTGGGGAACATCTTCATGGAACCTTCTTAACAACTTTTTAGGACGGATGGCCCCCATAAAACCTGACACTCGGATCTTCTCGGTAGCACCACTGTATTGCAGACCTTCTCTTTTGTACCTTTCAATGAAGCTACGAAGGTTTTCATGCTCACCCTGCTGGATTTGGTGCAGTATGGCAGCATCCTTGGTGCATTTCCTTAAGGGGTTAAAGTTGGAGACAAAGCTCCTCCTTAAATCGTCAAAGGAGGAAATGCTTCGAGCGGGTAGCCCACAGAACCACAGACGAGCTGGTCCCACCAGGGTTTGCATGAACATGTGGCAACATTCAGCGTTGTTTCATTTTTCTACGGTTGCTGCCCCAGAGAAGACATTCAAGTGGTCATCAGGGTCTTCCGTACCGTCATACGTTTTCACATTGGCTGGCATTTTGATCTTATTGGGGAAATCAAAATGAGCGATGTGTTCGGCGAAACATTCTAACGACTTGGGTCGGTAAGGCTCCGAAAGTACAGCTTCCCCCCTTGTTTCGGTCGCAGAGGTCTGAACCATGTGTTGAGAGGTCTCCGGACCCTGCCCTCCTGCAAGGGAGGTCATGGGCATTTGGTTCAGAGGTGGGGGGTATTGCCAAGGATACCCTCCCGGCCACGAGGGGAAGTAAGGGGGTACATAGGGCGAGTACTGAGGCTGTGAGTAGCTGGGATACACTGTTTCTGGAGGGATGACAGACCCTCCAGCAAGACTTGCTGCTGCCGCAAGGGAGGCAGCCACGGCGCTGCTGGCCAGAGGTAATGACCTCAAGGCTTCTTCATAAGGGAGCAGTGTTGAGGTCCCCGGGGAGAGCACAGAGTTGCTAGGACCTCCTCCTCCTGAGTAAATACCTCCCTGACTATTCAAGTATGGGTGAGGATTTGTGTGAGGATTTGTAGTGGCTCGTTGGGTGACGGGGGAAGTAGTGGTTCCCAACAACGGAGGACCAGGTGAGAGGGTGACAACAGGTTCTTCGTCGTATGACAACCTGACCCTAACTCCTCTGGATCTCTCTTCTCGTACGTAGCCATTTAGGAGGTCTCGGAGTTGCAAGAAATTCCTTCGTACTCCCTCCGGGGTAATGTCCATTCGTTCAACTGGGAACAACATGTCGTCCCTAGGAGACGAGTTAACGGCTCTTGAGGACGGTGGTGTCCGGTAGTTGAGCATGTCTCCCAGAGACGGTTCGACTTGTTGTCCGTCCGTTCCAGGTGTTTCATGGCCAGAAGCGTCACCTGAGGTGTGACTATTGGCCGGAGTATCTGAAGGACCCCCTCCTAGGCGGTTATCTCCACCAGTCATCACAAAAGGAGGTTACTCAGGAACAAACGGGACTGTAGAAACTCTCAACAGCTTTGTTCAAAGTAGCGACAGCCCCACGGTGGGCGCCACTTGTTGCTACAACAAGGAAAATGACCGGTATTAGGTTAGGAGATGTTTAGGATTATGGGTTAATAGTATGTTATATTGTGACTTAGGTTTTAAGTTTAGTTTGAGTTTTAGGTATAGATTTGGTTGAAGGATTAGGGGGTCTTCAAGCTCCTGGAAGGACCTGCACAAGGGTAGCAGACACCGTTAGCCTTAACGCAGGAGGGGGCCTCCTGCGTTTGGACTCCGGCGTGAGAATAAGTAACTATTCTTTTGGAGTTGGGAATAATGAAGTAGAGAGTAAAAGAGTAGAGAGAGTGAGTAAGAATGTGTGTGAAATGTTACCCCAAGAGTCTCCTTATATAGGCAATGAAATTCTGCCCAGGAGCTCCCTCAGGGTAGCCTCCTTTCTATACCTGGTGCTGTTTGACTCTCTATCGGCTCCCTGCAGTGAGACTTTGCCCTTTTTGGGTGTTTTCAGCTTTTGTCATTTCCTAGGCAAGTTATGGAGCTGTGTGTTGTTTTTGTTTCTTGCATGACAATAAGCCAAAACCCACTTTTGTCATTTCCAAGACTTTTACTGTTTGCTTTTGCCCAGAGGCTTCCGCATGGCAGGTAGGCTGCCCTGTATCAGCTCCAATAAGTCAGGCTACCTCCTAATCAACTCGGTTTTGCTTATCTTTTTTGACGAGGGGTTCGAACGTCGTCGTTTTAGGACCCACGTCATCAATTATCTTTATGAACAAAAGAAAGATGTGAAACTTTCGTTTAGTTGGTATATTATTTATTCATATACTGAAATAAAAATAAGAGTGGTACAACTTATATCAAATATTGGATGAAGCAAGTATTTTTCAATTGGGAGATGTGTACTTCTAATCACATATTGAGTATGGCCAGGATTCGAGTTCATAATTGAGCCTTTCTTTTGGTGTAGGTGTAGGTGTTGGCTTTTGGCTTATATGATTTTTGAATCTTTGTAGTTTGTTATCATTTTTCTCTATTTATCTTCTTTTTGGCATACGTTATAATCATATTATTACAAAAACATAACTAATAATTTACAAACAGAAGGATATAGTATAGATTATATTTTTTTTCTTCTAAATATTCGATGATGATTAATAGTTTATTACAGTTTAAAAATTCAGAATAATCGAACAGTTAATGAAAAAATATGATTCCAATATATAGTTAACAATTAAGTTAAACAGTACGTTAATTTCCGATACAATTGCATACACCTCTGAGGATGAGCATCCGGTCCCGAATACCGATCCCGAACCGAAAAAATACCGACCCCGTACCGAACCGAGGGTGTTCGGTATCGGTATCGGTACCCACATTTAGAGGTTTTCGGTTTCGGTATTATCGGTATCAGTACGGGATCGGTATCGGTTCGGTATTTTAAGGTAAAATACCGATACCACACCGGTACCGTACCGATACCGAACCGATACCGATACCGTACCGGTATAATCGGTATCGGTATCGGTATTGGTTTTTTGGAATTTTCGGTATCGGTATTGTAACCGATACCGTCCCGAGCTCATCCCTACCTCTGATGAAGATTATTACAGTTAAAAAAAAATCATATAACTAGGGCATGTTAAAAAATCAATAGAGAGAGAAGACAGGGGAGAGAAAATACAGGTTATGTATGTGTTAATCTTTTCTGTGAATGGCATGGAAGTCTTTCTTTGTCTAAAAAGGGATGACATCGCAGCTTGTTTCTTGCTTACATGCTATCCTTATGTAATTTGCCCATTTATTTTCAATATATAATCTTGAATATTATTAACTAGCTGATTACCCCGGGAGGGTCCCGGGGTTGAAAAATATAATCATTCTAATAATACTAATACTAATAGTAATAATTATTACTCTTATAATTAAATAAATAAATAATTAACCTTGTTATAAGGTAACACCATGTGTTGCAGTGTTACACGATTCTTTCTCCTATCTTCTCTTGATGAAGTATACCTATCCATCTTTAGAAAAGTAAAATTCCAATGATAGCATGACGATTGGGCTGAATTTCAACATCGTAGATAAGAAGCTGGTTTAAAAGAAAAAATATGATCAATGAATAACCTGAACACTTTGTGTTTTTTTTTTCTGTATGAACGAAACCCCACAAAAATAGTTGTTTTTTTCTCCGTTTTTTATATAGCACTATGGTACTCGTTGGAAAGATAATAAAACGCTCGTTAATTTGGTGTAATTTTTTTCTTTAAAAAATCTCGTATATAAGAGATATTAACGTTTAAAAATTATGGGAGGAAATATGAGAGAGAGAAATTTAAATTTGTTTTTAAATTATTTTTTCCTAAAATAATTCAATCTCTTTTAGGGTTTTATCTTTTTCTTTTTTTTAATTAAAAAACCGAAATAATTCAAAATCACTAAAATCTTTCAATTATGATGCCACGTGGCAGTTTCATGAAGAGGTTCCACCATTGCACGCCACGTCAGCAACGTTCAATTCTTTTATATATATTAATAATAGATTTTTATTAAAAGATGAATTTTTTTAATTATATTATTTGTAAGACTTGAACTCAAAATCTTCAAATATAGATGTTGCTGAAGAGATAATGGACCACCGACTACGTTGGTTGAAATATTATTAGCTAAGGGATAATCGAAGGCTTAGACGGACATCAAGTGAGCCCATACTTTTTTAATGTTATATGTTATTCAATAATTGTTTTATGTTTTCTAAATATAAAAAATGACTATCAATTCAGCATATAGATATTCATACTAATTATAATAACTGAGAAGAGCAAAAAAAACATGACAAACGTTTCTTTTTCATATATAACGTAAAAGGTAAGGCTAGTTTATTCAATAAACACCTGAAGACTGAAGTGGCAAGATGGTTATAAAGATGAAACTAGGGAGAGTCAAAAAGTTAAAGTACATATAAGTTGCATTTATAAATTAAAGAAATACTTAAAAAATTAAACAGCAAAATTTTAAAAAATTATTTAATGTCTTACTCTTTAAAAATATGGTCGCTTATATACATAATAAATTTTAAGAAAATACCTCTAACAACTATACTTTTAGTAATTAGTAGATGTACTTGTAGTTTAAAAGAAAAAATAAATAAATCTAACCCATTGCATAACCATTTAACTTCTTTTTTTTTTTTCATTTTAAAAAATGATTATACTATTTTTGTTTTAATAAAAAACAAGTTACATTTAGATGGTGGGTAAGCGGGCAACAAGCTACGCTGCTATCCCTTTTTGAATCGCAAAGTCTATCCTGCTAAACACAAACCCTTGGTTCTTAGGGCTCTGCGAGTCAATGTGGATCACCATCTGCACTTGTTTCAGGAAACGCACCGCCTCAAGAGATAAAGATCCAAATGTGTCAAAAGCAAACTGCGGAAACACGTGCTAATTCTCTAAAAAGACTAATTCGTGCTCAGCGACTACTTAACCATTTTATATATCATATTTAAAATAAAACGTATATAAAAATGGTTTTACATCAAAAACATCATTGAAGCATTCATTTAAAATGATGATTTCATATATATATATATATATATATATATATATATAGGATCCGGATAATTTGAAAACTCCTCTGAGTTGAAAGAACTTGAAAACTCCTCTAGACCAATAAAAATGTGACACACCAGCCACCTTTATATTTTTTGTATTTTTTTAATTAAGGTTAATATAGTCTTTACACACACTTAAGTATGGGTCTTTTGGTAATTTTGCACATGTAATGATTACTCTCTATAATAATAATAATAATAATAATAATAGATTAATACTCCTTTCTCTCTCTATAATCATCAGATTCAAAAGACTCTCTCTCTCACTTCTACTCTCCCTCTCTCGTTCCCTTTCTCTCTCATACACACAAACCTCAAGAACCCTAAATAATAATAATTATAAGGAAGACGATTGATGAACAGAAGACGACGGGGTGGTGCTTCGTGGTGGGGGCTTCAAACAGAAGACGACGGGCGGTGCTTCGTTGGTGGTTTTTTGGTGGGTTTATCGAGGGTGGGGTTTCAGGGTTGGATGGGATGTGGGTGGAGGTGGATCTGAACGGCGGTTTGGTGGGGTTTTCGAGGGTGGGGTTCAGGGTTGGATGGGACGGTGGCTGGGGGTGATGGTGTTAGGTCTGTGACGGTGGTGCTAGATGGTGTTAGGTCTGACGACGTCTGACGGTGGTGGAGGGGCTGTGGTGTTAGATGGTGTTAGGTCTGACGGTGGTGGAGTGGCTGTGGTGTTTTTTTGGTAGTAGATGGTGTTTAGAAGGCCATGGCTGCAGATATGTGGTGGTAGAAGAAGAAGACGAACGGTGGTGTGTGGTGGTGAAGTGAACAAGTCAGATCAGATCTGTGGATATCAGATCTGTAACAATGTTTGGTGCTCGGGTTAGATCTGTCACGATGAAGAAGACGAAACGGGTTCGGGTCAGATCCGTCATGATGAAGAAGACGAAACGGGTCAGATCTGTCACGATGAAGAAGACGAAACGGTATTAATATTATTTTTCTGTTATTATTAATATTATTACTTATGTTATTATTATTATTTTTATTATTTACTGTTATTATTATTATTTATGTTATTATTATTATTATTATTTTCTGATATTATTTGTGCATCAGTGTAAAATTATTAATATTAATTTTTTGGTTTTTGTAAGGAGATGCTGATGAAGATGATCATGTAAAAACACCAGTGTAAAATATGAAAGGTGTAAAATGTTTGAGGTATAGATCTTTTGTAATTTTGGTTTTTTACACTCATGTATTTTCTGTAGAAGTTTGTGGTACATATGTTGTTTTTGGGGTTTTTTTTTTACACTAGTGTAATACAATGTATAGTTGTTTTTCTGGTAGGCATTTTACCGTGGTGTAATACAATGTATAGATGTTTTTTTGGTTGGAATTTACCGTGGTGTAATACATTTACCGTGGGCATTTACACTAGTGTAATACAATGTATTTTGTTTGTCATAGTTTTGTGTATGGTAGATTGACAATTTTTACACTGGTGTAACGACGTTTCATACATGGAGAGAAATGACAGATTAGCAGATATAAAATTGTTAGAACTTTGAAATTTTACACTGGTGTAAAAACGTTATCTGAATGTATTTCTTTACAACGGTGAACTTTGAAAGTTTACTGAATGTATTATTTTTTTAGAAAAACAAATTAATTAAAAAAATAAATTAAAGTTCAAAAATTATGGTTATTTTAGTAATGGAATAAAAAAATAATATGATATTATATAGTTTTTTCTCTCACATGCAATTTTACCCAAATACCCTTTTCATCCATTTTATTATATTAAAAATACTTAAAAAGCAAGTCAAGACAAAAAAGTCTAATCATTCGATCTCAACCATTGGATGATCAAGATCAATGGTCCACAAGAGTTCTCGAGTTCTCTCAACTCAGACGAGTTTTCAAAGTATCCTAACCCTATATATATATATCTATATATATATATATAAAAGAAAGTATATATGCCCATTGAGAGTGCCACGTGGCTTAATAATTGAGTGTTTTTGGTGTTTTTGAGTATTTTTCTAAATTTATCTCTTTATCTCTTAATTGTCAATTACTAAAATTAAATTGAGTTATTTTAGGAAAAAAGAATTTAAAAACAAATTTAAATTTTTCTCTCTTATCTTCCTCCCATAATTTTTAAACATAAATATCTTTTATATTCGAGATTTTTTAAATAAAAAAATTACACCAAATTAACGAGCGTTTTATTATCTTTCGAACGAGTACCATAGTGCTATATAAAAACGGAAAAAAAAACGACTATTTTTGTGGGGTTATATTCATACAGAAAAAAACACAAAGTGTTCAGATTATTCATTAATCAAATTGTAACATATTTTAATTAACGTGAAGATGATTATATGTTGAAGGTTATCCTTTTAATACTTTATTATGTTTAATATGGTTTATGCTTTTTATTTTTTTAACTTTTTAAATAAATGTTTTTTAACTAAGATCGATTATGTTTAAGTTATTTACTCTTTTCGTGATTTGAGTTTTTTTTTATCATTTTTTATTAAATCATATTAAATTTTTCAACCCGGGACCTTCCCGGGGTAATCGGCTAGTATATATATATATTGCAAAGGGATTAATCCAACATGTCATAATTTTATGCAATCTCTCCTTTGAGAGATGCCACATAGGATGTGATGTGGCAAGTGTAAACCAATTAAAATTAAAAAAAAGACAAAATATGATTTAACCTAATCTATTATAATCTTTAACATAATCTATTAAATACCTAATCTACTAAATCTGAATATTAAACCTTTATTATTTTCTCTCTCATTTTTCCTCCCATAACTTTTAAACGTTAATATCTTTTATATACGAGATTTTTTAAGGAAAAAAATTACACCAAATTAACGAGCGTTTTATTATCTTTCCAACGAGTACCATAGTGCTATATAAAAAACGGAGAAAAAAATGACTATTTTTTGTAACCCGACATGTATTGTGTCGGGTTTGGGATTAGTTTAAAAAAAATTATGGGTTTGGGTCGAGTCTAGGATTAGGTGATACCCGACCCGATTACCCGAAACAACATACCCAAATACCCGAACTATATACCCGATCATATACCCATGAATTTTTTAACGCATCACATAACCCTTAAATTAATGCGTTCGATATTTCAATAATTAACTTTTTTTTCTTATTTCATGTTAGTTCTTTTAGAATGATCGATTACAAACTTCCGAATTCATTTGTAATGGCACTAGATTTATACTCCGGCGCAGAGATTCGTTTTTTTATATTTGAATATCATAACTTATGCCAGAGATTTGTTTAAAATAATAATAATAATAATAAATTTTATTATGTCATATTAGATATTTCAACCCGGGACGCTCCCGGGATAAAAACTAGTTTAGAATATAAAGTAAAATTTTATATTTATCTGTAATTTTACTGGGAAATAAAAGGAAGAAAAAAAAAGACTTTAAGGAAAGAGACGTAGGCAATCTTCTTTTGCATTGTCATCCCTCACTCTTTAAAATGAAAAATAAAAGCCTGACAGAGACAGGACACGTCAGCACACCGGCATTATCCAATCAGAATTTAGCCTTTATTTTTGCTGCGTGTCACCTCTGAACATCAGGACCTATCCGTACACGTGGCATCATGGGACACTCCTTATCTCTTTCTCCATGCTTCTTATTTACTAACATACACTTCAAATTTTACATATTGTAATTTCACACCCTTCAACGTTTGCAATGTAAAAACAAATAAATTGTCACGGCATACCATATACTCAATCCGTCCCAATTTAGATGTCATGGGCTTATGAAACACACATATTAAGAAATCTTTGTTTGTAAGTTGTAAAATAACAATAATATCCTTAAATTATTATTTCAAATCTTTAATTGTGTTTTGTATTTTATAGGCAAAACTGAAAATTGTTTAGAAATAGACATTTAATTTGGAACAACAAAAAGTGCAAAAATTGACATTTAAAATAACACGGAGTGAGTAATATATATAATATAATTTTATACTATACTATGGTGACACTCATGATGGTTGATGAGTTGAGTGTTTTGGTTCATGGGGGTATAATGATCAATGAGATGATTATCTATAATTACAATTAGAAACTTGTGGCTCTCTCACATTGATATTGTAGCTATTATTGTCAATGTTTTTAAAATCGGATCGGACTTTGAACCAGAGCACCCGCCAGTTCGACTGGTCCAACGAAACCGGCCCAAAAACAAACCCTAAAAAAAACCGGTCCGGCCTCTAAAATCCCGGTCTGACCGGCCAGGTCGCCGGGTCAACTCCGGGTCACTGCATAAGCGGTCAAATATAGCGAACTGGACCGGCCGGTCCGATTTTCAAAACCATGATTATTGTATGGTTTTTATTCTTTCACTTGTGCTTCACCACATCTTTGTTTGGCTTTACCACCACTTCTTCGTCTGGCTTTACTTCAATCATCGCCCCATCTACCATTGCTACTAGTGTTCCCTTTTTTTTTCTTGATAGTTCAGAGCTCAGCTTCTTTGTTGATGTGTTTGTGTTTTTCGTCATTTGGTTTTTGTTTTAAACAACACCGGGTTCTCGAGCCTGACATGTGAAGCTTGTTAGGCTCGTCGAGCATTATCGAGCCTAGTGTAATATTAGTTTTTATAACGAGCTTAATGTAATATTAGTTTTTATAATATTTAATAATATTTACCACTCATTTAAAGTTGTTTAGTAAACGAGGCCCGAGCTCGAGCTTCACATATCAAGTTCACGAGCCTAAACGAACTATTTTTATATTATTTTTATTCAATGTATTAACTAATTGATAATAAACGAGCCGAGCTTGAGCTTGAGCTCTTATAAGTCGATCGAGCTTGAGCTCGAACCTGGTCGAGTTCATGCTCGACTCGACTCATTTTCACCCCTATAATGCGCTATGTACATATGAATGCCCCTAGACACATGTATGTATATATCATATGTAAACGGCATTTAATGAGAAAAGGAGGGTTGTGTTTTGTGTAAATTCCTTTTAACTATTAAGGAATTCATTTCATAATTAAAGATGTTTAGAACCTGTATGGTAACATTCTTTTCATTTTTTCATTGATTGTAATAGAATTGGAATATGAATTTGAGCAAGAAGTATAATTTGATTTGGAATTTAGATGTGGTAGTTTCATTACTATAATGAAATCTCACTGGAATTGATTTGTGGATTTTCTTTCGTATGTTGTTCAATTACAATTTCTTCTTTGTTTTAGCGAACAACATAAAAAGTTGAATATACATTCAAATTCCATCCAAATTCCACTCCATTTCATAAAACGAACACTATCTAAGAGTCTTATAAATATATGCATATGATATTTTGATAAAAATGATAGATGGCTTCTTTATTCTTCTCCCGCTTTCTTTGATTTTACCACTCAATCCATTTGAAAAACAAAAATGTTAAAATGAGTAGAGAGTGTATAGGCACATTTGCATTGAGACAAAAAAAATGTTAATATAAATTTAAAGAAAAATCTCAAACGTATTGAAATCAATATGCATTCGGCCGATGTTGGTTCAGTTTGTTACAGGATCTCAAGATGATATCGACACTTGTTTTACATCGCTTGAACCTTTAAAAACGAATTTCGGTACGCATATCAATGTTACTCTGTTAGAATTGATGTGGTTGTTGTTTTTGGAAATTGATTAATTAAATATTATATTAATGTGTAATATAATGATATTAATTATAAAGCTAGATGAATAAAAGATCTAAGCTTTAAGTGTGTGTGGTGAAACTTTAGTATTGTGAAATTTGTGCTTGTCCCACATTGGTGGAGATATAAATCATGTGTTGATTTATATGTAGAACTCTGTAGAGGAATGTGTTCGTATACATCAGGACACACCCAGTGGCAGCCAGGAGGGTGCAGAGCACCCGTTACGCCCGTACTCGGGCACGAGACAAGGGCGATGGGCGTATTGTGGCGTTTTGATGGCGCACTTTGCACTTTGCGTCGCCGCCGCTTGAGAGCCGCCTTTATATTTTTTTACTAAGCTTGGACTGGTGTGGCTAAGATTAACCAACTGGTGTGGTCAAGTCCTTTCACATTCCAACATGTCAAAAGAGATTAAATAGAGATTAAGTGTTGGATTAATTCCAGACTTAATTTTTCATTGATTTTCGTCATTAATGAAACTCTTCAGTCGGTTTCGTTTTTTTGTCTACATATACCTTTGTACTTTGGTTAATACACACAGAAATATTTCTCTGTAATCTATGTTCACGAACCACCACCTCTCTCATATAACTTTCCATATTTTTCTGCCCTTTACGTTCTTGTTTCAGGTGCTAGGTTTTCTCCGGCAGTGCAATCTGCCTAGGCTGTCATACTCTGGGAAACAGACAGGTTCACCTGGGTGGCCCGAAATCTGTTTTAAGGGGAGCGTGTTCTACACGTGCCTCAGTCACTTCGAGATTCGTTTTCTTGTTTTTGTATTTCCATTTCCATTTCAGATTATAATTTTATTTCCTGTCTTTGTATTATGTTTTAGTTTTCTTTATTGTATTGTAATCCAAATATATTTAATAAATTTGATATTTCTTTTATTTTGTGAACAAGGTTCCTACAGTTGTAACGTTAAAGAAAAAAAAACAATTGTATCTGACTTGTTCGAGTTTAATTAAAACTTTGATCAAAACATTAGATAACAATAAGAACGTCCTAGGTTCCTAGCAGTATGTTAGAAATTTTATAAAGCATTATAATAAATTATTAAAATAAAGAAAATGGTGTTTATATAAAAAAAACTAAAGTGTGACACTTCTTTAATGATATCTGCATTTGTGTTTTGATCGGTTGTAGACTTGTAGATTGCTATTACAAACTTGGTTTTCAATAAAATTTATGTGGAGGTGTAGATAAAAATACACACATCACAACAATATACTTGAAATTTTATAAAACATAGTATGTTAAAAGTTATAAGAAAAAAACAAAACATATTAAAAAAGTAATTATAATAACAAAATAAATATTAAAATCATTTTACTATTTATGATCCCTAGCCAATAAAATACAGATAATGTAGTTTCGTTTTCCAAAAAGAGTTATGTCTAAATTTTGGTGTTCCAATTTTTTCTGCATCTACCATTGTTATATATACAATATTATATAAGCGAATGATGTTGTAGCCTAGTGGTTGCAACTTGCAATTAAGGTAGGAAGGTTTACTCACTTTGTGGGGTTCCTGTTTTGGGAGGTTACGAGTTCGAATCCCACTCAGAGTAGGGTTATTTTGAAATGAGAGGCTGGACCTTAGAGATTGGGGGGGGGGGGGGGACCAGACTTGAAGGGTACAAGGCTTCGTTATGGGTGTGTACCGTCGACCGTTTATAATATATATATATATATATATATATATATATATATATATATATATAATATTACACTTAATAATTAAGCTTTTTTTATATCTTTAATATATTATGGAGTGGGAATTAAAATTTCTAACCATCAAACTTAAGAGGCTAAACTAGACCAAAACCGAACATTTAAGGTTTTTTTACCTTAATTTTTTTTATCAAGTTGATTTTAAATTTAAAACCATCAAACCTAAGAGACCCTACCTTAATTTTTGCTATTGGTGAGATTAACTGAGTATAATGATGATGATGAAACCTAAGAGACCAATCCAAACCTCTTCTGACCCGCCAATCTTACCAATCGTATTTTATACTTTAAACCGATTCCTAAAACCATAAAAAAGTAAGAATTGCTGAATTTGTGGCATCAATAACATATTAAAAGATGGGTTGGTTGGTATTTTGGTGTGAATTGGACCAGCCAACAAATTGGGAATTACTTTGTACGGTTTAATTGTAACATTTAGGTGGAAGCCACCACATCTTTCGTTCAAACACGATAGTAAGGGGCCCATATCACGACTTGTCAATAAAGTTAATTACCTTATATAACCTTTGTTTTAGAGGAGATGAAACGAGCGTATTAGGTAACGAATGTGTTTATAACGAAGTATTAACATGCCAAAAGAGTAATCTTTTATATACTAAACAATTCTTTTTATAAATATTTAGTATGTTTGTTACTCGGTAAAAGTTCGATGTGTTTGTCGTCCAAGTGTATAAGATACTTTTGTATGCTTATAAGCCAAATACGTAGTATAAATAAATTAAGATTAATGATACATACTTCTAAAATATAGTGTATGTCTGAAAGTACAGGTTTATAAAAGCACTAGTGCGGTGCCCGCGCGATGCAGCGGGAAACACTACACCTAGGTTGGTGATTTTGGGGTGCATAGGATGATTCGGTTTGAACTTGAGCTATAACTCTATGTTTGGATGCGGTCGTGCCTCTTTTAAAATGAATATTATTAGTTCATAGTAACTCATAGTCAAATTGCATCAAAGGAATAACGTTGAACCATTTAGCTCACCAAGACAACAGTCTACTACAAATTGTGCCATTTTTTCATTGTACATCTGTAGCTACAAAAGAGAAAGATCTTGTTATTAAAGGAAATCATCCTTTTTTGTTGATGATGTTTATTAAAATACTATGGTTAGTTAGTAAGCTTATTATTTATGGTATAACGAAGTTGTGGTTTTGTTCCAGTTAGAACAATTTTCAAGGCTTGTGGTTACGCTTTTTTTATGTGGATAAGATATATGCACATATTCATACTTCTATATTATGTATAAATGTCATGTAACGAATAAGTGTTAAATATGTAATGAATTGGTTTTGACATAACCAATAAACTGTATTGACCCATTATATGTGTGATAGAAAGTGTATAAAACTACATTGCTTTGCAAAAGTGAAAGCATCACACCTTTGTATATTTGATGGGGGCTTTTTGAAGGATTTGTTTTCAATGCTCATGTTGTCAGGTGGGTAGGGTAGTTGTTTTAGTTTTGTTGAGTGGCAGGTCAAGAGTTGAATGTTCTGCAACGGTGTTTGATACGATATTGTCATTAGTTGAGTTTATTAATTACGAAATCATTTCATTTTGTGTCATGTGTTGATCAATGTAACCATATGTTGCATTTACACGTACATGTAGTATGCAGAAAAGAACTCTAAATTAGGCATACAATATGTTTTTGTTGTTTGATATTTCTCTCCAATTATTTTATATATTGTATATGTGAAACAACTTGTCTTTTAAATATGGTAATGCGTTTCTGTGAGGTTTATTATGTAAATAATAGGAAAAATATAATAGCAAAAATAAGCACCTAGAATTTGGCCTTGAAGATGATATTGTTGCTATTTAAATAAACAGAAAACACAAGATATGACAAGAAGAAGAGACATGATGACATTGGAGGATTAGACATCATCTCACACATTCGTCGAGCATACATATTCTAACTCCATGTTACTAAACATAATAACAATGATTCTAACATAAGAGCAAATCATATAGTATTATAACAACACATTTTATTAATAACTCAATACTCTTAATCATAGAAACAAATTATATATATATATTAAACAAAAAAAACACAGTTTCTACCTACAAATTTGCAGAAAACAGTAGAAAGTATTAAAGGAAACCCTTTTTACATATTCCTAATTTTCTTGACTACCATGAAAATGAAACACCTATCAAGCCAAAATTATTTAAATGTAAAGAATAATAAAAAAAAGAAAATTACTATGAATACAACTTCAAAATATGTGTTAAAATATATCAAGTTATCAATTTCATGATAAAAACAATGAATAGAGGGCATGTGGACCACAAATAAAATGAAAGTAAGAGGAACTACTTGATATAACTTACAAAAGCTGAACTCCCATATATGAAAATTTTGTAACTACGAGAATGATTATTTACTAAAGGATTATTGAAGAGAAACCAAGACTTAGAATATCAAAAGCACCTCATGAATATAGGGGAAAAAAAACATTGAGTCCTTCAATTTAAAATTACCTAGCAATAGCGTAATTGACCAAGAACAAAACCCTATAATATAATCAGCTCAGAACGCCTAAATACAACCAACATTTAAAACCCTAATAAAAAAACCACTCAATCCAACAATCAAAATAAGTTAAACCCACATAAATAAAAGAATTCTTTTCAAAACAAACCTAAAATGGAGATGCAAGAATTAAACTTATAACCTGATCAGCTCCTTTCCAGTTCTAACTTGCGGAACAACATATGAAAGAGTTGATGTTGAGTGAAATGGTGAAGTTCGTTTACTAATATAGTAACGACAGGAGCTTCAATTTCAATCAATTGGATTTATGGCATATTGATTGAAATAAAACCTTTGGTGTGTGCAATTAAGTTAATAATTGGATCAATTTAATCATACTTAGGTAAACATACTATTGTATCCCTTACTAACTTTTTTTTTTTGAACGGCCAACAAAGTATCCCTTACTAACTTCATTAAGGTAGTATACTATATGCATTATAGGTTGTAATTACTTAAATTTTGTTGACCTCATTCCCTCATGCCTTATAATTTAGTATAGATACATAAGAAGGTCATATGAAGAGCCTCAAGATTACTTCAAGTTTGAATTGAATACATAATTCAATTGAAATGAATTGCAAGACTTTATGTTTACTGAGCCGTTTTTACTCTCTTCATATTCTTCAATTTAACACTCTCTAACATTCCTATTTATGACTATTACCTCTTTTCATATTCTCCAATTTAACACTCTTTAACCTTTCTATATATGACTAAAAGTCCAATTTACCCCCATCAAATGCATCAACTATTTGTACTTTAAGCAATTACGTACACTTGTAATTACTTAAATATGCCAAGTATCCTCCTCTCATACTTTATAATACTTTATAATATAGTATAGATATAGATAATTAATCCATTTGATAAATACGAGAATATTACACGTATTTTTAAATATATAGTAAATTAATAAAGATACTGGCCATTGGCCAACTCTTTGCTTTTGAGCGTGTGATGCGCAGGGAGTCGCACATGTGCCTGCATGACATTGGTTAATCTTTGTTTTATAATTAAACAGGGAACGGGAATGCATGAATGACACATTTTTGTTTTATTTAAAATTTGAATTAAAGTTGGATTTTATTATTAAGGTTCTAGAAAAGTTGATATTAATTATTTGTGATTTAGTTTAACACTGAAAGAATAAAACAACATACATTTGTCATTATAAAAATATGTTCAAAGAGTTTTTTTTTTCTTACACAGTTGGACCGCAAACACATCAAATTTTTACCGAGTAATAAACTTGAATATAGTCAGATAAGCTAAACGAATACCAATCGCTTATGACAATATAGGCAAGGAGACAAGTGGAGTTTCTAAATGATGATACAAATATGAGGTTAGTTTAATTGGTAGAGACTTTTGCTTTTTAGTCGGAGATCACGCCATCACGGGTTCAATCTTAAGTAATGAATTCATTGTGATTTATTTGGTGTCATTTAATGTAGTATTTAACATTTGTTATTCATTCACTCATTTAAAAAAATAGTTACGTTTAGAAAGAATAGAATATGATTCAAATTCCACACATTGAATGTCAGGGTATTCTCGGCATATGGATGCCAATTATCATGTATAGGAATCGATAATTAATATAATAGAAAGTTATGCTAATAAGTACTTGATAGTTACCTTACTAGTATTAATTAAGCTAACCAATTAGCTCATGGAGGTGGTGAAGTTTGATGATGAAAACTAGTGTTTTGGGTTGACTTAAAATACATACAATTAGGGTTTAATTAGTTACTTTTGTGAACTTGTTTAAGTGACTTGATGATTTATATAAAATGATTGGACTTTGAAATTAGTACGTAAGATCACTTATAATCACCAAGTGACAGTTTTAAACAATGGTCATAGTAGATTGAAATACAAAGTGAGTTTTCACATGTTTTAAACAATAGGTGTATATGCACATCAATATGTGTTTAATAAAAGTTATATAAGATGATGACAGTAAGGACACTTAGGTACATTTAGGTCTCGATTACATTTGAGTATTAGCCCTTTTGGACTTGTTGGTACTTGGATGTGCTTGGTGTAGTTCAACTATTATCGATATACTGAGATATACATTTGCCCTAAAGTACTCATTCAAGTAAGAAAAGCCGACGATTACATTTGGTTATTTGTTGTTGTAAACTCGTAATTTACTATGGGTTATTGATAAGACTAAGCTTACATGTCTATATTGCTGCGTGGATCCATTGCATGTGTGCGAATACCTTGATGTTAGATCTTCTCATATATGTAGAACGCGAGTTAGCTCGCATATCAAATATGTGGAATGTGAGTGTTTCTCATACTTTTTACGAGCAATACATTCACTATCTTTAACTTTTTTAGTATAAAGTGTCTTGCTAATAGTGTAATATTTTGTCCACATATGAAAATTAGGCCAACACCTCGTAGACCAAGATGGTATTTTCACATCAGGGACGGATCTAGAGAAGGAGCAGGGGTAACGTCCGTTACCCCTCAACTTTTTGGCGTAGTGTATTTTTAGTGAATTTTTAATATTTTTTTACGTGTTTTGTATTACGTTACCCGTGAAAATTATGTAACGTTACCCCTGAAATCTTGGTCTAGATCCGCCACTGTTTCACATGTTAATAAATAATAATCCAAATTTGTCAACAAGTCGGTAGCTTGTCTAATAGGAGTAGTTCTTTTTACACAATAAACAAATATAGAATTAGAATTTAAAAACACTAATAATACATATTGTCGTCTACAAAGAAATTTATGTTTGTCCATACTTAATCAAATATACTTTTCACACAATTTGCTAAATGCTAATTCAACTACTTTCCGGGCTCCAATATTCTTTAACCCAAATATTTTAAAATTCTGACGTACTCATAGTCATATATTAAGTACTATACTTATGATAAATGTATATACTAGTTAATTAGTTAAAAGTTAACTCTTCTCATTAGGTGAGGAATAAAATCAAAACTTCACTCCTTGAATTAGAATAAATGGTGTGGTTTCAAATAAAGATTTGATGGAAATGTATTTTGGTGTTCTTCTAGCATCGTGTTAGAAGTTTGGTTATGAATAAGAGGGTATTTGGGATTGATTTTTCAAAACAGATTATATGTTTTGGAAAAACAGGGGTGCAACTACTTTTAAATTATTACGTTTTTGTAGCCTAAAAATCTATTTCAAAATTCAACCTCAAACACTAAAAACTAATTATTTGCGTTTCCAAAACGCAATAATCTAAAAATCAATTTCAAAACGTAATCCCAAAAACCCCCTAAAATTTCAAAAAAATTTAAATGATGTTAATATACAATATTCGTTGTAACTAATTTCTTTTTCGCCCATGACATTATAGCCTAGTGGCATCTTGAAGATGTGATAAAGCTTAGGGGTTATTTGGTCGTAGGTTCGATTCCAACAAAGAGTTTTTCCCAAGTATATTGGTTTTTCTCATGAATTTGGCGTTTGTGAATATGGATATAGCCATGTGGTTTTGCTACTATTCCAAAAAAAAAAAAAAAACTAATTTCTTTCCTTAATTTAAATCACAACAATTAGCAAGTGTTAAATAAGGTATCCTCTGTAATCTAAAGGAGAGATGAGACGTTTGATCATTGCCGCGTGTAGATATAAACGTAACTAGATTATACCCTGGGAACGTCCCGGGGTTGAAAAATCTAATATGACATATTAATTTTATATATGAAATAGAATGATGCGCTTTACAATTACATGCATGAAAGCTTCGGGTAGCAGCTAACCTAAAACAATTAAAAATATATCTCCAATGTTAACGCCTAACCTAAAACAATGTATAACTCTAATATTAATACTAACCTAAAACAATGTATAACTCCAATGCTAACGCATGTTGAAAATAGAATTCATATTTACTGATTTGAACATAATTAGTGACTTGCCTATACATGATTAATGATTTACCTGAACACTTTTGTGTTTTTTTTCCTGTTTGAACAAAACCCAACAAAAAATAGTCGTTTTTTTCTCCGTTTTTTATATAGCACTATGGTACTCATTGGAAAGATAATAAAACGCTCGTTAATTTGGTGTAATTTTTTTCTTTAAAAAATCCCGTATATAAAATATATTAACGTTTAAAAATTATGGGAGGAAACATAAGAGAGAAAAATCTAATTTTGTTTTTAAATTATTTTTTTCCTAAAAATCTAATTTTGTTTTTAAATTATTTTTTTCCTAAAATATCTCAATACCACATGGGATGACACATGGCACACTCAAGAAGGAGAATGCCTCTTTGAGTGCCATGTCATTTAAATGGCTTTGGTTTATTATATGTATAGATTTGTTTTTTTTTTCTCTTTTTAGTAATCAAATTTTTTTTTTACTTAATCAAATTATAACATGCCATCATTTACATAAAAAATAATAAATAAAACCTACTACGAGTATAACACACAAACCACCACCTCCAATTAACTGAATATTATAATTCATGGTGGGGTTCCAATTCCATAAACGAAACTAGAGATCTCATGATAGTTTTTAATCCACGTGGGAAAATGTTTTTATTAATGCAATGTTGTGTTTTCTTCGTGTTTGGGTGATTTAACCTGATCTTATTTAAATAATTTCGCTTAACCATTTGAATGAATACCTTTTACATTTCGTGTTGAGGGTAGAGGATCTTGTAGCATTACCTTAAATTTTTAACTTTCTTGTAGCATTACTTAATTAAGCAATTAGCAACCAAAGAGCTTTTGGCCTGGTGGTATCAAGGTGTTGGATAAGGCTTTGCCTTTTTAAATGGTAAGGGATCAAATCCTGTGGGTGACAAAATAATTAGCCGTTCAAAAAAAAAAATAAGTATTTAGTATCATCAATATAGTTAAAAGGATTTTAAATTAAATAAATTCGGCATGACTGGGTGAGAGACGTTTTGTGGGATATCCTGAGAAGAGCTGGGATCTCTGCCAAAAAGGAGGCCCCTGTAAACTTCCTCACAGACCCCACGGAAGGGAGATCCACCCTGCGACCCGCAGATCTGCTTGTCTTTGGTTGGGAGAGGGGGAAACATGCCTGTGTGGACCTCACCGGGGTATCTCCGCTGGTTGGGTTAAGGGAAACAGGGTTCGTAGCTGGACAAGCATCAAGAAAGGCGGAATCAAAGAAAGTAGGTAAACACGCTAAAGCTTGTGCAGATAACCAACATATCTTTATCCCTCTGGCCTTCGACACCTTTGGCTCCCTGGCGCCAGAAGCTATTCGTTTCTTAACCAGGGTCCAACGGGTCGTCCACAACAATGTTTCATCCCCACGGGGGCAAGGATTTGTCTTTAGTAGACTAGGGTTTGCAATTCAGAAAGAGGTGGCGGCGCAGCTTGTTGTCCGCCTACCTTCTATTATGATGTAACTTTCATATTTTGTTTTAATGAGAAGTAATCTTCAAAACCAAAAAAAAATAATAATAATAAAATAAATTCGATGCAAGCTTTCCTAATTGTAATTTTTTATTTCTTTAAATGATCATTTAACTTGATCAAGGTTTATGATGGATTTTTTTTTCTTTTTTTTTAAATCAAAGTAGTTTTTATTTCATGATAGAAAGGTAAATTTACAGCACAACGATCAGTAGACAGGGCAACAAGATACGCGGCATTCCACAACCCCTTATGTATTTTATGTAGTTTATTACATTAGTTTATCTAATGTAAATGAGTCGGATTACACACCAATGATCATGCTTCATAATATTCTGAGTGCTTGAAAGTGTTGGAGACTGATTAATTTACAACCAACAAATATATGACAAATATGTGAAACAGATAAAAATGTAAAAACCATGTAAACTACTCTTACGCTAAAGTCAACCATGCAGGAATAGAAAAAGTTAAAACTGTGAAAGTATATGGGTTTTGTGAATACCTCTTGACAACAAATGTCTCATCTATCTTATAGGCTTCACACATCTTCTAAAAGATAGGTATGTCTAGTGATATCCATAAATAGGAACCGTCATGCTGAGTACATTAGGTCCAATCAAAGCGATGACATACATGAATGTAATTAATCAACTCAATGATTCCTTGAGGTTGGTTCATGTAAGATACTTTTTACTTCAAGTTTTCTCAATTTGCACATTGCTACTCTCAAGGAATACTGTTTTATACAACTTAGAGTGTAATACTTTTCTGAGGTAACATTACAATTGCAAAAGTCTATCTTGTAAGGAAAAGAGCCATGGGACAAGATATATATGATATGCAAGATCAACATGACACTCCAATACTATTATAACTGATTTCCCCTCTTCATATACATTCTGTATACGTAATTGTAGCATGATCCTCGTGTGTATTCGTATGTAAAAAATCGAGAGCAAAAATCTAGATAGTTAAGAGATAACTGTTTGATCGGGGGAGCGATTTCATTTATCATGTCTTGTAATCATTTCTTGTTTTCCAATTTAATATGTATTTATGTATGGTGATTGAATTCGTGTGTTCTTCATTTTGGTTTAAGTTGATGATATTTATGTATGTCTAGATTAGACATTTATTTTGTATTTAAATCCAATTAAACGATGCCATATGATAAGGCATTCCCATTAATGTGTCTGCCTTATAAGCACGTGAGTTATAAAACAAAACTTAAAAGGAAAAAAAAAACTAAATTAAACTTATGAGGAGGTCGAGTATGTGTGCTGAATAAATTGATTTTTTTTTTTGCAAGTTTTTTGTATACATATAATTTTAGTAATTACTAACTTTAATCAACTAAAGTAAACAAATGACACGTGAATAAATCAGTTGAATGAAACGTATAAAATTAGCCATTTATGTTAATAGTATTACAATATATACAAAAAATAAGATTATGATGATAAAGTAGTTTGTTCTTGTTGAGTTATTTCAATGTAATTTATAAAATTAAAAAAAATGACACGTAATTCCTTAAATTTTTGTTCTTAGATTTAGGTTTTATAGTATTAAACAATAGTTTATAGATTTTTCTTGCCTTTAATGATGTGTTTTATGAAAATTAATCTCATTATTAAACAACAAAATTGTGTGTCTTTTGAATTAAGATTATTGTTTTTGTAACTAATGACGTGTTTGTATTGGATTGTTAAGAACATGGCACTTCCATCAACTTGTGATTCCTCCATAACCCACTTTGCAAATGATTAAGGATAAACTTGTAATTAATGGTAAATTACACCAAATGATTCTTTTAATCCCCTTTCATATTCAATACTTGTTGTAATTATAACACAAAAAACAAACATTAAAATTAGATAAATAGATATCAAGTAAGATAATTAACATTCATGCCATATAATGGTTATATCTCCAAACCAATCATGCTATTATAAAAATTAGCAGTAGAAGTCGGACTTTGAGCTCACAACTAATAATCTAAAAATTAAAATGTCGCTTTACGCTCATAAACGCACATATCGCGTTGGTATGTCACCCATTTAGAGATACTAGTGGCAATGCCCGCGCGTTGCTGCGGGTGCTTATGTTTTTCTAGTGCATATTATGTGGCGGGTTTCCCGTAATTCAATTTTAATACTAATTTGCTAAGGCTTTAATTATTTCTTCAACAGTGGAATAGAATCAACCAGAAGGAAAACCACAATATCAAGATTGGAAACAACACTTTGTTGTCCATCTTTTAAAAACAAATTCAAATAGCTAAAGCGTTAATCACAATTACAAATACGTATTATATATTAGATTTAAAAAAAAAACTGAACTTTGAATAAAACAAATTAAGAAGTTTTATGCATGAAAATAGAGTAGAGGTGACTATTTACGCATTTGGTCCGGTCCCTTTCATGTTACTATATTCTTGTGTGACCTGTCCAACAGGGGCGGATCTAGGGGCTTTTAGGGGGTTCCCAGGAACGCCCTCGGTTTGGAAAAAATTGAAAAATTTTGTGGAAAATTTCGATAAATTAGTGAAAATCAGTGAAAATCTACGAAAGGAACCCCCTGGAAATCCGTCCTGGATACGCCACTGCTGTCCAACCAATCTTGTATTATGTAACCTGCATACTAAAATTTTTCAGGGTTTTCCTCTTGTATCGACATAATAGCACCAACACTAAACCGACAGTTAGGTTGAGGTTTAGGATAAGCATGTCATGTACGCCTTGCTGCCACTGCTGATGATGTCGCCTTTGGTGCTTCCTTTCTAAATGGGCAAGCATTGCTTTGCCTTCATCAGGTTCTTTCTTTAATCTTGCAAGTACACGACAAACTGGATTATGCTACTATAAAAAATGAACTGTTATACCTTTTCATGAACAAAACAGTCGTATACTTTTTCCAGTAATTGATCAAGCGGTCCAAGTGGATAACGGGCCGGTCAGGTCGAAACGATTTGGGTCATTAATGGGCCCATTCGAGGCGAAACGGTACAGTTCGTTAACGGGCCCGTTCGAACCAAAACGGTTAGGATTGTTAATATTTTTAATTTTTAAAAAAAATTATTAATTTTTTAACCTTCTTTTTTAAATTGCTTATTATTTTTAAACTTTTTATTATTTTTTAAATTTTATAACCATCTTGATCCGAACTATCATGATCCAAATCCATCCTGACCCAAACCCATCCTAACCCATTTTTTTAATCTACCCATCTTGACCCAAACCTATCCTAACCCAAACTCATCCTAACCCAACAACCAAGTGACCAACCCAACCCAAGTCTAACCTACCCATTTTGCCACCCCTAGCATAAACCTTCAAACTTGTATATTGCAAAAGATAACAACGCAATATTGAAACTAATTATAAACAACATATACTTAAGGGACACTTTGAGGTACATGTTCAAACAGCAAAATGCAGTCAAGTACTCGGGTAGAATCACACTGCTGTTGAAGGACAAAACAGCCAAAAGACACAACATTTCAAGAACTCAACACAACTAAAATATCAACATTTTGGGGTTAAAAACGACTAATTATCACTTGTTATTGGTGCGTTTTGTGTCTTATTCAAAATTATTCATATTCTTAAGTTGACCAATGTACAAAAATAGAAAACTAAAAATAAAAAATCTTACATTTGATATGTCAAAGGTTGCTTAGAAAGCGCATGTTGTATAGCTAAATTAGGATAAAAGTAATAAGGTTACCAGCTATAATCCTGTATGGATGGTTGTTTTTATGAGAATAAACCTTAGCTCCAACAGAAAAACACTCTACACAAAGATCAAAGTCAAAACAATAAGAACACTTAAAGCGTATCTGTCATGAGATGTGTAGTTACAATGGTACAAAGCTTTCTTCCCTTCGCTCATCCTCTAGCCTATAATATTGAGTTTTACAATAAAATAGCCTTAAAGGGGAATATATTCAATCAATCAGATACCTGAATCTGCAGCCTCTAGATTCTCTAAATTTGAGGCAGTTTGCTTTCTCTTTGAATGGCTAAATAACATGCAAAATATTACCCAAAGGTTACAAATATTCAATTAGAATGCATTTAGAATAATTAGAACAATCCAAGGTTAATAAAACAAATAATAATACAGGAGTAACTCCGATTGTTGACAAACCATTTCCAGCAAACAGACTCAAATGCATCACCAATACCAACACAACTAAAACCTGCAAACAACACAAAAAAAAGAGACAATCATATCAACAAAATCCCTAAAACACACGTATAAATCATAAACAAACACAAAGATTATCACTTCATAAGGAGGTCCTGGAAACTCATCTTTAGTGAGCCTAAGCAAAGCCATATATGATTAACAAAAAAAAAAGCATTTGAGTTTTTGATTAACAATTTAAATTAGTAAAAATTAGAGATGAAAACCGGTTACAGTGATAAGTTTTTTTAAATCAGCTTTAGAACCTATGTAAATTAAACCAGGCAACATTTGAAGTTCCTGCAAAATCCAATGACAAGCAACACCAAAAACATCAGTATCATTAATCAACATAAAAGAAACCCCAAATCAGATTGGATTGATAACATACATGCACAATTAAACTACACCCAAAAATCAATTGAACCAAATACGCAAAAAAGAGAAACAAAATACTGGATAGTGATCTTAAGCAAAGCAATAAAAAAATTAGAGATGAGAGAGACTTACAGTGAATAGTTTGAGAAGCAAGTATTCTGCTTGTCCGACTCGAGGTTCTTGACGGCGATTAGAGCTCTCTAATTATCGGTGCATATTGTTCTTGTAACCATCAGTTTTATGGTAACTGAATAGTCTGAGAATTAAAAGAGGGAATTGAAGAGGATGTCGATTAGTTGGAAGAAGGGTAAGGAAGGAATCAATATTTAGGTTTTAACTAAAATGGTGATCGTGAAAGGTCTAAACTACCCTTTTAAGTGTCTTAATTGTCCCCAATATCCCTATAATACCCTTATAAAATAAGCTTTACTCTCTTATACTTGTTGCTTTAAAAATTGTACCCATGTCAAAATTCCAATATGGTAACATCACTCCTCCTTTATAATGTATTATAGATTATAGATATACTTTGACGTTGTCTTTCTTTTTGATAACGTGTTACCTGAAATAAGATATAATATATGAAAAAATACTTAAAAAAACAAGAAATGACGAAAACAGGCATTTTAAAAGAGGACAAGATGTCAATTTTTGTGATGAGGGCAATAATGGAAAAAGGGTAAGTAGTGATGCATTACATTTATAAAGGGGGCCAAACATGAAAGCAACTGCCCATCTTCAAGCTAAGTACATCTTGCTTTAAATAAAGGGGGGGATTACTTGTAGCATCAACAACATGACAAAAACCCTTAAATTGTCATTTTCAAATAATTGGTCATGGGCTATAAACGGTGAAAAAAATTAAAACAAATATAGAAGCCAGCCAAGATTACGTGAGGATTGAAATTTTTAAGGGTTTTTTTTTTAATCCATGTGATACTTTCGTCATGTTTTTATCGTTTTAAGTTAATAAATAGTTTATTAAACTTGTGTAGTTGAATTTTGAGTTTTGTGAAAGATATTAATAAACTACTTGGTTGTGTGCATTATAACGAGATCTCGTGTTATAGGTTATAGAAGTCTTATAAACACACGAAAACGATCAACACGTTTTCATTTCCATTTTGATATGAAATATGGTCATGTTCAAGTGCTCAACAAAGAAACAATTGGATTTAATTTAAACTATGTTTTTAAGTGTTTAGAGAACTTGGGGTAAGATCTATTGTGTTGCTTTATGTTTTAGATTATTAAAAAATGTTACCGTATACATTTTTATAGTGTGAATGTTACTAGGTTTTTGTACATGTGCATCCTTTTAGCCACCCCTATACTATGTTATTAGCATCAGTAAACGTCTAACAGGGCCGGCCCTTAAGGGGTGCGGGGAGGACTTCCGGCCCGGGCCCAATTTCTAAGGGGCACATTGACCCTCCCGCAATCCAAGTTTTCTTAACAATGATGTCCTTAATTTGATGGATTTTTGTATGTTTGAACCTCAAAATTGTTAATCAAGTATTAATCAAAGTGAAAGGTAGTTTATATAGATATGTTGAGAGATGTTAAGACTTAAAGAAGAAAATGAAATGGTATGAGAAAAATAAATTGAAAGTTTATTAATGGGTATAGGACTAGAGAAGATAAAGAAGATGAAATGAAAAAGGCCCGCACTTAGTTGTTTTTGTTTTTTACCTTTTATTTTTTACTTCCTTTTTAACTTTTATTTTTGTTATGAAACAGTTTTTTTCTTTACCATTAGACTACAACTTAAGTGGAACGCAAAATCTGATCCACCAATTTGATATTTCTTCAATCGTAGCTTAAAAACAGTTTACATTATTTATTTCGTTAAGGCCTAAAGCTAAGGCTAAGGGGCACATTTTTTGCAGCTTCGCCCAGACACCTGAATTTTCAGGGACGACCCTGACGTCTAAGAGGGTGTTTGGATAAACTTTTTGGGAGCTACTTATGATTTTTCATAAAAAGTTATAAGTAGTTTTAAAAAGTTACATTTTTCTTACTTTTCAAAAACTTCTTTTTCATGTTATAAAAATTTATAAAGAGAAGTTAAAAGTCACTTTCTCAGGTCATGTTTGGATAAACTTATTTTAGTCAAAAAACAATTTTGGTTAAAAGAACTTATTAACTTATGATTTTTTAAAAAGGAATTTTTAGAAAAGTGTTTGGATTAGCTTATGTGGTGGGAAAAAACAATAAGTTGATAAGTTATTTTATAAAAAAAATGTTTGGTTTAACTTATTTAGGTAAAATGACCAAAAAGGGTATAAGGAGGATAGGTATAAGGATATAAGAAGGGCATGTAGGTAAATAACCATCAATAAGTTATAAGGAGGTTCAAAAAGTCACTCACCCCTTACTTTTCCAAAATAACTTATCATAGGCAAACAAAAAGTTAAAAGATTAAGTCGTTTTCCATTATCCAAACACTTTTTTTAAATTATTCTTTTTATAAAAGTTATAAGGGGGGACGTGGCGCTACCAGAATTCGTCACGGGTACCCCACTACTAGCACGGTAACACCGCCGCCACCCATGCTGGTAGAGCTCCCGTGAACCAAATTCGGGTTCTAGTTACCGTGATTGTAAACGGACGTGAGGCACAAACTTTCACACAAACTTTTTTTTTCTTTTTCTTTACTTCAATAATTAAAAACAATTTTACATAAAATTAAAATGGGTAGCAAAAACCAGATCTCGATCATTGGATGATTTAGGAGCGATGACGTCATCATGAACAATAGCAGAGACGGTGGGTGGTTTAGTGACCGGTGATGTGGGGTGGGTGGTTTAGCCACCGGGAAAGACAGTTGTGGTGGTGATGGTGGTCACTGTTAAAAAGAGAGAAGAAGAGAGACAGTGAAGACGACGATGTATAAGACCTATAGCAAATTAACCCAACATTCATCGTTTGCTTGCAAACAGTTGTTGTCGTTGTATAATTAACTTTACAACTCATCGTTTGCTTTCAAACAATTGTTGTTGTTGTTGTTGTTGTCGTTGTTGGGTAAAGAATCAATGAACTGCTGCCTCTAAAAAACGGTTTCAGTGAAGGAAATCAGTGAAGTTAAAAAACCTCACGGGTAGTGCCCCTTCCCCCTAAGTTATAAGAGCATTCACAATATAATCCCCATTCCCTATCCATTCACAACCAATCACAACCACATATTACATTAAAAATCATTACAGTTTCTCCCTCCTCCACTCACAACCACTTTCAACAAATATTAAAAAATAAATACAGTTTTCCTGATTTCCATAAAAGATTTCCAAAGAACCCAATATATACCGACACACTGTAGATTACTAATTTTCTTCACTCACAACCACTTCCAACCCTCAAAAGAATTATAGGGTTTTGTCACCCAAAAAAATAGGGTCTCTATTGTGAATGCTCTAAGGAGGTGGAAATAAGGAGAACCAAACATGCCCTAAAGATTTGCTTATCTTCGCTTGATTTGGTTTACTATAAAGTTGGGGTGATGACTAATGACTCATGAGACATGAGTATTCGGCTTGTAACCATGGTCCAAAAAAAAAAAAAAAAAAGTTTTGCTGATCCTAATTCTAACTGCTAATACATGAAGATTGATCATCAGATTACATATGGGTTGGACTGTTGGAGTATTGGACTTTTAACGTGTGGGCCTCAGCTAACCAAATTAACCCAAAAACCACAAAAAGTGTTGGGACAATAAGATTTCAAATACGTGAGGATTGGGCTCAGTGCCTCAGTATCCATGACTACATTAGCATTGTACTTTTAACATTGGGCTAAGCTAACTATTTTAGTCCATAAACTATATACTTTAGTTTATTGAGGGTAATCAAATTACCAGTTCGTAGGATTGGGCTCAAGGTTATATACTGGACTTTTGGGCCACCCACTTTAGTCTAGAAAACCAATTAACCAAAATTTTGAGTTTGTTGGACGGACCAATCCTCTTAGGCTATACAGTAATACGTGAGGTTTGAGCTCAGGATAGATGAGCACTGTGCTATTCACATTGGGCCACTCGTTTTAGTCTAGAAACCATAAAAATTATAATATGAAGTTAGTAGACGTGAGCAAATCGGTTTTTTTTCCAGAACCGGTTCGCTAGAGTACCGGTTCTTGGCCGAACCGATTTCGGTTCCGAACCGGTTCGGTTTTGGACCGGTTTTGTCGATTCGTAAGACCGGTTTAGGTTCGGTTTCGGTTTGTTTCGGTTCTTAATCGGTTCTTTCGCGCACAATTAAAAAAAATGGGGCGGTAAGAAAAAATATAAACATAAAAATTCGACTTTTATTATTTTTTTTCGGTTTTCGACTAACAATGGTGGGTTGGTTTGAGGAACCGGTTTGGGATGGGTTTGATGAAGCAATGGAAGATGTAACAAAGAAGCAAAGCGGAAAAAACGGGCGAATACGGTTGCGTTTTTTGGTTTTTCGGGTTCGTTTTTTACGTTTTGAGTTTTGTGATCAACCTAAAACATCTAAAAACATATTTATACTAAGTTGGGATGGCAAATGGTGATTTAGAAGCAAAGTTAACGGTCAAAAACATCAAAAACGAGCCTAACGGCTAGTTTCTAATGTTCAAAACTTTCAAACGGTTTGAACCGGTTTCAAACCGGTTTTCGGGTTCGATTCACGAACCGGTTCGTGTAGGAACCGGTTCGGTTCGGTTTTTCGTGGAAAAATGGGGAATCGATGCTCGAACCTATGATTCGTATATGAAACCGCACCGGTTCGTGTAGGAACCGGTTTGAGAACGAACCGGTTCTGGCGGTTCCGGTCCGGGAACCGGTTTTTTTGCTCACGTCTAGAGGTTAGTAATATTTACACAAATGAATTATTATATTGTAACTTATTTTAATTATTTTTACCAAATAGCAGACTAAACTTCTTAAATGAATTTATGTTGTGTGAGGGAAAAAAAAATTACTGTAGAAAATAGGGTATCAATGCCTGGTTCTATTACCGGATTCCAAATTTCCAATACAAGGTATATCCGACCCGAACTCTACCCAGGTAGATAGATTGAGTTTTTTCCTCCAATGCATAGACATGAACCTTTCAGGTAAAAAAAAAAAAAATTCAGTACCCTCATCATCATCATCATACTCAGTTTATCCCACCTATAGCAAATCTAAGGTAATCTCTGAAGAAGGTAAGATGTAGACAGCCTTACCTTTACCCCTAAGAATAGAGAGGCTGCTTCCAATGAGACCCCCGGCTCGATGTGGTTTGGTATCAAGCCTTGGACATAAGGCACAGAACACTTAGCAATCGGGACAAACCCGATCGGTGCATGCACCCCCTTTGTCTTTTGGCTATCAACGCCACCACATGATGCATGATTAACCGTCCGTCGTTTTTAACGTTCTTTCCAAAACCTGATTCCATCCCAATATCAGGTTGTTAAAATACCTGATTTATCCACATATATGCACCTAAACGGCTGAACCCTACCCAGGTATTAAAAAAAATTAGTACCTTATCATACCCAATTCCGTGTCGGAATCAGGTTTTAAAAAACCCGATTTGTGCACCTCTGGTTATTGAGCATGTTCCTAAATTCTTAATGGGCATTTGCCAATACGATGGCTAATACAATAATGAGTTTTTTTTTATCATCACAAACTGAAAATTAAAATGTATTTTGCTTTGAATAAGTTTGTCTAAATTAGAGATAACTACTAACTAGTGAATAGGTAAAACCCGTATAAATTAAAATGTATTTGTATCTATCAACCACTACGAAAAAAAATGTTATACGGTTATTTTGATATCTTAGAATTATAACATCAAGCCAACCATTTTAGCTCAATGATAAGTAAATATGATATAGAAAAGGTGAAGTTTTGAATTTGTACAAAAATACATATGAATATGCAACGAGTAGGCTGGTTAAACCAACGTTATATGAGAAGGGGAACAAAACATGATTAATATTACACGTAGTACAGGTCATCACAAAGATGGTTGACTTAACATCCATAACATTACACAAAATCTAAACAAGACAGCCTACAATGTTCGACAATCCGACTAACCTACGTGCAAATGAACGGCTAGGCCTTGGCGGTCAGACATGGATGAAAGGCTGTTCCACAAGCAATCCATTGTCGTTTTCGACTGTGTGGAAACACACAGTTAGGAACCTTACACCATTCTTTTCTTAAAATATCATAAGTAACCAACCGGTTCATCATTTTAGACCGGAGCGATAACATCAGCAATCCTCTGTTACCCAAACAAGACATTTTTATGTGCTTTCCGTAAAACTCTAAGCACCATATATTTGGCATTCTGTCAACCTCCTTCCACAAGAGACTCATCTTCTGCAGCTCCCATATGCAGACACACGTGGCCGCATTCTTACTCACCAACCCCACCAACATAATCCTGCCACCACACTCCGCCAGCGCGTGATCGCTTAGGTGGATAGGGGCTGGAACCGCAAACTGCTTCCAAATTCCTGTTTCCATGTCGTATGATACAATCCCGTCTGGATCTGACCTCAGGAAATACATACACCTGTCTACAGTTACAGGCTGTGACCTGAAGTTTAACGACAGTGGCAGTTTGATACACGCTGGCGTTCCACCTGGGCATGTCCATGTGTCGTTTCTAGAATCATAAATTTCATACTCACCGTCAGACCTGACCCACATGATCTGGTAGGCGCAGCTGCTGCCTGATTTGTGACTTACAGTCATCCCAACAACCACCCTCGACCAAACTTTGACTGATCTAGCCGGTAACTCACGGAACGATTGAGTCAACGGGTTACAGACATAGAAGCTTTTATGACCAATGTCTAGAAAACAAATTAGCCCACCTGCAGAAGCCACAGGTAATATTATCATCTTTGTGGGTACCGTGGGTGCAGTTGGGTGGTGCCATTTTCTTGAAACTGGGTCATACATGGCTCCTGTGTTGACATTTTCAAGGGTTCGGGTGTAGAACCATGGTTGGGTTCGAGTGACTTGGCCACATTCAACTGAAAAGCTGTTAGAAGTCAACAACGAGTTCCATTTCTGGCAAACTGACCTGAACCGGAAAAAGGTAGCAACCGGAAGTCGAGCAATTACGGTTTCATACAAGTCTTCTGGGAACTTTTTCCAGATTTCTGATTCCATGGTTTCGGTTGGGTTAGAGGCTTCAGGTAACTTCTCTCGGGTTCGGTCCTTTCGGGCCCGTTTTGAAGGTGGGCCTTTCCCGGGCTCTAGCATTTTGAACTTTCCGGCCCGCATTATGATATTATAGCAATCATCTTCTGATGGGTTATCTTCAAGGTTTAGAAGACACAATCTACAAAAAAATATAATAAAGTTCTTATGAATAAATTAGAAATCCCGTAACCGCTTACACAAATTTAATGGTATTTCATACGATCTACTGCATGATAAATAGATACTTTTGTAGTTTACCATAAAAAGACTGTTGGAAAGAAAGAGGGGAGAACCTAAAGTTCACAAGAACATAAATTATAAAAATGAAAGCAAGTTAAGGGAATAAATAATCACTTCTTTCTAATGAAGACTAACATTTTCCTTTTTATGAACAATACAAAGTCAGTATACCCATATAATTTCAAGATTTATTTTAAATCCGTCAAAGTCTCAACAAAATGATCTAATCAATCGAA
The DNA here is from genome assembly GCA_032199755.1 of Ambrosia artemisiifolia. Taxonomy (NCBI): domain Eukaryota; kingdom Viridiplantae; phylum Streptophyta; class Magnoliopsida; order Asterales; family Asteraceae; genus Ambrosia; species Ambrosia artemisiifolia. The sequence continues at coordinate 1,816,248 of CM063518.1, read as the reverse complement.
ATCATAACTAAATCACTATTACATAAGACTATGATTATAGAATGTTGTGAGTTGAACATTCTTTTCTCATACGGGTACAAACTCAAAGGTATGTATCAACCGTTGAACTGCTGAAGTCACCATTATCAATCACAAACAGGTTTCAATTCAAAGGTATGTCTTGTTTTCTTTTCTCATTTTTTCACTATCGTTACCAAATAGCCAATTTCTAGTTATTTGGATATGTTGGATTCACATGAACTGTGCATGTTACTTGTTAATAAAAATGCTTGAATTACACTATTTTCTACTTTAAAGCCACATTTGTTGCACTTTTGTTAAAATCACAATTTTCTTTGTAATTTCATCCAGTGCTCTTAATTTTAAAATCACAAATATTAGAATACTACCACAACAGTCAAATTGAATTTCTTTCAGCCATGATAAGAGAGTTTCATGATAATTGCCATAAAGAAAAATTACCTGTCAGTGAATCATATATTCTTTTATTGGAAAAGGTAGAAGTCTAAGAACAATAAACAGAAGCTGCTAGTATTTTACATATCTGAGATTTGCATTACTTAAAGAAATTTTGTAGCTTTGCAGGGTACGCCTAATTTAATACTTTAGTTTAGGCGTTCTTTGACTTATTTATGTGTTTAGAATTTCAAACACATGTTTAACGTTTATCAAACTTTATGGATTTATCTTTGTAGACTTGTGAGCCGGAAACACAATTTGTAGATAACCGCAAATTCACTTTTGCCTAACAATAATAATTGTCTCAGCTGTCACTGCAGAAATGTAGACAGGACAGAGTGACATACAGATGTTTGAGGTAGCAACAAAAGCCATTACTGCGGTCTCAAGGGACGAATTCAAATGTAACAAGATCTAGGTAGTTAAAGTTACACTTAAGGCGCAAAGAGTGAGCCTGATGCCTAGGTGCTAGGTGCATGCCTGAAACAAAGGCGCACGCATCCATTCCAGGCCATTTTTAGCTGTTTTACATTTGTTTCGGTTAGTTTAGAGTGGTTTAGACTTTAGACTGATTTCTGGATGGTTTTGAAACTACTTTGCCAGGTACAGACAAGTTTTACTTCAGGTTCAGGCCTGGGTTTTTTTTTCCAGGTAAGTGTAATGCCCCTAACTGCACGCCTACACTCATGGTAGTTTGGCTTCTCCTCGCCTGGGCGCCCTTGAAGCCTTTAGGTAGATAGCATAAGATCCTCAAAGAAGAGATGAAAAGGTTGCTGATTTGAATGATTGTGAGTGTATTATAGTTGTGCATAAATTTTCAAGAATTGAGAAACTGATGATGGTAGAGCTTTACGATGAAAGCGGAAGAGAGTTTAGAATGGATTAAAGACTTGTTGGAAGATAAAGAATGTGATTTTTTATGTTGTGCGATTGTGAAAATTTTGTTCAGTTTGAATTGATTACCATAGTTCATGCTCAATAACTATTTCTCATGAAATTTTATTTCGTTCGATGATTTACAAGTAATAAATGATATGTGTTTGGAATTGTTTTGTTCATGTAGACATAGATAATGTATTTTCATCCATATTGTAGTTTAGATGCTCATTATTGCATAGCACATAGCATACTTGAACTGCTAACTATATTCAGGCAGATAAACCAAACATCTAATGAGAAATAGATCATTCCATTACCTTGCCGATTCCATTCCTTTCTCTTTCCATTCGATCACACCAAACAGACAATAACAATAAGAAAATTCACTTGAAAAATTCTCAGTTTACTGAAGGCAAATAAAGCTTATTAGAACAATAATTCATCCATAACACCACAAATTACTTTAAACTGTGCTATTTCACACAAATTAGAGCAAATTCATCACAAAAATCACTCACAATCATAAACCAAACTACGATTAACAACAACGGAATTCTGAATCAAACTTCAATCGTATCCGAGCTAAACGCAACAATTAGAGCAACAAAACAAACAATCTATACACAACAAACAAATTCAAACTAAAAACACAACAGATAACAAGCAATTACATCTGGTTTGTATTTGTAATTTAATCCTACACACTGATTATAACAAGTTTCAATCGAAATGATCGAATCCGAACCGAACGCAACAATCAGTGCAACAAAACAAACAATATCCACATAATAAACAAATACAAAACGAAACACAACAGATAACAACGAAATACATCTAAAATCACACACATAGATGATTAATATATAAACCGATCTAAACATCTGTCTGTAAACATAGGAACAAAACAATAACCTGTCGTTGAGAAGATGAGGAGGCGGATGATGATGATAATGATGAGAACCGTAAAGGTCTAAGAGGTCTTGAACTTGACCGATGAGTTGCCTCAACATAGCCAGCCAACCTCTTCTTCTTCTTCTATAAACAACAACATTTACTACATATTAGTAACTGCTTCTTCTTCATTATAATCATAATAATAATAATAATCATCCATCTGCCATCATCATATTGCCCCCACCCCCACACTCTCTCTCTCTCTCTCTCTCCTCTTTTCTCTCTCTAGAATAAGAATACACTTTCTTTCTCTTTTTCTGTGTGTGTGTGTGTGTGTTTGAAGGGTTTTGTTATTCTGTTGTTTTTTTTCTCTATGGAGAAGAGGGGAAATGAAATTGGGATTAGAACTTTATAACTAGTTTGTTGGGTTTTTTTTAAGAAAAATTAGTTTGGGATATTTTAATTTCCACGTCAGCAGACCCATAAGGGGTCGTCAGTACATAGTAGTATTGACCAATATGCTACTTTCTTAGGCCTTTTTCTATTTTCAAAAATTAAAAAAAAAAAAAACACAACCGATTACGAAATATAATATGAAACAATAAGCTAGAAGATATAACACAATGTTAAAAATTTATAACACAATGCTAAAGAAAAAAGACACACTGGTACATAAAAGACGCAAAGATATTACGCATATTCTAAGAACTACAAGCTAAAACCCCAAAAAACGAAGACCTAAAAACTAACGTCATATGGTTCGATAAGACGGTTCCAATGCCGCTTGAATGAGTTTAATCGAAGTTCGTTTGATACTCTTCCTACGACTTTCTATTTTTTCTTTCACTGTGTATTTGATTATAACCCTTATTTTATGCTAATTAATATAAAGTTTTAAATGTAATAAACTTTTAATTTTTCATAACTACACATGTTGTAACCGGGATAAAGATAAGTTAATCTATTGTTTTATTTTACGGTTGTCTTTACGTGTACATGTATTGTATGTGATCTTGTTGTATAGCATAATGTGTAATATTGTCATATATTGTGTTATGCAGCATAAATTTACGATACCACGTGAAATAAATGCAAGTAATGCATATTTTCTTTGTAACTTGTAGCATACTAGTTACATGGTAACTAAATTTGGTTTTTAAATTTTGTTTATAGTTTTTAAAACACATGTAACGTTATTTGAGTTAAAGTTTGATGGAAAACATTTTCATGGAAAACATGAGACACTAAACGAATGTTCTTTTGACGCCATACAGAAAATAAGTTACAACATAAATTGCCAACTTAATTATCTTCAAAATACATAAATTGCATCATATGACAATAATATGGCATGGTTTTGAAAAGTAAGTTTGATAAATAAGATAACTATTGATAATGTGTAAAATGACTTAAAGATATAAAATCTAAATTTAACATAGCAAAATACAATGTGTAAACATGATAAGAAATATTTTACCGGGTAATAAACATTGATTAAAAGCTACAAATGATCCAAATTTAACATAGACAAAAAAAACAATATTATTGATACATTTAAGAAAAGAGATTAAGGCATTTAACTTTAATCATGTAGTAGCTTGATCAAAAAACAATGAACAAAGGGAGACCCACACGGTCATAACTACGACCAAATGTCAAGTGAGAGACCCACGAGTTATTCACCACATCATGAATGATTGAAGGGAACAAACAATTACCTAAAAGTAGCTTTTCATTTGTATGCATTTATTCATAATCCTTTTATTAAAGATTTAACAATATGGCATTTATCGTTTAACTTTTTATTAAGATTTTGTGACTTAAACACATTTAAAAATTGCCATTGAAAAAAAAATGTAGAAAAAAAAAACCCTTAAAAGCCAAGACAAAAAAAATAAAATACAAAGAACTAACATAGGTAGAATATGTTTTTTCCTTTAAATACATACTCCTATCTACTATAAATTAAGATGTAAAAGTTAAGGTCCCGAAAGCTTGTCAAAATCTATTTTCATTATCATTATTTTCTAAAAAAAATATATACATTAAAATATAAAAGAAATTAATTTATGACAAGTAGGTTGAAGTGTTGCCTCTTTAACCTTATCATATAAAATTTAAGTTATATAAGTTAATAGATCGATTGCAAAACGTTTCTATCACTGAAGATTTAAGTGCTGAAGTCAAGGCCGGCCCTTAAGGGATGCGGGGAGGACTCCCGGCCCGGGCCCAATTTTTCGGGGGCACATTGACTCTCCGGCAATTCAAGTTTTCTTAACAGTGATGTCCTTAATTTGATGGATTTTTTGTATGTTTGAGCCCCAAAATTGTTAATCAAGTATTAATCAAAGTGAAAGGTAGTTAATATAAAACAAAAAGTAAAGAAATGTTGAAATAGGTTAACAGTTAAAGAAGAAAATGAAATGGTTTGAGGAAAAAAATTGCAGGTTTATTAATAAGTGTAGGACTAGAGAGGATGAAGAAGATGAAATGGAGAGAGCTCACATTTAGTTGTTTTTGCTTTTTACCGGTTGGTTTTGACTTCCTTTTTAACTTTTATTTTTTGTTATGAAACAATTTTTTTTAATTGCCAAACTTTCACCCTTTGTGGGATTCGAACTCACAACCTCTTCCAAGAGGGTTTGTTCCCTCTACTGTTAGACTACAACCTAAGTGCGAAATAAAATTTGATATTACGTTAATTGTAGCTCAAAAAAATAGTTTACATTATTTATTTCGTTGAGACCTAAAGCTAAGGCTAGGGCACAATTTTTGCAGCTTGGCCTGGGCATCTGAATTTTCAGGACCGGCCCTGGCTGAAGTGTTGCCTTATAAAATTTATGTTATATAAGAAATCCAATATGTCGATTGCAAAACGTTTATATCACTCAAGAGTTAAGTGGTGATCGATAGACTGATAGTTATGACATTTTCATTTCACACTTGCACAATATTGATATCGACTTATTGTCTTATTGTTGTTTGTAAAGGTTAATAGTCAATATCTTTAACTTTCATTTCACACTTAAATATTGGTATCGACTTATTGTCTTATTGTTATCTGTTAAAACATGTCCATAAAAAGGAAAAAATAAAACTATACGTTTGTAAGAAAAATTTCGCATATATAAATAGCTAATGCTTACTTCAAAGTATTCTAGTGTTGCCACTTAAGCCAAGAATGGTTTGGTGAAGTCGGTTATATAGTGGAGGGGAATTATATATATATAATTTCATCTCTAAATATATTTTATTCTCATGGTGGAGCAGACCTATAATAGCTAATTATAAGGTAACTGGTCCATACAAAACTCATTTTACCATTGTGATCAACCTTATCCTACCACTAGGACAAGGATTCCTCTGATTCAAATCATTCTAATATCCAGATTTACACCTAGGCATACAAAGGTTGTTCAGATTAAAATCATTTAAATCAAGTATAACTACTCTATAATGACACATATAAATTATAATATATTGTTTAATTTCCTATTTGACATGGTTGCTTGAGTTAGAGAGCGATGGTATTTCATACAATACTTGTCATAAATGGTCTAACCAAGACTATAAAAACAAGAATCATGTTGGTGCAAACCCATATATAGATACTATGATTGAAATTAATTGTATCAAATGGATAGAAATGGATTTATACGGATAGTATATATACATATGTTTTTGAAAATATATACTTGGTTAATGTAGATGATATATAAAAGATGATCGTATGTGTGTTGACATAGACAAGTTTCACAGGGTAACTTTGGCCTTTGGGAACACATGATTCCATGTTTGTTCACGATGATTATGTATATAAAGTTATGAAGCTCTGCTTGTAGTGTGCGCACATAATATGTATATGTGGGCTATCGGGACAACAACAAAATTGCACTAAATTTAAAGTTATTTTACTAATTTCGTGAATATAACATTAAAAACAACGAAATGTGAATCATGCGCCATGATTCATGTAGTGACGTTGATAGCCAAAAGATAATGAGATATATGCACCAGTAGGGTTTGTCCCAATTTCTGAGTGTTATATGCTTTATTTTCAAGGCTTGATGCAAAACTACTATCAAGTCAGGGTTCTCACTGGAAGCAGTCTCACTATTCCTACAGGATAGAGGTGAAGTTGTCTACATCTTACCCTACTCAGATTATACCTTAGCTTTATTATTGGTGAGAGTATGAAAGTTATGAAGACATATGTTTATAGTGTTAGTGGTAGATTTTATTAACCTATCTAAAGGCAAATGATATTTTTAGCTGTTTTATACACTTACCACATAAAGGTTAGTTTTAGTAGCCAAGGTTGTTCATGAAAACCGTACTTAATATGTGTTGGTTCGTACTCAAATGCTAATTACATTGACCATGCATTTGGTTAATGTCTTTTCATCAATTGATAAGGGTGGCTTCTAAAGATCGACTCGATGTGTATTTACAGATGGTAAGGTTAATCTTTTTGTGTTGATCATTATCTAGATCAAACACTATATTCAAATTCAAAGATAAACACTAAAATATATACTCCACGCAATTAAAGATCAATATCTTCTTCTAAAATATATATTCCACGAGAGTAAATATGAAAATTACAAGCCTTTTATAACATAAAAGGCTGCATATATAAAATCTAATAGATATTTTGAAAAAAAGAAAAGAATGAAAAAGACAGAAGACTCCATGGGACCATGGGTTGAAATCATATACAAATTCACAAATCACTCAGTGGTTTCAAATCTTCAAAAAGACTCTTCAATTTGAGTTAGTTACTTGTAAAAGTAAAAACAATATAAGAGTTGCAAAAAATTAGAGTACACTATGTATTCTAATATCTATCATAAGGAGATTATGTGTTCAAAGATATTCAAATAGTGTTCATACAAACAACTACCATCTTAGTTGTGTGTTCTAGGATCGTTTGTTGTAGATCCTAGTGTGTTCTTCTATCACATCCACCAATAATGCTCTCTTTGCGTCTGAATATCTCATCGTAACACTAGCAAATCCCTATTTCACATAAGTTTATTCAATGCTCTTACTTACTCACATTTTACTCATCCGTTACCTCCACTTTTAATGCTTGAAATTAACAATATATATACTTTCGCTCGTGACTAGGCTAACTATAGCCTGTGTTGCCAAAACAAAAGCACGTAACATAAAAGATTGTATAAATAATACAACAAAAGACAGCCATTGGGGTTGGTGGCCCAATGGTAGAAGCAATGCTTCTAGAAACACCTAAAGGGGAGGTCATGGGTTCAAGTCTCACAAGGAGAAGAAATTTGCCGTTCAAAAAAAAAAAAAAATACAACAAAAGACACCCTTAATAGAACATTGAATAACTAGCAAATAGCCATTATTAATCCGACCAACAATTGACCATGGATATGTTGGAGTTATGTTGCTATTGAAAGTTTGGTGTGGGTCACGCATTTTTTTCATAGTTTTTCCCTTCTCAATTGATATGATAAGACTCACCCGATGTAAATTTTATTAACCAAAAATCATTACCAAAAAATTAATAAACAAAAGTCTTTCTTGTTATTTACTTGAGATATATACAAAAAATAAACCTCACCAACCCCACATTCCATCAACACCCAACCCACCATCATTTATCGAAATGAGTAAAGAAGCAAGGGCAATAAATCAATACGGCACAAGAAAATTCATTGAGTTTTATACTTTTATATCTACTCAAGCATGCAATATTAGAAATTTGTTTGAATATATCATAGTAAATTAATGGAAATTTTCTTTGAATATGTAACTTTCATCATAGTTAATCAAAGGATTTTGATAATTTATTAAGTAATAAACTAATCGTATTGTAATTTGTAACAAAAATACTATCGTGTATGGTTGTTTCAATATTGTTTGGATTCCAATAATTTTCTTGATTCACCTTAATATTCTTTTTCATATAAAATTTAAGAGTTACACATGCTAACAATTATGTTAAAACATATGTGACACATAAAAAAATGAATGAGAACGGCTTCCTAAAACCATCATTTTTTATAAATACAATGGACATTACAAATTTAAGATTATCCTAAGTTGTTATAAACACTCCCTTTTATAAATACATGCACCCATTGTTGTTTTTCATTTGTATGCAATGTATATTAAGTAAAAGTCAATTGACCCCATAGGTTTTTCTAAAAATGAACCCTACAAAAAGTTTGTGAAAAATAAAACAAAAGTTGGTACATTACAAAGAAGGTAGAAAATTCAAGTCCTACTAAAAGTTTTGTTTTATTCTTCATCTTTGTGGGATATATACTTATTCCATCGTCTTTCTTTCAACTTTTGAACCTTTTTTTTTTGTCATTGGTCTTCCAATTTCTGGTCCCTCCTTTAGTTTGAAAAAAAAAAAAAAGTTTCACACCCTTACACATTCATCTCATTTTTTTTAACTAGAAAATTCGAAATTGTAACTGTTGAAGTATAGTGGATTAGGGATGGATTGGAGATTGGTGCGGAGGCAGAGTGACTGCCGATGGTAGTTAATGAATGGAGTAAATGTCCGCAACCACCCAGTATTTATAGGCAGGCTACTACTGCGCATTAATGGCGAGTAATCATGTTGTCGGCGTGCACAGTGACGGATGTCACTGTAGCCGTTGGCAGGGAATGGGTTTTATTACTATTTTATTATTTGCGGCTATGTACCGCTGGGTCATAGCCGTCATTCCATTATTCGTCAGTCTTTACCCAATCTCTCGATTGTCTATTGGTCCTTATGTCATTCGTCCTTCCGTTTCTTATGTCCATCGGATGTCTCTTTTTTCTGGGTAATCGGTTCGGTATTAAGTACTTTGTTCATCGGTTCGGTCTTACTTATCCGTTCCATCGGTCCGGTTATTTCTTAAGTTATTTTGAATGGTTCATGACTTCGTTTATTAATGTTATTCTTAGCTTTTAATTAACACTTTAATTATCAATCCTATGTTATCAGCCCCCCAGTTTGACGATGCTTCATTCTGCCAGGAAGGAAAAATCGTCAAACTATGTCCGTCTAAGTTACGCCGTTACGTGGTTCTCTTTACCGATACATCTTCTCGTTTGGATGAACCGTAACACCGTTTCGTGAAACCGTATCGTCACGTCATTAAATGAATTTAATATTTTCTCCTGACACGTGTCTTCTTCTGAGTGGTTGTTTTTGTAACCGCCCTACTATTTACTGATGGGACAACCTGTCAGCCTCGATAACCGCCCATGCCCCTATATATATGCCACTGTTTTGGGTGAAAAAGTTTTACCCTTTTCTTCGATCGTCTGCAGAGCTCTCCCTCGGCTGTCTACAGGTTCGTCTCCCGTTCCGATCTTTCCCTTAATAATAATCATGGTAGGCAAGAGGGATATGCATATTCATACTTCGGTAGTATCGGAGCCCAGCTTAACGGCTTACTGTAGTAAATATTTTGATACCTCTGTATATAGACCCGTTGTCCCGAAACCCACCGATCATATCTCCGATTGCCCACCCGGTCACATCGGATTCTATACCCGTCATTTTAACTTTTCGGGTATGCGTTTACCATTATCTGTTTTCTTTCTGGAATTCCTTCAATTCTATAGCTTAGATATCCGCCAATTGAGTCCGTTAGGAGCTCAAAAGGTGATCCATTTTGAAGTAGTTTGTCGTGCTCTTGGTGGGGAACCCACCATAGGCCTTTTTCGGCAATTTTTCCATCTGACCACCGCCGGTGATTGGTTCACCGTAGGGGAGGTTTCTAAAACCAAATCTATGTTATCCGATACGTATTCTGGTCTAAAAAACTGGAAGAATCATTTCTTCTGGATCCGGAACAACGCCGTTCCGTTCGGGATGCCTTGGCACGGGGCAAAGGATACACTCAAACCCGAAACAAGAGGATGTTTATGACGGAGAGTTGTATGACAAGCTGTTGGCCAACCGTACCCCCTTACAAGTGTTTCCTGAAACTGTTCTCATTTTATCCGGCATAAGCCGTATGTGGCCATTCCCTGAAGCGGAACCACTTATTAAGAAAGGGAAAAAGGGTATGCCCCTCCGTTTAATGTTTGTAATACTTGTGGCAACTTTGTTTACTAATTTGTTTTTGTTTTACTTCCACAGAAATGAGTCTCCTCGGTTTTGTTAAACGGAAAGGCAAAGGATTAACCCTTACGTCTCGAGCTTTGGCACCTGGTGAGGTTAACGTATTGGATCGTACTGCCGCTGCAGTGTATGATATACCAGAGACCGAAAAAGATGATGTTTTTAAGAGCCCTCTTATTGATCGCAGCCCCGAGCCTAGCCCGAACCGTTTAACCACTCCTTCACCTACCAAGGATCTAGACCATCCTCCGTCGGGAAGCCCTGATCTAGGATCCAAAGGGCATGATTCCAGAAGCCACGGTAGTGCTCATTCCTTAAACCAGAACTCTGCTTCCCCTAAGGGTTCTCAGCTTACCGGCAATGTAGTGCTTGGTGTTAAGGCTCCCAGACCAAAGGTAACTGTGGTTCGGAAAGAGCACCACCGAAAAAGGAAAGGGTCAGACAAGGATGAGGGTAACGATGAGGACCATCCAGAAGTGAAGAAACGTAAAGAAGGTGAGGATGATGAGGACGATGCTCCTCCGGAAGGGGATGGTAGGAATAGTGATGTGGAGGAATCGGTGGACTCAGAGGAGTCATATGATGTGAATGAAGCGTATATTCCACAATGGAAAGTGAAGAATGGTGATACCTTGGCCGATCCGGCCGTCTGTTATCAAATTTTACACCATGCCATTCCACCGGGTGAGTTAGACCGAGCTCGTGATAAGAAAGATGTTTATGCAGCCGAGGGTGCTAGTGTCTCAGTAGTCCGAACCTTGAGCTCCGTGTCCGAACTTGTGCAAAGTTACTATAAGAAACTTGCTGTCGAGAAGAAGTTGAGGGGTAGGGTTAAGGAATATAAATCGGAGGTGGAGAAACTGAACGCTCGATTATCCAAACGGAAGAAAGGTGATCGTTCGAGCGTTCGGAAAGGGAAGGAAGCGATCAGAGCGATGGGGGAGATGAAGGAAAGGCATGAAAAAGAGATATCAGAGGTTCGGGTGACCTTGGCGGATCGTGAGAAGGAGATTACCGAGTTGAAAGAGAAATTGCAACTGTCCCAAGAACAAAATATGCAACTCACCCGGTCGACCTCCGGTTTAGAGGTATACTTTTCTCTTTACTCTACTCGTTTACTTTGTCTAAAAATTTTCCTATGTTTATGTAGGAGCAAATTCGTAAGGCTGCCGAAGAGAAGAAAGCCTGGAACACCTGTCGTCTCAACTACGACAAGGCTTTGGAGGCTGGAGAGAAGGTGATGGAGCAACTGCGCGTCCTGAATGAAGAGGGTGAAAAAGACAGGGACCGCCTCATAACCTGTACCGTCCCTGACACAACATACAAACTTCTCAAGTCGGTGGAATTTCTCCAGCCGCTCGGCAATATGGAATCATTGCTTTACAATGCTGCTTTTCATGATGGTCTGGTTGCTGGGTATGCAGCTAAAGAGGAAGGTGTACCGGTGGAAGGTGTTGAGGGCTACAATTTGAAGGCCAATGATGTGTATGAGGCCGGTGTTAAAGTTTGGGATGCTACATCATATGACTTCTTAGAGAAGTTTAGGAACATGGCAGGCAAGCCGCTGCAGGAAGTTGAGGGTCTCCTTCCATCGAGCGTCCTGCCTTCCACTTGATTTGTTGTGTTCGATATGGTTGTAAAACATGGTCTACTTATATTTTGTTTAAACAATTTGTACCGGCTCCTAGATGCCGTTGACATATTAGTGATCCCACCGGATTACCGGTTTTTGGCTTGTATTTCATTCATGCATGTGTTGTTTTATCTTTGCTTTGCTTAATATGGTTATATCAATTTAGATTTAGGTACTTCGGTATGGTTGTACCAGAGACATGCATATCAGTTTTTAAGTATTTAACAATACCGTATTTGGTTGGGCTTAGAAACGGTTTAACTAGGTATGAGTTTAACCGGTTGTACTAGTGGTTTGAGTCGGTTTTTAAGGTTTTGTTCAGATCAGTTATGTCGTAGTGGCTTATTCTAAGGGGCCTTACCCTTTTATCGAGTTTAGCGACTCGATCAGCGATATTCGAAGGGGCTGAACCTTGATAAAGACGAAGTTGTTTTGTTCGTCTTATTATGAGTCATACGGCCTTGTTGGCTGTTCGACTATTATGAGGCGTCAACCTTAGTAAATCTATATGGAACGATTTATCCAAAAGAAAGGTTGTCTTTTCATTCAATTCAAACATTTCAGGTCCCGAAGGACTCGTTACAAGACGACCATTGTGATTATTACATACTACCGGTCCAACGAGGACTCGTTCTAGACATAATACTTCTTGAGCTGTGCAAGGTTCCAGTGACGAGGCACAACTTTTCCTTCCAAGGTAGCCAACTTACAAGACCCTTTTTCATGCACTTCTGTGACGACGTATGGCCCTTCCCAGTTCGGACCGAGTTTACCAGTGTTCTCCTTCCGGCTTGCCTCGTTGCTTCGGAGGACTAGGTCCCCTGGTGTCAGGGACATTCCCCTCACCCTTGCATCGTAGTACTTCTTCATTTGTTGCTTGTACTTGGCCTCTTGTACAGCAGCGTTCAATCGGTATTCTTCGAGGTTATCTAAGTTCACCTTTAACCCTTCATCATCTGTCTTATCCATGGTGTTGAGAACTCTCTGGGTTGGCAGGCCGATTTCTGTTGGAATGACGGCTTCTGTTCCAAAAACAAGGCTGAACGGCGTTCTCCCTGTGCTTGTCTTCTCTGTTGTTCTTAGGGCCCATAGAACACTAGGCAGTTCAGCTAACCAATTTTTCCCATACCTTCCCAACCTACTCTTGAGGCCTGTAAGGATGCTCCGGTTCATGCGTTCGACCTGCCCGTTGGCTTGTGGATGGGCTACTGATGCAAACACTTGTTGAATACCCAGAGTTGTGCACCATTGATTGAATTTTTTATCAGTGAATTGTGTTCCGTTATCCGTGATAAGCCTCCCTGGTAATCCGAAACGGCAAACTAGGTTCTCCCACACAAAACTTGTGATGTGATTTCCTGTAATTTTTCCCAACGGCTTGACTTCCACCCACTTAGTGAAATAATCCACAGCGACCAATAAGAACCGTACCCCTCCCTTGGACGGGGGAAACGGCCCTAGGAGGTCCATTCCCCATTGGTAGAACGGCCAGGGAGAGGTAATAGGGACCATCCCATGCTTGGGTAGTCTGGGGACCGGTGCATGCAGCTGACAGGCTTCACATTTTCGGGTCAGTTCTTCACTATCTTTCCTCATTGTGGGCCAGTAGTAGCCGAGGTTAGCCGCTCGGGTTAACAGCGATCGTGCCCCGATGTGAGCACCGCATAACCCTTCATGTATTTCTTCCAGCACTTTGATACCTTCTTCCTGTGAGACACACCGATACGAGGGGGATAGGAACCCTTTCTTGAACAGCACCCCTTTGCACATTTCGTACGAACGGCTTCTTTGCATTGCCTCCATATCGACATCGTCTTTTCCCTCAAGGGCATCGATTATGGGTTTCCGCCAATCATCCTCCCTTCTTATATCTAGTATAGCGGCTACCGGTGTCCCCCCAATCGAAGCTTCATTTAACTGCTCGACCATTATCATCTTTGTTAAGTGTGCAAAGGCTACGGAGGCCATCTTGCTCACTGCGTCGGCCCCTTTATTCTTGCTTCTCGGTATCTTGATGATGTGGCAAACATCAAAAAGTGTTATCAACTCCTTGGCAACCTCTACATATTTTCTCATGACCGGATCTCTTGCCTCAAAATCATCGTTTATCTGATTAGCCACTAACTGCGAATCTACAAATACCCTCAGATTTCTTATTCCCATCTGAACGGCAATGCGGAGACCGGCTAGTACCGCTTCATATTCAGCGGTATTGTTGGTACACTTGAAATTGAATCGAAGAGCATACGCCGTTTCTATTCCATTCGGATCGACCAAGATCAGCCCAGCCCCTGCTCCTTCTCGGCTCGACGCTCCATCGGTATATAGGCACCAGCCATCGTAGGTACCTGAACTTTCCGGCTGATCGTCTGGAACATCGATGATCATGACATCATCATAGTTGGTGTTCTCTACTAGGAAATCAGCTAGAACTTGCCCTTTGATAGCCAACCGGGGTTTATATTCGATGCCAAACGTTCCCAACTCGACTGCCCACTTGGTAAGTCTTCCAGCCACTTCAGGTCAGCCTAACACCTCTTTCAGAACTGAATTCGTGAGAACTATTATGTGGTGTGCTTGAAAATAACGTCTTAGCCTTCGCGCCGTATGAGTCAACGCTAAAGCCAACTTCTCTATCGGAGAGTATCGGGTCTCAGCTTCTCTTAGACACCTGCTAACAAAGAAAATGGGCATAAAACCGTTAGTCCGATTAGCGCATAGGACGCTGCTGATAGCTTCTGGTCCGGCAGCCAGGTATACAAATAACGTTTCTCCGGTCTCCGGAACCACCAGAGAGGGTAAATCGCAAAGGTGCTGTTTCATTTCTTGAAAAGCCGTTTCAGCCTCATTGGTCCAATTTAATCCCGACTTCTTTGTATGATTCTTTAGGACCTTAAAGAAGGGTAAGGACCGCTCGGCTAGTTTGGACAAAAACCTGTTCAATGCTCCCAGTCTGCCGTTCAAGCTTTGCAATTCCTTCAACGTTCCAGGCGACCTCATCTCTTGAATTGCTCGCACTTTGTCGGGGTTCGCACGAATTTTCTTCTTGGCAACAATGTGGCCCAGAAACCGGCCTTCTTCCATGCCAAAGAAGCACTTCACGGGATTCAACTTCATGTTGACCCTCCGGAGGTTGTTGAACGTCTCGGCGATATCCATCAGTAACCGTTCTTCATCGGGACTCTTGATGACTAAGTCATCTACATAAGCTTCCATATTTTTCCCTATCTGCTTCTCGAACACCTTATCTATCAGTCGCTGGTACGTGGCCCCAGCATTCTTCAGGCCGAACGGCATTTTTCGATAACAATACAAACCCTGACTTGTGTGAAAGGCTATTTTTTCTTCATCCTCCCGGGCCATTTGTATTTGATGATAGCCTTTGTACGCGTCTAGAAAACATTTGAACCGAAAACTTGCCACTGACTCAACCTTTGAATCAATCTCCGGTAAGGGGTAGTGATCTTTTGGGCATGCTTTGTTCAGGTCTCTGTAGTCTACGCACATTCTCCAGGACCCATTGGCCTTTTCTACCATTACTGGGTTAGCTACCCAGGAAGGATACTGAACAGGCTTCATAATCCCTGCTCTTGTAAGTGCTTGAACTTCTTCTGATACAACGCCGTTCCGATCCGGCGCCAACGATCTCTTCTTTTGGACTACTGGTCGACAATCAGGGTATACGTTCAAATGATGCTCTACTACATAGCGAGGTATTCCCGTCATATCATCGGGCGTCCAGGCAAAGACGTCTAAATTTCTCCGGAGATACCGGTAGAGCTGTTCCTTACATTCGAGACTCAATGTCTTTCCGATCGTCACAAACTGGTCGGAGTAATCTGGGTGTATGTGCCATCTCTCGGGTTCGGCCGATATTTCAGTGTAACCAACCTCTGCACATCTGGCCAAAGTGTTCAGCGTTGCCACTCCCCCCAATGTAGGAAACTTAATCAGGCCATGTTTGCTTGAAGTTACCATACCAAATGTGCGAATACCGGGTCTTCCGATCAACATATTGTGCGGGGTGACGGCAGCGACCACGATGATGTTTAAAGCTTCGACTCTTTTCTCCGGTTCTTCACCTATGCTTACGAAGAGTTGTATTTGACCCCGAGGGGCAACTTGCTCTCCTGAGAATCCGACTAAAGGATATGATACGGGCACTATCCCTTCTTGCACTTGCCGAGGTAGACGTACAAAACAGTGCTCGTACATTATGTCGGACGCTGCTCCTTCGTCTATGTAGACCCGATGAATGAGTTGTTCCCCTATCGTGACTTGAATGATCAATGGATCTTCCCTGGCCTCATGAGGCTTAATGGCAGGGAAGTGAATCGGGAGTTCACTCCAGTGAACGGTTTCTCCCCTGCTTTCGTAGACGACTCTGGGTCGCTTTAGCTGTCACACCCCGACCCGGGAGGGCCTGGACGAAATCATAGATTGATACACATTCACGCAATGCAAGCAAATCAGCAGATGCAACATGAATTATCTAAACCATTGTATAAATATATTTGTTTTAAATAATACATCTTCCGGTAATACATCTATCTAATCTACAATCATACAAGGTTTGGATAGTATCTATGGTTTCTCGTTCGTCTTCTGGTTCGTCCGTCGGTGTGACTTCTAATCGTAAGTGCACCTTCCTTGTAAATCCAGAGCAGGTACCTGAACACATGCTTAAAATAGTTTGGGTCAACAATAATGTTGGTGAGTTCGTGTGTTTGGTTAACTAGGCGCCCGAAGTTTAGTTTATCAAATGGTTTTTGTAATCAAACAAGTTTAGTATTTATGGTTATGGCGTTACAGTAATATAAGCTGGCCACTCAACCCTGCATCTAGTGTCATGCCTAACCATGCCTAGATGTAACAGTAGAAACTATACCCGTTATTGTTATAGGTTCTAACCTATGCTCTGCAACATAGGTTCCCATGGCAAAATATATGCCGCAACGACCCGTCGGTCTCAGTGGGGGTTTCCGTGTAGGCCGGACCACTGTGCGTGAGGGATTCCCCAAGTAGTACTACCCATATATTAAGTCGGCTCTATCCTAGAGTTAATGAGTGCCTGGTATGGTAATCATGCAGATGGTAAACACGCTTATAAACTAACACCATAAGTTATCAAATAAATGGAAGCATGCGTCACCCCAAAGCAGTTAAAAGTAAAAGAGGGGAGTTCACGAAACTCACCTGGTAGCATAGCTCAATCATAAAAATGGTAAACGGGGTACTCAGTATCACTTCCTGGTATTCTCCTGGCTGGGCCCTATGTCAACACACGTTATTAGTGTTTGGTTTTATTTGTAATGGTTACGCGTGGAGACAAGCTCGAGTGTATAGTTTCTATTATTTATAATTCCATTTTCTTCCTTTATTTTATTTGTCCGAAGTCCTCATTTGGTTCCAAGGTTTATCCATTCATACTCATTAAGCAATGGTTATAATCACGTCCGAAGTTTATGTTCCATTTTGTCAAGGTCATATTTGCTTCCATTCGTAAGTTGTGCTCCATGCCCTATTATATGCCTTGGTTATAGATACTTGTCAACCTCAATTAAAGCGTCTTTACAACTTTCCTTAGAACATGTTGATCTACTCAATCCCATTCCATAGCTCCCAATTGTACAGGTTCCTATGTCTCAAATTCTAAGTCCAACATTACCACAATTGTCCAACTTAGTATTAATGATATCTTTTCTTTCATATACTATTATGTTTAGTTGTTAGCGATGTTCGTCAAGTCCCAAGTCGATCCATAAAGTGTCTTAATAATAATGTCCAACTAGTTAATTATATGTATATATACATTTTGTTTAAACTCTAGTATCTTGGTGATCCAAACACCTCATGGCCTTCTTGTCATAACTCTAAATATATATCTCTGTGTATCCATTCACCCCAATGTTAGTGACTTGTTTAGTTATCTAAATTCTTACTCGTCTATAGTCACTCACCAAAAGTTCAAGGCTGCCAAAGTCGCGTGAATCTCTATGTCCGACTCGTTTTATGTTATAATATCCTGCTCCCAATATCGAGTTCAAGGTACCAACTAGTGTTCAATCCGACTTACAGTTTTGGTCTCGGTCCATATGAGCTCGTCAAATTCCCACGCGCAAAGTTATAATATTAACATAAATGCTTATAATCTCGAGTTAATGAGTTTGTTTATACCTCGTGTTCAAGTCGGTTCGGGTTGATTAGTATTCGACGATTGACTGCTCAGTTGACCAGGTTGACTTTCGTTGACCGACGGTTGACTGCCACCCTTGACCAATTCATTGACTCGTTTCTTGACTCGAACCCGATATCAACAACCAACCGTCACCAATCCTCAATCACCACCACCGTCGCTCGCCGTCTGACCACCCACCATAACCACCGCTATCCGACATCTCAACAATAACCCATCACGTGAATCGTCACTCTCATCATCATCTCAGATCTCTAATACAAAGATAGAAGCTTTTATAGGGGTTTACCTTTGTAACTAAAGCTAATCTTACTGGTACCGTCGCTCGATACCATCACCGGGATAAGGAGGGGGCCGGCCTAAGGCCATGGCCTTCAATTTCTCTCTGTGTCTCTCTTCTTTCTCTTCTGCTTCCCTTCTTCCGAGCTCCTTTCTCTCTCCTGCGCTTTCCCTCCATCGATCTATCTCTCTCTCTCTCTCTCTCCAGTTCTTTCTCTCTCTATAACCAGTAAAGGGTGTTTGTGTGTGTGAGAGTTTGTTTGGTGAATAATGATAAGGAACAAGTGAAAAGGGATAGGGTAATTGTACAGGTAATTGTATATGTGTATGTGAGGTGTTAGAAGGAGAATAAGGGAAGGGTAGATGGGAGTCTCAAATGTCGACGGTTGTAATAAGTAAAGGGACAGGTGTCCTGTCCTAGAGGTGACTAACCAGGTTCGACCGAATGTGGGTTTGGGTTCGTAACGCGTATTAGTTCGGTCTCGTATATCGTGTTATATAATAATACTTTACAAATAATGGTTCGGTTTTCAGTTCCGGACATATAATCGTATCTTTTAAAAAAAAAATTTGGGGTCCACTCTGGGTTGTTACATTAGCGCAACGGTCGGTCGCACCATCATGATCGTTTTGTCATTCTTGCCTTCATTCTTCCGCTTTTTACCTCTTATATCTTTGATTAGATGGTCAAGCTGTCCCGTCTTGACGGCTTCCTCGATTTGCTTTTTGAGCTGGAAGCATTCATTGGTGTCATGGCCCTTGTCTTCATGGAATTCACAATACTTCCGGGAGCTCTGTTGCTTGGCCGTTTTCTGCAAAGGGAAAGGGGGTTTGAACTTCACATTGGTTTCTGTTGCCAAGATTTCTTGGGGAGTCTTTGTTAGTTCCGTAAAGACAAATTCCTTTCTTTCGGTTCCCTTGGCCCGATCATCTTTGCCCCTTCTTTCACCAGAAGACCCCTTGTCCTGATCTTTATAGGAACGCCGGTGGAACTGATCCTTCTTGTGGTATTGTCCTCTTCTAAAATTATCGTCCGGTTTTTTCTTGAAATCTATGGACTGGACAGCTTCTTTTCCCCGTACAAACGCTTCGGTTCGCTCGATTGCCTCCTCCATTGTCGTGGGGACTCGTGCGTTCAAGCTTTCGACAAGTTGCTTGGTTCGTATACCGTGTAAGAACCCCGAGATTCTCATCTTCTCATCGGCGTCCTTTACCTGTAAAGACTCTTCTTTGAATCTACTCACAAACTCTTTCAAACTTTCCCCTTCTTTCTGTTTGATATTGTGGAGTTCCACGGGATCCTTCATATGCCTTCTCTGCTGCCGAAAATGCTCCAAGAACCGAACCTTCAGCTCTTCAAAGTTATCCAGGCTTCCCGGGGGGATGCCATTGAACCATACACGTGCTACCCCTGCCAACGTCTGTACAAACATATGACACCAAGTTGGCATCGGCCATCCTTCGTTCTGCGCAACGCTATCGAATAACAGGATGTGATCTTCCGGGTCAGCCGTTCCTTCATAGATCCTCATGTTGGCAGGCATCTTGACTCGGATGGGTGGAACAAAGTTGGCTATTCGAGGGGTGAACTTAGAACCTTCGGACGGCCGATAGGGTAAGCTCAAGTCATTCTGATTGTATGCACTACCGAGTGGCATAGCGTTTACGATTGGTTCGGAATTGTGGGTTAGTGGAGCGGTTACGGAGGTCAAACCAGAGCTGCTTGGTCGAGAGTTCCTTCGTATCATTTCAGTTAGCCAGGAGGCCGGTGTGAGAGTTGTTTCCGCTATTGTAAACGCCTGGCTGTTGACCGGTGGGTACATGCGGCCAGCGCCGACAACCGCGTCTTCTTCGTCGAAGTCTAACCTTAAGGCCAGACCCTTGGCTCTCTCTTCTCGCACATACTCGTTCATGAGTTGCCGTATTTGAAGGAAGTTCGACCGGACCAGTTCCGGTGATACTGCTGGAGTGGCCATCCCAGCAACGTTACCCACCGGAGGAGGGGTAACGTTACTGGTTGCCGGAGGTTCGGATGATGACATCTTGTGGGGACGGAATTTTCCTCAAGTGGTTCAGTCTCGGCCCCACGGTGGGCGCCAAATGTTGAAGTATAGTGGATTAGGGATGGATTGGAGATTGGTGCGGAGGCAGAGTGACTGCCGATGGTAGTTAATGAATGGAGTAAATGTCCGCAACCACCCAGTATTTATAGGCAGGCTACTACTGCGCATTAATGGCGAGTAATCATGTTGTCGGCGTGCACAGTGACGGATGTCACTGTAGCCGTTGGCAGGGAATGGGTTTTATTACTATTTTATTATTTGCGGCTATGTACCGCTGGGTCATAGCCGTCATTCCATTATTCGTCAGTCTTTACCCAATCTCTCGATTGTCTATTGGTCCTTATGTCATTCGTCCTTCCGTTTCTTATGTCCATCGGATGTCTCTTTTTTCTGGGTAATCGGTTCGGTATTAAGTACTTTGTTCATCGGTTCGGTCTTACTTATCCGTTCCATCGGTCCGGTTATTTCTTAAGTTATTTTGAATGGTTCATGACTTCGTTTATTAATGTTATTCTTAGCTTTTAATTAACACTTTAATTATCAATCCTATGTTATCAGTAACATTTACTTAAACCCATATGTCGTAGCTTTATTCATTTCAAGAAAGGATGTAATCCTCTACTTATTATGTGTAGTAAACTTACCGAAAATTTTACAAATAGAGAGGATAGACATTCAATTATCCATATTATTACTATATTGTTCCCCACATATAAAACTGCCATTTTTACCAAAAAAACTGTTTTTCGATTGATCTCCACCGTCCACACTATACAGTTTTTTCTAAGATTAAATCTGGACCGCAAATAATGGGTGGTTAATCTCAAAATTTGGCGGTTACATTTTTCATTTGGCAGTTTTTTTTCAACTCTCCCCACTACTCCTCTCCCCCACTACTCCTTAAAAATAGCTACTGAAGACGGATTGCCTTTATAATACAACCTGCAATTAAAGAGAAACTCTACACCACCCCCATTATAAATTCCCCACAGATACCACCAGCCTCATCGAAATGTTTCTCATTACTCTCACCTCTTTCCCTTCTCCCTCTCTCTGTGCTTCTATTTATCCCTGGTCTCAGTGATTATTCTGAGCAGAAGTCATAATCGGTTGCCTATCTCCGTCCAGTCTTTGTAATCGACCACTACCGTCAACTAAAAAGTAATGCCAACGTAATATTTTTGCATCTTGATTTGAATTTTCATTACAATTATTTCATTTTGAGTTTTTGTTATAGGAATCTGCAATCATGGATGAGAAATTTGATGACAGTGGGACAAGATTGACATGCTCTCTGAATTGGAGTTTCTCAAATATGGAAGTGAGTTTTCAATCCGCACCGTCCAATCTGCAAAAAAAATGCCAAAATATGGGGTTAGAATCTGGAAATACGATTAGAAGAAACACAACCTTCCCCCAATCCTTTTCTCAGTTTACCTCTATGGTTTTAATGATAGGCTTTTGTCTACCAGGTGTTCGATTAAATGTCTGCTTTTGATTTTGATGTTTGATTTTATAGGTGTTTATCAATGTTTCCTTTGGACTTCAATTTGAAGAGTATTGTTGGACGTTTATGAAACAAGACTCCCATATCAATTGTCATACAGGTTGAATGTGCCATCGATAGCATATTATTTAATTCATGTATTCAGATGAATTTTTTTGAGCCTTTACTTTTAGATTTGGGGAAAAATCAAGAAGATGATGATGAGCAACTAGAGCATTGTGTTGAAGCCACTAACAGCCATATATTAACCAAAATAGTACGTGGCCCGAAGATGTATTAAATTTAATTACTATATTCCTTATTTCATCGTTTTGAGTGTTATGATTTAAGAAAAATGTTTGTCAATCTTTTGATTCTATTCTATTGGATAATGTGCAGGACCAACAAGCCTGTCTGGAAATCAGTGAGTGAATCATTATTAGTCATCTTTTGATTCTTTTTTAGGGTACTGCTATATCAACATGACTCCATATATCATATGCTCATTGATGTGCACTGTCACATCTGTCAGTTTCAGTGAGGTAATACGGTTCGCATAAGGTCATTTGGGTTGTAGAAAATTTGCAGACCGCCTTGAACGGTTCATATTGAACCTTTCTGTAAAGTTATATCGGTTGTATACGGTCATACAGGTGGTATAACTATGTAGAAAAATTATACAGTTTGTAAAGCCTATTATTGGTGTGTGGATTTGTCTGCCTTCTTTTTAAGATCAAGAAACAATTTATTAGGAATCTTTACTAGGTGAATAGAT
Source organism: Ambrosia artemisiifolia (assembly GCA_032199755.1). NCBI lineage: Eukaryota > Viridiplantae > Streptophyta > Magnoliopsida > Asterales > Asteraceae > Ambrosia > Ambrosia artemisiifolia. Next base: position 1,793,480 of record CM063518.1, on the reverse strand, counting down.
TTAATTTTTAAAATATTGTTTTCATCTTAAGAGTTTGTCTTTTCACTAGATGCTTGGTTTTAAAAGGCGCAAATTTGTCTATATAAACTCATCTTGGTCATGACATTCGCAAGGCTTTACTCTCTATTAATATGATATATCCTGAGTAAGCTCATAGGTTGGAGCCTCCAGTAATATCTTGGGTCATCTCCGTGTGAGAAATTCGTATTGTAGTTGAGTGAGTCTTTGATTACTAATAAGCTCTTAAGATTTCCGTAATTGATCTTTAGAGTGTTTTCTTTCCGCTGCAAATAAATTTTGTTGTTTGTGTTTTAAATATCAACAAGAATCACGATTAACTTGAATGTTCAACCCTTTCTACGTGTGTGTATATATATTAGTATTTCCATTTATTGCAGGGAGCCATTTATTAATTGTTGTCCTGTTTGTGGGAAGCTTCTTAACATTTTGGATAAGTTGAATTCATTGATTCACATGTCATTATGTTTTGATGAAGGCATTGGGAACCAGGTAATGACTGGAGGATTTTTAACTGATAAACAGGCTTCATACGGGTGAATCTCACCACAAAATATTTCTTTATGAATGGTTATTATTATTATGTTCTTTGAAATTTGACAATGGTTTTCTAGGTGGATGTTTAAAATATCGGCTATGTGATCCACTGTGGTGCAGGAGCAAAAGAAATATTACAGAGCTGCCGATTGCCGTTTAATGGCATTTAGAACAGATGAAGAAAGTCTCAGATTCTGGATCAAGGTATGAGTGAATAGCTATTGCGGTAATTATGACTACAAAAACATTAATGTTTCAGTAATAATAAAAATCTTTGAATGAAAACAGTTTAGGGAGCTGTATGCATTAGAAATAGACTTGAGTAACTTCCATCCTGTTTGACCCGTTCAACTTTTAGCTACTATTTTAATTTGACTTATTTGAAGTAAATAAAAGAACCCAAATATATAGTAAGTCTTTCCTTGTAACTTGTAGGGTAAAAAGTTTTCGATCCGAGGTCTTTTGGGCAATATATCACGCTCTAATGCTTTCGTTGATGGAACTCTATTAATTTATAATTTTAAACATGACTCATTTTAAACATTCTGACTACATAAATATCTCATTTTTTATTTCTAATTTTATATCTATTTAGAAAACTAACAAGTAAATTACTGTGCGTTTGTATAATTTGGATTCCAGCGGTCCTTCTATGTTAAGCTTGCTACTGTTAATCTAGAGCTTAAATTGGTTGTAAAGGTTTGGAAACATTGGAAGTACATGAATATTTAACTGTAAACACTAAATAATATGCAAATATGATTAGATAGGATTCATCTTAGAAACATTTACTATGAAGCGAAGAAGCTAATGATGGAACAGCTCTTTCATTCAGTCTTTTTCATCAGTTTTTAACTCGCATCAGTGTTTTTGACAGGTTGCCGATGTTATCAGCTCTTTCGCACAGGAACGTTGTTGTCACCTCTATCTTCTGTCCGTTATGTGGGGAATGTCCGGAGACTGTCGAGCATTTATTTGTGGATTCGCGCAAACAATTTGGCAACTAATAACTCAATGGTGCAGGTTACAACCGCTTTATGCATTCAGTTTCAAAAATATCCTGGAGTTGGAGCGATTTTTAAACAGTTCGGCGAAAAGAAAGAAACTATTCCATGCGATTTGTCTTACTCCTTTGTGGTCAATCTGGAAATCAAGGAATGAAGCCGTATACAATCAGGTGCGGCGTTCGATTAGCACTACATTTGGGGAAATAAGAGCTTGCTGTTTCCTGTGGGTCAAGGCAAGATCCAAACAGCCTGCATTAGATTGGGAGGCATGGAAGGGTTTTAATATGCATAAACTGGGTTGGTAGTTATATGTTATCCATTTGTTGTATTTGTTTCATTTGGTGAACATTGTACCTGGTGTCGGTTAGCTACCAGCTAGCCGTTTTTAGAATGAAATTTGTTGGTCGTTCAAAAAAATAACCATAGGGAATATTCATCTATGTACAACAAGTTGAAAGTCAATAGTGTATTCTAAAATGCCATGCCATTTATATATGAGGGGAATATAAATATTAATTGAGATGGCAGACGAACTTTTTATGGCGGTACATGATAATTCGGTTTTAGCTTCAACACAGTCATCAGTAAGTAATTTTTATTTTACTTTATTGTTGGTTTTTAGTGATTTGTTGTACTTTGAATTTATTTAATTTTTTATGATACAATTAGGTTATTGTTGATAATAAGCAAGATGGTGAACTTACACAGTCTACAGTTGAGGTATACTATATGTTTTACTCTAATTGTATGGGGTTAATATATATGGAGTTTGTTTAATGATTGGTTTTTACTTTTAGATTATTGCTAACAACAATCCAGATGACACCCTCTTCCAATCTTAAAGGTATACTACATGTTTTATATTAATCTTTATGGATTCGGTTAGTTGGAATTTTGCTTAAGGATTCACATTTAGGTTACTGCTGATAAGGAGCAAAATGTCAGCCTTACCCAAGCTGAAGTAGAGGTAAACGATTTGTTTTATTTAGATTGAGGTGATTTCTTAGTTTGAATGTAATACAGGTTGGTATGTTATTTTCAGGGCATCGTTTCTAAGGAACAAGAAGGCAATCCTAGCCAAGCAAAAATAGAAGTAAAATATTTGTTTTTTCATCTTAGTAAGTTAGTTACTTTTATAAAAAGTAACATGTTGGTTTATTTCTTTCATTAGTGTGTTGTTAATGACCAAGAGGGCGAGTCTCCCCAAGCGAAAGATGAGGTACATGATTTGTTTTCATATGATTTTATATATACTTATTTTCTAAATGTGATTCATTCGTCTATATGTTTTGTTTAGGGTGTTGACAATAACGTGCGAGTGAGCGAGTCTAGCCAAGCAAAAATAGAAGTAAAATGTTTCTTTGCTTTTTATGTTAGTAAGATAGTTGCTTTCATACAAGTAACATCTTGGTTTGTTTCGTGTAGGGTATTGTTCCTCATGACCAAGAGGATGAGGCTATCTACGCGAAAGAAGAGGTAATGATTTTATTGATATGATTTTAGATATATTATTTTCTAAATGATCTTCATCCGGTGTATGTTTCGTTTAGGGTATTGTTAATAATGAGCAAGAGAGTGAGTTTAGCCAATCTAAGGTATTAGCACACAATGGTGACAACAATGTGCCTAACTCAACATTTGTTGGCCATTCAAATGTTAAACAAACAAGATTGAGCTACAAGAAGAGACTGAGAATTCATGTCGAAAAGCTGCAATGCGATTCTAAGAAGTAGATCATGTTTGTGTTCAATTATGTTAACCAACGTTTTATGTTTACGTTTATGAATTTAAAACTACTTGATATGTTGGTATGTTTTGTGGATTAAGACAACTTTAGTTTTGTAGGTTTTTGGTATTACATTTAAACTTTTGTAGTAATGTTGGTGTGGTTGGTATTATGGTTGTCACACATTTTGGTTCATACCAAGATTTCATATAATTTTTTTTTTAAACAAAACAAACAAATTAGTATTTTCAAAACTTAGTATTTATATCTTTATAACCAAGCTGAGCTCAAGCTTAACCTGACTCGGTTCGGCTTGGCTCGGCTCGGCTCGACTCACAAACACCCCTACGGTTTGTTTTAACAAAAAAAAAAAAAAAACCTTAAGTTTTTATCAAAATCTTCACCATACATATTGTATATGAATGTGTTGAAAACCCGTCCCAGCGGACGGGTATAATACTAGTTACTAGATATATTTTGGACATGTATTTCATTACAACCCTAAATGATTAATCATTATTCAAAGGGTGATGTGGGGGCTAGTTTTGATGCTAAAGAGGGGTTGGGATTTGAGGTAATAATGATTAGAGGGTGGGTAAAATTGTAATCATGAGTCATTATGACCATCATTATGCTGAATGGAATTGAATGCACAACATAATCTCTCTTTTACGTGTGCAGTCGAACTCAGTCTCTTTAGTTTTAGGTTTCTCAAATTCAGATAATTCTCATGTACTTCAATCAATGTCAATTGTCATACATATTTATGTATTTTGAAAATTATTTTTAAAACACTCAAATATAAAGTTAACGTGTTTTTTTGGAACCCATTATCAGTGGAGAAACTTAAACATTTTCTTTTGAATGGCAAGGAACGACTTGTCAATCATCATGACATCGGGTGATGTGGCTAAGGTCGACTACTCAACCACCGCCAGCCCCTTGGCTTTTCCAGATGCGCGGAAACCCGAACTCCACACGCCCGAAAACATGACAGTGGAATAATCAGTAAAACCTCGCCTCTCATCTAAGTCGAACCGGTGCCATCCATATTCTCTCTTTACCTGATGTCACACCTGATTTAAAAACATAGAGTGTTACATTACAAATTAAACCCTCAAACTGTTAAGATTAAATCAAATGAGTATTATTTATGAGATTAAGCATTTATCTTATCTCACTATCTCATCCACCACATTGATGAAATCATAAATCTCAACATTGATATAACTAGAATATAAATGTTTCGAAATTAAATAATTGTAAAGAGAACTTTGAACTTCCATTTTAAAAGTTTGATGAACTTACCTTAGTGGACATCTTTAGTCCTTAAGGCCATGTGTAGTGGCGTGCCAATTAAGGCATTTATCCAATTTTAGCGCCCCAAACACCACTACGGGGGGCGCTAAGGGGCGCTAAAAATCCCAAAATGAGTGTTCGGCGCTAAGATGATAATGTCATTTCTTCTTTGGTAATTTGGTTGATGAGCCAACTTATTGCAGCCAATCATGTTGAAGGAGGGGGCGCTAAAGTGGATTCCCACTACGGAAGGTCTAATAAGGTAATAGAGATGTAATTGTGCTTGTTTTAAAATCGTATTTTTATTCTGTTTGAAATTGTTCATCCAAAAAAAAACACCGATAATATATTAAAACTGTAATTTGTTACTCTTTTAGAAAATAAGACTATTTATTACAGTCTTTTAATGGGATTTCTATTGAAAAATGAAAAAAGTGAATCTTTTGAATCTTTCTCTCAACTTGACCTCTTATCTTGGATATGCATTATTGCCATCCACTTGAGCTTCATCATGCCTCCTTATTCTAGACTGATCAACTCACTTGTGATACGGACCCGTTTAAACTCAACCCAAAACTTAATATTTTCACATGGCATATAAAATAAGTTGATTTAAATTGATTTTTTTTTTTCTTAATATGAAGTAAACTTTGTGTTTATTTTAAAACATTATATAAAAGCCTTTACTTTTTATTTAAAACAGAGAGAACAAATTTAATCATTGCTCCTGGAAATTTGGGTATGAATTAGGGAGATACTTTCAATGACCTTTAGAAGACTTAACTTTAACTTTTGAATTTCGAAACATTTATATTCTAGTTTTATCAATGTTGAGATTTATGATTTCATCAATGTGGTGGATCAGATAGTGAGTAAGATAAATGCTTAATCTCATAAATAATACTCATTAAACTATATTAATAATAGTTGAAACATTTTGAACAGTGATAATAAAATGAACAGTAATGTTTTCGTTTTTTTTATTATTTAAAGAATTTAACTGTGACACGTGCTATCCTTTTAAGAGTTCCACCGCTTCCTTTTTGTTTTTATCTACTCACGCCACCGTTTCGTTTCCATTCAATTCAAGACTACGGTCTACCTACAGAGAAGAGAGAGAAAGAGGAGGGTGATGACGATGGCGAACTCATTTGATTTAATATTTGATTTAATCTTAACAGTTTTGAGGGTTTAATTTGTAATGTAACACTCTATGTTTTTTAATTAGGTGGAGTGGCATCCAGGTGAAGAGCGAATACGGGTGGCACCAGTTCGACTCGGATGGGAAGCGAGATTTTATCGATTATTCCATTGTCGTGCTTTCAGGCAGGTGGAGGTCGGGTTTCCGCTCATCTGGCAGAGCTAAGGAGCTGGTGGCGGTCAAGTAGTCGACCTTGACCACAGAGCACGATGTCACCGTGGTTGGCACACCGTTTCTTGCCATTCAAAAAAATAATTTTTGGTTGGCTTTAAGAAAATACTCATTTAATTGGATTAGAGACTGAATCTGATTAGAGCTTTTATTTTTAATATGTTACTAACTTTTTAAAGTCTTAATATATTTATGCATTTTCATTATATAATTATTTACGTTTGAGTTTCTTAATGATGCCGCTATCTTACATGTATAGTTAACTATACAAGATATAACATTAGACGTAAACATACATGACAACTTTTATATCAGTTGTGTAGGAATGTATATCCAAAAATATTTTTTTCTTGTCACACTTTAATTCAATGTGTCCCTATAGCAAATTTTAAATCATATGAAAGTTTTTAGACTTTAGTTACACGTTCTAAAATAAATACATGCTTCAAAAACCGAAGACTCAACAGACCACAGTGGCACAGTCCACTTAACATGTGAAATTATCACCCCAAATGTAATTGGGCCAGTACTTCAATATGGGCCATTGTTGGGTTAATCGGTTGGTTTATCGAATCACATGTCATGGTTCACGTATGGATTGAACTTGAACAAGCACATGGGTTTTGTGTTTTATGGTTTATTTAATATTAAGTTGAATTGGTCCATGGTTTGACCAAAACCTTTGCAAGTGTACGTTGGTGATGGTTGAAAGAATGGGTCATTATCAGTTACCATATTTCTAGGTAGAAATAGTCATTAGTAGGTTCGTGGGTCCAGGTTGTTTTGTTTTTTTTATTATAAATAGAAGTAGTTCTTTTGTTTGTTTTGTACCCTTCTTCATAATAATATAGAAACTTTTCACATATCTTCCTCTGTGTTTATTTTTCTCATTCACAAGCAAGTGTGAGTTTGAGTGTGTGTTTGGGTTGGGGCCTGAACCAACATTTGGTATCAGAGCCTAGGGCTCGTATACGGGAAGCCTCCGCCACCGGCGGGTGTGTCGGTTGGTGGAGGGCAAGGGTGAAAGAGGGTTCGGGACAACAGGTTAGTTGTGCAAGGGTTGTTTTACCACAGTTGACGGCGAGTTGTTCGGGTCAGACGTTGCGGGTTAGACGACGGGGAGTACCGTTGTTTGAAGACGAGGTGACCGGGATGAACAAAGGTGTCCGTTCGTGGTTGTTCGGGGCTGTTTCAGAGCAGAATACGGAGACAAGAAGGTGTTTGTGTCAATCGTTGTCAGGGGTGTGGTACCGGTTAGGATGACGGGGGTGACGGGTGAACACCGGGGTGTCTTGTGGCTGTGTTATGGTGTTAAAAATCTGGCAGAAAGTTGTGGGTTTCACCAGAAGGAGAGGTTAACCAGGTTGCAGAAAAAACGGGCAGAAAAAATCAAGCGGGTGGCTGTGATTTAGTTCGTTTAGCAGGTGATGGAAAACGGTAGAAGCGGGTGGCTTTGTTTTCTTGATCGGTAGAAGAACGCTCTCACGGAAGTGTTGTGCGCAAAACGGGTTCCGTGTGGTGAAAAACAACAGTCGGTAGTAGTAGTGGTTTATACGGCTTTGGACGGGGCCGAGGTGGAGGCCGGGTGTCTGGGATAAGTCGAGTTGAAGGGTGACTTTGGGCGTGACCGAGGAGATGGTCGGGTGTCCGGGATAAGTCAAGATGGTTCAAGGCTGATGTGATTCGGTGTTGTAGTTTGTGAATGGCGTAAACAACCGATTAAGGGGGTGATTGTTGGGTTAATCGGTTGGCTTATCGAATCACATGTCATGGTTCACGTATGGATTGAACTTGAACAAGCACATGGGTTTTGTGTTTTATGGTTTATTTAATATTAAGTTGAATTGGTCCATGGTTTGACCAAAACCTTTGCAAGTGTACGTTGGTGATGGTTGAAAGAATGGGTCATTATCAGTTACCATATTTCTAGGTAGAAATAGTCATTAGTAGGTTCGTGGGTCCAGGTTGTTTTGTTTTTTTTTATTATAAATAGAAGTAGTTCTTTTGTTTGTTTTGTACCCTTCTTCATAATAATATAGAAACTTTTCACATATCTTCCTCTGTGTTTATTTTTCTCATTCACAAGCAAGTGTGAGTTTGAGTGTGTGTTTGGGTTGGGGCCTGAACCAACATTTGGTATCAGAGCCTAGGGCTCGTATACGGGAAGCCTCCGCCACCGGCGGGTGTGTCGGTTGGTGGAGGGCAAGGGTGAAAGAGGGTTCGGGACAACAGGTTAGTTGTGCAAGGGTTGTTTTACCACAGTTGACGGCGAGTTGTTCGGGTCAGACGTTGCGGGTTAGACGACGGGGAGTACCGTTGTTTGAAGACGAGGTGACCGGGATGAACAAAGGTGTCCGTTCGTGGTTGTTCGGGGCTGTTTCAGAGCAGAATACGGAGACAAGAAGGTGTTTGTGTCAATCGTTGTCAGGGGTGTGGTACCGGTTAGGATGACGGGGGTGACGGGTGAACACCGGGGTGTCTTGTGGCTGTGTTATGGTGTTAAAAATCTGGCAGAAAGTTGTGGGTTTCACCAGAAGGAGAGGTTAACCAGGTTGCAGAAAAAACGGGCAGAAAAAATCAAGCGGGTGGCTGTGATTTAGTTCGTTTAGCAGGTGATGGAAAACGGTAGAAGCGGGTGGCTTTGTTTTCTTGATCGGTAGAAGAACGCTCTCACGGAAGTGTTGTGCGCAAAACGGGTTCCGTGTGGTGAAAAACAACAGTCGGTAGTAGTAGTGGTTTATACGGCTTTGGACGGGGCCGAGGTGGAGGCCGGGTGTCTGGGATAAGTCGAGTTGAAGGGTGACTTTGGGCGTGACCGAGGAGATGGTCGGGTGTCCGGGATAAGTCAAGATGGTTCAAGGCTGATGTGATTCGGTGTTGTAGTTTGTGAATGGCGTAAACAACCGATTAAGGGGGTGATTGTTGGGTTAATCGGTTGGTTTATCGAATCACATGTCATGGTTCACGTATGGATTGAACTTGAACAAGCACATGGGTTTTGTGTTTTATGGTTTATTTAATATTAAGTTGAATTGGTCCATGGTTTGACCAAAACCTTTGCAAGTGTACGTTGGTGATGGTTGAAAGAATGGGTCATTATCAGTTACCATATTTCTAGGTAGAAATAGTCATTAGTAGGTTCGTGGGTCCAGGTTGTTTTGTTTTTTTTTTATTATAAATAGAAGTAGTTCTTTTGTTTGTTTTGTACCCTTCTTCATAATAATATAGAAACTTTTCACATATCTTCCTCTGTGTTTATTTTTCTCATTCACAAGCAAGTGTGAGTTTGAGTGTGTGTTTGGGTTGGGGCCTGAACCAACATTTGGTATCAGAGCCTAGGGCTCGTATACGGGAAGCCTCCGCCACCGGCGGGTGTGTCGGTTGGTGGAGGGCAAGGGTGAAAGAGGGTTCGGGACAACAGGTTAGTTGTGCAAGGGTTGTTTTACCACAGTTGACGGCGAGTTGTTCGGGTCAGACGTTGCGGGTTAGACGACGGGGAGTACCGTTGTTTGAAGACGAGGTGACCGGGATGAACAAAGGTGTCCGTTCGTGGTTGTTCGGGGCTGTTTCAGAGCAGAATACGGAGACAAGAAGGTGTTTGTGTCAATCGTTGTCAGGGGTGTGGTACCGGTTAGGATGACGGGGGTGACGGGTGAACACCGGGGTGTCTTGTGGCTGTGTTATGGTGTTAAAAATCTGGCAGAAAGTTGTGGGTTTCACCAGAAGGAGAGGTTAACCAGGTTGCAGAAAAAACGGGCAGAAAAAATCAAGCGGGTGGCTGTGATTTAGTTCGTTTAGCAGGTGATGGAAAACGGTAGAAGCGGGTGGCTTTGTTTTCTTGATCGGTAGAAGAACGCTCTCACGGAAGTGTTGTGCGCAAAACGGGTTCCGTGTGGTGAAAAACAACAGTCGGTAGTAGTAGTGGTTTATACGGCTTTGGACGGGGCCGAGGTGGAGGCCGGGTGTCTGGGATAAGTCGAGTTGAAGGGTGACTTTGGGCGTGACCGAGGAGATGGTCGGGTGTCCGGGATAAGTCAAGATGGTTCAAGGCTGATGTGATTCGGTGTTGTAGTTTGTGAATGGCGTAAACAACCGATTAAGGGGGTGATTGTTGGGTTAATCGGTTGGTTTATCGAATCACATGTCATGGTTCACGTATGGATTGAACTTGAACAAGCACATGGGTTTTGTGTTTTATGGTTTATTTAATATTAAGTTGAATTGGTCCATGGTTTGACCAAAACCTTTGCAAGTGTACGTTGGTGATGGTTGAAAGAATGGGTCATTATCAGTTACCATATTTCTAGGTAGAAATAGTCATTAGTAGGTTCGTGGGTCCAGGTTGTTTTGTTTTTTTTTTATTATAAATAGAAGTAGTTCTTTTGTTTGTTTTGTACCCTTCTTCATAATAATATAGAAACTTTTCACATATCTTCCTCTGTGTTTATTTTTCTCATTCACAAGCAAGTGTGAGTTTGAGTGTGTGTTTGGGTTGGGGCCTGAACCAACATTTGGTATCAGAGCCTAGGGCTCGTATACGGGAAGCCTCCGCCACCGGCGGGTGTGTCGGTTGGTGGAGGGCAAGGGTGAAAGAGGGTTCGGGACAACAGGTTAGTTGTGCAAGGGTTGTTTTACCACAGTTGACGGCGAGTTGTTCGGGTCAGACGTTGCGGGTTAGACGACGGGGAGTACCGTTGTTTGAAGACGAGGTGACCGGGATGAACAAAGGTGTCCGTTCGTGGTTGTTCGGGGCTGTTTCAGAGCAGAATACGGAGACAAGAAGGTGTTTGTGTCAATCGTTGTCAGGGGTGTGGTACCGGTTAGGATGACGGGGGTGACGGGTGAACACCGGGGTGTCTTGTGGCTGTGTTATGGTGTTAAAAATCTGGCAGAAAGTTGTGGGTTTCACCAGAAGGAGAGGTTAACCAGGTTGCAGAAAAAACGGGCAGAAAAAATCAAGCGGGTGGCTGTGATTTAGTTCGTTTAGCAGGTGATGGAAAACGGTAGAAGCGGGTGGCTTTGTTTTCTTGATCGGTAGAAGAACGCTCTCACGGAAGTGTTGTGCGCAAAACGGGTTCCGTGTGGTGAAAAACAACAGTCGGTAGTAGTAGTGGTTTATACGGCTTTGGACGGGGCCGAGGTGGAGGCCGGGTGTCTGGGATAAGTCGAGTTGAAGGGTGACTTTGGGCGTGACCGAGGAGATGGTCGGGTGTCCGGGATAAGTCAAGATGGTTCAAGGCTGATGTGATTCGGTGTTGTAGTTTGTGAATGGCGTAAACAACCGATTAAGGGGGTGATTGTTGGGTTAATCGGTTGGTTTATCGAATCACATGTCATGGTTCACGTATGGATTGAACTTGAACAAGCACATGGGTTTTGTGTTTTATGGTTTATTTAATATTAAGTTGAATTGGTCCATGGTTTGACCAAAACCTTTGCAAGTGTACGTTGGTGATGGTTGAAAGAATGGGTCATTATCAGTTACCATATTTCTAGGTAGAAATAGTCATTAGTAGGTTCGTGGGTCCAGGTTGTTTTGTTTTTTTTTTATTATAAATAGAAGTAGTTCTTTTGTTTGTTTTGTACCCTTCTTCATAATAATATAGAAACTTTTCACATATCTTCCTCTGTGTTTATTTTTCTCATTCACAAGCAAGTGTGAGTTTGAGTGTGTGTTTGGGTTGGGGCCTGAACCAACATTTGGTATCAGAGCCTAGGGCTCGTATACGGGAAGCCTCCGCCACCGGCGGGTGTGTCGGTTGGTGGAGGGCAAGGGTGAAAGAGGGTTCGGGACAACAGGTTAGTTGTGCAAGGGTTGTTTTACCACAGTTGACGGCGAGTTGTTCGGGTCAGACGTTGCGGGTTAGACGACGGGGAGTACCGTTGTTTGAAGACGAGGTGACCGGGATGAACAAAGGTGTCCGTTCGTGGTTGTTCGGGGCTGTTTCAGAGCAGAATACGGAGACAAGAAGGTGTTTGTGTCAATCGTTGTCAGGGGTGTGGTACCGGTTAGGATGACGGGGGTGACGGGTGAACACCGGGGTGTCTTGTGGCTGTGTTATGGTGTTAAAAATCTGGCAGAAAGTTGTGGGTTTCACCAGAAGGAGAGGTTAACCAGGTTGCAGAAAAAACGGGCAGAAAAAATCAAGCGGGTGGCTGTGATTTAGTTCGTTTAGCAGGTGATGGAAAACGGTAGAAGCGGGTGGCTTTGTTTTCTTGATCGGTAGAAGAACGCTCTCACGGAAGTGTTGTGCGCAAAACGGGTTCCGTGTGGTGAAAAACAACAGTCGGTAGTAGTAGTGGTTTATACGGCTTTGGACGGGGCCGAGGTGGAGGCCGGGTGTCTGGGATAAGTCGAGTTGAAGGGTGACTTTGGGCGTGACCGAGGAGATGGTCGGGTGTCCGGGATAAGTCAAGATGGTTCAAGGCTGATGTGATTCGGTGTTGTAGTTTGTGAATGGCGTAAACAACCGATTAAGGGGGTGATTGTTGGGTTAATCGGTTGGTTTATCGAATCACATGTCATGGTTCACGTATGGATTGAACTTGAACAAGCACATGGGTTTTGTGTTTTATGGTTTATTTAATATTAAGTTGAATTGGTCCATGGTTTGACCAAAACCTTTGCAAGTGTACGTTGGTGATGGTTGAAAGAATGGGTCATTATCAGTTACCATATTTCTAGGTAGAAATAGTCATTAGTAGGTTCGTGGGTCCAGGTTGTTTTGTTTTTTTTTTATTATAAATAGAAGTAGTTCTTTTGTTTGTTTTGTACCCTTCTTCATAATAATATAGAAACTTTTCACATATCTTCCTCTGTGTTTATTTTTCTCATTCACAAGCAAGTGTGAGTTTGAGTGTGTGTTTGGGTTGGGGCCTGAACCAACATTTGGTATCAGAGCCTAGGGCTCGTATACGGGAAGCCTCCGCCACCGGCGGGTGTGTCGGTTGGTGGAGGGCAAGGGTGAAAGAGGGTTCGGGACAACAGGTTAGTTGTGCAAGGGTTGTTTTACCACAGTTGACGGCGAGTTGTTCGGGTCAGACGTTGCGGGTTAGACGACGGGGAGTACCGTTGTTTGAAGACGAGGTGACCGGGATGAACAAAGGTGTCCGTTCGTGGTTGTTCGGGGCTGTTTCAGAGCAGAATACGGAGACAAGAAGGTGTTTGTGTCAATCGTTGTCAGGGGTGTGGTACCGGTTAGGATGACGGGGGTGACGGGTGAACACCGGGGTGTCTTGTGGCTGTGTTATGGTGTTAAAAATCTGGCAGAAAGTTGTGGGTTTCACCAGAAGGAGAGGTTAACCAGGTTGCAGAAAAAACGGGCAGAAAAAATCAAGCGGGTGGCTGTGATTTAGTTCGTTTAGCAGGTGATGGAAAACGGTAGAAGCGGGTGGCTTTGTTTTCTTGATCGGTAGAAGAACGCTCTCACGGAAGTGTTGTGCGCAAAACGGGTTCCGTGTGGTGAAAAACAACAGTCGGTAGTAGTAGTGGTTTATACGGCTTTGGACGGGGCCGAGGTGGAGGCCGGGTGTCTGGGATAAGTCGAGTTGAAGGGTGACTTTGGGCGTGACCGAGGAGATGGTCGGGTGTCCGGGATAAGTCAAGATGGTTCAAGGCTGATGTGATTCGGTGTTGTAGTTTGTGAATGGCGTAAACAACCGATTAAGGGGGTGATTGTTGGGTTAATCGGTTGGTTTATCGAATCACATGTCATGGTTCACGTATGGATTGAACTTGAACAAGCACATGGGTTTTGTGTTTTATGGTTTATTTAATATTAAGTTGAATTGGTCCATGGTTTGACCAAAACCTTTGCAAGTGTACGTTGGTGATGGTTGAAAGAATGGGTCATTATCAGTTACCATATTTCTAGGTAGAAATAGTCATTAGTAGGTTCGTGGGTCCAGGTTGTTTTGTTTTTTTTTTATTATAAATAGAAGTAGTTCTTTTGTTTGTTTTGTACCCTTCTTCATAATAATATAGAAACTTTTCACATATCTTCCTCTGTGTTTATTTTTCTCATTCACAAGCAAGTGTGAGTTTGAGTGTGTGTTTGGGTTGGGGCCTGAACCAACATTTGGTATCAGAGCCTAGGGCTCGTATACGGGAAGCCTCCGCCACCGGCGGGTGTGTCGGTTGGTGGAGGGCAAGGGTGAAAGAGGGTTCGGGACAACAGGTTAGTTGTGCAAGGGTTGTTTTACCACAGTTGACGGCGAGTTGTTCGGGTCAGACGTTGCGGGTTAGACGACGGGGAGTACCGTTGTTTGAAGACGAGGTGACCGGGATGAACAAAGGTGTCCGTTCGTGGTTGTTCGGGGCTGTTTCAGAGCAGAATACGGAGACAAGAAGGTGTTTGTGTCAATCGTTGTCAGGGGTGTGGTACCGGTTAGGATGACGGGGGTGACGGGTGAACACCGGGGTGTCTTGTGGCTGTGTTATGGTGTTAAAAATCTGGCAGAAAGTTGTGGGTTTCACCAGAAGGAGAGGTTAACCAGGTTGCAGAAAAAACGGGCAGAAAAAATCAAGCGGGTGGCTGTGATTTAGTTCGTTTAGCAGGTGATGGAAAACGGTAGAAGCGGGTGGCTTTGTTTTCTTGATCGGTAGAAGAACGCTCTCACGGAAGTGTTGTGCGCAAAACGGGTTCCGTGTGGTGAAAAACAACAGTCGGTAGTAGTAGTGGTTTATACGGCTTTGGACGGGGCCGAGGTGGAGGCCGGGTGTCTGGGATAAGTCGAGTTGAAGGGTGACTTTGGGCGTGACCGAGGAGATGGTCGGGTGTCCGGGATAAGTCAAGATGGTTCAAGGCTGATGTGATTCGGTGTTGTAGTTTGTGAATGGCGTAAACAACCGATTAAGGGGGTGATTGTTGGGTTAATCGGTTGGTTTATCGAATCACATGTCATGGTTCACGTATGGATTGAACTTGAACAAGCACATGGGTTTTGTGTTTTATGGTTTATTTAATATTAAGTTGAATTGGTCCATGGTTTGACCAAAACCTTTGCAAGTGTACGTTGGTGATGGTTGAAAGAATGGGTCATTATCAGTTACCATATTTCTAGGTAGAAATAGTCATTAGTAGGTTCGTGGGTCCAGGTTGTTTTGTTTTTTTTTATTATAAATAGAAGTAGTTCTTTTGTTTGTTTTGTACCCTTCTTCATAATAATATAGAAACTTTTCACATATCTTCCTCTGTGTTTATTTTTCTCATTCACAAGCAAGTGTGAGTTTGAGTGTGTGTTTGGGTTGGGGCCTGAACCAACATTTGGTATCAGAGCCTAGGGCTCGTATACGGGAAGCCTCCGCCACCGGCGGGTGTGTCGGTTGGTGGAGGGCAAGGGTGAAAGAGGGTTCGGGACAACAGGTTAGTTGTGCAAGGGTTGTTTTACCACAGTTGACGGCGAGTTGTTCGGGTCAGACGTTGCGGGTTAGACGACGGGGAGTACCGTTGTTTGAAGACGAGGTGACCGGGATGAACAAAGGTGTCCGTTCGTGGTTGTTCGGGGCTGTTTCAGAGCAGAATACGGAGACAAGAAGGTGTTTGTGTCAATCGTTGTCAGGGGTGTGGTACCGGTTAGGATGACGGGGGTGACGGGTGAACACCGGGGTGTCTTGTGGCTGTGTTATGGTGTTAAAAATCTGGCAGAAAGTTGTGGGTTTCACCAGAAGGAGAGGTTAACCAGGTTGCAGAAAAAACGGGCAGAAAAAATCAAGCGGGTGGCTGTGATTTAGTTCGTTTAGCAGGTGATGGAAAACGGTAGAAGCGGGTGGCTTTGTTTTCTTGATCGGTAGAAGAACGCTCTCACGGAAGTGTTGTGCGCAAAACGGGTTCCGTGTGGTGAAAAACAACAGTCGGTAGTAGTAGTGGTTTATACGGCTTTGGACGGGGCCGAGGTGGAGGCCGGGTGTCTGGGATAAGTCGAGTTGAAGGGTGACTTTGGGCGTGACCGAGGAGATGGTCGGGTGTCCGGGATAAGTCAAGATGGTTCAAGGCTGATGTGATTCGGTGTTGTAGTTTGTGAATGGCGTAAACAACCGATTAAGGGGGTGATTGTTGGGTTAATCGGTTGGTTTATCGAATCACATGTCATGGTTCACGTATGGATTGAACTTGAACAAGCACATGGGTTTTGTGTTTTATGGTTTATTTAATATTAAGTTGAATTGGTCCATGGTTTGACCAAAACCTTTGCAAGTGTACGTTGGTGATGGTTGAAAGAATGGGTCATTATCAGTTACCATATTTCTAGGTAGAAATAGTCATTAGTAGGTTCGTGGGTCCAGGTTGTTTTGTTTTTTTTTTATTATAAATAGAAGTAGTTCTTTTGTTTGTTTTGTACCCTTCTTCATAATAATATAGAAACTTTTCACATATCTTCCTCTGTGTTTATTTTTCTCATTCACAAGCAAGTGTGAGTTTGAGTGTGTGTTTGGGTTGGGGCCTGAACCAACATTTGGTATCAGAGCCTAGGGCTCGTATACGGGAAGCCTCCGCCACCGGCGGGTGTGTCGGTTGGTGGAGGGCAAGGGTGAAAGAGGGTTCGGGACAACAGGTTAGTTGTGCAAGGGTTGTTTTACCACAGTTGACGGCGAGTTGTTCGGGTCAGACGTTGCGGGTTAGACGACGGGGAGTACCGTTGTTTGAAGACGAGGTGACCGGGATGAACAAAGGTGTCCGTTCGTGGTTGTTCGGGGCTGTTTCAGAGCAGAATACGGAGACAAGAAGGTGTTTGTGTCAATCGTTGTCAGGGGTGTGGTACCGGTTAGGATGACGGGGGTGACGGGTGAACACCGGGGTGTCTTGTGGCTGTGTTATGGTGTTAAAAATCTGGCAGAAAGTTGTGGGTTTCACCAGAAGGAGAGGTTAACCAGGTTGCAGAAAAAACGGGCAGAAAAAATCAAGCGGGTGGCTGTGATTTAGTTCGTTTAGCAGGTGATGGAAAACGGTAGAAGCGGGTGGCTTTGTTTTCTTGATCGGTAGAAGAACGCTCTCACGGAAGTGTTGTGCGCAAAACGGGTTCCGTGTGGTGAAAAACAACAGTCGGTAGTAGTAGTGGTTTATACGGCTTTGGACGGGGCCGAGGTGGAGGCCGGGTGTCTGGGATAAGTCGAGTTGAAGGGTGACTTTGGGCGTGACCGAGGAGATGGTCGGGTGTCCGGGATAAGTCAAGATGGTTCAAGGCTGATGTGATTCGGTGTTGTAGTTTGTGAATGGCGTAAACAACCGATTAAGGGGGTGATTGTTGGGTTAATCGGTTGGTTTATCGAATCACATGTCATGGTTCACGTATGGATTGAACTTGAACAAGCACATGGGTTTTGTGTTTTATGGTTTATTTAATATTAAGTTGAATTGGTCCATGGTTTGACCAAAACCTTTGCAAGTGTACGTTGGTGATGGTTGAAAGAATGGGTCATTATCAGTTACCATATTTCTAGGTAGAAATAGTCATTAGTAGGTTCGTGGGTCCAGGTTGTTTTGTTTTTTTTATTATAAATAGAAGTAGTTCTTTTGTTTGTTTTGTACCCTTCTTCATAATAATATAGAAACTTTTCACATATCTTCCTCTGTGTTTATTTTTCTCATTCACAAGCAAGTGTGAGTTTGAGTGTGTGTTTGGGTTGGGGCCTGAACCAACAGCCATCAGTTATTCCAATTTGCATACCAAGCCTGTTTAAATTGGGCCAGTAGTTCTAGTGACACATACCTTTTTTTAATAGGCAACATATCAGATATTTCTTTAGTTTATTGTATTTTATTTTACTTTATTTATTGTTATTTTGTTTTGAATCTAAGTATAGCATTTCATTTCATCATTTGACATCAAAATAGCAAGCATGTAGGTAATAAGCTGCGCCGTCACCCCTTATTGGATTACAAAATCTATCTACTAAATATAAAATCTTGTCCTTTGAAGTCGAGATATTGCTATGGATAACCCGCCAGGGGGCGAAAACATGTTGGTTCTATTCACAAGCTTTAGCATGTTTTTTTCACTTTTTCGTTTCCGCCCTTCTCATTCCTTTTCCAACTACAAACCCATTTTCCCTTAAACCACACAAGCGTGCTTCCCCCCAGCCCAACAAAAGACAAGCAAATCTGCTGGTTGCAGAGTGGATCTCCCTTTCGCAGGGTCCGTAACGAAGTTTTACGGGGCCTCCTAGGCTGAAATCCCGACTCTCCTTAAAATATCCCAGAGAACGTCCCGCACACAGTCATGTCGGTATTTTGACTCCCAGGCAGCTCCTTGTAGTGAACAAATGCTCCCCATATTTATCCAAACAGACCGAACAGGTTTTGTCTTCAGGGTACATGGAAACCATCAACCTGTACTTAAGAATGGCCTTGTATTCGACCGCAGACATGCATTGGTCCAAACCATCAATCGAGATAACGATCAGAAAACCCTAGGAATGAGGACCCTGCAAGCATTTCACTACCGCATTCTTCTGAGGGGATAAACTAAAAACTTCTCCCAGGCTCTCAGTGATTTTGCTAAAAAAAGGCATTCGGCGAAGTCTTCTGAGGCTTTGAGGGGGCAGTGTCCTTATTAGAGAAACCACTAATATCAAAGTCTGCGAGAGAGTCATTTAGGCGTTCAAGGGCCTGCACGTAGTCCGAGTCCAGGCCAACAGCCTCGCTATTACGTAAAATGTGGTCCTGCAACTTCCAAGATTAAGCACTCGACGCCACAAAAGCGTAAACCACAATGCCTTGAGCGGAAAGAAGGCTTAAACCTTCCAAACGAATCGACAGGGAAGCCAATCGCCACTGGAGGTCACCAAAGAACGACTCACCACTTACAACTATGCCTTCAATGGCTTCCCGAAGGCCATTATCAAAACAGGACACCGCATCATCCATCATAGGGAGTTGGCATGTCCATAACCCAAAAGGCAACTTAGCGACTCCCATACAAGACTTAAGCAGCATGAGTAATGTGGGATTGAAAGAGAACCGAGAGAATGTAAAAGATGTATCTTTATTGATCAAAACATTCTTATTACAAATGAAAGGATATGTCCTATTTATACATAGTGAAAGGGTGTGTCCCCTTTGATGTAACCGACACAATGGTTGGTGACTTGGTTCTATAACCGCTATATAAGTAACCAACTAATAATACTTAGGATAAATGATTATACTTAATTAGGATATTATAGAAATCAAGATATTATGTCTAATAAGTTCCTTTTTGGGATCTCGAAGGCACGACAAGAGTTTCATAATGGGATTGAAGCAAAATCGGTGGTTTACGAATTACAGCAAAATCCTGTTCGTGATGGGAGAAGCAGAATCCAAATGTTTCTATAAATGATAGCAATCAATGGTACATTGAAGCCTAATAAAAACATGGTTAAAAGTAGCATATTGAAAAAAAAAGGTAAAGCTGTTATAAATTAAAAAAAATCGTTAATGAATATATGATATTTAGTTATTAACTATTTAGAAATTGTGCAGTAGTGTCATTTTGTAGCTAAAAAACTAAAAAGTACTAAGAGACTCTTAGGGGCCGTTTGACAATTTCTGAATGTGTAAGTGTTGATCTAGTAAGAAGTCTGAATGGTTAGAAGGCTTTAAATGGTTAAGTGCTGACCCAGTAAGATGTTGGGTTTTGCTTTTTTTATCATGTCGTTCGTCGCTCGCTGGAGAAGGCCTACCTCGTTCCTTCAGCTCGGTCGCACTCATACGCAGCATCTGAATCAGTCAAATGTGTCTCGAAAGCTGACCCGTTAAGAGCCTTGGTTAGACCCATGGCTCATTCAGATGTCCCGGCCAAACATCACCTGGTCTGACCGAATCAGACCAGGGCCTCTGACTGCTTCATTCAGATGGAACCAAACATGGCCTTAAATAAAAAAAAAAAAGTTAGATTCATCTAATGGAAGTTAACAAGTAAATAATGTTAAATGACAAGTAAATATGTCAAACTTATAACCCATCAAATAGTCAATTAACCCGAAAACTTAAAATGCTTATGAGTAAAATTGTAAGTTGATAACATCTTTGGTTAAAATCAACACTTAAAAAATATACCAAAATCCTCGTTCTGTATATTACCAAGATAACGACCTACTTTTCTTTCTACTGAATATTGCAAACTACTTGACATTGTATTGTTTTAAAAAAATTATAAGAAAAGAAATCATTAATTATTATATGTTTGTAATAGTTTTTTTTTTAAGTTTAAATATTGCATTTAATATTCAGCAAAATACGAAAATTACATCATAATAATAGAGGGTAGACGGGCAATAGTTAAAATTAATAAAATATAAATTGTGAATGTTAATAAAAGAAAGGTTATGAAATGAGAAAACATGACTCAACAATCTCCAACCTAAGAAAATGACATGACAATCCAACCTTATTCCTAACATCATCCTAAAACCTTCGTTCTAGGATTATTGTACCATCTAAACTTGCCTGATCTCTATACAAATATGCCCCTATTCTTCCATACTTCTTTCATAGTATCATTAAATATTTATCATGGGAAAAACCACAAAAGATTTGACACAACCCGAAGATGAAGAAATCGTTTTCCGAAGCCGTCATCCGTCTGTTCCCGTCCCCGACAACCTCACCTTGCCAGAGTTTGTGCTTAAGGATGCAGAATTGTATCCCAACCACGTGGCATTCGTGGATGCTACCACCAAAAGGTCGTGCACACATGGGGAAGTTGTTAGGGACGTTAGAAGGTTTTCCAAGGGGTTGAGGTCTCTTGGACTACAAACAGGTCATGTTGTAGTTGTCATACTCCCCAATGTCATTGAATACGCGATCGTGGCTTTAGGCGTAATGGCAGCGGGTGGTGTCTTTTCAGGCGCAAATCCATCGAGCCATTCGTCTGAGATAAAAAAACAAGTCGATTTAGCTGAAGCAAAACTAATTGTTACCGATGAACGCACTTACAATAAGGTAAGTTTAATATACTTTATTTAAAATACATTATTACTTCATAAAAATATAAAATTCTGCACATTTTTTACGACGTCAGCAAATAATTCTGTATTAACTACACGAATAGTCCATCTGGTTAACTCGTATTTTCGTTTTCATATTTTCAGTTTTTACAAACCAAGTAACTAATGAATAAGAAAAAGTAATTAATTTAGTCTCCGACCTATTTTCTTTTTTTAAGTAGTGTTAAATAACTAAATTACCCTTACCATAACACCTATCATATTAACGTAGTAGGTAAAGGAACTAGGACTACCGGTGATCGTTATCGGAGAAGAACGAGTACAAGGGACAATCTACTGGAACGAATTGCTACAAACATCAGAGCAATCTAACAACATCGATACCGAAATCGTCGTAAAACAAGATGACCTTTGTGCCCTTCCATTCTCCTCAGGGACAACAGGACTATCAAAAGGTGTAATGCTAACTCACCGTAACATAGTAGCAAACCTATGTTCAACTTTGTTTAGTGTCAACCAAGATTTTATAGGCAAGATAACCATCCTGGGGTTAATTCCGTACTTTCACATATATGGACTCACTGGAATATTGTGTGCTACACTTAGGAACAAAGGGAAGGTGGTTGTTATGGGAAGGTATGATTTGTCCTCGGTTTTGAAAGCATTGATTGAGCATGAAGTACATTTTGCACCTATTGTGCCACCTATATTGTTGGGGTTAGTTAAACATCCTATTGATGAAGATCTTGCTAAGCTTCAGCTTAGATCAGTTATGACTGCAGCCGCGCCTCTTGCACCAGAGATTTATGAAGAGTTTAGAAGGAAATTCCCTCAGATTGAGGTTCAAGAGGTGAGAATGGTCTAAACGAGTCGATCTTGTTTAGCTTACGAGAGCTAGAGTGAGAGTTGGCTCGTTTTGAGTTTTATTTATAACGCTCGAGCTTGGTTGGTGAATGGTTTTTTCAACTTGTAGCACAAAGCTCGAGCTCAGCTTGTGAGTAGTTTTTTCAAACTCAGCTTCGGCTTTTTGACTCGTTTATTATTTATAATAAATTCATAAGTATTGGTAGACTTTTTTTTAAATAAATTTGTAATTAAAAATTATATTAATAATATGTCCATTTTGGTTGGCGAGCTAGATCGAGCTCGGTAAGTGAAGGTTGCGCTTGGGTTCTTTACTACACAAGCTTATTTTCATGTTTGAGCTAAATCTCGGGTCGATTTGAGTTTTTAGCTAGTCGATCTCGAGTATTTAACAAGGCATTTGACTCGTTTACACCCTTAAGAACTGTGTAATTGTTTGATAATATGCAGGCTTACGGGATGACAGAGCATAGTTGCATAACCCTAACTCATGGAGACCCGAACAAGGGCCATCACACGGCTAAAAAACGATCAGTTGGTTGCATACTACCGAATTTAGAAGTGAAATTCGTTGATCCTGATACAGGTCGTTCTCTACCTGCAAACATCCCTGGGGAGATATGCGTTCGAAGTCAATGTGTGATGAAAGGTACACATAAAATGATCATTGTAATGCATGTTATGACCTTTTTTTTTAATTTCAAAGATGTATAAATAGTTTTTATTAATAAAAACCATAACAAATTACAAGTGGATGGTTGGTAAACGGGAAACAAGCTGCCCGCTGCCCCCTTTTGTCTCACAACTAAGAAATCTTATGCTCTTATTCATTCTTTTTTCAACAAGGTTACTACAAAAATGAGTCTGAAACGGCTCAAACGATTGACGAACGTGGTTGGCTTCACACTGGGGACATTGGCTACATTGATGATGAAGGCGATGTGTTTATTGTGGATCGTTTGAAAGAGCTAATTAAGTACAAAGGATTTCAAGTAAGGGATTTATTTTATATAATTTGAACATTATTCAAGTTAAATTAAGTAACAATATGGTTTTAATTTGTTTGATTTAATAAAGGTTGCACCTGCTGAATTGGAGGGAATACTTTTAGGACATCCTTCTGTCAAAGATGCCGCAGTCGTGGGGTAACTAAACTTATTACAATTATCGCCTCCGTCAACACCATTGTCATTGGTACTATCGTTACTAGCCGCCGTAAAAGCAAATATAGCAGTGAACCCATTTTGATACTTTTTAAAAAACAATACATTTTGATGAGAGCTCATTACCACCGGTTACCCAAAGCGACCATTTTAACGTGCTTAAATCGAATTACTTATTATTGACATGTGTAGGTTGCCTGATAAAGAGGCAGGGGAAATACCAGGGGCAAATGTGGTAATGAGCAAAGATGCAAAAGAGAGCGAAGAAGATATGATGAAGTACGTAGCAGATAATGTGGCACAATACAAGAAGGTGAGGGTGCTTCATTTTGTTGACGAAATACCCAAATCACCATCAGGCAAAATCATGAGAAGACTCATTAAACAGAATATGTTGGAGAATATTACCAAATCTCTCTACACAATAAACCAAGCATAAAGTACCTATTTGCTAAAAGTGACAATTGAATTACTTTTTTTTAACGGTTAATTTCTTGGTTCCGTGCGAGACTTGAACGAAGACCTCACATTCAAGTGTGTTAAAAGGCTTTACCTTGCCAATGGACCACCAAGGGCCAACCCCAATGGTGACAATTAAATTACTTTTTTTTCATACCAATTATTACTATGTAATGCATTATACTTCAATAAATAATTTAAGACAGTTTTAACTTATAAATTTAATCTTCTCAGTTTTTTTATTTTGATTTTAAAAATATTAATCGTTTAACCTTTTAACTTTTATACAACTCAAATATGGATTAGTTTGTTAAATGAATTAGACGTGTTAGACGAAGGGTTACCTTCCTATTAAATAAGATAGACATATTGATTTAAATTTAAGACCTATTTAGTTTTATGTTGTGTTTGAAACATGATTGTAAAAGAGAGTGAGCCGAGCTATGGCTCTTCTACACTCGATTCAAACTTTTAACCAATCGATCTCAATAAATCCACATATGGCTTGACTCGTTTACAACATTGGTTCAAGATTACCACAAGTAACTCTTATAACACGTTAAATGATTTAAATAATAAAATCATAATAACAAACTTTTTTGATAAAATAGTGTAAATAATTCATATTTTGGCCTCATGGAAGAGTCGAAAAGCCAAGCTACATGAAGCAAGCCCATCCACTTATTCAAATCAATGTCTTGTTATTTACACAATTATGAACCCCAAGTGAGTCCATGTGTGGTGAGTACACCTTCACATTATTAAACGGACATCTGTACTGATTATAACTCACCCGTCACTGTCACTCCCTTTTCGTTAAATTGCGTTTTGGCCTGTATCGAACTACAATAATACAATTGCTGCCCCAACTTCATAATTTGTAACTTATTTATATTTTTTACTTGATTTACTTTTTATGTTAAAATGTCATAAAAGAATAATTATTATACTTCATTATCTCTATCCAACTTTATTATATATTGCAATTAAAAATCAACGATCAACATCATATGTGATATGTTAGCACAACTGCACAACCATTCTAAATAGAGTGGACAAAATTTTGTTAATGAGGTGAAACATTGTCTCGTAAAGTTTATTTATTCATTTTTAATGTAAAAATTTATTCCACCTTTATGATTAAAAGAAAATATTTATGTTGGCACTTTTTTCATGTTTGAAATGTGACTTTGTCAAATTTTGATAAATTGAATGGATAACAAGTCAACATGTTATCGTTAACATTTATGTATCTTTTATGTCATTTTAAAGAATCTTATACAATAGAAATGAGTTAACGAAAATATTCATGTGAAATTAAAAAAAAAATGTTAGTGGTATTAACCTTATTCTTTGTTCATCCATAAATCCATAATCCCTCTTGATGCTTAGAATCATATGAGTATTAAGTCATGACATGACTCGTGAGTATTGATGGCTTTGAACTTAAATACCCATTACGTGAGTATTGAAGGCTTTGAAATTTTAAAGTCAAGTTAAATAACTTTACATGGTTGAGATTTTAATTAAAGGTAAAGGCTTTACGTAAAAGAATGTAACACTTCATCTGTAACCCGGGTCAGGGCCGTCTCCGAAAACTGTAAAAAAATTTTGGGCATGGGGCCACAACAATTAAACCGGGCCCATATATTTTAAACCCAATCATGAAATATAAAAACTCACTATAAAAAATCCGGGCTTACAGCTGGAAGTCTGTAATGTTTGGTGTTGGTTGTGTAAACGGTAAACTTTTTTGCCTTTTAAACCCTCGTTTTGGGTTGGCTTTTCTTTGCTAGGTTTAAAAATTTAGTGATTTTTCGTCTTATTAGGTAGGTAAATGTTAAAGAAATGATTACAATAGTCCACAACCCAAATATATATATATAAAAACTTCAAAAAAAAAAAACTTCGGGCCCCTAGGATTTTCGGGCCTGGGGCCGTCGCCCGCGCCGCCCCTACTAAGGGCCGGCCATGACCCGGGTAATCATGCAGATTGATACAATTTTTGGCGGAAGCAAAACACAACTTTCATTAAAACTTATAACATCTAAGTACAAAGCCTTATTTATTTATAATGTTCAACCTCTAGCAACTTTCAGGTCTTTATGAATCATGTGGTCGTGTTGATAGCCGAAAGACAAGGAAGTACATGCACCGATCGGACTTAATGTCCCGATTGCTAAATGTGAAGACTTGATGCAAAACAACTATCAAGCGCGGGGTCTCACTGGAAACACCCTCTCTATTACTACGGGGTAGACGTAAGACTGCCTACATATTACCCTCCTCATAACATATTTTAGTTTTGCTATTGGTGAGATTTACTAGTATGATGATGACGATGAACCTCTAGCAACTTCCAGGTATTCATACAGTAAAATCTCTATAAATTAATAATGTTGGGACCGCTTTATTTTATTAATTAATAATTTATTAATTTAAAAAGATTTTATACATGACCTTTAAATTTCCAAGTCCAATATATATTCACAAATTAATTCAATTTGTTTTTGAATAACTTGATAAGTAAAGGCTAGTTTTATGGTAGCAAAAAGTGAATTACAAAAACAAGTTTCATGGCACATTTCTTCTCCATCTACATTAAAGATGGTTTAAGATATTGATTGAAAATTTTTAAAATCATATCACGTATCTCCTAAAAAAGTTATTATCATTTAGTAATTGCTAATTTATAGTTTCCTTAGGACCAATATATATACATTGGGATTTCAAAAAGTTATTATCTTATTATTTTATCGACTGAGGTCCAATTTTGTACTGGTCCCAAGTTGGGACTAGACAAATTATTAATTTTATCGAGTATTAATTTATAGAGGTTTTACTGTATGTGACTTTTTGTATAGGCGTAAAACTCTTTTTCATAATCCCGTCTAGGCACTCTTGAGACTATTCGATATTTGCTTCAACATCACCTACAATTCTGAAAATAGACGTTTTGACATATGGAAACTTTCTCTAAACCCTTATTCGTTTTATTTGGAATTTTCGACAATAGAATATTGCATGAAAACATTCTACCCTTTCTCACGATCACGTGACACATCTGTTTTTAGATGTTGCTGTCTCTTCTTGTTCGGCTCGACCAACGATATTCGCGAAAGATTATAGGCTACAATCAGTTGATAATAATATTGTATTACCAAAGAGGGGTAAAATGTAGATATCTTCATTTTCAATATCACTCATTTTGTAGAAATTAAGCATAGAAATTTTTAAATAAAGATAAAAGTTATGGTAGATATTGTGTGAGTAGTGGTAGATATAAAGAGAAATTTTAAAGATTACGATTTATTTTATCAATTCCAACATCTACGTCTTGATCTAGAATCCGGATTTCGTACCCGGACCCCCTACCTGGGACACCGATGACCGTGTACCCGGCTTGGTCTCGAGTGGCATCCAGACCTCTCTAAGTTTTAAAATTCTATATATAGGCTTTCAAAGTAACGTTAGATATTAAAGAGGGGCCAAAATGCAAACTCCATATAGTTTTAACCTTTCTTCTTTCCACACAATTTACACACAGTAAAAAAAATAAAAAAACCAACACACTTTGTTTCTATCTCTAACTTTCTTTCTCTCTCTAGCTTTCCTGATTTGGTAAAGCGAAAACCCACACATTTTCTTCATTTTTTCATGGAATGATGCTGCAGACACTTCTACCCATGATCGGTAACCTCTCATTTTACCATTTATAACACACACACACACAGTCACACAAACACACTTAATTAAACAGATTATTATATAACAATAATAATAATAATCATAATTACCCATTTTGCCCTTGTTTTCATTCATCTCAAAAGCTACGTTTCCTGTTTTGGAAACCCTAATTTTGGTAATACACACTGTTTTACTTTTATTTTACATTTTAATTAATATTATTAGTTAAGTTAATAATTAATATAATGATTGTTTGTAATTGTTATTTCCTACATTTTGTGTTTGTGAATTTTATTAATGAATAAATATTAGTTGTTATTGGCTACATTTTGTTTTTTTATGGCTTTTGCTGGAAAATGACATTACTTGGACTCAAAACTGTGTCGTTTTGCTATAAGTTCATAGTTGTTTTGTATGCTTTGTATATGTGCTTGGGGACCATCATGTTGTTGATAAGATTTTATTTGGATTTTGGACAAGGATGATTATGCTGCTAGATACACCGCATAGGTTCTCGAGATTATTACAGAACACTAAATTATTTCGAGAACAAAAACAATAAATCTAAATTGTTTTTATAAATTATTCATCAAAATAATTTGTTCTTATGGTTTTTATTAAGCTACATATGGCACAGCTTGTTGCTCGCTTACCCATTATCCAGATGTAACTTGGTTTTTAATAAGTAATTAAAAGTTAAAACCAAAAAAAAAAAAAAAAACAAAAAATCAAACAAGTTTATTCATAGTTTTATTTTTAAATATTAGGGCGAGGAAATAAGCATGATATATATTTAATACATAGATTTTATTCTAGATTTTTTTAAGATTCAAAAAAATTAATGGTTTATGATATTATACGTGTTCTTGTAGAAAGTTGTGTTAGGCTTTTTCTTACAAGTCTAAATCAATTTTTTTTTTATAAATTTATTCATCAAACTAATTTGTAAGTATTATTTTTAATATATAAGCTACACATGTGTAGTTATATAAATTAACGAAAAAATCAAACAAATATGGTCATAGTCTTCTTTTTTTAATGTTTGGTGAGAAACAACAAACATTACATTTATTACATTTTCTTTTACTTTTAGATTTTTATGATTAAAAAAATAAATGGGTAATAAACGAAAAATCAATGAAATTTAGTCGGTCTTTTTTAACGTTTGGGTGCGAAACAATTGACGTTACATTTATTCCATTTTCTTTTATTTTTAAGATTTAAAAAATAGTTCATCTGCAGGTGGGCAGGTGTTTGTATTTGATAGATTAGGATTTGCAATTCAGAAAGGGGTAGTGGCGTAGCTTGTTGCTTGTCTGCCTTTTATTTTGGTGTAACTTGGCAAGTTTAAGAAATGAAATGAATTTTCAATTAAAAAATAATAAATGCTTTATCTTGTTTTGGGTGAGAAACAATAATATGTGTTAGGTTTCTTCTGCATGTATATATATCCAAGAATATGCTACTTGGTTAGCCTGCATTATATGTGGGTAAAAAAACTAAAAATGAAAGAAATAGTGAGATATGCTATATTTTTTATTGTTGCAATATCCTACCATAGTATTAAATTTCTAGCCATTTAATGAAAAATGTACTACATTTTGTCATTAGTGATAAGTGCAAAAGAGTCCTTATTATTAGGATGTATGGTTATATTTGTAACTTGTAGCTTGTTGGTATGTTGTGAACCATTATTTGGTTGCTACTGTTTAGTCTTATTCACTCTGTACTTTGCATATGCTGCCCCTTTGGAAGAATGGGTTATGTGTCCTTTTTTTTCTTTTCTTTTTTCATGTCTTGCAATTATTGGTGTAAATAGAATAAAACAAAACAGTTGAAAAAAGAGGTACTTCACTCACCATATTATCATGAATTAGCTATACTTTTTATATGTGTCATTTTAATAGAGGGCAGCCATAAAGCTAGCTTGCAGCCTTGCAGGACTTTTGGGAATATTATTATTATTAGTATCCATACTTTACATATAATTGGTATTCATTTCATTTATCATTTGTTGAACTAATGAACTCCATTTGCATTATATGTTTAATTAATTAAATGATTGTTTTGATTACAGTTTAACTTTATCTATCTTGTTTTTCAGCTAGTTGAAACAGTTTGAGCTAATTATCTTACCAAAATGGAGTGGAATACAAAATTTGATTGGGAAAATCTTGACATTGATGGGTCATCTTTTAACTTACCAGACGTTATTGGCGGTTCGGTGTCTGACATAGGGAACAATTCGTCAACGAAAAGCTCAATATCAGCTTCTACTGAGTCATCATTCAAAGATGGTATCAAAAGATCTAATAATTCCTCCTTTGAGGGATTTGGATATTTTTCTGATTGTTATAACAAAAACAAAGATGAATATGGTTCGGTTTGCTCCGGTGAACCGTTTATTGGTTTGAAACTTGGTAAAAGAACATACTTTGAGAATAGTTATCCCAAAAACAACAAAACATCTTCTGTTTTGGATGTTCCTGTATCACCTGTTGTATCTACAGGGAAGAAAGTCAAATCATCATCATCGGGTCAAAGTACACCGGTTTCTAGGTGTCAAGTTGAAGGGTGCAACCTTGATCTTTCGTCTGCTAAAGAATATCATCGAAAACATAAAGTATGTGAAAGTCATTCCAAATCGCCAAAAGTTATCGTTGCTGGTCTTGAACGGCGTTTTTGCCAACAATGTAGCAGGTTAGCTTATGAAGTTTACATTTACTTATTGAAATATATTAGCACATTTGTCCTTTGATTTGTTCAAATAGATGTTAGTAGTAGCAACTTCTTTTTATGGGTCGAAATGGTTGTTCACGAGCCGAGCCGAGCCGAGTGAGGGTCTGCTCGAACTCGGCTCGAATTGAAATCGAGCGGCTCGCCTCAGCTCTGTCCGAATTTAATGAAATGAGGAGAAAAACATTGCTCGAACTCGCTTGGTTTACAACCAAGCAGCGTGATTTTGATTAGTCTCGCTAAGTTTCAATTTTAGAATTATAATTTAGTAAAAGATTTTAAATGTAAAGGTCACCATTGTCAATATATCATTCAGTCAAGATACTGATACAAATATAAAATTGTTTTGTCCAAAAAAAAAAACAACAACTTAAGGTTCAAACATCTTCATCAGCAAAATCCCTTTTCGGATCAACGGATACAACCTGTTAAACCGAACAATTGTAAACAACTAGTCACAATATGTTAAAACGGGTCAAGTTGGGTTGGGTTGACGGATACACTTTTTTTCTTCGAAAGCTAAAATTTAGTCCCTTAACAAATCATTGTGTAATTACTAATTAGCCCGTAGAAAAATTAAGAGTATAACATGATTGGCAAAAAGGTAAAAATACACTGCTGTACGATTTAAAAGTTCTGCAGAAAAAAAAAGGTTTTTAAAAGTTACTTTTTTCAGAAAAGTGTTCACCCTTTTGGCCACTAAAGATTTAAAAAAAAAAAAATTCAAATCTACTTATTTATAAGTAAATGGATCCACTAAAGATTTAAAAAAAAAAAATCAAATCGACGTATTTATAAGTAAATGGATCCAAATTGCCACTTAAACGCAACGATCTATAATTTCATGAAATTTTGCAGGTTTCAGAGTATGTCAGAGTTTGATGAGGATAAAAGAAGCTGCCGAAAAAGACTCTCTGACCATAATGCCCGTCGTAGGAAACCTCAATATGAGCCATCACGATATAACTCAACAGACCCTTATTCGCTATTTTACACTAATGAATCCATGGATGTGATGACTCACTCTAGAGGTGTCCAGCTGTCAGAGGCGCTGAACACGTCAACCATTGCTTGCAATAGGTTAGTGCCATCCAAGGGTACCCGAGCTGAGATTTTTGATCAAGGTCAGTTAATTTATTTATTTTTATTTATAAACGTCGGTGTCTATTATACGCTACTTGATTAGTAATAATTTTTTGAACTCAGAAACTACTAACCATATGTTAGCTAAATTTATACAGGCATACTATACGAAATGAAAACAAATTTGTAATTTTTTTACTTATTTTAACTACCAACTATGAATTAGGCGCCATATAGAACCATCTTAATTTTATTATGGGTTTTAGCGAACAACCTCAGTTTAACTGATTTTATCAGATGTGATGACATGCTTATGAGTTATGCAGAGATATATACTTACATTATTACATCTCAAATATGCGATAACTTCAATTTCAAAAACAAATCTTATAAACGAAGTAGAAAGTTGTATGCATTCCACCTGTTTTGACCCGGCCATTCCCCTTTGTAGCTTAGTTTTTATTTGATTTGTTTGAGATAAACAAGGCCCAAATCAACGCACTCTAACTTAATGGTAAACAATAACCTAAAAAGTGGATTGAAGTCCTAAACTTGGCAAAAACATCATCATATGCAGATTTCACATTTTTTTTTGCAGATGCAGTCGATATTCGACGTGCTCTCTCTCTTCTGTCAAACAATACATGGGGTTCATTCGAGCTTGACCATTCCATGCATGCAACTGGTCCCACCATGGTTCAACACGGGTTGCATACGGTTCATCAAGGTTCACATCTTAATTCTCAAGATTACTGGCAGGCTAACCAACAGCCAACTGATCCCCACATTCAGATAATGAAATCATCATACGAAAACTCGTTTCATTTCCAACACAATGGATGATGTATTTGAAGCCCTGAATTTCATTTCTTAGATTATGTTTTAGACTTTAAAGAGGAAATCATTATTGTGAAGACCCTGTCTTTTATATAGACCATGGAGAAATCTGGTTGGTTAAGCCAGTAACTGTGTGATTATTCTCAGCTTATCTGAACCTGTGATTGCACTTGGTATGCTTTAAATTTTTAATGTGTAAGTTCAAATTTTGTATATAGGGGTGTCTACCAGAAGTGTGCTTGAGCATATAAGCGTCGAAACCGGACATACAGCAACAGTTCTGTACTAGTTTTGAAACATTTCTGTCCCAAACCGCACCACGAATCAGTCTCAAACTCTGAACGGCTAGTTTAGAACGTCGTTTATAAAAGTTCAGATTGGTTTGTGAGTAATTCTTCAAGCTTGAGTTAGGCTCGGGCTCAATTCGCTTATTATTTATTAATTAATCTCATTATTTTTATCTCAATTATATTTATAATGTAATGTATTTATATACAGGGGTGCAGCTCTTAAGGGGCGGGGAGGGGCCCCCCTCTGAATTTTCGGTGATAAGTTCCGATTATATAGTATTCGTATAGAATTTTTTTTGGTATATAAGGTTTCGATCCCCCGATACTAGTGACTTCCGACCCCCGAAGTTTCGGGTCAAGCTTCGCCACTGTTTATATATATTAACTAGAAATTGGTTTAACTATATAGATAACAAGCTCGTCTAGATTTGCAAGTATAGTCAAGCTTTGTATACAAAACTCATATTCAATCTTGTTTGTAAAGTGAGCACAAATTTAAGCTTATGCTTGTCTAAGCTTGACTTGATTCAAGTGTTTAGGATGTTGATCGTGAGTTAGTTATAAGTGACTCGACTATGGACAAAAAATGTTGTGTTTTTTTTTTTTTTTTTTTTTTTTTTTTTTTTTGCCCTAGACAATCCAGGGGTAGTAATCATGAAGCAACATTGATGAGTATAAGAGTTTATGAGCACATGTACATTTATTGTGTTCCAAAGAAAATGGGCTATTTGTGACTATTAAAGTCTTCATCTGCCAACTATTATTTTTCATCAACAGGCTAAAAATGCAAAATCCTGAAAATACCCCCACAAAAATAATATCAACTGTGATTGACAATTTGACATTATGACATGAAGATTCTGCAAGTTAGCTTGATCCTACATCCAGTGAACTCTCATCATCAACCAATCCCATTATGACACCTCATTTTCATCACTTGAACCCTCACGAGATTAATTTAATTGTGACGGTATTCTAGCGAACCCCCACGCTTCCCGATGCATATCCACTTTGTCTATTCCTTCTAACGGTCGCATTCTCCGTTTAGAGTTGGTTTATGAACTTGTGGAACCCCCATCTAGCTAGATCAAAGTGGTTTTCTTGTTGAACCCAACAAGCCCATTGAAGCGTCTAGCGAAACGCCCCAGGTGGCGGGTGGCCTAATCCCTAAAGAATTGACTTTATTCAAACAATTAGTAATAACTAGTAGGTAGAGGCAAAACTATCGTTTTGCCCCCTGTTCACACATGAAATTACATGTGTGTCATCCATTCACACACTATTGCACCGTCAGTTTTGCTTTAATATATATATAATAATGTTTGAAATAATTTTATATATATTACAAGAAACTTTAGTTGGATGGGCGCCTCGACAACTTTGACAGGCCCCATCCGATCTCCCTTCTGCCATGTCAAATCCACACCAAAAATCATCAATTTTGACTATTGTCGAGTGATAAGAATTTTGACTATTGCCGAAGAGTTGGCAACAGTATTACCGCGCGGCAACCCTAACCGAGCACCCCTTACCGAGAGGTACCCGTCCCCCCGGAGTATATCATATGTATTGCAGAAAAAAAAATCTTTAAAAAAGAAAAAAATAGTCTAGATGTAGATGTAATGATGAAATGGTTATTTATATTTTATATTATATTTTATTCAAGCTCTTCTTTTTCTAATTACACCTCTTCCCAGTGGTTTTCTTATCATCATCATTCCTCCCCTTCCTCTCCATCTCTCTGATCTTTCTCATCGTCAATCGATAAACCAAGTTATATGTATTTATATGAACACTGAAGCATTTTTCGCACGTTTATTTGCGATTCAGTTCGTCCCACATCGACTCAGAAGATAAAGTTAGAACTGCTTTAAATAGTAGAGCTCCCCACTCATCATCGTCCCTTCGGGGACATCCGATAAAATTGGAACGATACAGAGAAGATTAGCATGGCCCCTGCGCAAGGATGACACGCACAAATCGAGAAATGGTCCAAATTTTTTTTCTTCCATAAATCCGTTCGTCTTCGCCAAAATCTTAATTTCAACTTTTGCACTTCATCACTGTCGTTATAATGATGTGAAATTTTAAGCTATTTCTGCTTTCTAGAGTTTGTGAGGTTATCGTTGTGAATTTTATGTCTGCTTTGTTAACAAAAAAGTAGTACAATTGCAACTTTTATGCTCAGGAGTCAGGTCTATCAATTTTTTTTTTGTTTGTTCAAAGTCACTTTTTCTTGTGATGCAATTTGGTTATGTTTGAATTTCAGTTTCTTACTTTAGTTGTGTATACACTTGGCACTAGGGGCGGCAATTACTGACACGACCCGAAAACTGTCACACCCTCAAATCCACTTGCGGAGTTTTACCGCGAGGCGCATGACAAACCAGGATCCAAGTCAATGATCACAATAAACAATACTAAATGAATTTCAAAAAACATAGTTCAAAAATCTTAAACATCAGCGGAAGCTAAATATCGTTACATAACAAAATTAAACCAAATGTTCAATGTTCAAAAACCATGCGACTCTAACTAGACGCCGTGCAGACGTGTGCGCCCTAGTTCCATTTTGCTACCTTAGCGACCTGAGAAAACATGTAAGAGTTTACGTCAGCACAAAAATGCTGGTGAGTTTACAGGTTTGTAATCAAAGTTCCAAGTTCAACCTGTCCATACTATAACAATTGTAAACCAAGTACGCTAGCTAGGCGCATGTTCCATTACTACTACGATTGGAAAACCATTACTAACTCGCAAACCAGATGTTGTGCCCGAATAGTAAACCTGTTCCTGTTTGAGACAATATGCACCCGCCCGGCGCTCCATGCCGACGGGTGGGGTTGGTCACTCCCAATAGCGCTATTCACATTTCCCCGTTGTGCAAACCAGCACATTCATGGTTCCCCCCGGGACTTCCAAAGATCGTATAGTAAACCGTTTGAAAACCCATAGTATGACAGTTGTTACCAAATAGTTGTTTAACACATGTTTTCTCCCCCAAAAAGTGAAAACCAAGTAAAGTGGGGCCGTAAACTCACCTTAGGTTGCGTTACTTCAGATAACAGAATAAGTCAACAAGCTATGCTAGCCCCGTAAAGCGGCGACCTAACATATGACAGTTACAAGTACTTAGACTAATAACCCGTAGGTTAGTTAGTCCCTAGATGTCCAGACCATAACCAAGTTTGTTTGACAACACGTTTACTGTTAACATGACCAAATGTACAAGACTCGACATCCCATTGGTGACCCGAGACTTCCCGTGTTACACTAGTATTCACAAACACATAATCTTGCAGTCACACTTAACATACGTTAAAGTCCAACAAGTTCTAGCACATAGTTCAATTAACACATTATTGACCCGAACACATGTTACCGAGTTATTAGATATGTTACGGGGTTCCTAGCATGTTCCTAGGTGTCAAAACGGGTCTCGGAATGCTAAAATACACTTACTGCAGCAGTACAGGCGATTAGGAAAAGTCAACTAGCAATTACGTTGGTCAACAGGCAATTAGGAATGCTAATCGCCTATACAGTAGGCGATTAGGGTCATGTGGTATGCTAATTTTTGAGTTTGTAGGCGATTAGGGTCATGTGACATGCATTTCAGAACTTATCAGGCGATTAGGGTCATGCAGCATGCAAAAACACACCATATCAGGCGATTAGCATGCTAATCACCTACAGGGTAGGCGATTAGCCCCTTCTGGTAGGCGATTAGCCTGCTAATCGCCTATCCCTTAGGCGATTAGCCCTGCTAATCGCTACCTGCAGGTCTGTTCCGGTTTTTCGCGCGTTTAACACTCCAAATCAAACCTAGAACGTGTGTAAACCTCCAATATCGATCAAACAAGTATCCTAAACATGTTTAAACCAAAATACATCGTTTAACCTTGTTCTAGCAGTCCTGGATGCAATCATGATTCTAAAACATAACACAAGTATCATGTAATCATCACATTAACATGCATAAACATAACCTAATGAACAATAAATCAGATTTCCACATCATACCATCATCATAAATCAGTAACTACCCTAATATCATGTTAACAACCCTTCATGAATCTCAAAAATCCTATCTTTTAATTAAAACATACACATACAACATGCATAATCTCTAGAAATCATATAATAACGATTATCAACGATTTTCAGAAGACACAATTGTTTATGAACAGGTCTGGACCATTAGGGATTCAATAAAAACATTAGAAAAGATTGCATGGATGGAAACCACACCTTAAGATTGTGATTGATTGATGAAATAGGCTTGAAATCAAGTTGTTTGATCCAAAATCGTGTTCCAGAGGTTGTGTGGGTGTTGGGACGAGTTGTGGGGCGACTAGGGTTGATATTATGAAGTTTAGGAGGTCAAGTATTGTATTTATAGTCGTTTTTAGTCGTAACCCACGTTGCAGGCGATTATGGTTCAGTTGCAGGCGATTAGGGTTGCTAATCGCCACCCCCTTAAGCGATTAGCCCCATAATCGCCTAACATGCAAGGCTACTCGTCACCTGGGCATGCTACTCGCCCCCTAAATGCCTCCCTATAGGCGATTAGCTCACCCTAATCGCCTATAGGGTATGGTTCCAAGTATTTTGCGCGTTAAACCCCGTTTTAACATATGTTAACACATTTTCACATACTGACAAGTCACATAATGATTGTAAACACATAACACTTGCAAATAAACACATTCACACTCGTTCACCAATTCCCGGGACTCGAGACTTGCATGTTCCCTATGCTTTGACGATTCTCCGAATCGTCACCCCTTGTACACTTGGTTAATGACTGACATCTAACGATCCTCTAGGCCAACATCTAATGATTCCCTAGACTCACATAACAGTTCCCGAACCATAACCCGACTCAACTAACCCAGTTAAGTACAGAATACGCGTGACTCGCTAAGGTAGACTTTAATCTAGACGACGTTGTTAACCTGAATTTGCCGGGTGTCACAAAAACCGACCCGAACCTGACAAGAAAAAAATAGATTTGGGTCAACTAACACGACTCGTTTAAAAAAACGGGTCGGGTTCGGGTCAACTAACATGACCCGTTTAAAAAAACGGGTCGGGTTCGGGTTGACACATAAATAAAATGGGTTGACCCGTTAACCCGTTTAAGTATTTAGAAAAAAAATAAATTATATTTTTGTTTTTCTTTTTCCATTTCTATTTACATGGTTAGTTATAATTGTGTTATTTTTGGCATACTATATTATTTATTTGTCACACTTATATACTCACCATTAAACATTTTATTAATAACCCGCTTCCAACCCAACAACCCGCTTATAACTCATGAACATGTATTACTCATTTAAAAATATGGGTTAAACGGGTCGTCTTCGGGTTGACCCGGATTTTATGTGGGTCGGGTTAGGGTTGAAATATTTGACACGAATAATAATATGGGTCGGGTTCGGGTTGCACATTTCAACCCATCAACCCGCAACCCATAAACCCGCCAACCCATCAACCCGACACGATTGACACCCCTACTTTGCACCTTGTTTGCCTGTTGTTTGTACTCGAGCCAGGTGTCTCTCTCCGAATGAGCAGTCTAGTCTCTCTGTCTCTAGAGCGGGAAGTAACATTTGTTTACATCCCACCCTTTCATAGGGTGAGATCTATAGGTGTGTCAATTTTGTTTTGAGCTAAGGGGGAGGGGCATCACCGGAAAAAGTCATAGGTACCTCATTACCAGCACGGTAACACCGCCGTCATCAGTGCTGATAGGGGTCTGGTAAATCAAATATGGGTTCTTCTTACCGTGCTGGTTCTAGA
This sequence comes from Ambrosia artemisiifolia, assembly GCA_032199755.1. Classification (NCBI taxonomy): domain Eukaryota; kingdom Viridiplantae; phylum Streptophyta; class Magnoliopsida; order Asterales; family Asteraceae; genus Ambrosia; species Ambrosia artemisiifolia. The sequence goes on along the minus strand of CM063518.1, from coordinate 1,755,665 downwards.
GGAGAGAGAGAGAGTGAGAAATGTATTATTAAAAAAATAAGTGGTGTAGGTGGGTTCAAAGGAGAGAGATAGTGAGAAAAATATTATTAATATTATTATTATATATGTGTGAAAATAATTAATTATTGGGTAAAGAACAGTGGATTGTTGCCTCTAAAAAACGGTTTCAGTGAAGGAAACAATGAAGTGATGTGCCAGTGCAGAATTGGTTGAAACGGGTAGTGCCCCCTACCCCTAATGGACTATACAGAAAAGTGGCCGGATTTTGAACTAACTAGAACGAAATCAATAGTTAAGGGTCACCGATGCTTGCGGCTTATCTTTATAAGACGATCTTCTAAACTTGTACTAACATGTTGAACCAGTAAACCATTTGGTTTTCAAATCGTTACCTATTTACCGTTTATATCAGTTTACATAGTAACTAAGTTTCTGATGACTTTTTTTGAGCCGCATATGTTTACTTTTGTTATTGCCAATACTCAAAGTGTATCTAAGTACACAATTATTGTACTTTAAGTTATAAATAATTTTAAACTCCTTTTAATGGCATTTTACACTTATAATCCGTCCCAAATATGGAATGGAATGTTATTATGAAATATTAAGTTATGGACTTTATAATAAATTGGTTTATTATAAAAGAGGTATTAATAAATAATACAAGGGGGCTTATTGTAGAATTATGTTTTATAAAAGGAGGTTTAAGGTGCAAACCCTAACCACTCTTCTGATAAAACATAAACTCCTCCTCTCCCTCATATAAGTTTCGGCCACCACAAAGGACTGTCGCCTCCTTGTGTGCCACAAACAACCACCCACCGACTTCCTCCTTGTGCCCGGTTGCTCTTGGTTGGTTCGTGCTCGGTTGTGAACTTCCTACTAGCGAGGATTCGTTGTAAACCGCGTGTTACAATTCCGGTGTAGTCGTCAAAGGTTGATTACTAAACCCCTTATGATTGTTTATCTTATTTATTTGTTTATACGCATATAACCTTGATCGTGATTGGGAATATTTTTTAATTTGATTAATAAATCAAACATAATACTTATATATATAAATCGGCCCTTATGTATATTGTATATATAATCGATTTTGTTTAATATATAAACCGGTTCCGCTTCGTATTTGATACAATGATTTCCAACATGAACATATTACAGCTTTTTGCCCGTTTACCCATTATCTAGATGTAACTGGGTTTTTATTGTGGAATTAAAAGAAAACTAGGTTGATTTAAAAAAAATGAGAAAAATATATCAAATATACAATTTCAAATAAAAAATATCTTAAAGTCGTTAAAAAAGACACACCTCAAATTTTATCAATATCTTTATCAATCTATGTCTAGTATATAAATACATCAATTATAGGAGAATTCTGAAATTACAAGCTCAAGTTCAACTCGACTCATTTACACCCTTACATCTATATATTAGCAAAACACAAATTTTAAGAAATGAAGTATTATCAAACCAACAAAATAACATAAAAAAACAAATTTGACATGGTCTCAAACAAAGCATAAATAAACATCAAACAAGTGTAAGTCATTGTGACAAACCATGGACAACATAACAACACTGTGCCACACAAAAAACAAAGTTCAAAGATAATTAAGTCTTCTTTGTGCCCCAACTATCTAAATAATATCTAGACATAGAATACACTTTTTGAAGACACTACTAACAAGAATATCAAAGGTATCCAAGTAGATCGTAGAATCCCAGGTGCCTTGTACTTGAGCGCGCGTGATGATCCTAACGCAGAAGTTGTAGATGATGGTGTTCTTCCGGATGTTGGAGGAACGATGGTAGCATTGTTGGTGAATATGGAGGCATCAGGTGAATTTGGTGGTAACTTCAACAACCCTGATATCATGCACATGTACATGTAACGTGTTAGATGCCTTTGTGTTTCATGATAGCTATTATTCAAGTCTAAAGTAAATTGAAATAAGGTTCACTTCTAAACAATTGAGTAACATCGACTAACACCATTAAAAACTAATGAGCCAAAAATAAATTTGAAAAGGGTAGATTAAAAGTAATCCTTCGCTATATAACGATGTATTACCAAGTACCAACAATCATATTAGCGTTTGCTATTTAGAAAGCGGTGGCGGCGCAACTTGTTGCCCGTCCTCCCGCTATATTAATGTAATTTTCTCAGTCATGTAATGAAAATTTAAGAATTACCGTAAAAAAATGGATAACCAAATTTACCGATGATAATGCAATGTAATTAATCGTCAATGATGTATACTCGCCTAAGTTTTGGTGACTGTTAACAAATAGTCATTTAATATACGGAAAAGTCTTAACGATATAAATGACGCAAAGAAATGGATACGATTCAACCACATGGGTCGTATGTAACAAGACGTTAGATTAGGATAAAAAGGTTGCAAAGAATGTCGACATGATCCCCACCAAATGTCGTTTTCTTGGTGTGAAGCACAAGTGCACAACTACTACACTATTATTGACACCATTTTTATTTTTTCTCAAAACATTGAAGGTTATAGCCCAAAACAAATATGTAACGTTTGATCACCCGCCAGTTACATGAGCAAAAACCTTCAACGCCACAATCATAGTGTTAGTGGTGTAAACGAGCTGAGCCCAAGCCTGACTGGGCTCGAGCTTGGCTCGATTCAAGCCTAATACTTTGAGCTCGAGCTCAGCTCAAAAGTAAAACCCAAGAGCTCGAGCTCGGCTCGAAATAATTTTAGAACAATTTCAAAGAAGCTAAAAACTCGGCTCGAGCTCGCTTTCATAGCTTAAACGAGCCAAAGCTCGGCTCGCCAATGTTAAAATTTAGGTATACTATATAAACAAGCCAAAGTTTGGCTCACCAATGTTAAATATTAGCTCGCTTTCATAGCTTAAACGAGCTAAAGCTCGGCTCGATAACTAAACGAGTCATTTTCAAGCTCGAGCTCGGGCTCATTAAAGCTCGGCTCGTTCGAGCTTTTTACCGATCCGATCCCGAGTAGCTTTCGAGCCGTTGCGCATCATTTACACCCCTAAATTTAATGTGGCTAAAAGGCATTGGTGGTATTTAGATTCTTACTTTCCTTATGTTCCGGTATTCCTCATATCAAAAAACAATTTAGAACTTACCTAAGGTAAAACGATTTGGAACTTTAAAAGGAGTTTGATTAAGTTTAACCCACCCTAGGCTAAACAAATAAAAAATAATTCTCGACCTTTGTAACCATTAAAGACTGATAGAATTCGGCTTTATGAACTGATCAGCTCGACTCGTTTTGAGTTTATTTATTTAAATATTTTTTACCCGAACCCGACCTCAACTAATTAACTTTGTAAATCATAAAAGCATCATTATTTTGCAAAACACATGTAAAAATTAAGAAAAAGATAGAAGAAGAAAAAGAAGAAGAAGAAATTACTTGGGCAATCACTTATGCTGGCATTAGCAATGTTACAAGCCGAAGATAGTTGAAGTAGTCGACTCTCTTGAATGTTAATCGACTTCAACATCGGGTTCGTACCGTTATGAATCTGTTGTATCACAAAACACAAACACGCTGGATTACTGTCTTTCATCTCCTTAACCGAATCACAACACTTCTTCTGCGGTGTCGCTTCTTTCCCAGTCGCAAAATCCACGCATGTCATCACCGCGGTCAGCTTCTTCGAGCACTCTTGCGCTAACGAATCTTCTGCGGCCTCTACACCGCGACATGTCACCATACACACCACCATCACAGCAACCAACACAAACAACTTGTTATACATTGTAGTGAGTGGTTTTAAAATTTGTGTAATATTGGATCAACTTGGGTTTGTTGATTAAAATTAGTGTGAATAATAATTATATAGAGAAGGGGTTGATGAGAGGTAGTTGCATGAAGTAATGGTAGCGGCAGCAGGTTGGTGTACGTTATTTATGTGTATTTACCATGTTGTTAATAACGTGGATGAGTTGTCACTTGACTCACTTGATCAACTTGTCTACATTAGTGTTTGAGGAGCCAGGGTTTGTCCTGTTTTTTATCTTACATTTATTATTATAAAGTTGTACAACACAATTTTGAGTTTTCTTAAGCTCTATCTATTCAACCCCCCCCCCCCCCCCCCCTTTCCACACACACACTTGTTAGATTCACCCCTCAGCCGCGTTTAAAGCGTTGCGCTATGGCCATAATGCGGTGCTTTAAAGTATAATAGTCAACACTTTATCTGACAACGTACTAGATTGTCTGATAAAGTGAAACATCTGAACCCAAAGCACTGCGCTTTAACCGTAAGTTTCATTTTATCAGACAACCTAGTACGTTGTCAGAGAAAGTGTTGATTGATGTGACCAACATATCAAGGAAGTATTTTTGAATTGGTGTTTTTTTTTGTTATTGGATTTTAATAAATTAAAATTATCGCATTTTGGCCGCTACCACTTCCAACTAACCACTTGATCACCACCACTTCAACTTCCAACTTATTTCCTCTACCATTCTCAAACAAATGGAACCCTAACAAAGTTGGTTTTCTTTGCTAGTGACATGGTCTTTTTGTTAGTGACATGGCATGTTGATGTGGCAGCGACATATTAGTAAAAAACTAATTGTGTTAGGGTTCAGTTAGTTTGGGGGTGGCAAAGGAAAATAAGTTGCGCGTTAGGAGTGATGACTGTCAAGTGGTTAGTTGGAAATGGCAACGGCTAACGTATAATAGTAGTAAAATCCAATTACCCTTTTCCACCAAGAAAGCAGTAGCAACGCTAGACAAGTGCGACTTCAATTAAAACATTTTCTATAGCGACTTCCTTAAAAAATCAACATGGTAGCATCATGAGTGATCGAGCTCAATCACGTACGGCTGATTCTTGCTAACAACGATACATTTGAAATACAAATCCACAATCTAATATATTCAAAGAAACTGATAAAGAGTTACAATTTGAATCATGCACAATGATCATCAAGGTAGATTTTTCGATGGAAAACCATATGATTAATGTTCTGATCATTTTAGGAATCATCTTTGTATTAGCACTTCCGTATGAACCTACTGTAGTAGCACGTTATGCTCAGGCTATGTACACCATAATTCCATAAACATACTTAAGGTCGAATTGTAGAAACATGCTTAAACTAAATGTTCTTTCTCTAAACCATACACATGCATTAACATACTAGAACCGGAGATCATTAGTCGAACTATCTAGTATCTACCGTTGTGTCATCGATCAATCATTTTTTTTTTAAATTAGGCCTTTTGGTAAGGGCCGGCACATTAGGGGTGCAAGGAGGACCTATGGCCCGGGCCCAATTTCTATGAGGGCACATTCTTTTCCAAATTCTTTTATATATGTTAGGCCCATTAGCAAATAGCCCAATACTTCATTACCCATGATGCATAAGCCCATTTAAATAAAAAAAACGATAACAACCTTGCCGACATGAACCAGTAACGCCCTGACCTCACCGTGACCCCACTCCGAACACCACCAATCTACCACCGTGACCCCGGCTTCTGTTTGGGCGTTTGGCTATTGTTTACGTAAGTGTTTTTATAATATGATATCCACCACACCAAATCAATGACGTATCGATTAAATTGCTATACTTTATGATTGAATTTCACAATGAAAATTGATTTGCTTGTTATCAATTAAGGTTTCTGCGTTGCTTGTCTGCTTTTACGATGCACCATTTAATTTTTATATTGGTTGTTGCTTTTATTAGTTTATACAAACATTCAGTGGCGAAGCTTGAAGATCACATCGGCGGGGGCCGGACTCATTTTTTTCCGATCGGTAGAGGCCGAAACATCAAATCGGTGAGGGGCAGACTCAACACACACTTAATTTACCTATAGAAAACGCAAACTTTCACCACTGCGCCGAAAAATGGAGGGGCCCGGGGCATCCCTTGGCCCCAATGATGCTTCGCCTCTGCAAACATTAAAGATTTTAAAAAGAGGTAATTGAATATTAGATGTTTTGCGAGTACTGAATATTATTACTTTAATCTTTGTTTAAAGAAAATAGTTTATGTTATTTATTTCGTTAAGGCCGAAGCTAAGGAGCACATTTTTACGGCTCGACTCGGGCACCTGAATTCTTAGGGACGACCCTCCTTTTGGTATATGTATTACTTTAATTTACAAAATTAGGTACACCTTTATTATTTAGTAACTTTTAAGTAATTAATCTAACAATAAAAAATACATTTATGTAAATACTTTTTTGTAAAATCAAATAAATTTAATATAAATTAAATACTTAATTTATCTCTACATAATTTAGAAAACATATCTTTGCTTCTGTTGGTAACTGGCTAGGATTGGATCCATTTTATGGGCTGGGCCTTTTCTTCCCTGCCAATGTTAAGTTAGCTGGAGTGAGCTAAAGCCTTCGTTATATGATGGGCTATTCTAGACCTAGTTATGACTTATGAGTGATTGAATGTTGTCAACTTTGCGCTATTGAGCAAATTTGAATTATCAAATGTCCAAATGTGTGCCATTTAAACTCATTATCATAAATTTTTACTAACCTGTGAAATGTCCGATAAATTGTAGACATGAACATTCAATATCATTCATACTTTAAAAATGTTTATAAAATAACCTTTTTTTAAATATGTCAACTTTGTAGCTTAATGATCTTTTTTTCTTTTCAAGATGATAAAAGACCGACTAAATTAAGATATCATGTTTCTTGCTTTGTCTTTTTTCTCACATACCCCTTCATTGTCTTGTCAACTCTCTCGTCGGACTTTCGACTTGAGACCAACAATTATCGCCATGACATACCCATGTTGGTGCAGTCTCTAACTCATCTCCACCTCCTTATTATCGACCATTGACTCCAACCTTTGATGGAACAGCGAAGAAGATGCGGATTGAAATTGAGAAACTTTAGAAAATAACTAGGCTATATTATAGATATTGCCTGATTTTCTCATTTGTAATATAAATTATATCCTCTTTCGTTCTATATTATTAGTGAAGAAACAACAAGTATAATTACCTTGACAGTAGGTAATTATGGTAGTTAACTCGTGGTTGTTGTAGGTACAATGTAACTTTACTTGTAAAACTACAGGGCTGAGAAATCATGTATACCCGACCTGTTAAGACACGAACACGACACGATAATTTATTGTGTCATTTTTTCGATACCCAAACACGAACCTGTTTATATCTGGTTTACACGATAATACCAGTTTATACCAGGTTAATACAATAATACACGAACATGTTTTTCAAATCCGACACGTTAAATAGGTACCATCAAGCATTAAAATGTAGAATTCCATCTATTAAAAACGTATAACTCCAATACTCCACCCCCACAACCTATATTTAAAAAAAAAAAAAAACTTCAACATGTCTTAACGGATACTAAACAAGTAAAAAAGTATTTAACATGTTTAGACACGAAAATTAGCAGGTATATTTCGTGTGTATTTGTTTAGGACACGAAACATGTTAAATTCATACATGTACCTGTTAAAATCGTGTAGGTTCGTATTGGGTATTCGTGATCGTGTTTGAAATTAATAGCCCAACAAAAATATGATTCATAGCAAATTTATTTTCATATTCGTGTTTAGTAAGTGTGCCGTCTTTTTGTGAATCATATTCTTGTCTTAGTTAAAAATCGATGTAATTTCATAATTGTTAGTTTTCATATTGGTTAGGGCACAAGGGGTGCTCAACTGAAGTTGTTTTCACTTCACTAATTTCTACCATTCCTGCACTGACACATTACTTCACAGATTTCTTTCACTGAAACACTTTTTTGTAGGCAGCACTCCACTGATTTTTTACCTAACTATTAATTATTTTCACACATAATAATAATAATAAAAAAATGAAGAAATAAGCACATGGCTCATTCTCGTGAACTTGTAACAAAGAAAGAAAAAAAAATTAATCTTTTTCTCTCTCTATATATGCTCCACACATACACACTACACATATCTATACAGACACAACTTTTATATCTATCACCATCTTCATCTCAAGATTTCAACAGAGTTAAAAAAAACCTACAACTAAAGAATAGAGAGAGAAAGAAGAGACTAAAACATAAAAAAGAATAAAATTGTGTGAAAGTTTGTGCCACATCCGTAAACCAGCACGGTAATTAGAACCCGAATTTGGTTCACGGGACCACTACCAGCATGAGTGACGGCGATGTTAACGTGCTGGTAATGGGGTACCCGTGACCAATTCTAGTAGTGCCCCGTCCCCCTTAGAAAAAATGTAGAAAGAAAGCTTAAGAAAACGACAAGGACCATACAACTACAAACAAATTTACTTTTCAGGCAATAGTACGTATTTCTTGTACTTAAGAAAATCTCTAATTAGAAATGTTTTGCAGATATTAAAAGACAATGGAAATTGGTTAAATCTTTCGATAGGTTACAATAATTAAAGAATTTGTGGAAAATTCAACTATTATGTGACTGTAGATGTCGATGGCAATGGCTAACATGTTGAAAGTGAATATAACTTAGTGTTTTAATGAATCCATATTTTATATGCATGAAAACTTCCCTTTATGCTTTATCTGATTATACTAACTCATCTTCATCCGCTATACAAGTATACATAGGTATAGTCGTGTAGATATAGTTGACTTTTTTGTAAGGGTTTCAAGTGTTTGTATAACATAATACACGTCCTTACTTTATACAACAAAGTTGAAAATAATAAATCACTAGCTAACAATGCATTATAAGATACTAATCTCGTGCTTTCAAGTTAGAAAGTCATTAGTATTGGATATGAATGTCTAAAAACCGTTGGAATAGATTGATGCGCCATATGACCTCTTGGTCTGGTGGTATGGTGTTCCCTCTTACAAATGCAAGGTTGTGGGTTCAAATCCTTGTAAATGCAAGATGAGGTTGAATAAAAGTGTAATAAAAATTTGCCGTTCAAAAAAAAAAAGATTGATGCGCCCATGCCAAAGCAAGTTGGCCAGTTTAACTCATTTGATATCCAAACCGTTTGGTTCACAATTTTTTTGTCTAACGTTCGATCTCTCGTTTGAAACTGGGAACTGACCATTTAATTATCATTATTGATATTATTATTTCTTTTCTCGAATATAAAGAAACAAATTAAACATCCAGATACTATTGGAGACACAAATATATCTAAAATATCCAAACTCATAAAATATATAAATGAATAAAAAATAACAACTGCAAATTTCATTTTTTTTATATCCCACTTCGTCCCAACTCCACCTCCCTCACCTCTCCATGCCCCCCATCTCACTGTCTCACCTTCTCCTGTCTTGCTTTTTTCTTTAGTTCTCTATATTCCTTGGTTCATTTAATTTATAATACAATAACTATATAATATATAACATTCAATCAAATGAAATTAATATTAAATAGTGTGTCATGTAATTTTAATATTATGTAAATTACTTTTTGGTAAGGAACATATGAATTTTAATTTTTAATAAGTATCTTATATAAATAATAAATCCCAAAAGAGCTACGTGGTAGCACGTAATGGAGTCACGAAACCCCAAAACCAAAGGTGTTAATAATTCTTTGACAAATCTATTGTTTAATCATGAGTGTCTCCTTCGTGTCATGCCTTTTATTCGGCACTTTACCACATTAATATTTCTTTATTTATGATCTATTATATATTGTTTTAAGTTTAATTACTTTAATCTTGAAAGTATATGTCAGGAGTCAGGATCAATATGTTTCAGTTTTTAAATCTTAAGTTACTTGACAAAATGAATAAACATCTGCGTTTTAATTATGTATGCTAGAAGTGCTAACAGTTTGCATCACACCGGTTGATAGGATCACTAAATATTATTGTTATGAGTCAAGACCAAAACAAAACAAGTGAGCCCTAAAACATATGTGAGATCGAAGATGATCTGACAATTGGACCTCAAGTCCTCGACCAATGCTTAACCAAATCGCCTTTCCTATTAGTCGAATTAGTTTAACCATTTCTAAGTGAATAGGTTTCCTTATAAAAATCCAAAAACATCGGTTATAGGTTCAATTTTAGCCCATGATTGAATCGAACCAAACAATGCTCACCCCTACAGTTATGAGGAGACCTGAGTTTGCAAGTCAAGCTCGCTCAAGATCATTATCCCAACCGTGTCATTAGGGTGGCATGATGCAGCGTGAGACGCATGCTCCACTTGATGAATTGCAAGAAAGGATAATGGACCATGTTGAGGATGCAATTTGTTGTTGCATGTTGAAATGTGACAAGACCTACCTGGTTACCTGTTTATATTAGTGTTTCTTCAATACCGAACCAATTTGTGAGGGATCTTAGTAAAGATGAAAATGACATTCTCCTTGGAGAAAGTGGTTTGTACACGATGGATGTTTATCTATTCAGGCCCCTTCACCTCATCACTTTCACTAACAATAGCGCCCCCAACCATTTCCTCTACGCCATTAGTGTGGCACTATTGAAAGGTTACGAGTAGTGGCGAAGCTTGACCCGAAGGTTCGGTGGGTCGGAAGTCACCGGGGGTTCGGAAGTCACTAGTGTCGGAGGGTCGAAACCCTATATTTTCAAAAATTTTTATACGGATACTATATAATCGGAAATTCTGCGCGAAAATCCGGAGGGGTCGGCCGCCCCTCCCCGCCACAACTAAGCTACGCCAGTGGCTGCGAGCATAATAACAATGCACCACGCCTAACGAGCCTTGATTCTAGCTATGAGCATATGGTGTCTACAAGGGTGAACCGTCACACTATCAAATTGCTGACGGCTCAATATAAAAAGTGTATTTGTAGACAAAAATTTCGATCGCCCTTAACAATTCATCACGAATTTGTAAATACTAAATTACTAGAAAATCAATTTTGTTTTTTTTTTGAAGGGCAGAAAATCAATTTTGTTGGCACATATATGTGACACCAAATCACTATAAAATCAAATTTATTAATACAGACTAAACATGGAAAATTACGTGCATCCACACCAACTTCCTTATATTTCTATTTCCAATCTCACAATTTTCCCCAAAACTGTAGCATTCCTCAGCCGTTGACCAATAACGTTGACGCCCCACCGTCGTCTATATCTCTCCACCACCACCCCAATCATAAAAACATAAACCCAAATCTTAGATCTTATTAACCCTTCTTCCCAATAATAATAATAATAATAATAATAACCATGAAAAATTACCATAATACCCCTATCCAACCTGAACGCAAACTCTTCATCGCCTTATCCTTCATCGCACTAATCGCCGGCACCTTCCTTCTCCTCACCATCACCGACACCTCCAGATTCTTCTGCAACCAACCCGACCCAAACCCATTCCACTCAAAACCCGACCCGATCCAACTAAAATCGATTCTCCATTACGCTACGTCTCGAATCGTACCCCAACAGTCGTTTAAAGAGATAAGTGTGTCGTTTGATGTGTTAAGGTCGATTGGTGCGTGTAACTTTTTGGTGTTTGGGTTGGGTCATGATTCGTTGATGTGGGCGTCGTTTAATGCTCATGGGAAGACGTTGTTTTTGGAGGAAGATCCGACGTGGGTTCAGACGGTGTTGAAAGATGCGCCTGAGCTTAATGCGGCGGTTGTTAAGTACCGGACGAAGTTGTCGGAGGCCGATGAGCTTATGCGGACGTATCGGTCCGAACCGGAGTGTGCTCCGGCCAAGTCCTACATCAAGGGGAATAATAAGTGCAGGTTGATTGATAAGATATTATTATTATTATTGTTATTATTATTATTATTATTTATAAATGAAAAGTTTGAAAAACATAACTTTGAAATGTGTGTTTTTTTTTAAAAAGAACCGGTTTTTGCAAAACTGGGTTGATCGAACCGTCAGGTTGTGTAACGGTTGCCCATCCCATCATCGTAAACAGGGACGGTTCTTCACTAGGGTCGGACCGGGCCTCGGCCCACCCAGTTTTTTCGTTTCGTAGTATAAATTTTAATGAAAAAATTTTAATATGTATTAGGTCCGACCTTATTAGATTGAGTCTGACCCTACCTGGTTTTTTGTTCAAGATCTGCCACTGATCGTAAAGCAGTTTAAAAACCTATTTTGTTTTTAATAAAAAGTCGATCATACTTGATTTGGATCAGTTTAGATGTTCACTTATCGAAAATGGTTTTTAACCTGAACTAGTTTGTATGTCACTTAATATGTGGTTGAGGTCGGCTCGTTTAACTTAATGAGCTCAAGCTTGTTTGTCTGAAGCTTTAAACTCGAGTTCGGTTTTTAAGTGTTTTTTGATGTAACTTGACAAGTTTTAAGAAAAGAGTGTTTTTTCAAGTTTGGCTTGTTTATTACTTTTTTTTGTATTAATATCTTATATATTCATTTCTTAAACGTGCAAAGTTATATCAAAATAGAGGGTAGACGGGCAACAAGTTGTGCCGCCACCCATTTTTGAAGAATGGTTATTTATATATTTGTGTAATTTGTAATTAATCTAATTTACATGTATTAAATTTTTTAACTGAAGAATGGTTTGCAAACGGGCAACTTTAGGTTTACAAGTCGGTTTGAGCTAGATACAAGCTCAAGCATGTTTAATCTCGGCTCGATTAGAGATTTTAGCAGTTGAATTCTAGTAGCTCACGAGTTGATGGTTATTTTTGATATTTTTGGAGATTGACGAAATTTGTTTTTGTTTTTTTTTATTTTTATTTTGAAGATTAGCACTTACAAGTTTACCCGATGAAGTGTACAAGACGGAGTGGGACATGATAATGGTGGATGCGCCAAGGGGTTATTTCGCCGAGGCGCCAGGGCGGATGGCCGCGATATATTCGGCCATGGTGATGGCAAGGAACCGGAAGAAATCGGGTGTGACACATGTGTTTTTGCATGATGTGAATCGTAAAGTAGAGAGGGATTATGCCAATGAGTTTTTGTGTCAAAAGTATCGAAAACATTCTGTTGGTCGCTTATGGCATTTCGAGATACCGCCGGTGAACAATGAGACGGTCAACGATGGCTCTTGGTTTTGCTAGATTGACTGTTGGGGGCCAAATGTTTTTTGTCTTTTTTTTTTTGGTATTTTATTATATTTATCATATTTAATGTATTTTTTCCCACATCATTATACCTTTTACCATGTTTCTTTATTTTGGAAAATAAAATATACCGTTTCAGCGTTAGAAAATTCATTTTAACTTTTTTTTCGTTTACAATTTTTTTACAGCAACATCGTTAAAAATTCTTACAAGTTTTTGTTTTCAAAGCATCATAAAACTAGACAATCATGTTGTTGAGGTATATGAGGTGTTGGGAATGGACAATATTCTTCGGAAGCAGAGATACTTCCGAAGGGAGTAAATGCAGTGGAGTAATGACTCAACCACCTCCTCGAAGTGGTATTTATAGTGGCTTTGAACACTCGTGCATTAATGACGGGTTATGATGAGGTTGGCTATGATATGACCGAGTTACTGTTCCGGCCGATTCTAGGTATGGTCGTTATATTATTTTATTGTGCTTCGGTTATACCTTTTAGACTATAGCCGTCATTCTTTAAACCTCTTGGTTGTTACGTGTCAGGCGTCCGTCCTTGCGGCTTTATTCTTTGGAATAAAGCCGCCTTTCGTTAGACCAGTGGTTATATATTTTATCCCTTTTGCTTTATATTTTGTCTTGTGTATTTTTCTATGGTTCGGTCGTCCGTTCCTCAACGGTTATGGTTCTGTTGGTTCGGTATCCGTTTGGGTTGGTTAGGTTTATTTTAAGTTGGTGTATATACATGACTCGTGTTCGTTCGTCTTCCGGACCGGTACCTACGTCTTCAGCCCCCCCCAGTCCATTAGTCATCGGCCGTCTGATGATATAATGGACTTATATTATTTTATTTATTATTTTTTATATTTACTTTTTTTTTTTTTTTTTTTTTTTTTTTTTTTTAGGTCATTCCACGTGTCGTTGTTTGATTCGTTGCCGCCCTGTGCTTCTCGGTTTCCGATGGAAGTGACTGATGGGACTCTTGGTCTTCTGCCTTGGGCTATAAAAGCATGTGGGCTCTTCTTTTCGAGAATTATCTCTTTATCTCTTTTTCTTCTTCGGTTGCAGAGCTGATCGGCCCCTTTCGTCCGTCTGTCTTCCCTCTTTTATCAGGTTCGTCCTTTGTTTCCCTAAATCTGTATTTGTTTTCGCCATGGTTGGGAAACGGGATATGGGTGTTCATATTTCTAAGGTCTCTGAGCCTAGCCTTACGGCTTTCTGTAGTAAATTCTTTGATACCGATGTATATAAACCGTTAGTACCCAAGGCCGATGACCGAATCACAGATTGCCCTCCTGATCATGTTGGTTTCTACACTAGGCATTTTGATTTTTCTAGTCTTCGGCTACCGCTTTCTGTTTTCTTTTTAGAATTCCTTCAGGCTTATAAGTTAGATATTCGTCAATTAAATCCGTTGGGTGCGATGAAGGTTAATCATTTCGAGGTTGTGTGTCGTGCCTTGGGGGGCGTTCCAACCCTAGGTTTGTTTCGTCAGTTTTTTCAATTAACGTCCGCCGGAGATTGGTTTACTGTGGCCGAGAAGTCGGATGGTAAGTCTAGCAATAGGGAGGAGGGAAAGAAATCCATGTTGTCCGATACGTATAGTGGTCTAAAAAATTGGAAGGACCGTTTCTTTTGGGTGCGGAATGATGTTGTTCCTTTCGTTATGCATTGGCGTGAAAGTAAGGAAGTTTTAAACCCTAAAAATCCTGATGACACCTACGACGGTGATCTTTATGATAAACTGGTATCAAACCCTACGCCCCTTCAGATTTATCCGGAGACTATCCTTGTGTTAGTGGGCTTAAGTCGTAGGTGGCCGTACGAAGCCGCTGAGCCTATTATAAAGAAAGGCAATAAGGGTACGGTTTTTCTGTCATTGTTCTTCTATATTTTCCCTTCCGTTTCTTATTGGTTGTTTTTGTTTTTTCAGAGATGAGTTTACTGCAGTTTGTGAAACGGAAAGGTAAAGGGATGAAGCTTACCTCCCGTCCCTTGGAGGATACTGAAGATAATATCCTCACTAGGACTCATGATGTTACCTACAACATAGTTGGTCAAGAAACACATGACAAGCCTTTAACACAAGATCAGTTGAAACGGATGCTTCTAGAAGATGAACAGGGTGCTTCGGGTGGTAACGTGGATGGTTCGGCACCAATTTCCCCTGTTCCTTCTCCTGTTCATTCTCCGGTGCCATCTCCTGCCCCTAGTGCTGTTTCGACTTCACCAAAGGGGACTCCTCCTCGGAAGGTTGTGATAGGTATGGAAGCGCACCCTACTCGAAGCCCCTCTCCTAAATCTGTTCCGCAGAAACGGAAGAAGGTGTCGTCTCCTACTGCCACCGATTCCGAGGGAGGGGAGCCGAAGAAGGTGAGGGCTGAGGAAGGGGATGATCATTCCGGCGCATCAAGTGGGGATGTTTCTTATGATGTCAACGAGGTTTATGTTCCAACTTGGAAGGTTAAGAACGGGGATACTCTTAGGGACCCAGCTACTTGTTATCAGATCCTACACCATGCCGTACCTCCTGGTGAACTGTCTCGTCAGAGAGACCAGAAAGAGAAATTCCCTGCTGAAGGAGCAAGTGTATCCGTTGTTCGTTGTTTGAATTCTGTATCGGAACTTGTTCAATCTTATCATCAGAAAGAAGCTTTGGAGAAAAAACACCGTTTGAAAATTAAGAGTTTGTGTGAGGAAATAAAGAAAGCTAACAATCGGATCCAGAAGCTGAAGCGCAGCGATCGGTCCAGTGTGAAGAAGGGAAGAGAAGCAGTTAGGGCCTTGGCAGAATCTGAAGTTGCTCACACGAAGGAAATAGAGTCCCTTCGTGCGGCTCACGACAAAGCTATTGAGGATCTGATCATCAAACATGCTTCGGAAAAAGAGGAACTTGCGTCGAAGCTAGAAACTTCTGAACAAGATGTTGCGTCTTTGACCTCCAAACTTAAAGATCAATCCTCCAAGTTTTCTAGGGAGAAAGCCGCTTGGTTGGTTGCCAAA
Source organism: Ambrosia artemisiifolia (assembly GCA_032199755.1). Classification (NCBI taxonomy): domain Eukaryota; kingdom Viridiplantae; phylum Streptophyta; class Magnoliopsida; order Asterales; family Asteraceae; genus Ambrosia; species Ambrosia artemisiifolia. Next base: position 1,739,666 of record CM063518.1, on the reverse strand, counting down.
ACCGAATATGACAAGGCCTTGGAAGCGGGTGAGAAAGTGATGGACGAGCTAAAGAGGATGGCGACGGAGGCTGCGGAGGAAAAGGACCGTGTGGTGACGGAAGGTATACCATCGGTGGTACAGAAACTTTTCAAGTCGGTTGAGTTTCTCCAACCATTGGGTGACATGGAGTCATTGTTATGGAATTCTGCTTTTCATGATGGAATCCTTGCTGGTAAGTTTCGGTATTTTCTAACAGTATTGTTTTCTTGGTTCGATCACTTATTTTTATTCATTTTTATAGGTTACGAGGCATGTAAGGTGGGTCAACCGGTCGAGAAGGTTACCGGGTTTGATGCAGATGCCCAGAAGACTTATGAGGACGGGGTACGTGATTGGGAGAAGACATCATATCCCTTCGTCGAAGGTTTCAAGGATTTGTCTGGTAAATCCTTTGCGGATATCCAGGCCGTGCAGCCTACCGGTCTTCTTTCCGATTCTAAGGCATCGGCAGACAATTAACTTTATTTGTGGTGTACTTTTGAACAAGTTCTAAACATGTTTTACTTTGGCCCTATGACTTTATTACTTTCTCTTTCGTTGTTAAAACCGTAGGGTTATTATTGTCCGGAATGTCGATGCGTTGTTTGTCTATCTTGCTTGTTTGTTTGCTTGTTTGTTTGTTTGTTTGTTTGTTTGTTTGTTTGTGGCTATTCGAAGGGGCCTCTCCCTTTCATTAAACTTTGTTAGTTTAATCAGCAAATTCGCAGGCGCTGACCCTGGGTTCCGAACCGTATGTATAATACGATCGGAAGTAGTTAGTAACCTTTTGGTTATGCACGACATATGTTGTCTTCAAAAAGATTGTCGTTTTTCATTTCAAGAGTCAAATAATACATTGATATGACAACCATACTTTATTCTAGACTTAGACGCCGTAGTCCTTTCCTTTGTTTTCACACGAAGTACTTCTTCAGTTGTGCTACGTTCCAGTGCCTTGGGATCACCTTTCCTTCTAGGGTTGCAAGCTTGCAAGATCCTTTTTCATGGACCTCCGTTACCTGATACGGTCCTTCCCAGTTGGCTCCTAACTTCCCCCTTTTTTCTTTTCTGCTTGCCTCATTGTTGCGAAGGACTAGATCTCCTGGCCGTAAGCTTAGCGTTTTAACTTTGGCATTGTAATACCTTCGCATCGCCTGTTTGTAATTAGCTTCTCGTACAGCCGCGGCCATTCGGTACTCTTCCAGGTTGTCTAAATTTTCAGACAGACTTGTATCATTAGCTTCATCTTCTGCGTCCATTACCCGTGGGGAGGGTATGTAGACTTCTGCCGGTACCACCGCTTCACTTCCGTATACTAAGCTAAACGGCGTTCTTCCTGTTCCCCGTTTCTCCGTTGTGCGGTGCGCCCATACCACATTTGGCAACTCTTTCAACCATCCTTTCCCATGCTTTCCCAATCTTGCTTTTATACCGGAGAGGATTTCTCGGTTCATCCGCTCCACCTGCCCATTAGCCTGAGGGTGGGCCACCGATGCAAAGACTTGGTGGATACCCATTTTGGTGCACCATGGTCGAAAAGGATTTTCCGCAAACTGGGTTCCGTTATCTGTGATTATTTTCCCTGGTAATCCAAACCTGCATACGATTTGTTCCCACACGAAGTTGATTATCTTTTCTCCGGTTATAGAGGCCACAGGCTTAACTTCCAACCACTTGGAGAAATAATCTACAGCCACTAGTAAGTACTGGATTCCGCCTTTGGCCTTTGGGAAGGGACCTAGTATATCCATTCCCCATTGATAGAAAGGCCAAGGAGACGAAATAGGTACCAAGTCATGCTTCGGTAAACGAGGCACCGGAGCGTGTACTTGACATGCCTCACATTTGCTGGTGATGTCTGATGCATCGGCTCTCATCGTTGGCCAATAATACCCGAGGTGGGAAGCACGTGTAACGAGGGCCCTGGCCCCTATGTGCATTCCGCATATACCCTGGTGAATTTCTTTCAAGATTTCTATCCCCTCTTCCTGGCTGACGCACTTGTAAGACGGAGCGAGGTACCCTTTTTTGAATAAAACCCCATCGGACAGTTCATACATACGACTGCGCTCTTGAATCCGCTTTGGGTCATCAGCTTCTTCGGAACCTCTTCCTTCGAAAAAATCTATCAAGGGTTTTCTCCAATCTCCTTCCACAATCATCATTACCTCTTTCTCGGCTGCAGCCGCGACGGAGGGCTCACTTAGCACTTCAACCATCACCTGTTTCGTGAGGTGGGCAAAGGCCAAAGAAGCCATTTTACTTAGAGCATCGGCTCCTTTGTTTTTCCTTCTTGGAATTTTTATCACCTCACATCGGTCGAATCTTGCCTTTAGGTTCCTTACCAGCAGCATGTATTGCGTCATGACTGGGTCTCGTGCTTCGAAATCACCATTAACCTGGTTGGCCACCAGTTGTGAGTCTACAAAAGCTTGAAGTTCAGTGATTCCCATCTGTCGAGCAATTTGCAGTCCTGCAATCAAAGCTTCATACTCCGCTATGTTGTTAGTGCATTCAAAATTTAACCGCAAGGCATATGTAGACTCTGTTCCCGAGGGATCGACTAGGATGAGACCAGCTCCAGCACCTTCTTTGCTGGAAGCCCCATCAGTGTACAAGGCCCAGCCATCGTATGTTCCTGATGCTTCGGCTTCATCTTCCCTTGGTGGGTCAATGATCATCAGGTCTTCTTCATGATTGCTGTTTTCCATCAGGAAATCAGCCAATACTTGCCCCTTAATAGCCGTTCGTGGTTTATATTCGATCCCTAGGGCTCCCAATTCTATAGCCCACTTTGTCAATCTGCCTGCTGTTTCTGGTCGGGACATCACCTCTCTGAGTGCTGAATTGGTGAGGACTATCACTGAATGAGCTTGAAAGTACCTTCTCAGCCTTCGGGAGGTATGGATCAGTGCCAGAGCCAATTTTTCAATAGTCGAGTACCGGATCTCTGCATCCCGCAGGCATCGGCTAACAAAGAAGATTGGAGCGAACCCCCTGGGTCGACTGGCACATAGGACGCTACTGATAGCCTCTTTTCCCGCAGCTAAGTATACGAAAAGTGTTTCTCCTTCTTCTGGTACTGTCAAGGAAGGGATTTTCACTAGATGTTCTTTTATTTGCTGAAAGGCTACTTCCGCTTCATCTGTCCAACGGAAATCTGTCCTTCGAATGCAATTCTTTAAGGTTTTGAAAAATGGGAGGGACCTTTCAGCTAACTTGGAAAGAAACCTGTTGAGCGCCCCTAACCGTCCGTTCAAGCTTTGCACTTCTTTCTGTGTTCGCGGCGATCTCATCTGTTGTATAGCCGCGACCTTATCGGGATTTGCCCTGATTTCTCTTTTTGCCACCACGTGCCCCAGAAACCTTCCTTCCTCCATCCCAAAGAAACACTTGGATGGGTTTAACTTCATGTTTACTTTTCGAAGGTTATCAAAGGTTTCGGCCACATCTCTTAGGAAGGCCGTTTCATCTTGGCTTTTGATCACAAGATCGTCTACGTAGGCTTCCATGTTCCGACCGATCTGGTCTTTAAAGACTTTATCAACCAGACGTTGGTACGTTGCCCCAGCGTTTTTGAGTCCGAAGGGCATTTTCCGGTAACAAAACAACCCTTGGCTTGTATGGAAAGCCGTTTTTTCTTCATCTTGCCTTGCCATCTGTATTTGATGATACCCTTTGTAGGCATCCAAGAAGCACTTTAGCCGAAAACTAGCGACCGAATCGATCTTTTCGTCTATCTCCGGAAGGGGGTAGTGATCTTTCGGGCAGGCTTTGTTAAGGTCTCGATAATCCACACACATCCTCCATGACCCGTTCTGTTTTTCTACCATCACTGGATTGGCTATCCAGCTCGGGTATTGTACCTCCCTCATGATCCCTGCGTCTTCCAGGGCCCGGACTTCATCCATCATTGCTCGGTTCCGATCGGGGGCTAAGAACCTTCTTCTCTGCGCTACTGGTAGGTAGAGCGGGTTTACGTTGAGATGATGTTCGACGATATGTCTGGGAATCCCCGTCATGTCTTGTGGAACCCAAGCGAAGATATCTAAGTTTTTGCGGAGGAATCGATGGAGATGCCGTTTGCATTCTGGTGACAAGTTTCTTCCCACAGTAACTGCTTGTTCCGGGTGATCCAAATGGATGTGCCATTTTTCCGGAGCATAGTCTTCACTTCCAGAATATCCGATCTCTACTGCCGTAACTCGGGTTTCTAGAGTGGCGATTCCCCACAATGTTGGGAACTTGACCAACCCGTGATTGGTGGAAACCATCATCCCGAAGATCCGGATTCCTGGTCTACCGATCAAAACATTATGTGGTGAAGGAGCAGATATGACTATGAAATTCAAAGACTCCACCCTCCTCCGGTATCCATCGTTAAACTCTACGAACAGTTGAATTTGTCCTTTGGGTTGGACCCTTTCTCCTGAGAAGCCTACAAGGGGATAGGATACGGGCATGAGTCCTTGCTGGACGGATAGGGGCAACCTCTCAAAGCAGTGCTCGTACATAATGTCCGAGGCGCTTCCCCCATCTACGTATACGCGGTGAATCAGAACGTCTTCTACGACCATCTGTATTACTATCGGATCTTCCCGTGCATCTTCGATCTTTAAGGGAGGAAAAGTGATGGGTACCTCACTCCAATGGATAGGGGTGTTTTCCCCTTCCATCATCACTCGGGGTCTTTTCAAGGCTACGGTGGGTCGAACCATCAGGACCTGGACGTCCTTTTGTTTTCCATCGTTCCCCCTTTTTCTTCCCTTAATATCCTTTACGAGATGAGCCAGCTGCCCAGTCCGAACGGCCTCTTCGATCTGTTTTCTCAAGTGGAAGCACTCATTAGTATCATGCCCTTTATCTTCATGGAACTCACAATACTTCGTCGAACTCTGTTGCTTCGGTGTCTTTCGCATGGGAGCGGGTGGTTTGAAATCCACCTTTCCAGATTCCGTGGCTAATATCTCTTTTGGAGTTTTCGTAAGTTCAGTGAACATCATCTCCTTCTTCTCGTAAGGCTTTGGTCGTCCACCGCTCCCTTCCCGTTCTCTCTCGTGTGTTTTGTTGTTGAAGTCCCTTCGGGGAAATTCCGCGGATTTCCCGTTTCGTTCGAAGGGCCTATTCGTGCTGCGTCTATTATTTTCCGGAAACCTTTTACTATCCATGGCTTGTGCTGCCTCTTTCCCCCGGATGAAGGCTTCAGTTCTTTGAATGGCATCTTCCATTGTTTCCGGGATCCGGGCATTTAAATCTTCCACCAGTTGCTTGGTCTTGATTCCGTGTAGAAAACCTGAAATTCTCATCTTCTCATCGGCTCCCCGTACTTGTAACGATTCTTCTTTATACCGCTTTATAAACTCTTTTAAATTCTCTCCTTCTTTTTGCTTGATGTTGTGCAGCTCTACAGGGTCCTTCATGTGTCTCCTTTGCTGCCGGAAATGGTCCAAGAACTTCCCTTTGAGTTCTTTGAAATTGTCAATTCCGCCGGCTGGGAGGCTGTGAAACCATATCCGTGCGACCCCCGTCAAAGTTTGCACAAACATATGGCACCATGTCGGCATGGCCCATCCGTCCATTTCGGCAATGCTTTCGAATAGCATTATGTGGTCTTCAGGGTCAGTCGTTCCGTCATAAACCCTCATGTTGGCTGGCATTTTTATTTTAATAATGGTGGTGAAGTTGGTGATCCGGGGTGTGAATTTGGAACCTTCGGAGGGCTTATACGGGACGCTTAAATCTTCTTCAGTGGCGGGTTTATCAGAGGTCTGCCCTACAGGTTTGGCATGGATGATACTAGCGGGGGTTCCACCCGTGGGCATGGGCAGAGCAGTATTAACGTACGTCCCTCGGGTGTTTTGCTGTATCATCTGTGCCAACCAAGAGGCAGGAGTGAGGGAAGCGGCAGGCGTCGCTCCACTGGTGTTAACCTGTGTGTCCTCGTCATCAAACGAAAGCTGTAAAGACAGGCCTTTAGCCCTTTCCTCCCGAACATAGTCGTTCATCATTTGGCGAAGTTGTAAGAAGTTAGACCGCACCAACTCCGGGGACACCGCAAGAGTGGTATCCGACAGACCCGAAGAAGGCGGAGGTGTATTAACGGTATCCGTCAGTGGAGGGTCGGAAGGGGAAGGGTCAGGTGTTGTCATTGAGTTGTGGGGAAAAAGTATCCTTCTATGGCTTTGCTTCGGCCCCACGGTGGGCGCCAATTTGTTGAGGTATATGAGGTGTTGGGAATGGACAATATTCTTCGGAAGCAGAGATACTTCCGAAGGGAGTAAATGCAGTGGAGTAATGACTCAACCACCTCCTCGAAGTGGTATTTATAGTGGCTTTGAACACTCGTGCATTAATGACGGGTTATGATGAGGTTGGCTATGATATGACCGAGTTACTGTTCCGGCCGATTCTAGGTATGGTCGTTATATTATTTTATTGTGCTTCGGTTATACCTTTTAGACTATAGCCGTCATTCTTTAAACCTCTTGGTTGTTACGTGTCAGGCGTCCGTCCTTGCGGCTTTATTCTTTGGAATAAAGCCGCCTTTCGTTAGACCAGTGGTTATATATTTTATCCCTTTTGCTTTATATTTTGTCTTGTGTATTTTTCTATGGTTCGGTCGTCCGTTCCTCAACGGTTATGGTTCTGTTGGTTCGGTATCCGTTTGGGTTGGTTAGGTTTATTTTAAGTTGGTGTATATACATGACTCGTGTTCGTTCGTCTTCCGGACCGGTACCTACGTCTTCACATGTAATGGGTAAGAATTCTTATAGTTAAAAGAAACTTGTTACCACAACACCGGCTGCACAAAACATGATAGAGGTTAAGACTCATGTCTTATGTTCAATTTTAAATACTAAAATAGTGTTTTAGGTTGTAGTAACCATCAATTGTGTGGAGACGTGAAGAGCCCTCCATGTAGGAAAACTTGTCAGTAGGGGCAAATATCAAGAAATGAGACATGGGAGGGGGTAGTGTTTGGGACATGAGAGTTGGAGACATGGTTCTCCCATTGGTCCAATCATTAAAAAAATAATTAAGAAAGGAGAGCAATGGTCCGTCTCATATGTCTCGAGAGAGACATGAGAGACGGAGACATGGGAGGGGGCGGTGTGCTCCATCCGAGACATGGAGAACATCACAGTCTTATTAGCCGTCCCTTATTTCTCACGTCTCCATACCCATTAGTCTTAGAAAATGGCTCAATGGTATAATATGTCTAGCGAAAACAATTCATGATGAGTGATATGATGTTTTCACTTTTCAATCAAGTATAAATTCGTAAGTAGTTGTGTTAAAGCACACAATATCCACGAGGCCAAGTGTTACGCTTACTAAAATAAATTCCTAAAGATACATAAAAGGATATTCTATATTTTTCGATTCTTTAAGTTTTCATAGGGTAAGGAATATAAATGTACAAGAATCTAAAATTTGTGATTTATTCAAAGGTTTTCCGTTTTATATAATCACATATATATAGCAGTATCTTTGATTTCTAGAAGAGGAGCCAATAATATCGCACGTTTGACTTTATTTATTGTTAAATAAGAATTCAAATACAAAAGTCAATTTCAAGTTGATGGTCATGACATGGGAAGAGAAGGCGAAAGGTCGCTGGCCTAAAACTTCCGCCAAGCAGCCAAAGGAGAACAAACACCACATGTTTGTTTGACTCAAAGTAGCAATCCTTCTTTGTCTAAGGGGAAGTGGCGGATCCAAAAATCTGTGATTTTCTACTTTTGGCGGGTTTATGATGGTATTTTTATTTTCAAATCATACAAGGTTCTCACTAATTTCTTTCGTATTTTCCAAAACGAGTGGGTTGATCCGCCACTGCTACGGGGTGCTCTAGCGATAGCCACTGAATTTGCCTAGATGATGTCATCGGTTGAAGTATCGTTCGTTACAAAATGTCATATGCAAGCGCGAACCGGTGCTTTTGCCACAGTGGCCCTTCAGGTAGTGAGTTTCCTCTCGCATTGGTAATGAACCTAGGTCACAAGCGTTGTCTACAATCACATATGTGGGTTGCCTTTATCCTAAGGGGGTGCTCTAGCGGGACCTAGTGACTTTTTCAATGGGAGGTCGTCGGTTGGACTATCTTTCGTTACGAAATGTCATGCGCAAGTGTGAGCCAGTGATTTATTGATTTTACCATAGTGGACCTTCAGGAAATGCTCTAGAATTGGTGATGGACCCGGGTCATCATCAATGTCTGTGATCACAAACGTGGGTGGCCTTTAGTTTATAGGTGTACCCATGTGACCGGACTTTGTTACACGTTGAAAACACACCGTCATTCAAAAGATAATTTATTGCAATGTAATTGCAAATTAAAAATCATTTACTTGCAATTTAAACGATTTCAAAAAGAAATTAATAATCATTATGGTTTTAGGCTTTTAGCTATAAGAAAAATAATGGAAGGTTCATTAGTTTTTTTCTATTAGGATCATTAAATATATTTGAAGTGTTGTGGAATTCATCAACTCGATTTACAGATTTTTCAAGTCGGGGACAGGCTAAAAAGAAAAGGGGTTGTGGATTTATACATCCTTACTTTAGGATTCATACACGCTGGCTCACACCACAACCAATAGGAAGCTGCCACATACCCAGAATGAGATGTCAAAGAAAATTAATACAACATTAAGTCATTAACATTTCTGTCTTACTCCGAGTTGATATATTTCAATAATTCAATGCATACATTTTGACCATTACATCAAGATCATTGGATCAAATAATCACTAATCAAACAACTTCACATATTGCCAGTGGCGGATTCATAATTTTTTTCTTATGGGTTCCCTTTTTTGGGTGTTCAGTTTTTCACAACCATATGTTAGAATTTCAGGCCATGTCGGTCGGTTGGGTCGGGTTAGATCAGGTCGGGTTAGGTCACAGAACATAATAGAGACCTAAACTTCATATTGCATTTCCATTAGCATTAGCCCTAAATTTTGAGTTAAAAAAAAACTAAAAACTAAAATTACTAACGACCTAAATTTCATATCAAATTTCAAGTACATACCAAATCACAAGTTCAACTATCCTATAAAAACCACAATTTACAAGTAAAGAGCTCATATCAAATTTCATGACATGTTATTGTTTGAGTTAGAAAGAAAAAATTATAGAAAGTTTACCTAAAATTTTGCCTACTTTGCTGCTCAAAATCATTAAGTAAATGAGGGCATCACTCGAGATAATCATGGAGCTATGAAGGGGATGGGTCGATTAATGTGTAAAGGAAAGAGAATGATGCTGCATCACCGTTTAGTGGGTCTGAATGGTTTGAGTACAGCAAAAGCTAGGCCAGAAAAACCTCAAATACATTTAAGAGATCTGTATGCAAATAATACCAGATGAAAATTTAACGTTTGGTAAAACATGTCGATAACTAATATATGTGTACTATGGGTTCCTTTTTAATTTTCTATATATATTAACACTATAAATTAAAATCGAGTGGATTCTTGGAAACCCACCGAAAACCTTTAGATCCGCCTCTGTATATTGCATTTACAAATAATAGAAATGATAAAAAAAATGTAATAAAGACTACATGCCATTGGTAGTTTACTCAAAGCATAATGAATAGTAAACCAATATTTCTTTATTGTTATAAAATTTCGCCATTAGTTATTTGTATCATTTATTACATTAGTTAGACCTATTTTGTTTTTATGTCGTAATTTATAAGATACACTGATTATTATTTTTACTGTGATGAACCAAATCAATACCGTCCAAACAAATTCGATAGAAGTATAGAGGATATTTTATATACTGTAAGCTATGGTGAGTGTCAGTAACGTACCTTAACTGATATCGTCCTAGTAACATCAGCGCCTTGTTGATTTCGATTGAACAACATTGGTACTATTAGAACCGTTACGAATATTTGTTTCTGTAGTTTTTGACCGATGTAAAACAAGTGTGATATCATTTTCGTCATTTTATGACTTTTTTGGGTTTTATATTTTTGTTACTATATCGAGTGGCAATACTGCAATAAATTGAAACGACACCACCCAAATACTCACGTAATGCTTGGCAAAAAATTACTAGTTTATTAAAGTAAAAGCCAAATCAATACCGTCCAAACAAATTCGATAGAAGTATAGAGGATATTTTATATACTGTAAGCTATGGTGAGTGTCAGTAACGTACCTTAACTGATATCATCCTAGTAACATCAGCGCCTTGTTGATTTCGATTGAACAACATTGGTACTATTAGAACCGTTACGAATATTTGTTTCTGTAAGTTTTGACCGATGTAAAACAAGTGTGATATCATTTTCGTCATTTTATGACTTTTTTGGGTTTTATATTTTTGTTACTATATCGAGTGGCAATACTGCAATAAATTGAAACGACACCACCCAAATTACTAGTTTATTAAATACTTTTACTTTCACAAAAATATTATGTAGGTAAGTTGCAAATATAAAAGCGTACTTTTGGTTGATGTATGTACGCCTCACTTACGGTGTGCACATATAATGTATATATGTGTGGCCCTCGGGGGGCAAAAGTAAAGTTGCACTAGTTTTAACGTTATTTTACTAATTTCGTGAAAATAACGTTAAAAATGGACGGTTAATCATGCATCATGTGGTGGCGTTGATAGCCAAAAGACAAGGGGCACATGCACTGATCTGGTTTGTCTCGATTGCTAAGTGTTTTGTGCCTTATGTCCAAGGCTTGATACCAAACCACATCGAGCCGGGGGTCTCACTGGAAGCAGCCTCTCTATTCTTAGGGTAGAGGTAAGGCTGTCTACATCTTACCCTCCTCAGACCCTACCTTAGCTTTGCTATAGGTGGGATTAACTGAGTATGATGATGATGATGACTTTTGGTTGATGTATATCCTTAGCAAAAAATCCGAATTAACTGAAAACATTGAATCGAAAAGAACGAACCAAATTAAAAACAGATGGATTGGTTAATTATCTTTTTCTAAAAACTAAAACTAGTTGGTTTGTTATGGTTATCAATGTTTCCATACCCGTCACCATCAGGCCGCCATAAACAAACTGAACCGAACTAAACCAACTTGTAGTAAAATCTTTGTCAGATTTTGTACTCTCACCATTTTTCCAATTCCAATATTTGATGTTTTTCGTTGAGCATTAGTTTAACTTTATGATTTATATCACATCGTTTAGGTTGCACGTTCGTTTGACATCCATTCTATACTCTTATACACGCACACATATGTCAATGGTTTTGAATTCGATACTGACTTGAGCATCAGAGGGTGGTCCAGAGACTCCAGTCTCTCTAACCCTTCAACGAGTTCTTCATGTTTTGCAGAACTGATTTAAAATGGAGAAGATGAGGTGTGACAAGTTCAAGTTTTAGGCTCATATAGCAGCAATCTCTTGTGGAAACAAATCGCCTGAGTCAAACCTGCTACTACTATAGTTTTTATATGTACTTGTATACGTACTCCAAACATAAAGAGGTTATAAGCATGCGCATATTGTGAGAAGATAATGTGTCTATATATTATACATACATAATTTTAAAAAGAAATGTGTTACAGAAAGAATTTCATTCTATCATCACGCCTCATAGCATTATATACAGCTTCAACCTGTACAAAAATTGCAAGTTTGGTTCGTGTCAATTTGTGTATACATATGTCGTGTTCGGGTTCATGTGTGACACAATTTTTGGGTTCAGGTTCACCCATGAACATGACCCGTTTAACAGCCCAATATAGAATTACAACCATGATCTTATTTTATGGATAATAAAAGTTAGTAGGATGTATGCTTTAAAATTATACTTTCTCCATTTTTCGACCCGTTTGATTTGTTAGAGATAAAATATAGCCCGCGTCAACGTTAGAGTTGAAACTACCACTTCTATCCTATGCAATTTTTGCCTACACTTGACACCTTATTGCCAAAGTTTACAGATTTAGAAGGTGTTTTGAAAAATGATTCAACAGATGGACAGGTAAGAAGATAACCTGTTCCCTCGAAACAACTCGAACAGGTCCAATGTTCACCGATACATATTTCCCACCTGATGACACTCTCTGCTTCACATGGCCCTGTGATCAATCATGATCAATCGCGTTATGTAAAAGACAATTAGGCTGCACATACACTGATGCAATCTGGCATAGTGGCATGTATGTACCTGTGGGACCGGATGCTGGATAACCGACTCCACAGCAACTACCATAGACTGAACAAAATCATCGCCTCCTCGCCCAATTGCTGTGAACCTTCTAGCACTTGGGTAAGTGTTTATCTGTTAAGGACACGAAACCATTTATTTGAAAAATCTGCAAACCACATTCAGTCAGTAACCACCAAGTTGCCAAGTGGATGTTTAGTGCAAACTCGATTCGATGCACAAAGATACAAAAAGCTAGAAATGGGTCCTTTTGGGTTTCTTTTGACATATAGGTGCACAAACAGGCCTCAGCCCATAGCCAGTCCTAGGTTTGTCCAAAAAGAGTCTGGTCACTCAATGTTCGGTTAAGCGTGGAGCCTAAAAAGCCCAAAGGTAGACATTTGGGTGCAAGTGAGCGGCTGGCGCGAGAGGAGTTCACGAGCCACGTGGCTCACGAACACGGCAACGGCCTCACACGAGAGGAGGCGCGAGGGAAGTGGGGTGACGAGACTCACGGCTGCTAGCGTGGGAGGGAGAGGAGAGCAACGACTCTTTTGAGAGGCTAACTCATCTACTCACAGCTTGCTCACTTGGACCACAATAGGGTCAGGTGAGCGAGCAGCTTTCTTTATCCGGTGCCAACTCAGCATCCAGTTAGCGCCAAGGGCGAAGGATATTGAGGGCCAGGGGTGGCCCTGGCCCCCCCTGTTTTTTGGCGCAGTGGTATAAATTTGCGATTTTCGTAGGTAAATCGAGCCCGGGTTGAGTCCGGGCCCCGCCGATTTGCCACTACCGATCGAAAAAAATTGAGTCCGGCCCCTCCCGATTCGAGAACCAAGCTTCGCCACTGGACTTAGCGCAATATGAGAGGCTAACCCCGGGTACTCAGTTGGACCACAAAGCATAGTCTAAATTGTTAGTATGCAAATATGCAATAACAAAAAGAGATTTGTAATTAACAATACCTTTTCATCAAGAGTGAGCCACTCACCTGTTGAACCATCAATCACTGTGCTTCCAAACACCATATTTATGGTCTGTCCAACGTTCCCTTCCGTCTTTTTCGTGTCTGAAATAAAAAGTTTCATATCTTTTGAGCGATCAGTCTAATAAATTAAACTTTTAGTGTTATATGTTAGAACCTGAAATAGTCTGCAGATCAGTTTCTGGAGGCGGTTCCTGCATATTATTCTCCGTCACCAATCGCGACGAAGACCATACATTTTTATCATCAAAACAATTATTCTGATGATCGGTTCGTCTTCCAGAGCAGAAATCTCTAATGTTCCTGATCATTCTATACCCACATCTCAAAGGAATATGTGTTCCAACAGATATCCGATTAAGCGAATTTCGCCTTGCCTGATTGAGAATCAAAGCTTCGATAACCGCCCTACGCGCCATTTTCAACAGATTTTAACAAAATTATGAAATCTGATCTAAGTTTTACGAACGGTTTTATGCACATTTTGGCGCCAAAGAATGGAGGAGAGACTTTGCAGGAAGTTTATTTCTGATTTATGTAGAGGGTGAAAAGACAATATTGCCCATATCGGTTTAGGGGCAACAACCCATTTTAACTCGAAACGTATTTTGATTAGAACCCATTTTGGCCCGAACCTATTTTGAGGAGAATTCGAGTAGAACTTGTTTGATCAAAACCTATTTCGAGCACACCCTGTTATGAATCAAAACTATTATGAGCAGACTCGTTCTGACCCGAACATAAAAACACCAAAACATAAAATTTTGTTTTTGTAAAACAAAAAAATTAGTTAAAAAGTATTAAACATGAAAAAAAAACTAAGAAGTTTTAAAGTTTTGTATCTATAAAAGGTAAAATAGTCCTTCATTACATTTATTTAATAAGTCAAAACGAGTAAATTTGATATAAATTAGGTATATGTAATTTTGGTATTTGATTTTTGTCTGATGGAAGAAGGTCGTGCGATTTTAACATTAGGGACATCGTTACTTGATTTGTTTACTTTTGTAGTTTTGTTAGTGTCTTTGTTTTTATGTTTGTATTGTGGGTCTTACGACCTTGCTAACCCGTTTGTTTTCTATATGTCATAGAAATTTTCGTCGTTAAAAAAAATCTGATCATAACCTGTTAGAGGATTTGGAAGGCAAGAAATGAAAGAATCTTTGAAAACAAAGAGGTTAACGCGACACAAATAGTGGCGGACATTATAAGAGCATGTTTGGCTTTCCAACTCCTTATCTCCTTCTTCTACCTCCTTATCTCCTTAATCAAAAAGTTACAAATTCTTACTTATAACTTATCTCCTTTTCAACCCACAAAAACCTCCTTTTCAACCCATTACCCAAACAAACTTATCTCCTTATTGACTTTTTGAATAAGTCAATAAGTAATAAGGAGGCAAAATAAGGAGAGCCAAACATGGCCTAAGGCTATGGGGTACTTATGGTTCAAGCATAGGCAAAAGTCCGTTATGGTGTAAGTTTGACATTGTGTAATCGGCTTCGAGTGCTCTTTTCCTGTCTTATGAATGGAGTAGTTCTCATTCGTTAATAAAGTTTAAATTTCAAAAAAAAAAAAAAATCTGATTTTTGTAGTGTGTGAAAAGATGACTCCTTAACTTTTTTAAGGGGTAATTTAGTAATATACAGTTTAAGCCGCAAAACCCCAAACCAAGATATAAAATAAATAAAATAAAATAAATAAAAGAATTTGCTTTGTGAAGATAAACCCTAATTAGATCCCCAATACACTTCCGTTTGATTCAAACATTCAAATGTACAGATCAGATAGCGTCAACGACGATTCAGATCGAACCGCCTTTCGTAAAACAGAGAAGAAGTATAAGTTATATTATGATTCCAATTCCAAATCTTCAAAAAAGTAAGAAACTCGTTACTAATTTGTTATAACTGTTTTCGTTTACTGTTGATTGTTAGTTATTGAGTGTTTTTTTGTGTAATGATGTGTTGAATTGAAGGAAGAAGCAACCGAGACCTGTAGATTTGTCAGAGGTTATAGATTTCAAGTCTATTTTAGAATCCTTTGATAGAAACGGTGATCTTCCTACTGGAGTTTCGAAGCTTGAGTATCCGTTCGATAGGCCTGTTTTTTGCTTGGATGATTGCACTGGTATGCAAACAGTTTTATTCGGATATTGAGAATTTAGTTATTTATTGCTGTAAAGTGTAAACTAACTGATCCTGAGCTTGGCACTTATGACTTATGAGAGCTCGAATTTGGGATTGACTCGTTTCGAACTCTATTCAAAACTCTAGCTCGGCTTGTGAGTAGCTTTTCAATCCTGAGTTCGGCTCATTTATTATTTGTTACTTAATAGTCCATGGTTTAAAAAAACGACTGAGGCACACGCCTCGAGGTGCGCTTCAAGGCGAAAAGGCTACAAAACGAATATGAGGTGGTGCCTCATGGGATCTTATTGTACGTGCGACTTGTAGGGCTGAGGCGGTGAGCCTCAGATGTGCCTCAGGGGGGTTATAATGTGTTTTTTTTTATGTTTTTGACTTTTTACGTCATTTTAAACATTCTATGTCTCTTTGATGTGTGTTTTTTATGTTTTTGATGAATCTGGTGTAGAAATTAGTTAGCAATTTAACTTTTAGAAGATATATCATTTTTATATTTATTTTTTAATTTCGCCTCGGTTCGCCTTGAGGCTTACGCCTCGGTTCGCCTTGAGGCTTACGCCTCGTGAGGCGAAGGGTAAACGCCTAGAGGCTCGATTCCGTTTTTTAAACCTTGCTTAATACTTGGTTTATATGCATTTATAATTATTTTAAAAATCACTTTTATACAGTGTTGTAAAAATCCCTCTAGGCAGTTAATTTTTATTGTAATTTTATATATAGTTATAATTTTTATGTGTATATATGATATATTAAATAGAAATTAATAAATTATAGGCGTGTTTAGGTTCGTGAGCCAGCTTTAGCTCAATAAGTGAAGCTTGGGATGATATATTAAACATGCTTATTTTTAGGCTCGTTTAATTAGCGAACCGATCTCGAGTAGCTCACGAGCAATGTGGCTCTTTTATACCCTGGTTGTTACTTGTTTAAAGTTTAAATTCATAATCAGTCTGAAACAGAAGTTATAAATGTGAAGTTGTTGTATATAGCATGCTGATTAGTGATGCATGTGATACATGGAGTTTACCTGTATATGTGCTTATTATGTGGTCTCTAATCTCAATTGCAGGTTTTTATTTCATCCCTGCAGCATTGAGTATTGAAGAACAATGCAGGTGGATTAAGGAGAGCTTAGTGAGTTTCCCTCAACCCCCAAACAGAACTAATCATAATGTTATTTATGGAGCTATACATGATTTGTTCAATGCTGCAAAAAATAGACAAGTGTTGGTTAAAGAGGAGACGGTACCAAGTGAAGATGATTCACTTGGTGTAGATGCCAACTTTCATAGTCATACGTGGGCTTGTTCTGAAGAACTTGATTCATTAGTCAATGGAGATAATTGTAAATCAGTATCAGCATCTGTCTTGCTTAGGAAGCTAAGATGGAGCACTCTTGGTTTGCAATTTGACTGGTCAAAGGTAAACGTTTTTTATATTTAGGACATGTTTTGCGTATTGTTGTTAATCAGCTGAAGTTTGCCAACATATATATGTATTTTTGTAGAGGAGTTATAACGTTTCTCTCCCTCACAACAAGATCCCAGATGCACTTTGTCAATTGGCTAAGAAAATGGCTGCGCCTGCAATGGCGGTTGGAGAAGAATTCCAACCAGAAGCTGCAATTGTTAATTACTTTGGGTCAGGTACTAACGTATGGCTGATACTAAATGTCATGATCCCGTTTTTCAAATTTCTACTATGATTGTGAGTAAACATTGAAAGCCTTTAGGTAGATTAAAAGGGATTTTGGGTTTGCGTGTTGAAATTGATTATTTGCTTATAGCGACTCAAAATTGCAATAACCAGTTTTTACTCTAGTGTCACGAAGCTTTGTATCTTTTTTTCTAGGGCCGACAATTCTGACCTTTTTAAGACACGATAAGACCTGTTTAATAAAAAGCACACTATGTAATTTTTTACTTTTTCTTAAAATAACTAAAACTAGGACTTGTTTTGCCAACCGTACTTTTTTTTTCACAAAAAAGTTTATATTTTTATTAATTTTATCTTCGGATTCCATATATAATAAGAACTTGCCAGACACTTGAAGATCACTTCTAACAGCTAAAGCACACCGAAACACTATATTTTGCAGCCTGTTCTGTTACAACTAATCATCTGATTCTGATTGTTCAATATCATATAATCTGATAATCGCTTTTAGAATCATACTCAAAGACCTCATAAATACTATATTAATCTTCTAATTTATCAGGTGATATGCTTGGTGGTCACCTTGATGACATGGAAGCAGATTGGCGTAAACCTATTGTAAGCATGAGGTCAGTCTCAGGGTATATTGTACCAAAGAATCACTAATTTGTCATTTAACATATGTTGGTTACCGACATTGACACTTAATTTTCTGTTCATTTTTTCCATTCTAGTTTGGGATGCAAAGCTATATTCCTTCTTGGAGGGAAATCTAGAAATGATGAACCATTAGCAATGTTCCTCCGCAGTGGCGATATTGTGTTAATGTCTGGGGAAGCAAGGGAGCGTTTTCATGGTTTGTATATAAATTTATTTATCTTTTATTTATTTATTTATTTATGATTATTGAGTTTTCAAGTCACAGGATAATCAACTTTTAGTTACTAGATTAGTATCCATATAATAATCAAATTTGACTAAACCATCAAACATCTGAGATTATTCCATATCATGTATTCATTTTCAACACCCCATGCCAAACACCCTATAGGCCTATATGTTCTTTAGAGTCTGGATGTTTTGTTCGCCTCTTCGGCATTCTAAATTCTCTTTTATTTTTATATTGTTATGCAGGTGTTCCTAGGATTTTTACGGATATAGAACACGCAGAGATCGGGTCTTTAGAAAAGCATTTGTCAGATGAAGATGACATTTGTTACTTAGATTATATTAAAAATTCAAGAATAAACATCAATATCAGGCAAGTATTCTGATAAATTATCTTTAGTTTAACCGATCAAACTAGTTTAGATAAGTTGCCCTAGTTTCAGGGGTTATTGCTATCCATTACAGTTTACAATATAACTCAAATACTTTCATTTTTGACTCTTTAAATTTATTTAGTTTTGTTTTATCTCCTTATCATGTTTTTATTAATTCAATAATTCCTAGAATTGCCATATATATTTAACTTAAAAATGGAGTTAGT
Source organism: Ambrosia artemisiifolia (assembly GCA_032199755.1). Classification (NCBI taxonomy): domain Eukaryota; kingdom Viridiplantae; phylum Streptophyta; class Magnoliopsida; order Asterales; family Asteraceae; genus Ambrosia; species Ambrosia artemisiifolia. The sequence continues at coordinate 1,721,223 of CM063518.1, read as the reverse complement.
ATATACAATGATAGAATTCGGCCCCTATTCACCTTTGTACGACTTGGTTATATAGGATGAACATGAGTATGCACAAACTGTTGTGCAGGGACTCGACAATAGGAACAGAGGTTGGAAGAAAACACTATATTATACGCACAATGATAATATGTTCCACACACAAATAAAACATACATATGGGTATTTGTACACAGGATAAATGACGGTTATTAAACCGTAAAACTAAACGACATGACTGATCTTAACCGACATAACGTTTCTTCTTTTTGGTGCCTTTGCTTTGTGTCGTTTGACTTTTCAGTTTGACTTTCAATATACTTCTAATTTCTTGATTAACTTGATCCTAACATACAGTATATTGTTATTCCAAATGTTCATGTGTGATTGTTATTCTATTGGTTTTATTACTTAGTTATATGTTCAGAAAAGTTAACTGTAAAGACATAAGAAAAAGTATATACAATAAAAGTAGGTATATTAGTTTAGTTTTTTGAATAAAACAGGATAAATAGATTCAATTGAAATAACTAAAAGTCTAAAATATATAGTTTTTCTATGTGTTAGAAGTTAATAAAAAGAAAAGATTGTGTGAAGATATGCTATACAAGTGTACATTATTACTTAACTAACCAACACCAGAGTCGCAATCTAATTTTATAAAAATCACACTAAAATCCAATAAAGAAAAATCCACCTCATGATTCACTTGATTAATTGATTCTACGTGCACATAACCACAGCCACTTCATTTCTCCTATCCATATCAACCAAACAATCTCAGCTACAATAAAAATGGATAAAAAAATAAAAAATCTCAAAGACTCAATTCCTCGTTTCTTGAATATCCAACATGGGTCCGGTTGTATTGACTCAGTTAGCAACGGGTCTGAGCATGTTGGCCGGTGCAGCCCTGTTGAAGTCAGTGATGGACCAAAACACCATGATGGGTCCAGGGTCCGATCGGTTTCCAAGGTGTTCTCGTTGCAATGGCACCGGCAGAGTCAGTTGCCTTTGTAACCGGTGGTCCGATGGCGACCGTGGCTGCCGGACCTGTGCAGGTTCAGGCCGGATGGTGTGCAGTAGCTGTGGTGGTACCGGCACTGGCCGTCCACTCCCAGTACAGATCTCTGTTCGCCCTCCAAACCAACCCTACTAACCTGGTAACCAGTTAGGTCCATATAAATGTAATCTTTTGAATATATGTTTTCAGTAAAACAATGCAGATATAGAATGCTCCAGTTATGTACTTGATATCTCTACGTTATATGTGTTACACAGGGCTTTTGGATTTGAAGTTCCACACTAGTTAAAATGTAACCATAATCAGTTCTAATGATTACATTGAACAAAATTGCATTGTTCAAAGAAAATCACTGAGAACAATACATATATGATATATATTTTTTTGTTTATAATCTCTCTATAGCCATAAAACACATGAATTATTTCACATATGCACTTTATATATGTATACAATCATAAATTTATTGAAATGCACAAACTTATAACACATTTTTTTTATTCCTATGTGAAAATTCTTGTTGTGTATTCACTTTATGATATACGAAGATATAGTAGATACGTTAAGTTATGTCTGTGTCTCATTACGATAGATGAATAACATGGTCTTAGATGCTTACTAAAGTTTGACTGTACCCAAAAATGTTTATTTTTGTGATTTTTCCTTAGCAAATTTTAATTATATAAAACATTATTGCATCTTACAGGATTTGAAATCCTGTAAGGCTGCAACTTGGCAACTTGTTTAGTTAGTATCACTATCAAAATTTTACAACCTGATATATGACTAGACGATAATGTAATGGGCCAAACTATCAGAAATTTAACTAGACGAACCCGTGGACCCTACTAGAACATGTTGATTATCCAGTTTAGATAAGGAAGTGATCTAATCGAATTATGGGATAATCTTTCCAAGCATCTTGCATGTAGAAAATGGAACATAATCATTAGCCTTAACAGCATTAGTAACTTAAATACAAATATATTCACTATCTTTCTCCTGAATAATTGCCACCACCATGTTTATCCACTATAGGTTCTGTTACCAACCTTATTAAAATCATACTTTTCTAGCATTCTAACTTCATTAACCATGTCTTCTCTGACATATGACCACACAATCATGCAAAATGACCATTTTGTCATGATCATTGTATAGTGAAGAACCCAACTTAGTCACTAATAGCCTCTGTAAAACAATGAACGTTGTGCTTTTCAACAACAAAGGTGCCTTCTACCTGTCCTCCATGGGTAAAAAAGTTGGGCCAATGAATATACAAGGATGGACCCATGACTTAATGGTATAGTGGTATATGCCTCCTCGATAAAGAGACGAAAGTGCAAGTATAGTGAATAATATGAGTATTTAGGAGTAAGTTTGCCGTTAAAAAAATGATTGATAATTATATAGAGTTATAGACAATACACTTGAGGAGTTTGTCAGGACTAAAATAGTGAAATTTGAAAGCAGTATCACATGCCCTAATAGAACCAGCAAGTATATATGCTAACTTATATAATAGAAGTTAGTGACTAATGTAAAATATATGTTTATGAAGATCATCATGCTTACTCTTTCTTCTAGAAGATGCTTATAAGTTATAATTAAACAAATCACTTACAATAAACCAGAATAGTATACGGTCAAATGTTAGCACATTACTTGTAGTGTAAGAATACATAAAACCATAGAAGAGAGACTGTGAATGGAAGGTATCTTAAAGCCTACTTGAAACTTAGTACTTTTTTTTAAACAAACAGTTAGCAGCCTCATTGGACTTCATAGATAACAAAAAGGATAGGGATACAAACATAGGTGAGACAGTAAACAAATCAACATTCAATGAATCGTTTGGCCAAAAATCCATTATGTGTGTGTATTAAATAAACTTGTATTCAATATTTTATTCCTTAAATTATACCCATTTGTTCGCTTACGTATGTGAATGTTCGTTTGTGTTCTTTATTTACTTGTTTATGCGCGTTCAGTTAGAATCTTGTCCGTTAATGTTCATCTACGATAGAGGAAAAAAGTTCGAGAGAATATGGTTGTCAATATAATCTTTGATATCTTTTATGATATCTTAAATGTAACTCCCAGCCTCCACTGTCCGACTTATGACTTAGCTACCAGTTTGGGTTATCCTTGTTCAATCCTTAATACTCAAATGTTTAATAAAACATTGTACTTGTAAGTTTCATAGTTTGTGATTGCTTGGATAGTATGTATAATCATTGTTAGTCCACTGTCATGCTGGCGACGCTCTTGAAATCTGAAGCGAATAATTCAAAACGAATCAAGCATGAGAATCTGTGATGTTGCAAAACTTGTCTATTCCTGAAATAGACCAAAGGCATTTGTTATACGGTTGGGTAACCATTACAACGTTTAGTTGAGACGATGCAGTGTTATATGAAAGTGGGTTATCTGTTGGTGGTTGAAACGATTGATAGTGTCCTCATCGGTATTTTAGTTACCGTTGATGATTGCATTTTGCCAGTAGTAGTTATTACTCGTATTTACATTTTTTTTTTCAAATAATTAAATTCCATTCATACCATAAAAGCGAACATTACATCAAAATAGCGGGCAGACGGGCAACACTAACAATTAACTTAAATAACTTGATTACACACTAACAATATTTTGATTCATGAACTAATTAATCCATTTTTAAGTAACTTCCAATTACCATTGGGGTTGGTGGTCCAGTGGTAAGGCAAAGCCTTTTAATACACTAAAGTGTGAGGTCTTGAGTTCAAGTCTCACAAGGAGCAAGAAATTCGCCTTTCAAAAAAAAAGTAACTTCCAATTATTAATTGTGAACAAAACTTAAATTCAAACTTAAAAACCCATTTGTACCAACACACTGTAGCAACAAATCCACATTTGCAGGAGTCAAGGAATATGTCATGATTAGTTACCTTATGTTCCAACCTATGATGAAGTTGTGTCACAATGTAAGAAAAAGTGGTGAATGTGGGAAAAATTAGGTCAAGGTTCACATGGGCCGTTCATCTCATTAAAAGAGATGGCAAGATTCCACATGCTTGAGCAATAGAAGGTTCTAACACACGCAGTGGCGGACCTAGCTAGCCGCGTCCGTTGCTACTCAACTTCGCGCGCGTAGTGGAAAATTTGTGTTTTTTTTTACAATATTTGGAAAACGTTACTACTAAAATGAAAAAAATGAAAGACGTTATTACTGAAATTAATTATTCAAGAACATGTGGTACACCCGTTCTTGAATGATTTGGCAAAAACAGTGGCGAATGAGAAAGAGTTACGATATGAAAAGTCGAAGAAAAAAATTCAATTGCTCGAATGAAATTTCGCTAATTACACATGTTTTAATTGATAATAAAGAGGTTTGGCTAGAACAAGATGTTTAGGGTTGTGATGAAACATCTCAAAGTTTAAAAATTTATAATAATACGTTGGTGTGTAATACCAGTTAATCGAACATATATGGTGCTAATGGTGTACTTTGTTTAAAGCAAGGGGAAATTAAATTTGTAGATTATAGTGTGGTAAATAAATGAAGGAATTATGTAATAAACTGAATTTGTTTATAAAATTATAGTTTATAAGATTAATTTGTATATAAAGTGGTGAGAATTCGTAAAAGTCAAAAGTTGGTGAAACAAGTCAAGTCAAGTGGTCTGGTATTGCAATATGACTACTAGTTGTGGTTGGTTGTATAATTATTGTGCCACTTTGCGATGAGTTCAAATTAAAACATGCCATGTTAATAAAAGTATCAATTTGGTTCGGATAAAATGGGCTTTAAACTAAATTAAATCGGGTTGAAATTATTTGTTAGTAGTAACAAACACAAACAAATATCAAGCATATATAAATAAGTTATTATAATGCTTAGTTAAAAATTTTGTTCAGTGATTATAATGGTCGATCTTTATCAAATATCAACAAGAGGCACTAGATATGATATATTGATATTTGTATACTTTCTTACAATGCAAGATTTCAGTTAAAAATAGAAAAATGATGAGTAGAATCATTGAGGTTTTGTAAATGAGTAGTAATAACGACTTCAACTTTTGATTATGTTTTCTTCACAATTATAAGGTTGGAAATAAAAAGGTTACGGCACCAATGGGTTGCATAGATCTTGTCTCCCCTTTTAGGATATAGGTAACACAATAATTATACATAATAATAAATACATGTTTTCACATTTTAGAAAAGCAATTTTCTAACACAAACTGCACAATGTGTTCAATTCACACTGAACATGCTGATCAATCAAGGTTCTTCATGAAGTGTGTTAAACTGATACTAATTTCTTACTTTCTTAGATCAATTTCAAATTTTCATTATCCATGTGTGAGTATATATAGGAGCTCTGAGATCTTAGATTTGTTTTTAAGCTATTATTAGTGTTTGAATTCGTTTATATTGTTGGACAACTGGTGTTTGAAGTTAACTTGTTTTTTTGGATAACTTTATACTTTCCGTATTTTAAAAAGTTTTGAACTAGTTATGATATTATTTGGTTTTTGAAAATATCATCCCATCTGACATGGTCACATGTAGGATGATCGGTTCCCGGTCAGGTGAGTGGTGACAAATTTAAAATATTGCTCATACCCAATTTACTTAAGTGGATTTCGTATAAACATGAATGGATGTACAATTTTTGTATTCATAGAAATATAAGAATAAACTAAAAATAATAAATTTATATTATGAAAAATTATTTAAAGTGTAAGAGAGAGCAGGTAATGAAATGCCATGATTTGGTAACATGTTGTTAAGGTTAGATGCCGACCAAGCATCAATATGTTGGTTTTATCATAACTTTAATTTCTATAAATAATAACATAGATAATTAACAATGATTAACACAATCCTCCTTGCCTAAACTACCTAATAATCTATCTTCTAGCAAGTAACAGGCCAAACATGTCGCTCTTCTGGGCGGCCGTCATTCTACTATTTTATTACTATTTTTAGTTTATAGCTTATTATATTTTTCATAGAATTAGAGCCGATGTTTAATTTTCAAGATATAGTAGACGTCTTTTAAAAGGAAATTACATCGTTACTGAAGGCAATTCAGTAACAAATTACATAATAAATAGTTGGATGTGTAATAAGATGTTGTATACATGTCCAAATTTACTAACATTACAAATACTAAATATCAAGTTTTTATTAGATACAAGGATATGGGTAGATAAACATCAAAATACGACACAACCAAACAAGAAACTCGTTAGTATGAGTTCTATCTAAATGGGCTCGAGTTAGTTTCAGGTTAACAACACTTAAACGCTTAGGTAAATTATGAGTCGCGTTGAGGTCAACCTAAAGCTTTACGGGTTGGCCCGTTTAGTTTTATATTTATATATTTATTTTGCAATAAATTAAACATGTTGATCATTTTTGCCAACTTATAAAAGAGAAAATGAGAATTGAGTTTTGTAATCTGAAGTAATTGTTGTATTCATTTTTTTAATGAAGAATTATAAATTTGAGGTATAATTTAAAAAAAAATCTTCTTAAAGGACTTGTTTGTGTTAACCTGTGCAAACTCGTGTCGTATCTAATTCCATGTCTTAGCTGATACGATTTTCAAGTTCATGCTATGTTTAGGATTGTGTTGAGTTCTCAAACATAACCCATTCATCAACCCTGGTTTATAATTATGAGAGAACCTTTCGTTGTTGCTGAAAGGTCGTTGTTTGTAAGACATAATTTTATTCCTTTATAATATTTTATTATTTTAGATAATATGATAATATTAATTTCTAGCAGATAAACATCTGTTTCATGAAAGTTAATAATTAGTTACAGTACTTAGCAACAACCAATATATCAAACAAATAATAATGGCACTGTAAATTTAAAACTATTTTCTAGATAACATATGAAAGTTATACTATTACATTATTTGTGTCATTTAGTCTCACTTCATTAGGTATATGAATTTGAATTCACTATAAAATTAAATAAACTTTAGAAATGAATATCTTCGTCTTATTAAATTTCTAATACAGAAACAGGATAAGATTGAGGTCCTCCACAGTGGCATACTCGCATGTAATTTTATTTAAGTCAACGCACAGACCTATGTCACGTTATTATCACATGATATAACAAAGTCAACCATTAAACAATTGGCCTTCATGTTTTGAGTACTTACAACAATAACCCTCTGTCAATGTTCCATTTTGTACAACTGACTTTAAAAATAGCCCATCACCAGCAAAGAAAAGTTTGTAAAGAAAAAAAAAGTTGGCTAAGAGTGTCTATTGTGGCCCGCGAGCCAGCTGTCGCGAGTCACAACCTGGTTTATGTGGCTAGCGAGCACGACAAGACCCCCACGTGAAAGCTGTCGTGGTCGACTGTACGTAAGCCAGCTCGCATCTGTTAGCGGGTCATTCAAAAGTTTAAGATTTAAAAAAATAATAATTTTTCACCTAAATTTCATTTATTACCCAACAAATATTTTTTTACCTATTTATATTAACTTCTTCTTCATCACAATTCTCAAACCCTAAACCCCCAATCTTCAAAACCAACTTCAATCATGGTGCAGTGGACCGAGTAGGAAGAACTAACACTGATCATCGTGTACAACCAAGCGCATGGTGACGGTGCTTCAACAAGCCGGGGATCACCTCGTAGCCGCGGACCACAGTGGCACAAAGGTCCTAGCCGAGTTTGGTACCCTTGTTGGGGGTACCAACCGTACTTGTGACTCCATCTCTCTCTCACAAGTATGCGGATTTGAAGGCGAAGTCGAAAAACTTCGAAATCGTCTACAGAAAGGTGAAGAGAGATCTCCCTGGGGAAAAAGAAGACGTGCTCCTCACTTTTACCCACGTGGAGTACCTCTCGGAGGTTGGGCACAACTTTCACCAGGTTTCGGCGTGGCAAATGTTACGCTCAACCTCTACCTTACGTCAGGTTTTTTTTTTATTTTAGTGTAATCTTCTTCTTTTTTAGTGTAATGTTTTTTTAAGTGTAATCTTCTTCTTTTTAGTGTTATGTTTTTTTAGTGTAATGTTTTTTTAGAGTAATGTTTTTTTAGTAATGCAATGTATTTTTCTTTTTATTTAACCTTAATGTTTATAAAAAATGTGTGGTAAATATTTAATATATTTGGTAAAAAAACACTCACTTACCTTGACCCACAACGGGGTTTTGCGATCAACCCGCGGCCGCGAGCCAATGCCATGTAAGCGTCGATATGGCAAAATATTATTCGATAAAGTCACGACTCACCGCTAGCCACACCACATAGTCTTAATGCAATAAAATCATGAGAAATTAACAAATGTGATTCACATAATTACAAATACGTGTATGACTACACAAATACATCTACATGCATATGTATACATACGTACATTAGTATTTTGTTTTAGTTGCAAATTGACATGTTACTTCTTGTTTACTTTTTTGTAATGTATTGACTTTCCTTTTAATGTCCATCAGAAAGACAATGAAAAACATATCTATTTTATACTCACACAAGTATTATACTATATAAAATACCTTATTTGATGTCATACTTCTTGTCATCATATAAATACTTTAGAACACATCAAGAAGCATAACTAGTCTAATGGAATAATACTTGTAGCTCGTAACTTGCTCGTATTTCAATTAAAAAAGAAGCTTGATTAAGAAAAGCTTGTGCCAGAGTTGACTTAGGGGGAAGGAAGAAGAGATCAGGGGGTGTCTCCCCCCACCCCCTCTCGAAAATTTTGTTCAAACTTTGCCACTGAATTAACTTTAAAGCTTTCCAAGCTAAGTATGAACTAAAGATTGCTCAAAATTACCTCAAATAATACAATATATGATAACGCTATTATTGTCTTGTATAATTTTTCAAGTTCATCCTTAATGTTTCATTCCCATTTTTTGTATATTGATAATTCAATTTTTCCTTTCCGCTCAAGTTCATTGCTTTATGCACCTGTTATCATTTATCAAGACTTTTATAAACGTAAAAATACAAAATATATGAAAGAAAAAAAAAAGAGCAAAATGTGAGCATGCTAGTTAGTTGATCAACTCATATCATAGATTAGTTTACTTGAGTCCGATTAAAAATTGATTTGACTCATACCATCGTTGAATCCTTGAATGCCTTATATTATTTGTTAATTATAATAAATGAACTTTTAACTTTCTTTAAACGGTCGCATCAAGAAACCATTAGGGATCAAACAAAGAAATATTTTAGGGAATCTTTGTGTTATACGCATGCAAACCAAATTGGGATCTCTAGTGTTTTTCATGAAAATACTGGCCGGTCCATTCTCGGTACCACTTCAGTATCAAATTTTACGATTTTCAGTATCGGTATTTTGATACGGTACTACACCGTATAGCGAACTCATCCCTATTACAAACCTTACAAAAATCCTTAATTTATATGATAAGAGAGTATTGGAATAACATCCCTTGCAAGACATTAAAGTACTCCAAAAAAGTTTACAACATGGGACATTTTTTGAACGATAACTTTCATTAACCACCAACGCCAGGTAAAGGCCTCAAGGTATGAGACCCTATCGAAGACCACTCACAATATGTACATCTGGTATTTACACCATTCCCTCCAAAGGAGGCTAGTGATGGCAATCAAACCCGAACCTGATAGGTAAACCTGAATTCCGACACATTTGGGACGGGTTTGGGGTCAGGTAATCGGGTATGAGATTAGTTTTTATTTTTTCGCGGGTTTGGGGCGGGTTTGGGATTCGATGATATACACGTTTACCCGATAAAGTATATCTGTTTACCCGATTAGATACCTGATATAATTTTTTATATAGCTTTTAAATATGTATAAATAATATATCTAATTGTCCATTTAAATAGTCATCTTGTGCTAAAAAACATAAAAAAATTAGTGTATACTATATGTTATTTATGTCTTTGAGTGTTTTCATATGTTTTAAGTATTTTTGTATTTATACATTGTAATCATTTACATATATATTTAATAATGCTAAATGTAATTGGTTATTAGTTACCCAATAGATACTCGACGGGTTTTTAGTCGGATATAGTCAATGGGTAAGTTTGAAAAATTAACGGGTTTACCCGAAACCCACGAGTATACCCGATACCCGATGGGTAATTACCCGATACAAACCCGACGGGTTTCAGGACGGGTTTGAGACAAGCATACCTAATCAGCTATAGGGTTGGGATTACCTAAACCCATCTCAAACCTGACCCATTGCCATCCCTAAAGGAGGCTTCTAAAATTGGACCTACATTTTAACCACAAAAAGGAAAAGGACTTAACGACGTAGTATATGACAAACTATGGATGAGCATTTCGGTACCACGTACCGAAAATACCGGCACCGGTCCATTTTTGATACCGCTTCAATACCAAATTTGGTGATTTTTGGTATCAGTATTTTGATACGTTACTGTACCGTAAAGTGAACCCATCCTTCTTAGAAACCTTACAAGAATCCTTAGTTTATATGATAAGAGAGTATTGCAATAACATTCCTTGCAAGACATTAAAATACTCCAAAAGAGTTTATAACATAGGACATATTTTGAACGATAACTTTCATTAACCATCAACGTCAGGTGAAGGCCTCAAGGTATGAGACCCCGTCGAAGATCAGTCACAATATGTACATCGGATATTTACGCCATTCCCTCCAAATGAGGCTTCTAAAATCAGACATGCATTTTAACCACAAAAATGAAAAGGACTTTACATTAGACATAATGTCGCAAGCCTTGACCTTTTTGCCCTTAAAAATATTGTCGTTCCTGGACCTGCACAAACACCCCAGAATGAGAATGGGAGTCAACTTGCATCAAATGCTAACATGCAACCAAACTTCGAAAGCAACGCAATAGACAGAGAAAGGGTGGCTAACCAATTCGTCTACTATACATCACATAACATAATGATAAATTGTCATGCCTGACATTTCTTTAGACCAGTGCATCACGGGTTAGGAATCTGTTAAGAGTTTCGCGCCAAGCAAATATATTACATTTTAATGGAACCCAATTGCACCACTTTGTAATATATTCCAGGCCTTCATTTCTGTCTTTGATAAACAAGTTCTTTAGTTTTTTTTTACAGAAAATTCACCATCATCACAAGTTGTCCAAATCCATATGTCTGTGCCTCCATGGGGCGCCTGGGAGGCACGGGCTGCAGTACAAGCTAGCCACTCCAGATGCTCTTCCACCGATCCTAGAGGATTGTCCCATCTCCATTCCCAACCCAACTGATCGATGAAACAAGCTTAAATGTAAATCTCTTTTCCCTATTCGAGTCTAAATAGAGCATGCCAAACTTCCTTAAGAGGAACGTCAAAACCGAGAAGAGCCACGAAGCCAATCAAAATCTAACGCTCATACTTTTACCAATATCACCTTTTATGTAATAAAACAATGGTTTCCCGCGATGTGTATTTTGTTAACCAGCTTCACTATGGATTTCCATGTACCTGTAGAGTTGGTTTTGTCTACAATAGAAGTTCAATTTCTCCTTGATTTATGACAAGAGTCTATAACTCTACTTTATAATTGACCATCATCTTTTCTGTATCTCAATAGTCGTTTTGCTAACAGAGCATCATTCGAATCAAGTGAAGTTGATTAACACCATATATATGATCTCCCTAACTAAAGTTAATCTCCAACTATTATTGAACTCGTAAAGTCAACTTTTGTTGTGCGAGAAGCTTTCTCTACTGTATAATAAATAAAAATAATAACATACTTGTCATGTTTTAAGCACTCTCTTTTAATTTTAGACAAATCATTCTATGGTTGAAACTATTAAAAAAGGAACCCAATAAGTTATAATCATGATAAGATATAGAATATTAAAACAAAATGAATACTAGGGCCGCAAACGAATCAAAATGTTCACTGAACTCTTCGTTAGCCGTTTGGATGAAAGTTTGACTTGCGCAAACTGTAACAAATAAATATTAATATGACACATACTAGTTTTGAAGATAAATATACCTAAAAATACTAACTACACACGTAACAACCATTTATACCTTTTATTAGCATTGCATACTTCAGGTAAGTTAATCAGGTACTGATCCGTGGACATTATTACTCTTCATACTAGGTTTGTATCTTAAAATATAATCTATGAAATAAATTAAACAAAAATCAACGTATAGAAATAAATGCACAACTGAAGATTCTGAAATGATAGTAAGGTTTTAAGAAATATAACCAGCAAAACTCGAATCTACGAAGAATGATTGGCACGATGAATGATAGTGCATGTGGAACAAACTCAAGACTTAACTTGGTAATAGCGTACGGAGTGTTGAAATGGATTAATACCGAATAAGGTTAATCATACCAAATCAAGGTTGAAAGTTATATACACACCTCAAGACCTAATTAGGTGAAGATAGCATTGCTATGGATTTTCATGATTTAGGGTTTCTAGATTGGGTTCAACATTGAACTATGAACATAGCGACTTAAGCACACCTCAAGATCAATCATCTAGAGAAACTCTAAGTAGTTTTCGAATTCTTTTATCTATTATCGATTAAGGTTTCAATCTCTAAGTTAATGGGCGTCAATATAACCTAGAGATAGAAGATACAATATATATATATATATATATATATATATATATATATATCTAACATACATCTAGAAAGAGATATTCTACCGTAAACCAAAACATTAAATCAGAACGCAACATATAATCATACACTTCATAAGGTTAAATCCATAACAAATTACCAAAATATTAAAATCAATACGCAACATATACTCATACACTTCATAAGGTTAAATCCATAACAAACTACCACAATCGTACCCATAAACAAATCAAACATCAAATCATTCAACAAAACATCTCCCTTAAACATTTACAAAGATGTTTAGTCGGACTTGATTACCATAAGGAAAAAAAATACTGAAATCGCCATCTAGTACAAGTTCAAATATAAAAAAAAATAGTAAAGAAGTAACTCGTCTCACTTGCTACAATGTTAAATCATTTATTATCTCGTCGTTTTGTTGGTTTCTCCCTAAACAACACCCCTTGTCGCCTTTTTCATCTTCTTAACCATAAAAACTCTATATCTAGGGTTTCTCATCACATGGTATAAAATTGGTTGCCGTAATTAGGGTTTTGGGCTTAAGTACAAGTCGTACCATCATGAAAGGGAGTACATTTACCCAGTTCCACTAGGGTTTTGACTTATTGCTATCATGTCTCTTTATGTTGACGGAGGGGGGGGGGGGGGGGGTACGGGCCGTACTAAAGTAAGCATGTACGGTCCGGGTCGTACTCTCTTCTTTGCACTATCCTCATCCAAACCTTCTGCTTTTATTCAATACCTGAATTAACTAACAACTCATTAATAATTATTCTTTTCATATTTGAGTCAAAACATTATAATTGCGCGTCTTTTTAATTATAAAAACTATGTGTCCTTTGGATCACATCAAAGTTCATTTGTGCTCATTCGTTTAATAAAGGAACAAAGAGGAACAAAGACCGTGTTTTGTCATTTATGTTCGTAAACGTTTGATAACATGTTCATTTATGTTCGTTTGTGTTCAATAGTTTATTAGAGGTTTTAACTTTTTATTTAAATTAAGTACTTCAAAATTCACTGTAACGAAATAGCTAATAAATATTAGTGTATTATATATTAGTATTACTTACCTTGTTATGATTAACTATTATTTTGGTGGATTAAATGAAGACCTCACGATTATTTTTTGTGGATTGAATGAGAATTTTAAGCTTAATATGATAGTTTTGTGTTTTTTAGACTTTATTTTAAGGCAATTATATGATCAAGATTATGTAACTATTTTCATAAAATTGAGTTAGTATATATGGGTGGATCTACATAATGCTTGTGTTGAAAGATGACGCTTTTATTTCTTAAGTTGTATACTACATAATATATCTCCGGGTACAATTTATTTGTAATTTTTTTTTTGCTTGAATCTCCCAACCACTTATGAGCAAACAACAGCGTTGCTGGTATTTTGTCATTTTCGAAAATGGTGTAGGTGTTCGCTTTTGTAGTTTTCGACAAGCCAAACTGATAATAACAAAACTTTTTGTCATGTTGCACTGGGAAAAAAACGATGACACTCCTGCCGCGAAGTGCGGGATAACACCAATTTGTTGTAGTTTAAGAGGAGTGTAAATTAAAGGTGTGATATGTGAGTGGTTGGTGGAAGGGATGTTTTTGAAATAGGAATCGATTAAATTTAAGGTAGATGTAATTGTATTACTTGAGTTTTAACTATTAATTTTTTTTTTTTACTTCAACTATTTTAAAAATTTATGGATAAGAGAAGAGAGTGATAATATTAGTCCAAACTAATGAGTGAGGTTCACTCTTATTGTGGTATTCGATATTTTTGTGGTGAATGTGAATCACTTAGAATGCACGTAAACCCGCAAATCAACTACAGATTCCATGGACTGTGGTTCTCTTCTCATATATCACATCGTTGACTTTGACCCTAGCAAATTTATAAATAAGGTCCTTTTCGCTTCAAGTCATACACAACCTTATAAAATATATATGGTTGTTACTTTAAGCATATGACATATTCTAAATAACGAGTTAAACTAAGCTCAACTCGAAATCACTACTCATACATGAGACCTCAACTCTATTCAACTTGAGTTATTTCGTGACTCATAGAGTTTTCTCGTATTTAGAAAAAAATCTAGTTATATGCTTTTCTATATGAGTTAATAGAAATTAGTACACAATCTTAAATTATGTAGGAATCGAATAAAATAATATTAAACTTTTAATTTAAATAGAACAATCAAGGATGTAAATTTGTTCAAACAAACAAATTGAACACCACTTAGAATTTAGAAACCTATACGAGCGAACTAGGTCTAAACAAATCAACTTGAGCTGAACTCAAATAGTTGATATTTTATAAATCTTTGAAATTGTTTAAATATGTCGAACAGTGATCGTATTTTGTAAGAAAAATACTATGTCCAAGTATGTAAAAAATTAGATAGTCTTTTTGTCAAAATATTTTTTAATACTTGTATTAAAATGATTAAGTATGCAATATGCAAATCATAATAATGTCAAAAAGGATGCACTTAGGAGTTGCTTGTGATTATGCAAAGTTGTTACATATAAACTAAAGTTAATTCTTAAGAGGGGTAAAAAAAACTGGATTCCAAAATGTAACTTGTTTTGTCTTGTTAATGGAAAAAATACCGAAAAAAAAAACAAAAACTGTTTTGTTTTGTCTTTTTGTCAAAATATTTTTTAATACTTGTATTAAAATGATTAAGTATGCAATATGCAAATCATAATAATGTCAAAAAGGATGCACTTAGGAGTTGCTTGTGATTATGCAAAGTTGTTACATATAAACTAAAGTTAATTCTTAAGAGGGGTAAAAAAAACTGGATTCCAAAATGTAACTTGTTTTGTCTTGTTAATGGAAAAAATACCGAAAAAAAAACAAAAACTGTTTTGTTTTTACAATTGGTTTAAAAGAACCGGTTAAAAAACGGGTTTTTTTAACCGGTTCTTTTCAGTTGTCCACCCTCCAGAAAAAAAAACGGTTTTAATATTGATTTAAAAAAAAAACAATTTTTTTAGAAAAACCGGTTCTAAAACCGAACCCAACCGCTTATACCGATTTGGGGGTTTTGTGAAAAAAAAACCCGGTTTTCCTCATACAAAAGAAAAAAACCGATTTCGGTTTACAAAAACGATTTGTACACCTCTATGCATAGACCGTTGTACGTATTTTGCCGTTAGTTTTAAAATTACAAGATTATTGCCGAAAATAAAGGAGGCCCAGAGGGTACTTTAGACCTTCGACCGAACATATTTGCTATTAATGTAATCTTCATCTTTTTTTTTTAACAGTGACTTTTATTTGAGTGACTCAATGTCACACTGCCTAATCGGCAGCTCTAGCCAAGTTCTGCCCCTGACTACATTGTCTTAAACTGGTGTATCAGACTTGAACTACGTCGTTCCCCGGAACTGTACTGCCTCGACAAAAGTTTTTTCTCGCTGGAGTAAGTAATAGCCGGGTGAAAACCAAGGTGCGGCTCAAGATCGAACGCTCATCGGTGCATTTGTCATTATCATTGCCCAGATGCCACAGAAAATAATAGAATGGGAATCGAACCTGAGTCACAAAGAATACCAAGTACATTTCCAACCACTCTAACACTACCTTATTGGCTCTTCATCTTTTTTTAACACTTAAATTGTCACCGGAATATTAATCGAAGCATATATGTTAAACTTAAGTGAAACATTTTTTTTTCTTGTTTTTGCGTAAGATATAAATGTGTTAAACAAAAAAAATAGTTGTAAAGAAAGAAGACAAAAGATAAGTGTGAAATGTGTAACAAAATCCCAAGCATGCCATGCTCCTTTTGCTTCTCCCTAATTCCTTTTCATGATTCGTTACGCTAAATTCTCACTAATCCCCATTTCTCTTAAATTTCCACCTGCAAATTTGATCCTTTTTTAAGGAATAACTATTAAATAAAATTCCTTTATTTTACGTTACTTAACTGGGATTCCTATAAAAAAAATTATTTTCTGGATAAAAAAACTAAGGGGTTGTTTGGTTGATTAAGTGCTGAATCATTAAGAGGTCTGAATGGTTAAGTGCTGCATCATTAAGTTGAACCTCTTAATGGTTAGTTTTCTTATCCAACATTGGTATGAGAGTTTCATTAAAGTTCAGCCTAATTCAGTGCTTAATGATTCAGCCTTAGCCATTCCATTCAGAGGCTGAAACAAACACGCTGAATGCTGAATCATACAGCACTGAATGGTTAAGAGCCTCATTAAGAGGCTACCAAACAACCCCTAAATACAGATGCATACTTTTAACACCATGTATAGATTTTGCTGATGTTTTTTTAAACTATGCTTAAAAGGTAATTTCGTGCTTAAATCAGTATACACTAATAACTGTTTTACAATTAACCAGTAACCACCCATGCTTAAATATTTTACTTTAAGCAACAAAATCGTTTTTAACAATTCCCTGACAGCTACATATAGAATGAAAAGAGTATATTGATCAGGTGGACAAAGCAAGAATGGGATTGGGTCAAGCAGGTAAGCATTTAAATGTTAAAGTTATGGGTCAGGCATTGATAGGATTAGTAGGAACCCGCGCGTTGCAGCGGGGCTGTACGTTCTTTGGCTTTTGCATTTGGTCAATCACCGTTAAAATGGTTTGGAAGGTGAAGTGACAATATATGTCGGTTGGTTGAAGTACCTAAGTAATGATATGTGGTTAGTTCATATACAAAAGGCAAAAAATTAACGGAAAATGTTGGGTAGGCCTATTGAAATGAACCTTCCGAATGTTGAGGCGCATTGCAATTCTCTAGAGGGAGCATGTTTAGGTCGAGATCAAGGTGTGAGATTTCTGCCGACGCATTGTTCTCATTTGGTCTATTTGATTCGTCATCACTAATGGATGGAGAGTGAAGTGACAATGTGTGTCGCTTGGTTGGATTACTTAAGTAATGATATGTGGTCAGCCAAATACAAAAACAAAAAAAGATCTACTCAGGTTGTGTGCTAGGCTAGTTGGTATATCAAAATGAACCTTCTGAATGTTAGCGCATCGTCGTTGTTCGGAGGGGATATGTTTACGTCGATAGAGGGGGGGGGGGGGGATGGTGCAGGTGTGCTTTCACTGAGGGGACGGATTGCCGTTATTCCCTTGTTTCAGATGTTGCCTAAGGGTTCTATGTGAGTGTATTATCAATATCTACTAAATTTGTATATGGTTGATATATGATATAAAAAGATAATTAACTAATACATAATCAATTTGAAGTATAGAATTAAAAGAAACATATGAACGCTTTTACATATTACTTTAATCGTGAACCATAACACGGTTATGTAATAGAAAACCTGACTTTTTTTCTTATCTCCGACTATATGTTTAACTAGCTGATTACCCCGGGAAAGTCCCGGGGTTGAAAAAACTAACTTTACGTGATAACCTATTTCAAATGGCTCAAGTTAACTAACCACAAAATCTCTCAATCATTGCATGTTCATAGTATTCTAATCAGTAATAACTCATATTCCCTAATCTAAAACCTAATCAATAATCATCTAAAGAATCACTTATGTAAGCTGCAACTATTAAAAAACTCATCACATCTCTCTAATTTCTCACATTTTAATGGCTCTTATAATTCCTAACCTAATCAACTAAACAAACACTTAAGTTGGAAGTTGTAATCATTGCATCTCATTATGCCACGTGGCATAATCAAGAGATGGTTGAGGCCACCATTGAACGCCACGTCAGCAACTATCAATTCTTTCCGGAAGCGTCCTGGGGTTGAAAAATATAACCATTCTAATAATACTAATACTAATAGTAATAATTATTACTATTGTAATTAAATAAATAAAAAAATAACCTTGCTATAAGGTGACAACATGTGTTGCAGTGTTACGCGAGTCTTTCTCCTAACTTCTCTTGATGAAGTATACCTAGTAAAATTCCAATGATAACATGGCGATTGGGCTGATTTTCAACATCGTAGATAAGAACCTGGTTTAAAAGAAAAAAAAGTGATTAATGAATAACATGAACACTTTGTGTGTTTTTTTATTGTATGAACGAAACCCCACAAAAAATAGTCGATTTTTCTCCGTTTTTTATATAGGACTATGGTACTCGTTGGAAAGATAATAAAACGCTCGTTAATTTGGTGTAATTTTTTCTTTAAAAAAATCCCGTATATAGAAGATATAAACGTTTAAAAATTATGGGAGGAAACATGAGAGAGAAAATTTTAAATTTATTTTCAAATTCTTTTTTTCCTAAAATAACTCAATTTAATTTAGGGTTTTATGTTTATCTTTTTTTTTAATTAAAAAAGGAAATAGTTCAAAAACACTAAAATCTTTCAATTATCATGCCACGTGTCACTTTCAAGGAGAGATTGAGGCATCCATTGCACGCCACGTCAGCATATACCTTTTCTTTTATATATATAGATAGATAGGCAATGTACAAATTTATATTTATAACTTAAAAAAGATGTAAACATTTTGTTAATGTCAAAACTACTTTTTCTTGAGAATAAGTATCGTTTTTTTTTTAATATGTTAATGTTAGAAAAATGTTAATAAAAACGAAGAGAAAGGGACAATAGTAGGCACCGCCACTACATAATTTTGACTCTCAACACATGCAAATCTTATCACGATGAAGACCAAAAACAATTATTTCGTTCAAGAACTGTTTTTGGCATCCATGGATGTCTCTACTTAGGTTAGAAACCGCCCTCCAACCTTTCACAACCAAACAAAGTCAAATAAAACCAATAATATCATATATCCTTCGATTCTAATCAGTAACAATCAATAAAACATACAATGTTAATGGGTCGTGAGTGGAGTGAGGTGAAGGGTATGTGGTTGGTGGTTAAAAGTCCGATATTAGGGTGACATATTGTGAGAAGCTAATTTTAAAAATGTTGTCACGTTTCTCCTATGGCCAACTAAGGCATTGCACCTCTCAAAGCTAAAAACGGTTCAAAGACGTCCTTTCTATCTTCCTACTTGTAACAAAATCCGTTTTATGCATTTTTCAACAAAAAAAACGTATCTCCTCTGTCGCTCATCTATACCATCCGCCAGTGGCGGATCCAGGATTTTTTCCCAGGGGGTTCACTTTTTTAGATGCTCCAATTTCGTAAGACGGAATGTAAAAAAATCGGGTCAGTTTGACAGTTCGGGTCGGGTCGTTTTGACGAGGGTGATAAGATGAAATTGATATCCTTTAGGAAGGATCCATGAAAGATCATCCAAATTTATTTTCAATGGTTTACTAGTTAAGGATGATGATCGATTTAACACAATAGGTTAAAAATTAACATCTAAATTCTAAGTTTCAATACACTAGGTTAAAGATTAACATAACTAAAAGTCGCCTACAACAAGAACACACTAGAAAACTACACCTGAGAGAGTGAGGGAGGCAGGGCCAGGGGCTGCTGGTCTGCTGGAGTATACAAAATAATAAAGTGGTCAAAAGCAAGGTGACCAACAAAACCAAACCATTAAACTAAAAAAAATAGAATCCTCAAACATAACACAAAAAATAAACACCTAGTAAAACCAAAAAAAAAAAATGAAATGAAATCAACTCCAAGACCAATTTGAAAAGTTTAACAGCACATATTCATGTTTATTAGTTTGATCAATTGCCAAGGCCTTTATGTTAGGCAGATAATTAGTTTTCTACCAACTAAGAATTGCAAGTGCATTAGCTTTTTAAAGGTAAGGTAAGAAGTCGAATTAAAAAATAAAGCTATTTATGATTGAGAGAAGAAATAGTTCTTGAGCAATGGACTGTTTTATGAAATAACTAGAAATGTAATGTTACTGCATAAACTTTAGGGACACTCTATGAAATTAAAGACATTAAAAGAGAAAACAAATTTCCTTTACACTTTCATAATATTGTTAACCAAAATGAGAAACACCAACCCAATTACAAAGATATGAATCTAGGGTATTCCGGTTTGATAGAAGCTGCGATGACTGATCAATTAAACCTTCTTTGAACACTATAAGAGCAAAGACTACAATGAAAGAAATAAAAAATCGATTAAGAGGGAAATGAATCTAGGGAATTCCACTTTGATAGGATTAGGACCTAGTTACAAAGAAGAGTCGGCCATGTGGAGAGGATGGTTGTTGGGGTGGAGGGTGATGATCGACGGTAAGGATTGAGGAGGAGAGCGGAGGGCGAGTGGGCGGCGATGAGGAGGAGGAAAGGAGGGCGGCGGTGACTGGTGAGGAGGATGGAGGCTGAGTGAGGAAGGACTGAAGGAGAGAGTTCAGGGCAGGGGTTGTGATCTATTTGATGTTGAAACCCTAAGTTTGATATAAAAGATAAAAAAAACAGAATAATAAAAACAAAGATGACGGGAATTGAACTCGGGACTTGAAGGTTGTAAAGGGTAGGAATTACCACTGGAGCATTTAGCTTAATTAGTGAGGGGTTCCTTTCAAATATACTTACGGGTTCCTGCAAAATTTTCTATATATAATAACACTAAAAATTTTAAACCGAACGGGTTCCTGGGAACCCCCTCGGGCTGAATAGATCCGCCCCTGCCATCCGCATCCCCACTCTCTTTCACAGTAGCTAAAAAATATGCACTAATGAGAATGTTCCAATGTATATGGTATACCATCGTCAGCAACCAACATCACCGATAAAGCTCTTAAAATAAAATAAATAAATAAATAAAGAATGAAAAAATAACACCGAACGAAAAGCAGATGCAAAATTGTTGAACCACACAGAGTCATCGTGGCATGTTAATGCAAAGAACTTAGACAGAAACGTAAAACCTAGAAAAGAATAACTACGTCGATCTAGGACCCGTTAGTTACGACGAACTTGTCAAATGGAGAAAATAAATGTGTTGCGACGGGCCTGTCAAACTGGAAAAAATAGACAAAAAACGTTACCCCCCCCCCCAGCCCCCCACACACACGTTGTAACGTTTTAACTCACAAAATTTAGAATGCATCGTAAAATGAAAAACTTGCGAAAGATGAAAAGTATGAAGAACAAAGTTGAAAGTAAAAAAAATGTTAGGTTGAACTCCAAACGACGAAAAGTTCTGGGTTAAAAAGATAAAAATCAAAGGAAATAAACTTCAAAAGATGATAAGTTTTGGGATTTCACAACTAATGTAGTTTTTAAACGAATTAAACTTCAAAGGAATTAGTAGTGCTGATATATATAGAAACTATGAAAAAAGAAATTTCATGTGTTCAATTCGAGTTCTTGTAATTTTCAAACGCTCTGGTTATTTGCACTAGGGTTTTATTTGCATAACTTTAAATGGCCCATCATGGCCTCCATGGTCCATCGAGGACCACTTGACAAAAATAACGGCCCATCAAGGCCTCCACGACCCGTCATCAAGCCCTAATTCATTTCCAATAATTGGTAATAATTGAATAATGATTGTTTGGTTTTTTTATAAGTGTAGTGTGGGTGTTTAAGATAGGTTAAAGATGTGAATATAAATGTTTGGTTTTTTATAAGTGTTTAAGATGGGTCGGAACAGTCCGGTTAGTTAACGGGCCGGTCGAGTTGGAACAGTACGGTTGGTTAACGGGCCAGTCTGGTCGGAACAGTCCGGTTGGCTAACGGGCCGGTCGGGTCGGGTCAGAGCAGTCCAGTTCGTTAACGGGCCGGTCGGGTCGGAACAGTCCGATTGGTTAACATGCCGGTCGGGTCGAAACAGTCCGGTTCGTTAACGGGCCGGTCGGGTCGGAACAGTTCGGTTGGTTAACAGGCCGGTCGGGTTGGAACAGTCCGCTTGGTTAACATGCTAGTAGGGTCGGAACAGTCCGATTGGTTAACGGGCCGGTCGGGTCGGGTCGGAATAGTCCGGGTCGTTAACGGGCCGGTCGGGTCAGAACAGTCCGGTTCGTTAACGGGCCGGTCCGGTCGGAACCGTCCGGTTTGTTGACGGGCCGGTCGGGTCGGGTCGGAACTGTCCGGTTCGTTGACGGGCCGGTCGGGTCGGAACTGTGGGTTTCGATCCGTAGCTGTGGGTTTAGGGTGGAAAGAGGATATGTGGCACTTCATCCGCACACAGCTTAAGGAGGAGATGCACGATAACGTAGACCTGTGGGTTTTGATCCGTAGCATGCGTTCGTATCGTTTGCTTTTGTTAACAAAGATCATTTCATCAAGATTGAGTTAGCAGTAGGCGCCCCAATACTTCGACTTAACCTAGCTTATCCTATGTTACTGTTTTCATCATGTATACTAAAATTTAACGGAAAAAAATTATTGTGTACACTAATTTATGATTATGAGAAGAAATTACTTTTTATTTCTTATAAAAAACACAAATATTAAGCTTAGAATACAAAAAACGTGCTAAAAAATAAAATTAAGGTTCTCAAGGGCCGTGGAGGCCACAATGGGCCGGCGATGCCTTAAAAATGGAAAACGATGGGCCATGGAGGCCTCCACGGCCCATCCCAAAAACCTATCCATGGACCGTCGAGACCTCCACGGCCCGTAGAACCACCAAAATTTCCCAAGAAGCTTCGTGTTTTTTATAAATATATATATATATATATATATATATATATATATATATATATATATATATAAGTCCACGGACCGTGGGGGCCTCCACGGCCCGTAGTAAAACAACTTTTCAGACTTTTTCAGTCTGAACACCCTGCTTTTGCAGGGAGTTCAGACTGATACTGTCGTTTTTCACTTTTCAGATTATGACGGGCCGTGGAGGCCTCCACGGCCCATCGTTTTTCCCTGATTTGGCCAGAACGGCCCATCAAGGCCTCCACAGTCCGTATAAAGGTTGTTTAGGGTTTTTTTAGGTTGTGTAGATAGTATCACCCTTTTCAAAACTAATGTGGTTTTTAAATCATCCATCCTCCCTCTTTCTCTTTGTCTCTCTCTATGTATATGAAGTATTTATTTTGAAAACTCATTTGAGTTGTGAAAAGCCTATAAAAAAATGTGTGTATTAAACGACCTAATTGTGTTTTTAAAAAAAATATTTTTGGTAGGGTTTTTACTATTCAAGTGGGTTTTCATTTTTAGTCTTTCCCTATTTGTGTGTGTGTTATATATAGGTAAAGGTTCGTGTACAAAGACTATATTTCGTGAGAAGTGTGAGAACGATTAACAATTGACATATAGGCATCATCATATTTTAGATTTAGGCATAATGTTTGGTTGTTTTTGCTAGAGAAACACCAAAAACAACAATTTAAAACACAATTTAATATATTATAGTAATGAAATTTAAAACATAGCTAAAACACCCAACCAAAACACAATAATTTAAAACACATGTTTTTAGCGTGGTGTTTTTAAGATTTAAGCCTAAAATAATTTGTTTGGGGTTTTAGTTATGTTTAGTGTTATTTTAGCCTAAATAATCTAAACATCATAACTAAGTCCAAAATAATAATGCCTACATATCAATTTTTTATTTTTTTCACACTTCTCATAAAATATAACTTTTGTACGCTAACATCACCTTATATATGTATAACTTATAATAAAAGAATTGAATATTGATGAAGTGGCATTCAATGGAGGCCTCAACCCTCCTTTGAATGTGCCACGTGGAAGTTTTTAATTTATTTTTTTATTTTGTTTTTATCCATTCTCCTACACTTATCTAACCCTAATCCCTTTAAGAATTTAAAAAGTAATTTAGATTTTTCTCTCTAATGTTTCCTCCCGTCATTTTTAAACGTTAATATCTTTTATATACGAGATTTTTTAAAGAAAAAAATTACACTAAATTAACGAGCGTTTTATTATCTTTCCAACGACTACCAAAGTGCTATGTAAAAAACGGAGAAAAAACGACTATTTTTTATGGGGTTTCGTTCATACAGGAAAAAAAAACACAAAGTGTTCAGTTTATTCATTAATCATGTTTTTTCTTTTAAACCAAGTTCTTATGTACAATGTTGAAATTTAGCCCAATCGCCATGCTATCATTGGAATTTTACTCTTCTAAAGATGGATAGGTATACTTCATCAAGAGAAGCTACGAGAAAAATTTGCGCAACACTGCAACACATGGTGTCACCTTATAGCAAGGTTATTTTTTTATTTATTTAATTACAAGAGTAATAATTATTACTATTAGTATTATAGTATTATTAGAATGATTATATTTTTCAACCCCGGGATACTCCCGGGATAAAAACAAGTATATATATATAAAAGATGAAAAACTTAAAAAAAAAATTAGAGAAGGAATGGGAGTGGGGTGAATCATATGCCTAGCTTGAACCTGACTTGCCATGCAAGTAAAGTTGAATTATAATATACATGACATGCCTCGTACGCAGGAGGCACAAAACAACATCACTCTTTGCTTAAACGGCCAAACAAACACAAATTTACTACTTTAACCTGTCCCGTATACACCTAATTTAAGGTAATCATACAATTTTCATTTAAAAAAAAAGGTAATCATACAATTTACTTGGGACCGTAATATAACATCGTAATCGGACATACATCTAACACGTCAACGTTTTGGTCCCGGCTTTTTCTACCATATCAATAGATTGATTACATAGTACTTATCAAATGTCCATATTACCTTTTACCACTTTACACAATATATGTCAGCAAATATTTTTACTTTCACTTTGACTGGTCTATAAATTAATTAAAGGACCATCTCAAACAGTTATTTCTAAGAATATTTACCGCAAATCAGATAACTGTCTTCGACGAACAAATTAATCTGTAAAAATATTTATTAAATATGTTATAATTAAGTTTAATATTTAATAGAATTTTTGCAAATTATATGCTATATATATTCATACAATAACAATAAAACTATGTGGTAATTACTGAAGGAGGTCTGCCAGTAATTTTTGGTAGATTTTTTTTTTGAACGGCAAACTTTCTTTAGCACGTAGTAATTTTTGGTAGATCATTGGTACTTTTCAAAAATATCATTTTTATTCTTTTCATTTACGAGTTTTGTTTTATCCGTCGCTGATCTATCATGATGTATATATCGATAAAAGTTTGTTATCTACTTGTGTTTAAGTTAAGACAATGCTAAATTATGTAGGTTGTCGAGACAATTAACGTACAGGGTTGTTGAATCTTAATGTCTAAACATGATTAGAGACCATATGTTAATAGTTAATGTTATATATTAATTCATCATAGGAGCTGTGGCTCTAGTTGGATAAAAGTATAGAGAGTAGGTGTGGGGAAATAAGTAAATAAATAAGTAAAAGAAACAGGCGTGCGAAGGATGGCGTGTGAGATAAGCAAAAAAGTAAAGTTGCATGCATGATAGCCTGCATCATCGGCCATAGTAGCATGTCAAAGACTGGTCAACCAACTTTTTTTTCGGTCAACCCTTTTAAACTCTCCATACTCACGTGTTGCCTTTTTTTTTTACTTCTTTATACGTCGTATTTGGTATTTTTTATACGAAAACCTAAAAAAATATACACCTTGGTGATATGATTGAAAACTATAATATGGCTAGTTTCTTATTATTATTATTATTATTATTATTATTATTATTATTATTATTATTATTATTATTATTATTATTATTGACCGGCATCTCGCTCAGGGCTATATATGAGCATAGTCCGGCCGACGTGGGATTCGAACCGGGCACTCCAGGGTAGGAAACAGGCTAAGCCTGAAAACCTCCCACCTCACCTGCAGCCAGTGGAAATCAAACCTGGCTCTCCAAGGAGAAACCAAGTCCTTTCCACCATTAGAACACAGTGTCATTGGCACATTGTTTAGTGTTATCAAATAAATAATTTTAAGTAATAGAGTTTTACTTGGCACATTGTTACACAAACCATTGTGATGCAGTCATCGAATTGATTCAAATGGTAATCAATAACGCACAGAGAGATCAAACAATTTTGAGTCGAAACCTTCAAAACGGTAAGCTATGATTAATGAATTTTTAGTTGTAAATAGTTCAAGTCTACGAAATCCAAACACTAGATCCCCGTTATATATTGTCGGATCATAGTTCAACGAAAGAAAGAAAATAGAATGTTTAATCAATTAAACTGAGAGATGATGTCCAAACGTTATCCCTTCCTAAACTACTCGTGCCACCAGCAAGCGACATCTTTATGTCGTCGTTACCTTTGCTCACTGGTTAGTCTTTGGCCTGTGACCACCTCCCATGACTCTCCTACCTGACTTCCTTTTGGCCCAACTCGTTAGAAGAGTCGAGATCCCACTCTTGCGTGATATTATTCCATGTCAATAAAATGTTGTGATTATAACATGAATTAAAAACCTATAAATTACACGAATGTAAAAGAAAATATATAATCTAATTGGAGAGTATAAAAATAAATAATCTACGTTGGTTGGACATAGGATGTATGATAGTAGAAAATACTAGTTTTTTTTTTTTTTGGAAGGCAACTTTCGTTAAGAAAATACTTACTAGTAATAGGAGGTGACTTGGATTTTACACTTTGCTAGGGTCCATGGGAAGATATATAGTATAAAAATAAATATAAATAAATACGTCACGTGCTCCGGCGTGTGCCCGTATCCCACATTCCTAACCCTAAGGAACTCATGCAAATATGCAATACC
This sequence comes from Ambrosia artemisiifolia, assembly GCA_032199755.1. NCBI lineage: Eukaryota > Viridiplantae > Streptophyta > Magnoliopsida > Asterales > Asteraceae > Ambrosia > Ambrosia artemisiifolia. The sequence continues at coordinate 1,694,009 of CM063518.1, read as the reverse complement.
CCTTAAGCAACATCCTCTGTCTCTTCTTGTTTATTAATTACTCTTTCTTTTTCTCTCTCATAATATAATTATATAAATACTTTTTATGGGTGAGGTTAACAATGTTTATATTTACGTATTTGTAATTAAAAGTAAACCAATGAATAAGAAATTTTAACAATAAATAAAACGTATAAGTATTTATTTTAATGTTATGTATAATTGTTCATGGTTAGAAATTAAGGGTTCATTCCTCGAAAGAATTTGAGTGAGTGGGAAAAGAAAATAGTGGGTTTAAACGTTAAAGAGAGAATTGATAAAAGAATTTGTCATGACAAGAAATAAAGAGTTATCAAAGAATGTGCTTTAATAAAGAAAGGTGAAAGTGTTTGAAAATTGGAATTTGTTCATCTTAATCAAATCAAATTTGTTCATATTCGGTTGCTAAAACATACTATGTTTACGTATTAATTAGTAATTTCTTTCTTAAAGTTCCATACATTTGGATCATGGTAAGTGATTTTAAAGTGCTTAAAATTGTGTTAATTAACATCATTTTGTATAGGCAAAGTGGTTAATTGCTTCATTTTCTGTTTGTAGGTGGCCACTATTTCTTTTGGACTTCCAAAATCTAAGTTATAATTATTATAACATTTCAACATCTACAATTATGGTCCATCCCTATAATTTCAGAACACCTTATATGCAAGTTAGATATATTTAGGTAGCTAATAACTTTACACGACCCTTTTGGTCGCCACCACCTCTACGGACCCTACATGATTGTTTTATACCAAATGATCAAACCAGCCATAAAGAAGTGTTTCGTCACTAATTACACGAAACAACAGTTTTTTTTTTTATTGAGTTACCTTCAATGGCCATATTTTTGTAATTAATGGAGTTGCAACTTTGAATTATTCGTTTTCTGAAAAAATAACTACAAAAAATAAATTAAAAAACATTCAGATACTTTGAGTAATTATACATTCTAACTAGCCTTTCCCTGGAGTTGATAACTACTCATCATGAATAATTAAAAAAAACGCTATTAATTGTGAATACCTTAACATCAAAGAAGATTTCAACTCACTGCTTTAATAGTATCCTAGTTGATCCTGATTTGAAGATAATAAGCATATTGATTTTTCCCATATAACCAAATATTTTTGTATGTAAATACAACATACCTCATACATAAATACATGAGTTAAATTATAGTAAACATGCAACAACAATCCAATGTCACAAGCTACAACTAAGAAGCGTAAAACAGTTAGTGCATAAAGACCACCATTGTATAATTCAACAACTGGTGATTTTCAAAGCCACATGATATGATTGATTAATGTTTCAAAATTTAATGTTGAATCATTAAAATCATACAAACCTACACCTATAACTCCTTTTTTTAGGAACGATCACACCTATAACTCCTATATTGGAAGTTTGAAAACCCCGTCTTGTACAAAATAAATTTTGTATTTATATTATCTTCCACTTGTAAATTTACTAACAAAATGTCTTGATTTGTTCCAACCATCACATAAGTGCATATGGAGAATGGGTTGGTTTTCTTAAGGACAACATTTTCTAGTATTAGATATGAATGATGTTATACATGAGTAGAGGTTTTGTAAGTAGTTCGGGTTATATAATAATATTGGAATAAAATAAAAAAAGAAAATTAAAACTCAGCTAACTAAAACATATATATCAATATAAAAACACATAGATAAACATTTCTAGTATGCATTGTTGAAAATTAATCTTAAAATTTGTACAAGTCGAAAGCTGAAGGAGTAATATGAAATAATTTGATTAATTAGTTTGAATGTTAGAAATTATCTTATTTGATTAAATTAGTGATATTATGTGAGTTACTATTAGAATATAATTGGTGGTAATATTTGAGTAGAATTAGTATGATTATTATAGGATAATTAGACATCTAGGTTATTGTTTTTATTGTCTTTTTTCCTTGTAATTAAGTTTGTTAGTTTGTTTGTTGAAATAACTAAATAAGAAAGAGTTGCGGGTTTATTTCGCAAATATATCGTGTTTATGTTTAATCTGATTGTTTGGATTAGAACCAGTGGCGCAACTTCCTTGGGGCATGAGGGGGCGGCTGTCCCCCCGAATTTTCGCTCAAAAGTTCCGACTAAATAGTATTCGTATGGAAACTTTTTGGTATATACGTTTTCGACCCCCCGTTTTTTTTATAAAAAAATTAGTTATATGCTTTCGACCCTCTGTCCGGATTTTCAAGCTTCGCCACTAATCGGAACAACATGTATTTGTTGGACAATTTCTATATATGAGAGAAAATTTGTACTAAAACATAGATCATAAATAACCAACACAAAATAAACCAAATACCTCAAAAATTATAAATACGTGCAATTAGCACTACAGGAAAACTAAATTTCGAACACAAAATAAAATACTTTAAGCATGCATAGATACGCAAAAAGTTTTTATTATAATTAATAATGGTAGCATGGCAAAATTTCGCAGATTTATAACAAAGTTAAAAATTTTAATAATTTATACATTTCAAGATAATTGAAATTCATAAAAAATAAGTATATAAATATTATTATGTTTTTCTCTACATTTAAAATCTTGGTGTTTGTTATTTATAAATAACTATTTTACATCGGATGATAGTACAAATATCGAATATTACTATTCTCAGCTATACGATTAAAATTTGTTGGTAAGTCGAAGAAGGTTGTTACGCCACCGTCAGCTGCCGTCGACCGCCGCTTGCCGGCTAACAAACCCTCCGTCACCATTTGTTTGACTTACAGTACACCGTACGTACGCATGATTCCATTTACTTTCCCTCTACTACACTGCTTCTTTTGACGTGGCATGCCCATCAGGATGCCACATCTTTCACTCTTCTGCTGACTGAGCAATAATATCCACGTGTCATGTCAAAATAGAAGCCTTGTTGCTATCTGAGGTATCTACCCACCTGTCTCCTAACATCCAGACATAATATTGGACCCACTTTCTCGCCCTTTGCTCTCTCTCTTGGGGAACGGAGCGTCATCAGAATTGTGCACGAGTACCCATATGCTGGTAGGGTTTCTGTGAACCGTTTTCTGGCTCTTGTTACTGTGCTGATACAAAGAAACGGTCCTTTTCTTGACCAATAAAAATATGTCACGTTTTTCTTTCACCTTTGACCGTGATTTTTTTACCGTGTTTTATTTTTGGACCGTTTACATTTTGACCATTTTTTTTAATCTTTTACCCCTATACAAATCATACATTCACATAAAATAAATTGCCACTGTTAACTTTCATTAAAAATTAAATAACATTAAACAATAAACATTAATCATTAATTATTAAATAAATTTCACAACATTCGCCATGACGCAAAATGGGTGAAGTTACTCATGTGTGCATGGTAGTAGTCGCCGCGCGTGACTTGGATTGCAATGTCTTCTTGAAGATTAGGGTGCCTCTCCATCGTGGCTTCATAGAGGACGTTCCAACGGAGACACCTGGACCAGAGAAGAATCCACCTATTAACGAGTGAATCCTTGGGGCGGTCATTTGTGCCGGTTAAATCATTGAATATCACCGACACCCGGTTCCAAAACGAAGTTAGGGTATCGACTTCATGAACCCATGTGTCTCTCACTATCAAGTATGCCCTCGTTAACGCGATATCCTCATTTGCATTCTACGGGATCATTTTTACGATACGATTAAAGTATAACCGGTTTTGGTGTGATTTTTGTATTGAAGTTATGGTGTTTTTATAGAACAGACCGTAACGGTACAGATTCTCGAAGATTGCAACGGTTTAAATGTTAACGCTAACAAAATTAATTACCGTCTGCAAATTATACAACGATTAGTTTTTTTGAATTTAAATGAAATATAATGAAAGAATCAGTGGAGTGTTGCCTACAAAAAAGTGTTTTAGTGAAGTGATGTGGCTCTATATAATTGATTAAAATCAGTGAAAGGAAATCTTATTTCTAGGAGTGCCCCTTAAGGCCTTATTTTTTATTTTTATTTACTTTTTTTCATATTATTTCAATATGTAGATAGTAGAATAATATGTAATTTTTTAAAGATTTATTTGGATTGAAGCATGGTAAAATTTATAATATAACTATATTAACATCTACAAAATTTATATGTGTAATGTGTTCATTGAAAGTTGTAAAAAAATATGAGAGTTAGAATCTAGCGAGAACCAAAAGGATATAAAGGATCATATTATTTTGTATACTTTAAATAAACAGGTAAATATGAGTTCAAGATATGTGAATTATTACCTTGCTGTTAAACTGTGATTTGTACTTTTAACTTTTAAGAGGTACACGAGTAGTTGGCTGAAAAAAATATGAAAAGCAAAAGAACTCGTATGTTTATATTGAATGTGAAGTTAATAAATTAGAACATTTAGCAAACATATCAATGATAAGTCTTCCCCTTTAGACTTAAAGTTATAACTGGCAAACAAGCAAAACATAAGCAGTATTAAGCACCTTATACTTCGGATCCATGTGTAACCAAACCTCTTTAAAAGGACTTAAATGCCTTTTTAGCATTTTCTATTCAACAGTCTATATGTCGGTAAGGTGTCAAAACGTATCCTCTCTATACATAAGATGAGTGATTCAAATTCTACCAAGTGTCAAAACGTATCCCCTCTATACATAGAAATAACAAGAAGAAATCTTGAATAATATAAAAAAAACTCTACACACCAAATATGGTTTACAAATTCCCTGTTGATACTAAACAAATCCTAGACCTATTATACCTCAAATACTAAACAAATCCTAGACCTATTATACCTCAAATAAACCTAAAACAATTATAAAAAAAAACCTATCTAATTTAAACTCTTCATGGTTGTCTCTTCTCCACAGAGTTGGGCCCTTATCCACAGATTAATACTACATCAGCCCCAGTGGCAGAGCTATAAATGAATTTCAGTAGTAACGTTTTTTATTTTTTTCATTTTAGTAGCAACGTTTTCCAAATTTCGTAAAAAAACAAAGTTTCCACTACGCGCGCGAAGTTGAGCAGCAACGGACGTGTCACCTAGTTATTAACTAGGTCCGCCCCTAATCACCACATTGAAGGTGCTCTTAAAAGTATATTAGTTTGCGGTTCAAAAAACTCCCTGACGCATTGGCGTAGTGTTCGTTGTCTTTGTTGGTGGTTGATAAAGGGTTGCATCTAGGTTGTGTGTCAACTTAGTTCATTGTTCATCAATTTGAAGGTTGTTGGAATTGGTTACCCTTGTCTCGATTAAAAGTTTTCTAGGTTAAGGCTCACTCAGTTATCCAGATCGATCAGTGTCAATGCTGAAGATTTCAATGATCCATCACCGTGTGTCGGGAAGGTTAAATCTCCGTGTGTCGAGGTAGTTTACTAGGTTGAACAAAAGAAGAAGACTCGTTCAAAGGCAGTGGTGAAAGATCTTGATTAGATCTTGGTAAACCCTTTGATCCAATTTGGTTGAAGACAATGGATAAGTTACCCCTTCTTCCAGTTAATTGAGTTCCGGTAACGGTTGAGTTCAAGAAAGTGCAAACTATCAACTTTGGTTCAAGAGGGAGCAAACAACCAAGCTAAATGTATTACCGGTGGTAAAGATGCTTGAGCTGTGTTCAAGAATTGGAATGAGTGAAGTCAGTGTTAAGAGGGAGTGTGAAGGATCCAACACCAGCCCGGTATGAAAATTGTAGTAAAAGGAGGTTTAAAGTTGATATCAAGAGAGAGTGTGAAAATTGTAACGATATCAACTCGAAGGGCTAAAGTCGATGTACTAAACGAGTAAAATAATAATTAAGTTTGTTTAATTATTATTTGAATTATCTATTAGTATTAGTATTAAGTTTGAGATATGTTTTCTATTATTTAGATAATTATCATTTAGAATTATAGTTTTAGTATGATTAGAAAAGCTAGTCAATATAAACCCTTGTTTTCTATGATTTTATAAAAAAAAATCCTATCAATAAAAGTAACTTTATAGTTCTTTTTCTTCAAGTAAATCAGGCGGCCCTTACAGAAATGTTTTGTTGAACCTTTGACATGTGAAGGATTTTTTTTAATGGAAAATGGCCAAAATAGCTCGTTGACCGTGTGTTTTGCAAGAATAACTCTCTCCTCTCTCTTTGGAGAGACGGGTCACGGCTCCCAACGAGCCTGAACCGTCTCCGGAGAGCCTTTGGTTTTTTTTTTAATTAGAGTACCCACACATATAATTTTGCTAGCATACCCTCAAATATATATGACTTAATAAAATTGTTTATATCCATTATATTTTAACCTTACCCATCTTTAAGTCATAACTAACAAAAAAATCTCATAGATCCACTTGGGGGTGGGGGCAAAATTGCAAAGAAAGGAACATATGATGGATTGAAAATTAATTTACCAAAGATTGAAGTTAAGGGGAGGTTAACTTGGTTGAATCACACACTTTCACTTTGCCTACTTTTGAAAGTTTTCATGACTGTGAGACAAAGCCACCACGTAACATGCATCCATGCATACATTTTTCTTCTTTTTTACTCCTCAACTCCAAAACCCCAAATTAAATAACAACTCATCTCCTACTTTCGAGTAAGTGATTATTCGTATGCATATTCATTGCTTCAAATAGCAATACGTGTAATTTTCTTCAATAATAATAATAATATGAAAACTCGATAAGACTATAAGATTTACTAGACCAATCTTTCCTTTCTTAAAGTCTTTTTCTTCGAATGGAATGTGCTAAAACATATGTTTCTTGTGTACAAGTTAAAGCCTATCAATTAATCAGTTACCGTGTTTTGTCCATCTTTTTTTAAATTTGCTACTACGTGAGATAACAAGTGAGTGAGTGACGCAATAATAACTTTAAAACTGATGGTTTACACTAAGTTTCACTTTACAATGGTTTCAACTACCTTAACTGGTGATTTTTTTTAACGGTTAATTGGAATCACTCTATCATTTGAGAGGAGAAATTATTTGAGAGGAGAAATTAAAGGAAAATGATGACATTTGGTATTGCTATATTAATAGAATATTTATATAGAGGGAAAACCGACTCTCTAAACGCCCTCTAGTTTCGTCGTATGATATAATTTATAAACTTATAAAAACTATAATTTATTTGAAAGTTGTTAGCTATATAGTACGTTAAAGGGTCGGTTATAAATAATTGTTTAAAGTGGATATATATTGGGAAATGCCAAAATGAAAGCTTGACTTGGTTTTCTTTCTTGTGAAGACTACAAGTGTTTCATTGTTTGTAGCTTGCTTCTTCCATTCCCCCAAATCTTTGGTACTTCCCATGCATGGTGGAACACATAGAATCTCTTGGTAATTACGTAGATAACTTCAAATCTATACTACATCATATCAAAACAATTGACAAAAGATGTGCGTTTTTTTTTTTTAACGGAGAAGAAAACTTATATTCCACCAACAAACTAGCAAGAAGCTAAAGGTACACCAAAAAAATGAAAATCACGAAACATACATTACCAAGCCTAAACACTTAAGCAAACCGCCATAGACCCCCAAAAACTATGCTAACCGATCAATTATCTCGACTGGAAGCATCACCTTAAATCTTGACACTTTAACACCTTTTCTCACCCGATGGCTTCTCCGTTGGATCTTGCCATTCTCTTTTTCAGCCACAACAATTGTCTCATCCCAAGGAACACCAGGGTTGGACATGTTATAAATTTCACTGACCAAGCCAAGTGACAAATCCAAAGGATCAATTTTAGGTCGAGCCTTCTTCCGAAACTTAGGCGCAAAGGACAAACTAAACGGAAGTGGAGATCCGGCCGGAGTAGAAACCAATTGGCCATCCAATTGGCTACCTTGACAGTGATAACTTGAGGATTTTCGAAGAGTCGTCGGAGCATCTCTTCGTCTCATGTGGCTTCGCGCAGATAATTTGGCAACTTGTCGCTCAATGGTGCAATATCGGCTCGTTCTTCGCATTTCAGTTCAGGGATTTGCTTAAAATGCAGCTATATATTGGAGGTTCAACCAACAAAAAAAAAGGCGTTTTATGTTATTTGTCTATCTACTATATGGTGTATATGGAAGCATAGGAATGAGGTGGTTTTCCATAATAAACAGGTTCATATTCAGAAGGTTTTTGGGGACATCAAAGCAATTAGTCTATTTTGGGTCAAATCTAGGGTGAAACAAACCGCTTTAGATTGGAACATTTGGCGAAACTTTAACATGTCTAGAATAGGTTGGTGATTTTGTATTGTTTGGTGTATCCTTGTATGTTAGGCGGATTGCTAGTATCCCGCTAGCTTTGGTGAATAAAATCTTTCGTTGATCGTTCAAAAAAAAATTTATACTAGTTATGTAATATTCAAAAGTCTTAAAAAATCACTATTCAATAATAATACTTTTAAAACACTCTTTATTATATTCTTTAGGCATAGTGGCCTTTAACTTGTTTGTTGATTTGGGTTCAAAAATGAATAATTTTAGTCCCTTTTTATTTTAGAAAATATAAATATAGTCGGTGGATATGTTTAACCAGGTAAACGGGCTAATTGACCTGAGGTGAGTGGCGGACCCATAACCTCTCAGTAGCATGGTCAAGGTCGACATATATTATGATGATTTAACGACCCTCTTGACACTTTCTTGGTTCTGCATTGCATGAGATAATTCGACGGGTGTAGGTTAGAAAAATTCTTGATTATGAGTTTAAAAATAGGTGTAAATTTAGGGTTTATTTCTTAAAATAAAAAGAAAATAAGAAAATACTAGTGAAACCTCGAGAGATGATAAAGGGGTCTTATCTTTATATTCGTGAAAGGAAAGGATATTACACGATTTCAACAACACTCTTCTTCACCGTTGCTTCAATATCCAACCTCTATTTTTGTTTTCTTTTAATAAAAAGTGTTTGTCTTTTTCATGCTCACATGGACACACACGATCTTGCCATGTGGCACCTTATCCTACAATATAGAAAATGAAAATTTTAAAAACTTGAAGTCGTTCACCCCGTTTATTACGACTTTTCAAGTAAATACTCATAGTGTATTATATGTCTTTGAACAATGTGTATAAAAATGTCTATTAATATGTAAACATATGAAAAACATACTAGCTAAATACAAACAAACAATGTGAGATTTGCGTGAGGTGTCACTAGACCTGTCCGCATCACAGAAGTCCGCATTAAACCAAAGGTCAATCCTGGACAAATTCTAGGTCAAGAGAAAGTTAGAGGTCCTTGGCTTCAAAAGAGGTATAGTGGGATAGACACGGTCACTACATGACAATACTATGCAATCTAGTGAATTGTCATTCGGTGAATAACCAGCAATTCAAGGCATGTGTGATTGCAAGGTTGGCCATAGCATGACCGATAAACGCTTTGATCTGTTGACCCACATCTTAACCACGAGTTGGATATGATGACCATCTCTAACACCATCTTAGGGGAGATAAATTGAGTACTTGTATGTTATAATCTCAAGCTAAATCACGTTAAGAGAGTCTAAATACCCCATCTATGATTGAGAGAGTGCCTTCAATTCATTCTCAACTACTTCGCAATAAAGCCACATATCAAATCCTCTCACAGATTATTAGGGCACACGGGGCGCTCAACTGAAGTTGTTTTCACTTCACTTATTTCTACTAATTTTGCACTGCCACATCACTTCACTGATTTCCTTCACCGAAACAATTTTTTGTAGACAACACTTCACTGATTCTTTACCCAACTATTAATTATTTTCACACATAAAAAGAATAAAATTGTGTGAAAGTTTGTGCCACATCCGTGAACCAGCACGGTAACTAAAACTCGAATTTGGTTCACGGGACCACTACCAGCATGGGTGGCGGCGGTGTTACCGTGCTGGTAGTGGGGTACCCTGACCAATTCTGGTAGCGCCCCGTCCCGGCGTCCCCCCTAGATACCAAGGAATAGAGTGTTTTACTCTCACTCTCGACATTGATCATAAAGAGAACTCCCATTCGTCACAAGACAGATATCATTTACTTTTTGTAAAATGGATGCTTTATTGCTTTCTGATAATACACGACTGAGAGATGGTACCGAATACTAGTGCCGTATTATGTGTATTTTGTTTTTTTTTTTTTTTTTGAAAGGAAAACTTCAATAACAAAAAACGCTAGTCCTTAAAGCAAGGACTAAGCGAAAAACACGAATACATCAATCCAAAGGGAAATTACACCAAGTTTTCCAATCTTTAAATTTCCAACGAGATCTATTATGGATCCAAAAATAAGCCGTCGCCTTGATGTTCTCCACTAGCTGAATCGGATGCCTCTTCTTATCATTAAAAACTCGTTCGTTCCTTTCGTTCCATATCATCCAAATGGTCGTATACAAGATACCAGGGAGGATCTGCTTTGAATCTTTAGACACATCTTGAGATTCCGGTATTTGCAGCAAGTCCGGGATATCAAACAAAAAGGAATGACTTATCTTGCACCAATTTTCAACTCGATACCACACCTCATTCGAGTAGCGACACCCGGTAAAAAGATGCGAAGTAGTTTCCAAATCCTCCTGACAGAATCTGCAATCGGTTTGTTGTATAGGAACTCCCCGTTTGATAAGTTCAGCCGTAGTAGGAATACGGTTCCGAGCAATCCTCCAAGCTAGAATTTTGCACTTCAACGGAACCCATCCTCTCCATTTAATCCCAAGAGTGCCGTCTCCCGCGTTAGAGCTTGCTAGAAGTCTTTTGGCCGAAGACACAGTGAATTGCCCGTCCTTTTCTTCGGTCCATCTCCAACAATCGTTACCTCCTTGCCAATCAAAATTATAAATGTGTTGAAGAAGATCAAATAATTCATTTATCTGCTCTTGGGTTTGCGGCTCTGATCTCCATTCCCACTTTAGCTGCTTGTTACCACACATACAAGCCGATCACATACTTTGCACCACTTGTTCTTCTCGAGCCGAAAAAGATTAGGGTACAAGACACGAAGAGGGACATCATGGAGCCACGTATCGCCCCAAAAATTAATGCTTTTACCGTCACCAAGCCTTCCAACAAAAAACGAGTTCAGCGGCCTACCGTTAGGGAGAAGATTGTCGCCGATTTTAATAATGGATTTCCAGCAACCATTTGATGAAGCATTACAAGGCAATAAAGACCAAGGTCTACTTGAACCATGACACCCCAATATTATCTTCTTCCAAAGGCTACTACCCTCCTTTTTGAACCTCCACGTCCATTTTAACAACAACGCTTTATTCACCTCTTCAATCTTGGAGATACCTAGACCGCCTTTGGTCTTAGGAGTCGTAACAACATCCCACGCAACCCACGAGATTTTACTCTCAATATCGGGACCGGCCCAAAGAAACCATCTCATAATCTGCTCAATAGTCTCTACCGCGGCTTTAGGCGCTTTATATAATGAAAGATAGTAAACCGGGAGGCTTTCAAGGACCGATTTCAATAAAATCAAACACCCTCCAATAGACAAATGACGAACCTTCCAAGAGGCAAGGCGGTTCCGAATAGTATCGATTACCAGGTCCCAACTTTTAACACGAGTCATCTTTGCACCAACTTGGATGCCTAGGTAGGTGAAAGGAAAATTTCCACGTTTGCAACCTAGGTAGTCCAACATGTTATCCAACTCCCCATCCACCGTGCAAACTCCATAAATATTAGATTTATGGAGATTGATTCGGAGGTCCGAACACACATAGAAAATACGGAGAATTCTAGCAATGTTTTTAATATTATCAAACGCCCATTCCCCCATAATCAAAGCATCATCCGCGTACAAAAGATGACTCACATCCAACTCGTTATTAGACAAGCTAATACCTTGAAAAACCCCCACATCCCTAGCTTTTTCAAGAATCCAAGACAAAGCTTCCATCACGATTAAGAAAAGAAAAGGAGATAGTGGATCACCTTGACGAAGACCCTTTTCACATTGAAATTCGAAAGTAGGTGACCCGTTGACCAAAACCGCCGCTCTAGAAGATACACAAATACCTTTGATCCAAACACACCATTTCAAGGGAAAACCCATTTGAGACAAAATAGAGATCAAAAAGTTCCAATTGACATTGTCATAGGCCTTTTCGAAGTATATCTTTAATAAAAACGCTTTCTTGTTTCTCTTCTTTAAGTGAGCCATAACTTCATTAACCATGAGTGGACCATCGAGAATAAAACGATCCGATAAGAAAGCCGATTGAGCTTCAGAGATGATATTTCCCATCACCCTTTTAATACGATTAGCGAGAATTTTGGAAATAACTTTGCTAATCATACCGACAAGGGAGATAGGTCTATAGTCTTTTAGGCCCATAGGAGACTTTACCTTTGGGATAAAGGTTATAAAAGAAGACCCGCAACCTTGATTAATAACGCCGGAAGCATGAAATTCCTGCAAGATATTAAAAAAATCATCCTCAAATAGGTTCCAAAAACGCTTCACAAAACGAAAATTAAAACCATCGGGACCCGGAGCCTTGTTAAAGCCACAATCAAACACCGCCGCTTTAATCTCTTGTCTAGAAAACACCTCAACCAAAGAGACCCGATCCGTGTCATTAATCTGCTTAATACCCGAACATAGAAGAGTCGGCCGGTAAGGGTATTGCTCTTTAAAATGAGAGCGATAGAATCGTAATACTTCTCGTTTCACAATAGCCGGTTTAGTTACCCATTCGCCATCTATCAACATACCCGGAATAGAATTTTGAGCTTTTCTACCGTTCACAATATTATGAAAAAGTCTGGAGTTTTCATCTCCTAGGGAGGCCCACTTGACTCGAGACTTTTGTCTAAGATCTCGAGCCTTATGAAACTCAATACTTTCTAACGCCACTTTGCATTCGGTCCAAATCCAAACATCGGAATCCTCCACTTCTTTGGTCTCCATGATCCGATCCATCTCCTCTTTTTCTTCACGCAAACGAGTCTCTTCCAACTTTTCAAGTGTGCTAACCTCTTGGAACCAATCTCGCAGCCGGTTTCTAAGGGAACCAAGCTTTTTAAGAAGATTAATATCGTCCGGACCTTGAGCCACCCAAGAATCAAAAACTGAATTAATAACTTCGATACACCCCGGCCGATCGACCCACGAGTCAAACAAACGGAACGGCTTGGGCCCGAAATTGGTATCAACAACCGAGAAAATCAAAGGAGAATGATCTGACAAATTCCTATTCAAGACACGGACATAAGCATTTGGCCACTTGTTGAAAACATTTTCACAAACGAGAAACCTATCGATACGACTCCATGTATAAACGCCTTTTCTACAAGACATGTAAGTGTATCTAAACCCTTTCTGATTGAACTCGCGCAACCCCGCCTTGTCGATAAAATCGTTAAAATCTCTAGTGCACACCTTGTCGAATTTGGAATTCTTTCTTTCTTCTCGATCTCGCACCGCATTAAAGTCTACAAGAAGGATCCACCACCCATCGCTTGTACCAATAAGATTATCAATTTTAGACCATAACAACCTTTTCTCATCTTTCTTTTGAGGAGCGTAAACATTTAACAAGTTAATTCTAAACGACCCAGCCATGAGCAACCCCGCAACGTGAAGAAAGTTGCTATCTTTAGTCACCTTGTCTTTCATAAAAACTTTCGGGTCCCAAATGCTAACCAAACCTCCCGAAGTACCATTAGCTTCCACAAATTCAAAATCGAAGCCCGATCCTCCCCAATAAGCCGAAACTAAACCGGGGAGGATATTGCTACTCATCGTTTCTTGCATACCTATAAAAGAGACACCATTATCGAACTTTATTTTTTTAATCCATCCTGCTTTACCATTACCACCAACCCCTCTAATGTTAATCGAAATACAATTCATTTCTTCACCCCTTGTAAACCTTCGGTAACGATGGAATCCTGTATCAAAGCATGAGAGTTGGACAAATCCGCACCTAGAATTTCTCTCATAACAATGGTGGCATCCACTTCTGGATCTTTAACACCCGATGAAACACCATTGGAAGAGTTAGAAACCCATTCTGGAGAATTAACAGGCCCAAACTCGACGTAAGTGGGCTGAATATTCAGGTCCATTTCGTCAGTCTGGGCTGAGCCAACCAAGTCAGACTTCCTGTTTAGGCCCAAAAGAGGGTCAAGCCCGAAGACATCTTCATCATCTTGAAATCTATATTTCTTTCCCACTTTGGATTTCTCTAGACTACTTGAATAGGCAGGATTAATCTGGCCCACCGAGCCCAAACCACCTTTCTTTTTTCTTTTGTTAATATTCGGCCCATTAAAATCCCCAGCCCCATCTAAATTACAATTAGCCTCAAAATCAAAATCCTTACCTAGAATGAAATCCTGATTATCCGGAATATTCTCCAAAATAATAGGAGTTTCAACTTCACAATGATTGACCTCATGATTGGCAATAACGTCACCATCAATGCCATCATTAATGACAAAAATAGATTCCAAACCTGGGTCACCACCAACCGGACAATCCGCTGCAGCATTAACCGGCGTGACGTTGACCTGCTCTTCCACGTTGTCTCCTTCATGCATGGAAATGTCAACATTAACGTCATCATCCTCACGATCATCAGACGCTGAATCCGACGACGTAGGAACTTTGTAGGATTCCGGAACCCAAACGCTTGTTTCTTCCGTTACCCAGACATTAAACTTCTTATCCTTCCAAGTAACGGTTATTTCCTCCTCGATCCTTTTACCATCACCGGCGATGATACCCATATAATCATACGAAAGATCCCCATCTTCGTCATTCCTACTCGGTGTATGAACAACCTTACCAACAGAATTCCTTATAGAGTTGATAACCTGAGACGATAGAAGATGCAAAGGAACACCCACTATCTTAACCCAAGCCAAACGTTCGAACGCGAATATTTGTCCTTCCCATAGATCTATCGAGGAAAAGCGACCCAACACTTCCTTGGCTGCATCGCGAACCGAAGTCGCTGTCTTGCTGTCTTCAAACGTTATCAACACCGATAAGCCACCAATGTATTGAATCTTACCTTTACCAGGGCACAAATCATTAAGAATGATATAGATGGATTTAAGAGCATCTAAATCAATCATACGGACAACCAACGCCCTCCCATGTACCACAGTAAACGCATTTACATTGTCATCAACCATCACTGTTTTTCCGATCTTCATAATCCCTTGTCTACCCAGGAGTGTATCTGTGAAGGACCGGTTACCATTAACGAACGATGAAGGTGGTTTAACTGTATTACGTCCCACCTCTTCCCCGTTAGTCTTCTTCTTAGTGTTCACCGGATCAGGACGAATCTCTCCTTCCTCAAGCGTGTATATTGCAATATTAGCCTTCAGCCAACAATCTCCAATACACGTGTTGCGAATCTTCCTGATTATCTCCTTGGAATCCTTAACATCCAGATAAGAAACAAACCCAAAACAATTACCAAACTTATCCCTTTTGCGAGCAATGTAGATATCGTAGATATCCCCATACTCACGAATGGATTCCGATAAGTCCTTCCCGCTACACTTATCTGGCAGATTAGTAATAAAAACCTTGGTGATTCTTGAAAGAATGGCGGCCGGAATTTTGGACGTCCGACCTTATCATACCTAGAGAGCGTTTTTAAAAATGTGTATTTTGTTTAAGCATGCATTTATAATAAAAGGATGATATATACATGATTAAAAATACATATACACTATCAATCTATCATGATATTATATAGTCTATGATATATACACCCTCGTGACTGTATTTTGATGATAATATATATAGATAATCTACTATTGTAGTAGGAATGCATTTTAAAAATATTAAAGGTAAAATAGGAGCACCCACTCCAAAACATCCCCCCATCAAATCAAAAAACTCAGTCGGTCGAATATTCATAATAGTTAATTAGAGACATGATTTTGACAGAAATTAGTAATTTAATCCTCAGTGATTTTGCCATTTGAGGCTAAAATAATGAAGTTTGACTAAAAGGTTTTATTTATATTATTAAAAGGTGGTTTAATTATTTGATGTTTAAACCTTTGCTTAAAAGGATGGGAGTTTAGCTTCATGTTAACATGTCATTCTCTTGTATGAGTCAATAACGTACAAGTTCGTAACTTCTTTAGTTATTTTTTTTTTTCTTTCGCTTTTTCTTTTTAGATATATATTCTTTCTGTTTTTTGTAAAATTACTTAAATTTTAATAAACTTTAAAGTCTCTTCTATCAATTTACACTTGTTATAACTTAAAAACATATTTTCATAATAATTTATAAATGAAAACAGCCTTCATTTGGTATAATAAAATTGGTATTATCATATATTCATTAGACATAAGTTTGACAAACTCATAAAGAATAATAATATATCATATTATACATATGTTTTTTTATTCAAATATAAATACCTTTTTAGAAGGCATTACACATATTTTACATTTTTATCTTAATCAAACGCCATTTGGCTAGAAGAATAGATGATTGTATTGAGTACGTTATGATATCTTAACAAAACCATTTTGAGAAATAATATATTATTTTGCATTAGATGATATTTCACTGATTCAGTTGTTTAAATATACATTTTGATGTTTGATACTGTGATAATATTAGTAAGACACGTTTGCTTATAATTATTGTACTAATTTAAAGAGAGTAGATATATTATTTTAGTTCAATAACAAAAGTAAATGAGCAAGAAACAAAAATAAATCAAAAAATTATCAAATAAATGCAATGTTATATAATGGTTCATTTTAATGTTAAAAGATCAATGCTACGTCCACCCAGTTATACATGATATAGTTATTTTCCACTAAGATCTCTCTAATCCGTACATATCACCATTTTTTTTTCTACATAGGAGGATAAATATCATCATGCATTTACTTAAATAAAAACAATTTCTGGTTTCCAACGAATGATTACTTTTAATTTTGCAAACTATCTTTCTAATAGTCCATTCACGAGTTTATTACTAGTTTGTATTTAAAGTTAGACATGTAGATAGTTTTAGGAATTTTTATTTTTTTAATTCTGTCATCAATTTAAACAAAGCTAGGGGTTGTGCATATGTTCATGTTGTATTGTTGTTGAAGTTCACTTGAAGTTTTGTCTTGTTTCATATTTAATCTTTTATGTAGTTGCAAGATAGTCTATACGCGATCGGTCTCTAACATCAACCGTGGCTTGTCTGTTTTTAACTTCAGTCTGTATTACATTTACAGCATGTGAGGATAATCAGCATGTTTTCGTTCCCTTGGCCTTCGACACGTTCGGTTCCTTGGCACCGGAGGCGGTGCGGTTTTTGGCTCGGGTTTAGCGAGTAGTGCATAGCAACTTTTCCACCCCTCAAGGGCGGGGTTTTGTTTTTAGCAGATTGGGATTTTCTATTCAAAAAGGGGTGGCGGCGCAGCTTGTTGCCCGCCTACCTACCATCCTTATGTAATTTACCCTTTTTTATCAATGAGAATCTTATTTAACTTTGAAAAAAAAATATATATATATATACGACTATTGTTATATATCAACCGTGGTATATATTTTGTTATTCATAATTCTTTAATTTTAGGTCACCGTTTTGGGCTGTCAATCCAGAAGCCTTATGGATAGGCGAACACTTTGAATTGATGTAAATTCATAGATGATTCAATTATCAAAATAAGTGAAATTTTAGATGACAATTAATTTACGTATTGTTATTTTTTATTTTATCATTGTCAAAAAGGTTGAAAATCACGTTTAGCCCACCCCTAATCAAACCCATGGTTAAATCATTAGAGTAAAGATCAAATACATATAGTTTTTTTGTAAGAACTGTGAGAATCAAAGAGGGTAAAAAAAATTTATTTATTTTTTTAGAATTTTTTTTTCCCATGTGCTTAAACATTCTTTCTAGATGAATAATACAAAAAAAAAATTAAAAAAAAAAATTTTTTAGTGTAATTACGTCATTAAGGTAAATACATTAGTTTACACTAGAGTAATTATGTAATTACTCTACACGTAATTACTCTACACCAAATTTTTTTTATTTTTATTTTTTTTTAGTTTTCAATACTATAATACATGTTTAACAATATGGGGAAAAAAAATTTTGAAAAAAAAAATTTTAAAAAAATACCCTCCTTTGATTCTTACAGTTCTTACCAAAAAAGCTATTTGTACCGGATCTTTCCCCTAAATCATTAACAGTTAAATAATATTGTCAGTTTACATTTAATAAATTATTTACCAGAATATCAGTTAACCATATGTCACCCTATCCCTAAGTACAATTATTGTTTAATCCCATTTATTCCCTTTATTCTGCCTGAGTTGTTGTAACTGTTTGTTATAGATAAAGATAAATTACTATAGTTCCACTAAAAACTTATCCAATACATAATTAAAAGTTGGCATGCTCTCTTGGCCTAGTGTATCAAATGTTATATCTATCAAATTAATTATTGTGCTCAATCTCACAAAGTGAACAATAAATGAATTTTAAGAGTAAATTATAGTTGGATGAGTGTGCTTGCCGTTCAAAAAAAATATAAATAAAACTTTATAGAGTTATATCAATAGTAATAACTTTATGTGTTTCGGTTAAATTTTCTAAAGGGTTCTGGGTTTCATACATTCTATGACATCACATTTTGGGGGTGTGATGTGACATTCTGAGATATGTGGCAGCCTCCTATTGGTGTGTGATGTGGGCCAGAGTGTATGAATCTTAAATAGAGGGTGTATGATTCCTAAATACCATTAATAATCATCGTATAATGTTAAATAGATTCGCTATGGGTCATTCGTTTTGTCTCTCACGTTTGTTTTCCGTAGAGACGACTGAATCACTTAAATTCCATAAATCCGTCTACAAAACAATGGAAATTCAATTGATTGCTTCATGACCGTAAGAGCATTCACAACCCACCCATCAAACCTTCCCCCATCTTTAAAATTTAAAAAATCCTACTAAAAACACACTACAACCCATCCACCATTTTATACCCCATCTTTATATTATGAAAATTTGTTATCCTAGCTTTTCATATATAAAAAGCTACTATTCACCCTCCACCAAATTATTGTGAGTGTATGAAAACGAGAAATATAATAAAATATGTGTTTGTGAGTAAGATAAAGATAAAAATGGTGGATGGGATGTGGGAAGTTTTTTAAAATGAGAGATAAATTTTAAAAAGTGTGATTTTTAGTTAAATTATAGGGTAAAAAATGGTGGATGGGATGTGAATGCTCTAAGATTGGATGATTAAAACATTAAAGTCAAAACGTGGATGATTAATTTATATATTATTATCTTGATTGATTTTAATCATTCACGCATAACCCGACATAAGGACCATTTTTTAGTCGGAAAATGGTCGCTATCGGGAACATGTTAGGCATCGGAGACGGCGGGCGGCCGTGGCATTTGCGTTTTAGGAATATTGCATTGACAAATTAATTTATAGCTTTCGTTTCATTGTAAGTTGGGATGTAGTTATTTCAAAAGTTTGTGTGGTAACTATTTATACCTTTTTGTAAAGGACAAACTTTATAGCATTAAAACACATATTAAATGACAACAATAGGTAAATGGCATTTGGTATAGCCGTATCCAAGTGGGTATATATTCAGTTTATTCATATGATAAAAAATAATTACCATGAATAAGTATAAAGTATTTTTTTATAATACCTTGGACTATTTGATATTTCTTTTCTTTAAAGTTGATACGTTAAAAAGATGCCCCTAATATAATATTAGCTAGTCAATTGAAGGGACAAAACACCTGAGATGATATCCAAAAATATTGTCATATTGTCAGTAGGCCTTTCTATGTTAGATACCACATTGTGGTGTTTGGTTTAACGATTTTTAATTTTTAAGCCTCAAAACAACAAGGAACTTGACAATGGTAACTAAACTTGACTTGCTTTTGAGTTTTGATATTATTATTGGGTTTTTATGATTTTGTATCCAAAACTTTACATGTTTTTACTGATGTTGACTATTGGCGAACGTGAATGACCGCTAATCAGGTTGAGCAGTGACAACCATAGTTGATAACAATGCTAGTCTAGCGATGGGAGGTGGGAGGTGGTTAGTTCCCGTTAAATAGAAAAACTAAATGGTCTTTTTATAATAAGAAAACCTTTTCACATGAGATTCTTAATATGTATAATTTTTATGTTTTTTTAAGAGTAAATTCCCTTTTGATTCTCTGTGTTATGATGGTTTTAACTAGTTGAGTTTAAAATCTTCATTTTTAACCCTCTAAGTACGTGGTTGATAATTCTATAAGAGATTTGTCGATGGTGGTGGTGGTGTGTGCAGCGGTGGGATAATGCTAGCAGGTTAGGGTTTGAGTTTCGATCCGTTTTTGCAGTAGGGGTTCTACAATGGTGGTGGTGTGTGCAGCGGTGGCTGGTGGTGGTGGCGGTGGCGTGGGGTAGGAGTGGGGGTGGCCGGTTCGGTAGGAGTGCTAGCAGGTTAGGGTTTGAGGTTTGATCTGTTTTTGTAGGTGTGTCTGATTGTGTGTGTCTGTTATATATAATATTTATTTTTTATATATTATTAAAACTTTATTCATCAAAGACTTGTTCATTTTAGCCTATGCATTAAAAAGTTGTACCTACGTATAAAGATGATTAAAATCCCTTTATACTTAACTAACTTGGTTAACAACGTTACCAAATTGAACTCAGAGTGTTATAAAATTATCAACCAAATACTCAAATGGTTAAAAATAAACTTTGGATTCAACTAGTTAAGATCACCATAAAACGGAGACTCAAAAAGAAATTTACCTTTTTTAACCATGTAACTATACTCATTAAATTATATTTTACTTTTTATGTAACATACTAAGAGGGTGTTTGGGATTGAGTTTGGAGATGCAAAAGTGCTTTTGGTCAAAAGTGCTTATTGGCTTATGACTTTTTGAAAAGGAGTTTTAAAAAAAGTGTTTGGATTAGCTTTTGAGATGAGAAACATCAAAAAGTCAATAAATTGATATTTTTTAAGTGTTTCGCTTAACTTATTGCGAATATTGGTTGTATGAGTGGTAAATTTGTAATTTTTTTCCAAAAGTCAAAAGCCAAAAGCTAAAAGCTAGGATTTCTAACTTTTCAAAAACAGCCTTTTCACCCTTAAAAGCCAAAAGCCAAACCTCAAAACAGAAAATGCTTTTGGGTTACACAAACAGCTTATTGACTTATTGGCTTTTTCAAAAAGCTAGTCAATAAGCAGTTTTGAAACTCAATCCCAAACACCCTATAAATACGATATTGTGGCATTACCAATTAGGCACATATAATATTATATCTGTTAAAGTTGATCGGTCAAGGGCCGATCTCGAAGGATTAGTGTTGTGGTTTTAAGGAGATTCGGAGGCAGAGGATTTTTGTCTGAAGTTAATGTGTTCTTAAATGTGCTCAACCACCAGGTATTTATAGTGTTCTTCAAGGCTGCGCATTAATGGCGAGCCATACCGCAAGCGGCGTGAACAGTGACGGACGTCACTGTTCAGTCTGACAAGGTAACCCTCTTAATATTATTTAATAGTTTTACCCACTAGTTGGCTACTGCTAAGTCTAAAGACCACTGGTTACTCGCCGCCTACTATTTGTCCGATAGTCATTGTCCATTCTTACCATATCTAATGGTTATTGTCCATTGTTCAGTTTTACCTGATGGTTAATAGTTCGAAATATACTTTTGATAAGTTGCCATGTGATTCGTCCGATTCTATTTCTTTCCTTTTGTTCCTATCCGGTTCAGTCATGTTCTGGGTTGATTCGGTTATATTTCTTGCTGAATCGGCTTGTACTACAACTGAATCGGCCTATACTTTTTACTGAATCGGCCTATCTGTTTGAAGTATTTTATTTATTGCACTAATTATGGTCCCTATGTTATTAGTTATTAATTATGCTCCCTATGTTATCAGCCCCCCAGTTTGATGGTAGTTACTTGTGTCGTTTTTTCTAGGGAAGTAGCATCAAACTCTTCGTTGTTGCTGATTCCATTTAATGCGTCCGAGCCGATTGATTTTCCTCTATTTATTTTCGTACTTTAATTAATTAATCATCTTAGGGGACACGTGGCACGATCTTATTGGCGGACGCTCGAACCGCCATACTGTTCATTGATTAGACAGTTGCCTCGATTTTACCCCAAATCTGCCTATAAATACTGTAGCCCAAGGTAAAGAAAATTTCACTTCCTCTTTTTTTTCGATCGGCGTCAGAGCGTTAGTCGTCCAGACCAGGTTCGTTCTTTTCCTCTTGTTTTTTCTTTTCGTCGTTAGCTATGGTGGGTAGAAAGGATATGCTGTTACATACATCACTTGTTTCCGAACCATCTTTAACTGCCTTTTGTAATAAGTTTTTTGACACCTCTGTATATAAGCCCATCGTCCCTAAACCGACTGAAAAAATAACCGATTGTCCAAAGGGTCATGTCGGCTTTTATACCCGACATTTCGATTTTGCTTCCGTTCGGCTTCCGTTATCTGTCTTCTTTTTAGAATTTTTACAATTCTATGGTCTTGACATTCGTCAACTTAGCCCCTTAGGTGCCATTAAAGTTATTCATTTTGAGATAGTCTGTCGTGCTCACGGGGGAGAGCCGACTATCGGTCTATTTCGCCAATTTTTTAAATTAACCACGGCCGGTGACTGGTTCACCGTGGGGGAAATTTCCAAGGCTAAGTCTATGCTTAAGGACACATATTCTGGGTTAAAGAATTGGAAGAACCGTTTCTTTTGGGTTCCGGATAACGTGGTTCCGTTTAAAATGCCTTGGAAAGATCTTGAAGGGAAACTAAATCCGAAACAAGAAGATTTATATGATGGTGATCTGTATGATAAGTTATTAGGAAAACCAACCTCCCTCCAGATTTACCCTGAGACGATTCTGGTGTTATCCGGGATTAGCCGTAAGTGGTTATTCCCTGGGGTAGAACCGATCATTAAGAAAGGGAAAAAGGGTATGGCCGTTTCCCCTTTGTTCTACCTATCATTAATTATAAACTGTTTTCTTACGTTTTGATATATTTTTCTCTTTCAGAAATGAGTGTGCTAGGCTTTATTAAACGGAAAGGCGAGGGCGTTGTACTAACGTCTCGTCCCTTGGATGAAAAAGAGGATTTTGTGCTTGATCGGACGGCTAGTGTTACTTATAGTATCCCTGAGACGGAGAAAGATGATACATTCCGCCGTCCTACTGGTCAATCTTTTGGTGATCGGGGTAACCTGGATCGGTTTTTGCACACACCGGACAATAGGGACGACATGCTGGGTTCAGATGCTGACGGTCATGTCGTTGGTGAAAATGAAGTTCCTCTTAATGTTACTCCTTTGAACAGTCCTTCCCCTTATACGACACCTACTGCACCAGACAAGGTAGTATTGGGCGTAGAGGCTACTGCAGTGAATCCTACCCGTAAGGAACATCATAAGAAAAGGAAAACTCCTGAAGGCTTGACAGATGAAACTCCAGGTTTAAAGAAACCTCGATCGTCAAGCGATATTGAAGAGTCGAAAGATTCGGAAGAATCTTATGATGTGTCGGAGCCGTATATTCCAAGGTGGAAGGTGAAAAATGGTGATAACCTAAGCGATCCGGCGGTGTGTTTTCAGATTCTCCATCATGCAATCCCTCCCGGGGAGCTGGATTGTTCTGGTGAGAAAGAGGAAAGCCATCCTGTGGAGAATGCTAGTGTGGCGGTCGTTCGGACCTTGAGTTGTGTATCGGAGTTGGTACAAAGCTATTTCAAGAAGACTGCTGTTGAGAAGAAACTTCGTGGAAGGATTGATCAGTATAGGGCGGAGATAACCAAGTTGGATGCCAAGTTGGCTAAGCGTAAGAAAGGGGACCGTTCTAGTGTGAAGAAAGGGAAGGAGGCTATAAGGGCCATGGGCGAGATGAAGGTTGAACATGCTAAGGAAGTGGAAACGCTAAAACAGAGTCTTGCTGCAAAGGATAAAGAGATCGAGTCTTTGAAGGAAGAGAATCGGTTGGCCAACGAACAGAATGTTGCATTAACCAAGTCTTCTAATGCCCTACAGGTACGATCGGAAGGTAATTTATTTTTATCCGTTCAATTTTAACGTCTGTTTCTTCTTCCTTATGTCTATAGGAACGTCTTGATAAGGCTGCAGAGGAAAAGAAGAGCTGGAACCAATGTAGGATTAAATATGACATAGCTTTGGAAGAAGGGGAGAAAGTGATGGCCCATCTCCGTTCCTTTGTTACGGAAGCCGAAGGGGATAGGGATCGGTTGATATCAGAGATCATTCCGTTGGTCGTCTCAAGGTTGCACAAATCTACCGAGTTCCTTCAACCTCTTGGTCAGATGGAAACCCTTCTATATAATTCGGCGTTTCATGACGGGGTTGTGGCTGGTTATAAGGGTTGTTCGGCTGGGCTGAAGGTGGAGGATATCGAAGGGTACGACCCAAAGGCTAACACCACTTACGAGGACGGGGCACGAGCGTGGGACGCGACTGAATATGAGTATCTTAAGCAGATACAATTGATGAAGGGCAAAACTTCTAAGGATGTGGAGGAGTTACTTCCGTCTGGTTTCCTTGCCAAGTGATGCTGGTTTATTTTCCTTCTTTGTTTTTAAAACAATATACAATAGGCCCATTGTGGTCGTGGTTTGTAATTTTTGTCCGATTGTTTGTTCAATCGGTTTAACTATTTTGATCCGATCAACTACTTGATCGGATTTATTTTGCCCAATCGTATCGTCCAGTTGGTTTAATCTGATTACGTGTTCTGTTTATTTTAATAGTTTCATAGTTGTGAATTGATCGTTTGCTAATCGTGTTTGATTTTGTGCCAAACGATTTCTATTTTGCTTGAGTTATTCTAAGGGACTTCCCCTTTTATCGAGTTATGTGCTCGATCAGCCATATTCGTAGGGGCTGACCCTTAGGAATGATATCCTCACGGCTTTTATGAGGGGCCGGCCCTAGTTTGTTAGCATACACATTTTTATTGCAAGTTCTAAGGAAATTTGCAAAAGATGTCATTTCATTCATCATCGAACGTCTACAACCCGATCAGGGGAGCTTACACAAAATGACATGTTTTATTATAGCATTACTATCACTGACACTTTTAGACATAATACTTCTTCAGCTGGGCCAAGTTCCAATGCCTTGGTACGGCTTTCCCATCCATTGTAGCCAGTTTGCAAGATCCTTTTTCATGTACTTGTGTGACTTGATATGGCCCTTCCCAGTTAGGCCCCAGCTTACCCGTGTTTTCCTTCCGACTTGCTTCATTGGATCTTAGGACCAGATCCCCTGGCACCAAGGTCATCGGTTTCACCCTTTTGTCAAAATACTTTTTCACTTGTTGCTTGTATCTGGCTTCCTGGATCGCAGCACCCAATCGATATTCTTCTAGATTGTCCAAGTTGGTTAACAACTCTTCATGGTTATCGGTATTGCCCATTGTGAGTACCCGTTTGGTGGGCAGACCGATTTCTGCAGGTATGACGCCATTTGGCTAGAAGAATAGATGATTGTATTGAGTACGTTATGATATCTTAACAAAACCATTTTGAGAAATAATATATTATTTTGCATTAGATGATATTTCACTGATTCAGTTGTTTAAATATACATTTTGATGTTTGATACTGTGATAATATTAGTAAGACACGTTTGCTTATAATTATTGTACTAATTTAAAGAGAGTAGATATATTATTTTAGTTCAATAACAAAAGTAAATGAGCAAGAAACAAAAATAAATCAAAAAATTATCAAATAAATGCAATGTTATATAATGGTTCATTTTAATGTTAAAAGATCAATGCTACGTCCACCCAGTTATACATGATATAGTTATTTTCCACTAAGATCTCTCTAATCCGTACATATCACCATTTTTTTTTCTACATAGGAGGATAAATATCATCATGCATTTACTTAAATAAAAACAATTTCTGGTTTCCAACGAATGATTACTTTTAATTTTGCAAACTATCTTTCTAATAGTCCATTCACGAGTTTATTACTAGTTTGTATTTAAAGTTAGACATGTAGATAGTTTTAGGAATTTTTATTTTTTTAATTCTGTCATCAATTTAAACAAAGCTAGGGGTTGTGCATATGTTCATGTTGTATTGTTGTTGAAGTTCACTTGAAGTTTTGTCTTGTTTCATATTTAATCTTTTATGTAGTTGCAAGATAGTCTATACGCGATCGGTCTCTAACATCAACCGTGGCTTGTCTGTTTTTAACTTCAGTCTGTATTACATTTACAGCATGTGAGGATAATCAGCATGTTTTCGTTCCCTTGGCCTTCGACACGTTCGGTTCCTTGGCACCGGAGGCGGTGCGGTTTTTGGCTCGGGTTTAGCGAGTAGTGCATAGCAACTTTTCCACCCCTCAAGGGCGGGGTTTTGTTTTTAGCAGATTGGGATTTTCTATTCAAAAAGGGGTGGCGGCGCAGCTTGTTGCCCGCCTACCTACCATCCTTATGTAATTTACCCTTTTTTATCAATGAGAATCTTATTTAACTTTGAAAAAAAAATATATATATATATACGACTATTGTTATATATCAACCGTGGTATATATTTTGTTATTCATAATTCTTTAATTTTAGGTCACCGTTTTGGGCTGTCAATCCAGAAGCCTTATGGATAGGCGAACACTTTGAATTGATGTAAATTCATAGATGATTCAATTATCAAAATAAGTGAAATTTTAGATGACAATTAATTTACGTATTGTTATTTTTTATTTTATCATTGTCAAAAAGGTTGAAAATCACGTTTAGCCCACCCCTAATCAAACCCATGGTTAAATCATTAGAGTAAAGATCAAATACATATAGTTTTTTTGTAAGAACTGTGAGAATCAAAGAGGGTAAAAAAAATTTATTTATTTTTTTAGAATTTTTTTTTCCCATGTGCTTAAACATTCTTTCTAGATGAATAATACAAAAAAAAAATTAAAAAAAAAAATTTTTTAGTGTAATTACGTCATTAAGGTAAATACATTAGTTTACACTAGAGTAATTATGTAATTACTCTACACGTAATTACTCTACACCAAATTTTTTTTATTTTTATTTTTTTTTAGTTTTCAATACTATAATACATGTTTAACAATATGGGGAAAAAAAATTTTGAAAAAAAAAATTTTAAAAAAATACCCTCCTTTGATTCTTACAGTTCTTACCAAAAAAGCTATTTGTACCGGATCTTTCCCCTAAATCATTAACAGTTAAATAATATTGTCAGTTTACATTTAATAAATTATTTACCAGAATATCAGTTAACCATATGTCACCCTATCCCTAAGTACAATTATTGTTTAATCCCATTTATTCCCTTTATTCTGCCTGAGTTGTTGTAACTGTTTGTTATAGATAAAGATAAATTACTATAGTTCCACTAAAAACTTATCCAATACATAATTAAAAGTTGGCATGCTCTCTTGGCCTAGTGTATCAAATGTTATATCTATCAAATTAATTATTGTGCTCAATCTCACAAAGTGAACAATAAATGAATTTTAAGAGTAAATTATAGTTGGATGAGTGTGCTTGCCGTTCAAAAAAAATATAAATAAAACTTTATAGAGTTATATCAATAGTAATAACTTTATGTGTTTCGGTTAAATTTTCTAAAGGGTTCTGGGTTTCATACATTCTATGACATCACATTTTGGGGGTGTGATGTGACATTCTGAGATATGTGGCAGCCTCCTATTGGTGTGTGATGTGGGCCAGAGTGTATGAATCTTAAATAGAGGGTGTATGATTCCTAAATACCATTAATAATCATCGTATAATGTTAAATAGATTCGCTATGGGTCATTCGTTTTGTCTCTCACGTTTGTTTTCCGTAGAGACGACTGAATCACTTAAATTCCATAAATCCGTCTACAAAACAATGGAAATTCAATTGATTGCTTCATGACCGTAAGAGCATTCACAACCCACCCATCAAACCTTCCCCCATCTTTAAAATTTAAAAAATCCTACTAAAAACACACTACAACCCATCCACCATTTTATACCCCATCTTTATATTATGAAAATTTGTTATCCTAGCTTTTCATATATAAAAAGCTACTATTCACCCTCCACCAAATTATTGTGAGTGTATGAAAACGAGAAATATAATAAAATATGTGTTTGTGAGTAAGATAAAGATAAAAATGGTGGATGGGATGTGGGAAGTTTTTTAAAATGAGAGATAAATTTTAAAAAGTGTGATTTTTAGTTAAATTATAGGGTAAAAAATGGTGGATGGGATGTGAATGCTCTAAGATTGGATGATTAAAACATTAAAGTCAAAACGTGGATGATTAATTTATATATTATTATCTTGATTGATTTTAATCATTCACGCATAACCCGACATAAGGACCATTTTTTAGTCGGAAAATGGTCGCTATCGGGAACATGTTAGGCATCGGAGACGGCGGGCGGCCGTGGCATTTGCGTTTTAGGAATATTGCATTGACAAATTAATTTATAGCTTTCGTTTCATTGTAAGTTGGGATGTAGTTATTTCAAAAGTTTGTGTGGTAACTATTTATACCTTTTTGTAAAGGACAAACTTTATAGCATTAAAACACATATTAAATGACAACAATAGGTAAATGGCATTTGGTATAGCCGTATCCAAGTGGGTATATATTCAGTTTATTCATATGATAAAAAATAATTACCATGAATAAGTATAAAGTATTTTTTTATAATACCTTGGACTATTTGATATTTCTTTTCTTTAAAGTTGATACGTTAAAAAGATGCCCCTAATATAATATTAGCTAGTCAATTGAAGGGACAAAACACCTGAGATGATATCCAAAAATATTGTCATATTGTCAGTAGGCCTTTCTATGTTAGATACCACATTGTGGTGTTTGGTTTAACGATTTTTAATTTTTAAGCCTCAAAACAACAAGGAACTTGACAATGGTAACTAAACTTGACTTGCTTTTGAGTTTTGATATTATTATTGGGTTTTTATGATTTTGTATCCAAAACTTTACATGTTTTTACTGATGTTGACTATTGGCGAACGTGAATGACCGCTAATCAGGTTGAGCAGTGACAACCATAGTTGATAACAATGCTAGTCTAGCGATGGGAGGTGGGAGGTGGTTAGTTCCCGTTAAATAGAAAAACTAAATGGTCTTTTTATAATAAGAAAACCTTTTCACATGAGATTCTTAATATGTATAATTTTTATGTTTTTTTAAGAGTAAATTCCCTTTTGATTCTCTGTGTTATGATGGTTTTAACTAGTTGAGTTTAAAATCTTCATTTTTAACCCTCTAAGTACGTGGTTGATAATTCTATAAGAGATTTGTCGATGGTGGTGGTGGTGTGTGCAGCGGTGGGATAATGCTAGCAGGTTAGGGTTTGAGTTTCGATCCGTTTTTGCAGTAGGGGTTCTACAATGGTGGTGGTGTGTGCAGCGGTGGCTGGTGGTGGTGGCGGTGGCGTGGGGTAGGAGTGGGGGTGGCCGGTTCGGTAGGAGTGCTAGCAGGTTAGGGTTTGAGGTTTGATCTGTTTTTGTAGGTGTGTCTGATTGTGTGTGTCTGTTATATATAATATTTATTTTTTATATATTATTAAAACTTTATTCATCAAAGACTTGTTCATTTTAGCCTATGCATTAAAAAGTTGTACCTACGTATAAAGATGATTAAAATCCCTTTATACTTAACTAACTTGGTTAACAACGTTACCAAATTGAACTCAGAGTGTTATAAAATTATCAACCAAATACTCAAATGGTTAAAAATAAACTTTGGATTCAACTAGTTAAGATCACCATAAAACGGAGACTCAAAAAGAAATTTACCTTTTTTAACCATGTAACTATACTCATTAAATTATATTTTACTTTTTATGTAACATACTAAGAGGGTGTTTGGGATTGAGTTTGGAGATGCAAAAGTGCTTTTGGTCAAAAGTGCTTATTGGCTTATGACTTTTTGAAAAGGAGTTTTAAAAAAAGTGTTTGGATTAGCTTTTGAGATGAGAAACATCAAAAAGTCAATAAATTGATATTTTTTAAGTGTTTCGCTTAACTTATTGCGAATATTGGTTGTATGAGTGGTAAATTTGTAATTTTTTTCCAAAAGTCAAAAGCCAAAAGCTAAAAGCTAGGATTTCTAACTTTTCAAAAACAGCCTTTTCACCCTTAAAAGCCAAAAGCCAAACCTCAAAACAGAAAATGCTTTTGGGTTACACAAACAGCTTATTGACTTATTGGCTTTTTCAAAAAGCTAGTCAATAAGCAGTTTTGAAACTCAATCCCAAACACCCTATAAATACGATATTGTGGCATTACCAATTAGGCACATATAATATTATATCTGTTAAAGTTGATCGGTCAAGGGCCGATCTCGAAGGATTAGTGTTGTGGTTTTAAGGAGATTCGGAGGCAGAGGATTTTTGTCTGAAGTTAATGTGTTCTTAAATGTGCTCAACCACCAGGTATTTATAGTGTTCTTCAAGGCTGCGCATTAATGGCGAGCCATACCGCAAGCGGCGTGAACAGTGACGGACGTCACTGTTCAGTCTGACAAGGTAACCCTCTTAATATTATTTAATAGTTTTACCCACTAGTTGGCTACTGCTAAGTCTAAAGACCACTGGTTACTCGCCGCCTACTATTTGTCCGATAGTCATTGTCCATTCTTACCATATCTAATGGTTATTGTCCATTGTTCAGTTTTACCTGATGGTTAATAGTTCGAAATATACTTTTGATAAGTTGCCATGTGATTCGTCCGATTCTATTTCTTTCCTTTTGTTCCTATCCGGTTCAGTCATGTTCTGGGTTGATTCGGTTATATTTCTTGCTGAATCGGCTTGTACTACAACTGAATCGGCCTATACTTTTTACTGAATCGGCCTATCTGTTTGAAGTATTTTATTTATTGCACTAATTATGGTCCCTATGTTATTAGTTATTAATTATGCTCCCTATGTTATCAGCCCCCCAGTTTGATGGTAGTTACTTGTGTCGTTTTTTCTAGGGAAGTAGCATCAAACTCTTCGTTGTTGCTGATTCCATTTAATGCGTCCGAGCCGATTGATTTTCCTCTATTTATTTTCGTACTTTAATTAATTAATCATCTTAGGGGACACGTGGCACGATCTTATTGGCGGACGCTCGAACCGCCATACTGTTCATTGATTAGACAGTTGCCTCGATTTTACCCCAAATCTGCCTATAAATACTGTAGCCCAAGGTAAAGAAAATTTCACTTCCTCTTTTTTTTCGATCGGCGTCAGAGCGTTAGTCGTCCAGACCAGGTTCGTTCTTTTCCTCTTGTTTTTTCTTTTCGTCGTTAGCTATGGTGGGTAGAAAGGATATGCTGTTACATACATCACTTGTTTCCGAACCATCTTTAACTGCCTTTTGTAATAAGTTTTTTGACACCTCTGTATATAAGCCCATCGTCCCTAAACCGACTGAAAAAATAACCGATTGTCCAAAGGGTCATGTCGGCTTTTATACCCGACATTTCGATTTTGCTTCCGTTCGGCTTCCGTTATCTGTCTTCTTTTTAGAATTTTTACAATTCTATGGTCTTGACATTCGTCAACTTAGCCCCTTAGGTGCCATTAAAGTTATTCATTTTGAGATAGTCTGTCGTGCTCACGGGGGAGAGCCGACTATCGGTCTATTTCGCCAATTTTTTAAATTAACCACGGCCGGTGACTGGTTCACCGTGGGGGAAATTTCCAAGGCTAAGTCTATGCTTAAGGACACATATTCTGGGTTAAAGAATTGGAAGAACCGTTTCTTTTGGGTTCCGGATAACGTGGTTCCGTTTAAAATGCCTTGGAAAGATCTTGAAGGGAAACTAAATCCGAAACAAGAAGATTTATATGATGGTGATCTGTATGATAAGTTATTAGGAAAACCAACCTCCCTCCAGATTTACCCTGAGACGATTCTGGTGTTATCCGGGATTAGCCGTAAGTGGTTATTCCCTGGGGTAGAACCGATCATTAAGAAAGGGAAAAAGGGTATGGCCGTTTCCCCTTTGTTCTACCTATCATTAATTATAAACTGTTTTCTTACGTTTTGATATATTTTTCTCTTTCAGAAATGAGTGTGCTAGGCTTTATTAAACGGAAAGGCGAGGGCGTTGTACTAACGTCTCGTCCCTTGGATGAAAAAGAGGATTTTGTGCTTGATCGGACGGCTAGTGTTACTTATAGTATCCCTGAGACGGAGAAAGATGATACATTCCGCCGTCCTACTGGTCAATCTTTTGGTGATCGGGGTAACCTGGATCGGTTTTTGCACACACCGGACAATAGGGACGACATGCTGGGTTCAGATGCTGACGGTCATGTCGTTGGTGAAAATGAAGTTCCTCTTAATGTTACTCCTTTGAACAGTCCTTCCCCTTATACGACACCTACTGCACCAGACAAGGTAGTATTGGGCGTAGAGGCTACTGCAGTGAATCCTACCCGTAAGGAACATCATAAGAAAAGGAAAACTCCTGAAGGCTTGACAGATGAAACTCCAGGTTTAAAGAAACCTCGATCGTCAAGCGATATTGAAGAGTCGAAAGATTCGGAAGAATCTTATGATGTGTCGGAGCCGTATATTCCAAGGTGGAAGGTGAAAAATGGTGATAACCTAAGCGATCCGGCGGTGTGTTTTCAGATTCTCCATCATGCAATCCCTCCCGGGGAGCTGGATTGTTCTGGTGAGAAAGAGGAAAGCCATCCTGTGGAGAATGCTAGTGTGGCGGTCGTTCGGACCTTGAGTTGTGTATCGGAGTTGGTACAAAGCTATTTCAAGAAGACTGCTGTTGAGAAGAAACTTCGTGGAAGGATTGATCAGTATAGGGCGGAGATAACCAAGTTGGATGCCAAGTTGGCTAAGCGTAAGAAAGGGGACCGTTCTAGTGTGAAGAAAGGGAAGGAGGCTATAAGGGCCATGGGCGAGATGAAGGTTGAACATGCTAAGGAAGTGGAAACGCTAAAACAGAGTCTTGCTGCAAAGGATAAAGAGATCGAGTCTTTGAAGGAAGAGAATCGGTTGGCCAACGAACAGAATGTTGCATTAACCAAGTCTTCTAATGCCCTACAGGTACGATCGGAAGGTAATTTATTTTTATCCGTTCAATTTTAACGTCTGTTTCTTCTTCCTTATGTCTATAGGAACGTCTTGATAAGGCTGCAGAGGAAAAGAAGAGCTGGAACCAATGTAGGATTAAATATGACATAGCTTTGGAAGAAGGGGAGAAAGTGATGGCCCATCTCCGTTCCTTTGTTACGGAAGCCGAAGGGGATAGGGATCGGTTGATATCAGAGATCATTCCGTTGGTCGTCTCAAGGTTGCACAAATCTACCGAGTTCCTTCAACCTCTTGGTCAGATGGAAACCCTTCTATATAATTCGGCGTTTCATGACGGGGTTGTGGCTGGTTATAAGGGTTGTTCGGCTGGGCTGAAGGTGGAGGATATCGAAGGGTACGACCCAAAGGCTAACACCACTTACGAGGACGGGGCACGAGCGTGGGACGCGACTGAATATGAGTATCTTAAGCAGATACAATTGATGAAGGGCAAAACTTCTAAGGATGTGGAGGAGTTACTTCCGTCTGGTTTCCTTGCCAAGTGATGCTGGTTTATTTTCCTTCTTTGTTTTTAAAACAATATACAATAGGCCCATTGTGGTCGTGGTTTGTAATTTTTGTCCGATTGTTTGTTCAATCGGTTTAACTATTTTGATCCGATCAACTACTTGATCGGATTTATTTTGCCCAATCGTATCGTCCAGTTGGTTTAATCTGATTACGTGTTCTGTTTATTTTAATAGTTTCATAGTTGTGAATTGATCGTTTGCTAATCGTGTTTGATTTTGTGCCAAACGATTTCTATTTTGCTTGAGTTATTCTAAGGGACTTCCCCTTTTATCGAGTTATGTGCTCGATCAGCCATATTCGTAGGGGCTGACCCTTAGGAATGATATCCTCACGGCTTTTATGAGGGGCCGGCCCTAGTTTGTTAGCATACACATTTTTATTGCAAGTTCTAAGGAAATTTGCAAAAGATGTCATTTCATTCATCATCGAACGTCTACAACCCGATCAGGGGAGCTTACACAAAATGACATGTTTTATTATAGCATTACTATCACTGACACTTTTAGACATAATACTTCTTCAGCTGGGCCAAGTTCCAATGCCTTGGTACGGCTTTCCCATCCATTGTAGCCAGTTTGCAAGATCCTTTTTCATGTACTTGTGTGACTTGATATGGCCCTTCCCAGTTAGGCCCCAGCTTACCCGTGTTTTCCTTCCGACTTGCTTCATTGGATCTTAGGACCAGATCCCCTGGCACCAAGGTCATCGGTTTCACCCTTTTGTCAAAATACTTTTTCACTTGTTGCTTGTATCTGGCTTCCTGGATCGCAGCACCCAATCGATATTCTTCTAGATTGTCCAAGTTGGTTAACAACTCTTCATGGTTATCGGTATTGCCCATTGTGAGTACCCGTTTGGTGGGCAGACCGATTTCTGCAGGTATGACGGCTTCTGTTCCAAAGACTAAACTGAAGGGCGTCCTCCCAGTGCTTGTTTTCTCAGTCGTTCGGAGACACCACAAGACGTTGGGCAATTCACCCAGCCAATTTTTCCCTTGCTTTCCCAACCTTGTCTTTAAACCGATCAAAATGCTTCTATTCATTCGCTCTACTTGCCCATTGGCCTGGGGATGGGCGACGGAGGCAAACACTTGTTGAATTCCCAGGACTTTGCACCATTCCCGAAACCGTTTATCTGCAAATTGAGTGCCATTATCCATGATCAGTCTTCCAGGTACTCCAAAACGACATACCAAGTTCTCCCATACGAAAGTAGTGATCTTTTCCCCGGTGATACTACCAATAGGCTTCGCCTCCACCCATTTCGAGAAGTAATCTACAGCTACCAACAGGAAACGGACCCCTCCTTTCGCCGTGGGGAAGGGTCCCAGCAGATCCATTCCCCATTGATAGAAGGGCCATGGTGAAGTGATCGGAACCAAATTATGTTTCGGCAACCTGGGAATCGGGGCATGTATCTGGCAAGAATCACAGCGTTTCACCAAGTCTTCACTATCTTGCCTCATTGTTGGCCAATAGTATCCGAGGTTTGTTGCACGAGTTACCAGGGACGCTGCCTTAACATGCATCCCACATAGTCCCTCGTGTAATTCTTCCAATACCTTGATGCCTTCCTGATGGGAGACGCACCTATAGGAGGGACATAGAAAGCCCTTTCTGAAAAGTATCCCTCCTATTAGTTCGTAGGACTTACTTCGTTCTGCATCCCTCTGATCTGGGTTGTCATCGCCTTCCAGGGCCCTTATTATCGGACCCCTCCAATCGTCTTCTCTTACTTCAAACACACCGGCCATCGGCCTTGTCTTTATAGACGCTTCATTTAGTTGTTCTACAAACACCATCTTTGTTAGATGAGCAAAGGCTACGGACGCCATCTTGCTTACCGCGTCGGCTCCCTTGTTTTTGCTTCTAGGGATCTTGATCACTTGACATGCTTTAAACAGGGTCATCATTTCTTGCACAGCCTCCGCATACTGTCTCATATTGTCGTCCCTTGCTTCAAAAAGATTCGTCACTTGATTCGCTACTAGCTGGGAATCGACGAATACTTTGATCTCTTCGATGTTCATTTGCCGAGCTATACGTAGTCCCGCCAGGAGGGCTTCGTATTCTGCCATGTTATTGGTGCACTTGAAATTAAATCTTAAGGCATAAGCAGTTTCTACTCCCTGTGGATCTATCAGGATGAGTCCGGCACCCGCTCCTTCCCTGCTTGATGCCCCATCTGTATACAAGCACCATCCTTCATACGTTCCCGAACTTTCCGGTTGGTCTTTTGCTATGTCTATAATCATAGGGCCCTCATTGTGATTCGTATTTTCTACCAAGAAATCAGCTAACACCTGCCCTTTTATGGCCAACCGAGGCTTGTACTCAATTCCAAACGTTCCCAACTCCACAGCCCATTTGGTCAGCCGTCCGGCGACATCCGGTCGACTCATGATTTCGCGTAGCACCGAGTTGGTCAGTACCACGATATGATGAGCTTGAAAGTATCTTCTCAGCCTCCTGGCTGTATGAGTCAATGCTAAAGCCAGCTTCTCTATGGGCGAGTAGCGGACTTCAGCGTCTCGTAGACATCGGCTCACGAAAAAGATAGGCATAAATCCTTTGGTCCTGTTGGCACCCAAGACGCTACTAATTGCCTCCGTCCCAGCTGCCAAATAAACGAATAGAGTTTCTTCGGGCTCTGGTACTACCAGTGATGGCAAGCTACAGAGGTGCTGCTTCATTTGTTTAAAGGCATCTTCGGCTTCCTCAGTCCAATTGAAATCGGATCTCTTGGTATACCCTTTTAACACCTTGAAGAAAGGTAACGATCTTTCAGCCAACTTAGAGAGGAACCTATTAAGGGCTCCTAATCTGCCATTCAAACTTTGCAGTTCTTTAATTGTCTTAGGAGAGCGCATTTCACGGATCGCTTGTACTTTATCTGGGTTAGCCCTAATTTCTTTCTTGGCTACAATGTGCCCCAAGAAACGGCCTTCTTCCATTCCGAAGAAACACTTGGCCGGGTTCAACTTCATATTCACCCTCCTTAGGTTGCGGAAGGTCTCCGCAATGTCTCGGAGAAGCTCCTTCTCATCTGGGCTCTTAATGACCAGATCGTCTACGTACGCCTCCATATTCCTTCCAATTTGATCTTTAAAAACTTGGTCGATCAGTCTTTGGTAAGTAGCCCCTGCATTTTTCAGACCAAAAGGCATTTTCCGGTAACAAAATAGACCTTGATTGGTATGAAAAGCCGTTTTCTCTTCGTCCTCCCGGGCCATCTGTATCTGATGGTATCCTTTGTATGCGTCAAGAAAGCACTTGTATCGGAAACTTG
Organism: Ambrosia artemisiifolia; assembly: GCA_032199755.1. Lineage (NCBI taxonomy): Eukaryota > Viridiplantae > Streptophyta > Magnoliopsida > Asterales > Asteraceae > Ambrosia > Ambrosia artemisiifolia. The sequence continues at coordinate 1,657,078 of CM063518.1, read as the reverse complement.
CTACTGATTCCACTTTCGAATCGATTTCGGGTAGTGGATAATGATCTTTAGGACAAGCCTTGTTGAGGTCTCGGTAATCGACGCACATCCTCCAGGCTCCGTTTGACTTTTCTACCATTACCGGGTTGGCCACCCAAGACGGATAGCGGACCGGTTTCATGATTCCGGCCTTCTCCAACGCCCGCACTTCTTCTATTACAATGGTACTTCGTTCAGGAGCAAGAGACCTCTTCTTCTGTACTACTGGAGTCCGATCAGGATAAACATTCAAGTGGTGCTCGATCACGTATCGGGGGATACCGGTCATGTCACTTGGCTCCCATGCAAACACATCCACATTTCTTCTCAAATAATGATACAAATATTCCTTACATTCCGCGCTAAGCATCTTGCCTACCATGACAGGCTGTTCCGGATGGCATTCATTGATATACCACTTATCGGGCAGTTCTTCATCGGAATCCAAGTATCCGATTTCTCGGTGCCTGGCGAGGGTCTTCAAGGTAGCAATCCCTCCCAAGGTAGGAAACTTAATCAACCCATGTTTGCTAGAAGTTACCATCCCGAACGTTCGGATCCCAGGCCTACCGATCAGGATGTTATGGGGTGTATGGCCTGGAACCACTATGAAATTCAACGCTTCCACTCTCCGCTTAGACTCCTCTTCAATACTCACGTAGAGTTGTATCTGCCCACGGGGTGAAACCTGTTCACCAGAGAATCCTACTAGAGGGTAGGATACTGGGATGATCTCGTCCTGCACATAATCGGGTAATTGATGGAAACAATGTTCATACATTATATCCGAGGCTGCTCCCTCGTCTATGTACACCCGATGGACGAGCTGCCCCCCTATAGTCACTTGGATGATCAAAGGGTCTTCCCTGGCATCTTCTGATCTGATTGAGGGGAAACCGATTGGTTGTTCACTCCAATGCAGCAATTCCCCTCGGTCTTCTAACATTATTCGTGGCCTTTTCAGTGCCACAGTTGGTCGCACCATAAGTACCTCTTTCCCCTTCTTATCGTCACCCTTTCGCTTCTTATTTCGGATGTCCTTGATCAAATGATCTAAGCATCCAGATTGCACGGCTTCTTCTATTTGCTTTTTCAACTGAAAACACTCGTTAGTGTCGTGTCCTTTATCTTCATGAAACTCACAGTACTTTCGGGAACTTTGTTGCTTCGCCGTTTTCTGGAGGGGGAAAGGTGGTTTAAATTTGACGTTGGCGGCCTCCGATGCCAAGATCTCCTGAGGAGTTTTGGTCAATTCCGTAAAGATTAGACCCTTCTTTTCGTTACCTTTAGTCCTCTCGCCCTGCTCTTTCCTGTCGGTTCGATAATTCTTGTCGTTTTCTCGGTACCTTTTTTGGGAGAGTTGATCTCTTCTTCCCATATTTTGATAAGTCTTCTTGTTATCTTCCGGCTTTCTTTTAAACTCAATAGCTTGAGCTGCCTCTTTCCCTCTTACGAACGCCTCAGTTCTTTCTATGGCCTCTTCCATGGTGGCAGGGACCCTCGCGTTTAGGTCTTCTACTAACTGTTTGGTTCTCAATCCATGCAAGAAACCCGATATCCGCATCTTCTCATCGGCATCTCTGACCTGAAGGGATTCTTCTTTGAAACGGGCCACGAATTCTTTCAGGTTCTCCACCTCCTTCTGCTTAATGTTGTGCAGCTCCACAGGATCCCTCATGTGTTTTCGTTGTTGCCTGAAATAATCCAAGAATCTGACCTTTAGGTCATGGAAGTTATCCAGGCTTTCAAGGGGGAGGCCATTAAACCAAATGCGAGCTACCCCTGATAGGGTCTGCACAAACATGTGGCACCAGGAGGGCATCGACCACCCTTCATTCTGGGCCACGCTATCAAATAGTAGGATATGATCTTCTGGGTCAGTTGTGCCGTCATATATCCTAACATTAGAGGGCATTTTGACTCGGACTGGTGGGACGAAGTTGGCTATTCTGGGGGTGAATTTTGACCCTCCAGGAGGTCGGTAAGGTCGTGCCAGTTCTTCGTCTTGCGTTCGGGGTAACGGCATAGCCGTTGGATGAGATCCGGTAATATGGGACGTGGGTGCGGCCACTGTGACTTGCACCGCGTTTTGGTTGATAGAATTTCGTTGGATCGTGTCGGCCAACCAGGAAGCCGGGGTGAGGGACATCGGCTGACTTTGTATGGGGAGCGGAGGTGGAGGACGGTCTGGTAAGGGTCCTTCATCGTCGAATGCCAGTCTAAGAGCCAAACCTTTAGCTCTTTCTTCTCTAACATATTCGTTCATCAATTGCCTTATCTAGAGGAAGTTAGACCTAACCAGCTCAGGTGATACGGTAGGAGTAGCTTCCGAAACGGGTCGCAAAGGGATACCACCCGCCGGAGGAGGGGTGATATCACTTGGGGGAGGATCGCTGGAAGCCATCCGTGTGGGGACAAAGTGTCTCTCAGTGGTTCTACCTCGGCCCCACGGTGGGCGCCAAAATGTTAAAGTTGATCGGTCAAGGGCCGATCTCGAAGGATTAGTGTTGTGGTTTTAAGGAGATTCGGAGGCAGAGGATTTTTGTCTGAAGTTAATGTGTTCTTAAATGTGCTCAACCACCAGGTATTTATAGTGTTCTTCAAGGCTGCGCATTAATGGCGAGCCATACCGCAAGCGGCGTGAACAGTGACGGACGTCACTGTTCAGTCTGACAAGGTAACCCTCTTAATATTATTTAATAGTTTTACCCACTAGTTGGCTACTGCTAAGTCTAAAGACCACTGGTTACTCGCCGCCTACTATTTGTCCGATAGTCATTGTCCATTCTTACCATATCTAATGGTTATTGTCCATTGTTCAGTTTTACCTGATGGTTAATAGTTCGAAATATACTTTTGATAAGTTGCCATGTGATTCGTCCGATTCTATTTCTTTCCTTTTGTTCCTATCCGGTTCAGTCATGTTCTGGGTTGATTCGGTTATATTTCTTGCTGAATCGGCCTGTACTACAACTGAATCGGCCTATACTTTTTACTGAATCGGCCTATCTGTTTGAAGTATTTTATTTATTGCACTAATTATGGTCCCTATGTTATTAGTTATTAATTATGCTCCCTATGTTATCAATATCTTAACGTTCTTACCATGACATAATAATTGTATTTATAACAATTGAATGCAAACTAAATAATATACAATGTACCTAGAGCGCATTATTTTCTTCCATATTAACTACATTTCAGTAATCATTTAAAGAAAGCTTTAAATCTAATAAGTTGTAAGAATACGTAAGCTTGAAGGTTATAGTGACAAGTTTAAGACAACGAGTTTATGCATTTATATAAAAGCATCATCTATCATATTTAGATCAAGAAGTGCACATTTTTATAAACTTTTATCATTTTATGTTATTCTCATAGTTATCTATTCCAAATAGTTTTATCCTAAACGTCACATTAAGATGCTAAGTTCTCATACATAACCAATTGCAGTCTAATTTCAATCACTACTATTCACAACTGTAAAACCTTCGTAAAACGGTTGGGAATCACTTCGATGAACAACACTAAGAACTTTTTACGAACCTTATATGAATATGTATTACTCATACAACATGTATCCATATTGTACCCATGACCCGAGTGAATTCGGGGAGAACATTCTTTCAATCATTTTGTACCTTTCGTTATGTGAGCGTAACAGGATATCATAATAACGGAATAAAGATAAAGCTTACAAATTAAACATCATACATATAATTTTAACATTAACTTTTTGTCAAAGTTTATGAAACTACGTCTGATATTGGTAAAACTTGTACTGATTAGCACAGACAAAGCGTACAATCGAAGAAGAGGATGGACGAACGAACGGATCTGGTCAACTCCGTTTGACTACGTTTTTGTTTCTTCATATTCTTCTTACAAAGCAGATAAGGACAAACAGTTGTTCTAGTGAAGGGTAGTTTCGTAATTAACTCCCTCTTTTCGGGGCTATAATATTTTAATCGTCAAATCTCCAATTTAATGTTCGGCTGCGTCGTTTTTGTTGTTGTGTTTCATCTTCCCCTTCACCTTATTTATTTCGATAAGCCTCTTGCTTTCTATGTATCCATCTATATATATATAAGGCCTCAGTTTTTTCTTTCACACAGGAATATCACAAACCTACACGTACACATTTCTGTATCTATACTTACATATATATTATATATATCTATATATTATATATATCTATATATTATATATATATATACCTTCAAGCTGCAACATCTGTTTTCAATTCTAAAGAGAAATGAGAACAAGAAGAGGTGTTTTTTATCCAAAGATAAACAATATCAATATGTGTTGTGATAAAAGAAGAAGATGTTGTGATTCTACTGAAAAGACGATATTATCCCGGAAAAGGGTAAAGTCGTCAACCGGGACGCCGGTTGTGACGGTTTACGGTCAGTGTGATTTTCTCGACACGCTTCCAGACGACATCGTTTTGTTTATTCTAACCAAGCTTGGCTCAACCGCCAGCTGTCCAGCTGATTTCATCAGTGTGTTATCAACGTAAGGATCTGGAAACCTATTTTGATGAGTAAAGTGTGTTATTTCGTAACTAATTTATGTTTTGTGTTTGTTGAACAGATGTAAGAGGTTAAACACGTTAGGTGTTAATTCACTTGTGTTGTCCAAAGCTTCTCCTAAAACATTCGCTGTTAAAGCGAAGAACTGGTCGGAATCTTCTCACCGGTTTTTAAAACAGTGCTCTGATGCTGGAAATGTTGAAGCGTGTTACACGCTTGGCATGGTTAGTTTAAAAAATATCATAAATACAAAATCTTGTAACAAATATGTGTGAACTAACTAATTTTATCTGTATTATACAGATACGTTTCTATTGCTTGCAAAATAGAGGGAGTGGTGCATCCTTAATGGCTAAAGCAGCTATTAACTCTCACGCGCCATCGTTGTACTCGCTAGCCGTTATTCAATTTAACGGTAGCGGAGGTTCAAAATCCGACAAAGATTTACGAGCCGGTGTCGCTCTATGCGCGCGTGCAGCGTTTCTAGGCCATATAGACGCTCTACGAGAGCTTGGGCATTGCCTACAAGACGGTTACGGTGTGCGTCAAAACATTGCTGAAGGAAGGCGGTTTTTAGTTCAAGCGAACGCGCGTGAGCTTGCTGCAGTGCTTTCAACAACTACTGAGTCTATAGTTACTGGGAGCTGGCTGACGTGGAATCATTTGCCTCATTTACGTAATGGAAACGTGGTGGGAAATGGTTGTCCTTTGTTAAGTGATTTTGGATGTAACGTACCACCGCCTGAGCCTCATCCAGCGAACCAGTTTTTATCTGACTGGTTCGCTGGTAAGGTACTCAGTGGTGCTGGTCTCCGGTTATGTTCCCACACTGGGTGTGGGCGACCGGAGACCAGACTGCATGAATTCAGGCGGTGTTCGGTTTGTGGGAAAGTAAACTACTGTTCTCGTGCGTGTCAAGCGCTTGATTGGAAATTGCGTCATAAGATGGAGTGTATACAACCAGAGAGATGGGTTGATGTTGGTGACGTTAATGGTGACGGTGTCGGTAACGGGAATGTAAATGAGGATGACGTAATGTTTGTCGAGAGTTAACTTAAAATGATGAGGATAACGGTACCGGAGAGTTTAACGGCAGTTGAAGCAAAGTTTTTGGTGGGGACAATATTGGAATTTCGGGAACATGCTTTCTTTTGACGTACGCCGGAATATAGACGTTAGTAAGAAAAGTCTTTTTACTCTTTTTTATTTTCCAGGGTAGCAAATTTTGTACAATATATATATTTTCAATGTAGCTGCCTTTTTTTTAAACTTTATATTCAAATCCTCTAAAGAGAAATTTTAAATTAAATTGCTGTTTTTTAAATTTAGTTTTATAACCAAGGACAAAAGTCGACCCCATATAATCGTGATTGTAGAAAAGTGTCGGGCAGTCCATTGTCACCATCTCTATTTTTATGAAGACTCGTCGCCTGGAGGCCTAGTGCGATAAAACCATATTAAGAACTTGAAATCTATAGCCTTCATCCTTAATCTTCATTTCCATCTTAAACTAGTTGAGAGTAACAACTCATTGGCTATTCAGGTTAATTAAATCAATCTTTGTAATAAAGCTGTTAACATAAGCTTTGTATAAACTCACATTAATCAAGCTTTATATTTAAAACATGATCTGGACTTGAGTAATATTCGAGCTTGACTTTAAGATTAGGTTATTAAATATGTATGAACTGTTCTATTTAAACAGACGTGCGCACACAAAGATATGTATGTATACTTTTTGCACAGGTGTATGCATACTTTAATTTAAACACATGTGTGTAGTGATGTAGTCATAAATGTTGATAACAAAGTATATTATTTAGCTAGAGTATTTATAATTTAAAAACTTTAAAACCCCCAATAAACAAAACTTTTTTCATCACATCATATCTATAAACCTCCACCAAATACCTTTAATTTTTCCGCGAAGTACAAACCTCCATAAACGACATCATCATCCACATAATCACATGCTTTTAACTTCATTGTATCAAATAATTTGATTAAAACAAATAACACAAAAAGATGAAAAAGACGACAAAAAACACACAAAAAATACAGAATACGTAAAACTTAAAACATGAGGCTCATATTTTTTATCGGATTACAACGCCCAATCTACCATTGCTGCTTTTACAGTTGCATACAAACTGTTGCAATTTGGACTGCCCCGCCAAGATACAGATCAAGTCTACACTATCCGATAATTTTTAAAATCATCATACAGATCCGCAGACCTCCTATTTTATCAAAAATCATCAAACTAACACAATTCCGAAGAACATAGATCCAATAACACGAATCTGAAGAACAACATGGACTGAAGAACAAAACAATGTGGTGCTTTTCACTCGGCCGCACCATTTTAAAGCAAGAATTCGGAGATCAATAATAGTTTAAATTTAGAAAACATCAAGAAACCCTAAAAACCTTACCATCCTGCCAAGCAAACCACACTCGAAACTTCTTTTGAAGAAGATGGAACGAAATAAGGCCCACCAAAACAAGTCGGTAGGAAGTCGAGCATTCAGGGCTTGAAACAGACTGAACATGTGCCACAGTGTAGCCAGACAAGCTCACAAGTCTGTATTTATGACACGGTGTAACGGATGAACAAAAAGTACCACATTGTGTGTGCTCTATATAAAATTCCTATCTATATAAATTGGCGTGACTCATTGATCAATACTAACAAATAGGTAAACCTTTAACTTATTTTCATCATTTTTTAAAACTTAAATAACTTTTGTTGTATTTTTTTAATTTTATGAAAAGTAATGCCATGAAATCAACAATTTAATATCTTTAATTCGAGTATAGTATCGTTATATAAATAGATATCTATCATTCTATCTAACACATGTCAATATATTGTGTGATATCTTGCGCAATTATATAATACAATTGTTGCATAATTATAAATACAGATTGCGTAAACATAGGTTGTGTAACTATTTATATTGTTTATGTAATTTGTAAGCATTGATCGGGAATTATATACATTGACTGCATAAGTATATATAAGTTGCGTAATGATACTATATTAATAACCCTTAGGATTTGAATAGTAATTTTAGTATTTTTTTTTTTAATTTTAGTGAGTTTATAAATATATTTGTGTTGAGTTGTGTTAACTTTATGGCGCGAACACATATTACCCTTGCCATCACGTCACGTGTCGCATTATAGGTCCCATACATGTGTGTGTTCAAATAAAACTCTTATATTTTTATAAATAGCAGTTTTGAAGTTAAAAGAAAAGGCAAAAGTAAATTTAATAAAACCAAAAATCAGATCAGATTAGATTACCTTTTTTATTAAGGTAATAAATAAGGTGGGCTTTTATATTGATACAATTAACCCGTTGGTGATATATGAGACGGGACATTCATAAAGTCCCGCTATCTCTTGTATGGATGGATGGATATTATATCTAAAATTATGGTAGATGAAACTTCATTACTATGATCTCTTATCCTTCTAATGTGACCTCAATCATGAACATTTGGAGTTTAGTAACATGTGAGGATTTGAATAATCTTTTTTGTATTTGAATACAGAAGGGTCTTAATTCAATGGGGCCAAATGCTTGTCTTTGATTAGGTGTTATGCGTTATTCTTTCCAAGAGTTGTACCATGATAAATGCGATAGGGAAGGCATGATGATAAGGGATATTTTATGCAACCCAATGCTACCACCCGAATAATAAGTTGAAAAACAATTTGTATTTCGTGGTTTGTTTCTCTTCTCACGTTATTTAAAGGTTGGTCCAGAAAAAATATGTTATTCAATGCTCCATTTTTTTCCTGGTCCATAAGTCAATCGTGTATTATATTTTGTTTATGATCTTGTCGATTTGATTTGACAAATACATATTTAAATTATTACACAAATGGTATTGTGATAAGACTAAATTGGGTTTTTATCTTTACTTTCAAAAATTACATTCAAGGTTTTAGTGTTCACCGGATTATAATACGTTTGGTCCTTAGAATGAATTGTTGTTTATTTTTTAATATGATAATTGCGCCTTTTATATATATAAGGAAAAATGAAAATAAATAATCTCAACTATTGACTATTGGTCAATAACAGTCTCAACTACGAAAATCATCAATATTGGTCCCAACTTTCGACATATTGGAAACCAATGGACCCAAACTAACGTAGTTTAACTCCGTTAATGTGATGCTGACGTGGCATGCTTAAGTGGCAAGATGATCCTACGTGGCATGCCACGTGGCAAAATGATCATACGTGGCATGCCACGTCAGCATCACACTAACGGAGGCTAACTCCTTTAGTTTGGGTCCGTTGGTTTCCAATATGTCGAAAGTTGGGACCAATATTAGTGATTTTCGTAGTTGGGATTGTTATTGGCTAATAGTTAATAGTTGGGATTATTTATTTCCATTTTTCCTTTATATAAAAATACAAAAAGATTGAACCGCCCTTTGATACCTTCTTCATCGAGTCCTCCGTTTATAGAACACTACCAACAAATTGGGTTGGGTTCGTCTACAAACACCCTCCATCATCATCTTCCTCTGGCGATAAATCGAGTTGGGTTTGATGCCTCACAATAATTGTCTATTGTCGCTCTCTTCCCAAAATCTTGGTTTAAAGATTTTCAACACCAATGTTGGTAAACCTACACAAAGCTAAAAAAAATCACTAAGCATATGTACCAATAATCGATCTTAGTACAATCAGACTGGGTGCGTCTGGGAAGATAAGCATCACTTGAGCGTATATCTCATACACATCACTTGATCGAACGATCCATGTTGGGATTCGCATCCTCCCAATCATACGTTGGAGTTATTGCCAAGTAAAAGAAGCTCTGCTGACTACAATGTTTTAAGAATCGGATCGGACGTCGAATCGGACCCCCACCGGGTCACCGGTCTGACCGGTCCAATGAACCGGCCAAACATTCAAAAAAATTCCAACAATATTATAAATTTCCGGTCCGATCCCCTTTTTACCTGGTCCGACTGGCCGGTTTCCCAGTCCGACCACCGGTTCGCCGGTCCGACCACTGGGTCACTAAATGTCCGGTTCAACCATTTACCCGAACCGGTCTGACCACCGGTTCCGGGTCCAACCGATCCGACCGGCCTGTCCGGTCCGAGTTTGAAAACACTGGCTGACTACCTTATAATAAAGTATATAAAATGAGTACAAGATAATAACGCTTTTGAAACTAAGTTCAAATAAAGAAAAGGTCAATAAGATTGATTCCTTTTTCGTTTTAAGTTATTTTTTATAACTAAAATGACTATGAAAAATCTTGAAAGTAGAAAGTAAATTTGTTAAATCATTTTATGATTTTTATAAATATATTTTTGTTAAATTAATAAAAGTGCTTAGATTTGTAATTTCTTTTTCCATGCGACATTCACGCTTATCAAACTTTGAAATCTAGTGCAATTGTATCATGTTTTGATTCAATGAAAATTCAAACTAAAATTCGAGTTCATACTTTTAGGTTCAAATACAAACCAAATACTACCATCATTGAACTTGGTTTTTGCACCTACACAAGTAAAATTGCTTAGTTGGTTATGAGGCTGCTTTTTTTTTGTTCTTTTCTTTTATGTGTGAAAAGCAAACAGAGTGGTTATGACAGTAAAAGGGATCCTAGGTCATTTATATATGATTACCACCATTACACCACTTCATTCCATGATACATGCCCCTTTTCCTTCTTGTTTTAGCCTTTTTGGTCTTAAAGGCCAACCATTAAGGATTTGACCAAAACATTAAACATGAAAAAACACATAGGAAAATCTACAAAATGACCATTTCGACAAACTTTTTGAAAAAAAAAATGTATATCAAGATAAAATGGGACTCGTGTCACGATGTAATTGGTTTCTTTTGCAAAATAAAAATGACATACACATATGTATAAACTTTTGTTTAAAAGATTATTCTCCTTGTATACATTGGTCAACAAGATGAAATTCCTTAAAACACCATTATTCCATTACTGGTTGGCATTGGACATAAGAAAAAACCCTATAAATTCTTGTTATTTAAAATGTTGCATATATATATATATATATATAATTGGATACATAATTGAGTTACCTATTAAATGAATAAAATAGTTGAGAATGAGTTTGATAATAGAAACTAAATAGTTAGATGCAAATTTATGATCAAAATACATTGGTAAATGACTAAATTCAAAAGGAATCCACAAGTCATGATGGGGTATGTTGATGAGCGATTGCTTCTTTTTTTTACTTTATAACTCATTTTTTTTAAAAGGATATTTTGTTAGTGGAAGAGAATTTTGTTGTTGTTGTTGTAGTTGTATGTGCTTTATGCTCCAAGGGAACCCATTATGTAACTTCTTTTTCAACAAAAGATAGTGAGATAATCTCACATAAGAAAAGTATCTACCCATTTAAACATTAATAATAATATGTTTTGGTAATTGTATATAATTCATGATAGTTACTCAATAAGGGGAGAGATAACGTATAAAGCCCCCTTAACGTAAGAAGCGTAAGAAGCAATCTCAGCCATTAGATTAAGGATGCAGATTAAAAACCCTAACCATACCTGGGTTAAAACAGACGCACTCATCAAATTTTCAGACGCACTCATTAAAATTCAGACGCACTCATTAAAAATTCAGACGCACTCATCAAATTTCAGACGCACTCATTAAAAGTTTGGACGCACTCATCAAAACCCAACAAAAATTCAAACGCACTCAATAGTTGCGAGGGCACTCAAAATAAAAAAAAACAAACGCACTCAAAATAAAAAACAAACGCACATTCATTTTGCAGCCATTGCAAGGTATAATATAAACCCAAACTGAACAACTTAAATGCATCTAGATTAATATTCTTATCAAGTCAATAATAAACATTTTAAAGGGTAGCCTGCAGGTCATCTTCTCTTTTTTAGAAGTGAAGCAGCTCTCAGAACCACACGATCAACCTCATCGAAATCCAACTTTGAATCTTTTTCCTTCTTCGAGTTGGCAGATATCTTCTGAAGACGTTAATCTTGAATTAGGAGATAAAGATCAAGACGGGTTATAGATAATTCTTGGTGAATTATTTATTAAGTCTTTTATATTTTATTAGAGATAATTATTGGTTTAACTAGATAGGTTTATCTAGTTGGTTTATTTTATTATTTAAATAGAATTTGAGTTGGGTTAGGATTAGAATAAGTTTAGTATAAATAGATGGTTAAATCTATTGTATTTGGTGTGCTTTGGTTGATAATAAAAAGAGTCGAACGAGTTCGTTCAATCTCGTGTGTTTTGTGTTCGATCAAAGGGCCTGATTTTCCAACAATTGGTATCAGAGCAGTGTAGCTTTAGGACCTGTAGAGAAGTGATTTAACACAGCTTCGATACTTGATCAATCGACCCGGTCCTTCTCGCCAAAGATAAGAACGGAGTAACCGGCGTAGGTTGTTCTTTTTGGCAGATGTATCTGATCGGATTTGCGGATAGACAGACGGAAGAAGATTCGTCAAAGCGGGTTGCTTTGAATCTTGTCGTGTCTAGCAAGAAAAGAAGAAAACGGAAGAAGCGGGGAGCTTGTTTTTTCTTTGATCGGTGGTCAAGAACGGGGTAGTTCTGGTGACCCTGGAAGAGGGAGATATGAATCTTGGTCAAAGAATTGAAGTTGTCGATAACAGTGCGGATGTGAAGAAGCGAGTCGAATTCAAGATTAAGGGGGAGAATGAAGACGTTAATCTTGAATTAGGAGATAAAGATCAAGACGGGTTATAGATAATTCTTGGTGAATTATTTATTAAGTCTTTTATATTTTATTAGAGATAATTATTGGTTTAACTAGATAGGTTTATCTAGTTGGTTTATTTTATTATTTAAATAGAATTTGAGTTGGGTTAGGATTAGAATAAGTTTAGTATAAATAGATGGTTAAATCTATTGTATTTGGTGTGCTTTGGTTGATAATAAAAAGAGTCGAACGAGTTCGTTCAATCTCGTGTGTTTTGTGTTCGATCAAAGGGCCTGATTTTCCAACATCTTCCTCAAATGCTTCTCAAAATCATCTTCAACCTCATTACTTTCTACAGGAAACTTGTTGAATTCGTTTAAATAAAGCGGTTTTTCGTCATTATCTTCACCTGTCACGGAATCATCTTCAGATTTAGCACTTTTAGCAATGACTTCTTCAAGTTTTTCTTTAGCTTCAAGTTGACGGCGCGGTGGTGGTGGTGGTGGTGGTGGTGGTGGAGGTGGTGGTAGGTGGTGGTGGTGGTAGGTGGTGGTGATGGTGCTGGTGGTGGTGGCGGTGATGGTACTGGTGGTGCTGGCGATCGGTTTGTTTCAAAATGAGATGGGTTAGGTCTAGAACAGAGGAAGAGGAAAAATAAGTTTAATTGTGGTTAGGTTAGATTGACAGGTGTCAATCTCTGATAGCTTCTTACGCTTCTTATTTTAAGGGACTTTATACCGTATACTTTCTCACTCAATAATATACAGGTTTACTCAACACAATTAATGTAATTTACTCAACTTAACATAAAAAAAAAGCTTTGGTAGAATGTTTTCTAGGGAAAATATCATTTATTAGTTTTGAAAATAAAAAATAAAGAACTCGAACTGTAGATCTATGTAATAGAATGGTCCAACACCAATATTTAAAAAGGTAATGAATTCTTCTGTTGGGCATATGCGATTCCGTCCATTATGACCGAAAATGTGTGGCACCACCACGCATAGTGCAATTTTTGTGAGTCCACTATTTACACTAAACAATTATCACATATTTTGAATCTCTAAACATGATTTCATAAAAGCATTACTATAATACTATGATCACAAAGAAAAAGTTATTGAAAAATCCTTATCAACCATCAATAAGTTTTACTCATCTTTTTAGAGAAGACCATTAGTTTAGAGATCGATCAGCTCGTATAAAAAGTCAAACATGGCTTAGTAGCATACATAATGTCTGATACGTGATTGGGTGTTATTATGATGGGTTTACTAAAGTTTGTGTAAACAAGATTCATATTAGATAAGCACATTTTTCATGTATCTACCTGTTAATTAACGAGAAAACAAGTCATTAGTTATCAAGACTAATATGCATATTCTCTAAAAATACATACAGATATTTTTTAAAAGAATGACCATTATAAATTAAATTACTATTACACCATAGAAATTTATAATTTCATATATCACTTTTATACTATCATATTTATTCCAAAAAACTGTTATATTAGTATCCTTATGATATGATATAAGATTTCTGATATGTTGTCTTACTTTAAATTTTACACATGTAACAAATATGCATACTGTATGCTTTTAGTAGATTACTATTAGATTATGTACGTAGAAAGTAAGTCAAGTACGTATCTCAACTTGTCGTATGTACGTACTTACGACTTTTTTTTTTTCGTTTTCTAGATTATTTACGTAACTTTCTCTTAGTCAATAATTGAACAAACGTATAATTATTAGGCATATGGCTATATTACCATAAATAAATTAAATGAGATCACTACTTTCACATAAATCCAACAACGACATGTTTTAGACTCCCTACATCTTCTCCTAAAACTTGCTTAATACGCGATCTTAACTATTAAGGGACTCTTTGTTTTAAATTGAAGGAACAACACGCATTTGGTATTTACATGACAACTTTAAACCTTTTTTTTGTGAAAAAATAGTAGCTACCATGGACACAAAGTATTGGAGGTTTATGGATACGATTACATTAAAATGGTATAAAAAATGTGTATTTAAAGTTGTGTACCATTTTATGATAGTTGGAGGTGTATTAGATTGTTATATGTGACTACATATGTCTTAGGATAAGGTCCATTTTGTTCACTAAGACAAATTGACGTGTAAAGCAAAACTCTGGATGATAAGTTGATAACCTTAAATATCTAAGCATATTGTTAAATACAAAACAAAATTCAATAATAGTGAAGACGCCAATGATGTTGTAGCCTAGCGGTTGCAATGGAGGTGGGAAGGTTTACCCATTTTGTGGGTTCCTGCCCTGCGAGGTCACAGGTTCGAATCCCACTCAGAGTAGGGTTATTCTGAAATGAGGGTTCGAATCCCACTCACAGGTTCGAATCCCTGTGAGGTCACAGGTTCGAAAACCAAGTTTAATACGTGCCGTAAAAAAACTTTATACAATGTGTTAAAATTAACATAGTACAAGCTGCATTGAATAGAAGATTAGGCATTAACGTATAATAGTTCATCAAGAAGATTCTTTTAGTGGCCTATTAGCAAGTTGGACCTCTCAATATCTTGATTTCTTATCATATTATGGGGCCTACCCTCCTTAGTGGAGACGCATATTTGCTTCCCCCTTGGGCCATTTTCGACGGACATATGGGGGAAGAGACTAATCAGAGATGTACGGTCTCATGGTGGTCGAGGAGTGAACCTCGGACGTAGCCCCGAAAGGGTGAGTTTACACGTGAGATTCTTTGTCGTTAAAAAAAAAAAAACAAAGTTGGACCTCTCAATATCTTGATTTATTATCATATTATGTTCTAAAGATGTAACATCACTAACACATGCAAATATAGAACCTTTCATAGATGAGGTAGTGGCACAAGAAAAGGTGTTATTGGATGAACATCGTAAATATGGGCCAATGAATATTGTAAACCAAGAGGAATAAGTCGGCCATGGAATGGATAAAGCCCGATAAGTGGTCCAAAGTCTAAGTGGGGTAGGGATTAGGGAATGGATACGGGTCCAAGGAATAAGCGAATTGGGTTGGGTATAATAAATGATTATTCTTTGAACTAAAAATTGATAGAACAATAAGAAAAGAGAATAAAGAGGATTGTTTTTATTGCTGAATATGATTCGGTTCAGCTAATGTAAAAATCATTATAGATCCATTTCGATTAAATTGGTTATCGGCTTTAAAAGAGTGGTCCGGTTTGGTTATGAAAAACATACATTAATCGGTTTGTTTCTTGTTACGTAAATACGTATAATAAAACTGGACTACTATAAAAACGATAACTGAATCATCGGTTTTGCATATTGGTTCGTTCTTTTTCAAATTTACTATTATTGATTATTTGGGTTTCTGTTAAACCATAACTCTCATAATTAAAGAGGAGAGCCGGTCCTGAGGATTTAAATACCTTGTATGAGCTGGAAAAAAACCTTAGGCATTTATGAATTACATAAACTATCTTTTTTACACGACGATTAATGTTATAATAATAGAGATAGAAATCATAATATTAGAATGATGTACCATAATAGTTAACTGACGATTGGTGAAGCTCTCTTAGCATTCTTGTAAGCAAGTTGTTTGATCACCTCTTCGTAGTTTATTATACCCTCTAAGACTTCATTCTCGGTAGCTATCACTGACAATCCACTAAATCTCTATTAGGACATTGTGGATCGATCGATCGTAAGATTTCAATAAATGTAGTTTGGAAGTTAATGGATATTCTTCTTCTTATTATTATTTAGGTTAATGATTATGAATGAATTATTTTTTAATAATGTTAATTGTTATTATTATGATTTTGGTGAATTAATCATGGGTCAATCTTTTTTATTTGGGCCCATTAAGTTATGAGGTTTTAAACTTTAATGTTTTATTTAGAGAGTCATATAAGTTTTTCGTTTTTATATTTTTATTATATATATATATATATATATATATATATATATATATATAGGCTAAGTATAGAGAGAAAACCCTCCAAAACGAAGAAACCCCGGTAAACTGTGACTTCCAGAACTTTTTATCATCTGAAAAAATTAGGGTATGTAATGTACATGATTTTAAGAGTTTTGACCCAAAAAATAAAAAAAGCGCCGAGTGGATATTTTTAAAAAAAATAAATAAGTTTTTTGTGTTATTTATGTTACATATGTAACACAAAAAACTTACTTATTTTTTTTAAAAATATCCACTCGGCGCTTTTTTTATTTTTTTGGGTCAAAACTCTTAAAATCATGTACATTACATACCCTAATTTTTTCAGATGATAAAAAGTTCTGGAAGTCACAGTTTACCGGGTTTCTTCGTTTTGAGTGGGTTTTTATTTAAACCTTCCCCTATATATATATATGGGCCATGAGGTAAACGACCCTGGTGAGGAGTGTGACTCGCCCACTATTAGACTGACCGGAGTGGGGCTTGAAACGCGGGCGGGAACACCGCCCCGGTTGGGCGTGGAAGGGGGCGGGAAGGGGTTGGGCGGGGAGAAGGAAGTCAAGCATTGTGGCGTAGGTTGATAACGGGAAACGATTGATGGTGTACAAATAATGGGAATAGGAAGTCAAGCATGTCTTTTAACGACTTAATGTTTTACAATTAAACTTAGTGCTAAGTTATCATTGGTTGACAAAGCCAGTAACTATAAATATAATTGTAATTAGTATGTGTATATATATATAATAAATTAATAAAAAATTATATCGAGCCAAACCGAACCGAGCCGAGCCGAGCCGAGCGGACCTTTACACATGCTTGTATCGTTTACAAACCAAACCGAGCCGATCGGCTCGTTTACGACCGAACGAAAAATCGATTCCGAGCAAATTCCAAGCGAGCGCCGAAAGCCGAGCGATTTGAATAGCCCTAATTTCAACTATCTTATTATATTTCAAAATAAAATTTGATATCGTAAACTATAGCAAGTGTCAATACCGTATGAGTCGTAACAAACTGACCTGATACTGACAGAAACCGGATTCTCGTCTCTAGACTCTACTCTAGTTCACTTATAAAAAGTGATAATCCAAATAAGCCCAACAATTCGAAAACAGTTCTTGCCAAGGGCCCAAAATAAACAGATTAGTATTTTTAAATCCATTTTACCTTATGACAACTGACAATTAAAACCGGCCCATATAAAGCCCATAATTTGCTTAAGGCCCAAATCATAATATTATTATCAGGTCCAGACATATCTTCGATCTCCATAGTTGCTGCGTTTATTGTTGTACTCCAATCCTTTTGTTAACACTCTCCGATTAACAAAACAGGTAATTTACCTTCTCTCTAAATTTGCTCTGATTAATTTTATCGATCAATTCATGTTTTTATTTGCTTTCGAATATATTGTATTAGGAATAATTCTGTGTATCAAAATATTGCAATATATTGTTTTATAATCTGTAAAACGTACTTGATTCAGTTATAGATTCATGTAATTTATGTTTCTGATTCATGTTTATGGATCCGTAGTGTTTGATTCAGGTTTTTATGCTTAGGCATAAAAGTGATTGTGGAACTTAGGGTTTTGTGTTGAATTTGGTACCTTTTGTTATCTGATTTCTGAGTTTCGATTGAAAGAACCAAATCGACTAATGCGGTTTTTTTAATTGATTTATTTTGGTGTTGGTACCAGTTGTTATCGGTTCGGTATATATTTTTTGGATTTATATTGAAATGTATGTGATTGTTATTCAATTAGTATGTTTCATATATGCATAGTTTTAAAAAAAACGGTGAATTGGTAAAAAAAACGAGTCTGAGGTGGCGCCTTAGGGGTTTATTGTAATTTCGCCTCGCAGGGCTGAGGCGATGCGCCTCAGTGGGTTTTGATGTGATTTTCTTTTATGTTTTAGACTTTTGTGTCAATTTCGAACATTCCTTGTCTTTTTTTTTTATGTTTTTGAGGAATCCGGTGATGAAATTAGTTGGTATTTTATTTTTTATAAGATATTTAGATAAATAATTATATATATATATATATATATTATATATATTTTTAATTCTGCACCGGGCTTACGCCTTGGGTCGCCTCGAGGCTCGATTATGTTTTTTAAACATAGAACCATCTCATAATCGAAACTTAGTATTTTCTGTTTGAGATACTAAACAAAATGTAAGCTTTTTAAGTAGTTTTAATGCTACATTGATTTTTAAATCGTACCCTTACATGATATGTTCTGCTTTTTTGTCTTTCTGTAATCATGGGAACAGAAATGTCTTTCATAATGGAATTTGCTGAGAATTTAATCCTGAGGATGATGGAAGACCCGACTGAAAGAGATAGAAAATTCAGAGACCATGTTTATCATATGAAGGAACGTTGTGCTAAGACAAAGGAAATGTGGAGCTATCCAATTCGTCCTTATGGTTTCTGGACATTTGACCGCCACAATGCTCAAATCTTCTGGGATGCTCAGATTAGCCAGGTTGAAGGCCGTAGGGATCCTTATGATGATCTTCTTCAACACCAAGCTGATTCATCATCTTCCAAGTAAATGGTAAGTTTCTTTTCAATATTCTATGTGATCAAGCTGTTAGCTTAGTGTGTTTCTTGCTATGATGACGCTTTGTTGCTGAGCTCTCTATAAATTTGTTCTTTATCTTGAAGTGATTTATCAACATGTTCAATTCTTAAAACTCTTTAAGTGGTCACTCTAGCTATTGCGAATCTGAAAAATAGATGCCTACTCATTGCTATGAACCAAAGGGCTTGTAGCCTATCGGTATCAACTATCATGGTGTGTTGGAAAGGTTTGCCTCTCTATGAGGTTGAGGGTTCTAGTCCCATGGTGGACAAAGGTGTAGATTTAGTTGTATAACTAGAGGGGCGTGTGAGTGTGTGTTGGTCGTTAAAAAAGTGGAACTCATTGATAAGATCGTCCAACACATAACCAATAACCAGTAAACGAGCCGAGCCGGGCCCGAGCTCAGGCTCGTTTAAGTTATGAAAGCTCGAGCTCGGCTCGAAGGTAGGTTTCCAAGCTCGAGCTCGAGCTTGGACTCGGCTCGTTTATTAGTTATTAATTAATTTATATTAATTGTAATACTTATTTTATGTATATTTTGGTTATTTGTTCATAGTTTTATAAATATTAATTATTATATTTAAATACATATTTAATATATTAATTAAAATTTATAAAAATAGTGGACTCATTAAGGCTCGCGAGCCGGCTCGAGCTTGATTAACAAAGCTCGAGCTCGGGCTCGTTTAGCAAACGAGCTTGGTTTTTAGGTTCGGGCTCGAGCTCGAGCTCGTTTAGGCTCGGCTCATTTCGAGCTTTTTGGAGCCGAGCTCGAGTAGCTCGCGAGTAGCTAGACTTGTTTGCGCCCCTAATAAAGAACTACAAGAACCGCATAAACATTTGTACCTTTTGCTATAACTGTGATACATAACTCACTCTCTCCCACTAAATTAACTCAGTACTACATACAAGTTCTTATGCGGTTTTTGTGATTCTCTGCTTAAATTTTGTTCATATTGAACACATCCGTCATTAGTTATTACTGTTATCATGAATGCTTTGATGAGATTAATTGTGTTTGATTACTGATGATTAGATGGTATCCTGGCCCTTGCGTAATTGCCATTACAAGGGTATTACAGACTTAAGAAATTTCACATATCTTAATATTGCTACCGTCATTTTTGTTGATCATATAATTATGAACTGTTGTGGCTTGCTTGAATAATTTAGACATTTGAATGCTATAATAACATTTCTTAATCAAACTAAACAGAGGACAATCTGTTTAACTGGACACGTAGTTCAATAAAAATGATTGGTTATGGATGGTACTGTCAATATCTCGTAAAAGAATGTTAGTTATTTTGGAATTGGAATACGGAATGATAAAAGAATCATTATACTAGAAAGCGGTTGGTTGACATCCTAACTACATTCTTACACAGCGGTCGTGCAGTTGGAGCCGTGGCACGTTGTGGATGTTTCAGATCTTGATGCAAGGGGAATGTCTTGTGGTATTTTGAATGAACACTTTACTTGAATGTTTTCATCTCATTATTTTCATAGATGTATCAAAGACCGTTGTGATCTCGGCCAAAACCCAGGTAAATGTAATGTGTGTCTTGTACTCGCGTGTTAAATAAAGAACTCTGTTAAGTGTTTCTGGAAACCCGTCTATACGTTCTAGGAATCATGGTTCTCGGGGTTAAGAGAGGATTACATCCAAAACCAATAATATTTGAGAACCTTGAGGACTGCATAATGTCCTCTTACACAAAAGACAAGCATGCATAGTAGGAGAGAAACAAAGGTGGTTACATAACTATCTTATGTATTACATTCAAAGCTGTAGGTACATAAATGCATTATGCGGTTCTCATGAATCACACCTTATTATTGGTTTTGAAACAAACTCCTCTCTAACACCTTATACACAAAGTGATTGAAGTAGTGCGTAGGCAAAAGTGACCGTCTCAAGCTGCTTTATCACTTTGCTTGTGCTTTTAAGCGGTTTGAAGTTGTCTCAATCTCCTAGCACATTATGGTCGTATATTAAACCAAGTCTGCAACACCTAAGGATAGTCTTCAAAGTGAGAGAATAACGTTTAAATGATGTAATTTGAAACCACATTTCACCTATAGATTAACTGTCCAAAAACATTCCACGGTTTAACCACATTTAGGAATAAACACATCTCTTAGATACAAGGTAGAGATTTGGCACTCATTTATATTCCTGATTTTACTTCATCTTTATCGCATAACCCCAATGCTAATTGTCTCGTTGAAGTCCTATAACATATAACAGTTCAAAATGAATTTTTTTTGAACCACAATCACTTTATAGCTATATATAAAGAGCCAGCAAGCAGCTGGAAAAAACTCCAAGAATACAAAAAACCCCAAACGGAAACCAAACAACTACAACAAACAGACAACATTAAACTCGAAGAACAAAATCAATCAATTTTCCTGGTTTATTATACGTAGAGATTAAGATTTAGCAACTTGAATACGTTACACGCGTTACATTAGGGTAAAACAAAACCAATATCACCATCCTTAGAAGTCATAATCTTTTGCTACTTGTTTTTATTGACCCCTAATAGATCCCCAACAGCTGACAAACCTTTATTACTATCAACCCCTATTAGATCTCCAACAGCTGCTAAACCATCCCTAGATGTCTTCACCAACTTGTATGCAGCCTTCATTTCATCAATAGGAACTAATGGCAAATAACCAGCTATGCTATAACCCTTTGTATCCATTAATGTAACCGCGTTGTTATACAGCACAGACACGCACTCGACCACCGGAAGAACAAATTCTGATATTTCGGCCACTATTGGGTACTTGTTCATGAGTTCATACCAAAGTTGGGCTATTATTGGGATCGTAGAAAGCTTCAGTGTCATGTAAGCCGATTGTAATGCTGCTTTCGCACCTGTGGCTGCAGAGTTATTTCCAAGATTTTCGGTAGCTGAGTTAATCGCCCCGAGTAATGGGTTCTCGTTGACTAACGAGTTCGTTGTGTTGAGTACTTGGTTGGCTAAATCGGCCGGGTTAGTTAGAGATTCTGCTACATCGCCCACAATTGGGATACCCCCGACTAGTGAGCTGGTTGCGTCGAGGCTGTTTTGGGCAGCCGAATTAACTGCCTCGAGTATTGGGTTCTCTTTGACTAAAGAGTTTGTTGTGTTTGCTATTTTGTTAGCTAAATCGGTTGGGTTGGTGGTTAAAGATTGTGCTACATTGCCAAAGACTGGGAGACCCCCGAATAGCGACTTGGTTGTGTTTTGTGCTTGGTTGGCTAAGTCAGAGCCCTTTTGGAGAATGGTGTCCGGGACAAGGGATTTGGTGGTGTCAAGACTATTTTCGGCAGCTGAGCTAACCGCCTCTAGTAATGGGTTCTTGGCTAAATCGGTTGGGTTGGTGGTTAGAGACTGTGCTACATTGCCCACAAGTGGGAGACCCCCGACTAGTGACTTGGTTGCGTCTGCGGCTTGGTTGACCAAGTCAGGACCCTTTGGGAGAATGGTGTCTGGGACTAGGGATTTGGTAGCGTCGAGAGTGTTTTGTACGAGGGATTGTGTGGCGCCAACCAGCGATGGCGACTGTGTTTGGGTGGTTGTGATACCTCTTTTAAGAGGAGTTATGCTTTGAATGAGATATCTAGTGATTTTGAGGAGAAAGATGGTGAAGCTGATTAGCGGTACCGTGACCGCTTGCGCGGTCGTTACTAGTTTTTTGGCCAAAGGTTTGGTTTCGTATATTAGAGATTGGAAATCGATGACAAGCTTCTTGGTTAGAGATGTAGCGTCCTTGTCAAACTGTTTAAAAATAAAATGCAAGTTAGTGTCTTCAGTCTTCACATATTATATATAACATTGTCAATGACTCAAATTGGTTATTGTGTAATGTATATGTAATTTACTAAGTGTCAAAAGACAAGCCTTTTACTTATAGATTTATGTATCCTAAAAATAAAAAATGTTCATAATTTGTTTTGTGTGTTAAATGATAACCAAGTATATGTTTTTATTATTTTATATACTTGCATAACTCTATTGTAATGTATGATACACAAGAGTACAAGTAATTACGTGACTATAAAGTCAGGTATGACATGGCTATTTGGTGTGTGAAAATGTTTTGAAATATGTGCATTTATGATCATGATTGTATATTTATATGTAATATAAATAATTTAATCTTTTATTATACACACACAAAGAAAACGATGTAACTTAGACCATTCCCATTGGCAAACAAACTCTTGTTTGTTTATGAAAATAATATTAAAAAATTTAAAGTTGGCAAACAAACTCACAATCCGTTTGTTCTGGCAACCATGTTTGCAACCGGGTTTAACCCCCACTAACTTAATTACTTAAATAACTTATAATATTTAAGTTTAAGAAAACAACTAAATACACTGTATTTTTTAATTTTTTTTGTGAACATCCCGCTATAAATTTTATAAATTTTGTTGTTCGCAGTTGCTTCCAATAATATTTTAACTACCATTTTATGACCCACTAAATTAAAATTTAACGCCAGACGGTCTTTGCCAGTAGTGCCATCCTCCCCGCTGGCTTACTGAAAAGATAAGGCAAATCGCCAAGCAAGAGGCCCTAGCCGACCGTCTAGCCCTTAGACTCGTTTCGTTTAACGACTGAACTTGTTGGTCCTAATTTGTCTTAAAACCAAGGAGCGAATTCGTTCAGAAGTCGGTTGACTAGTTACCGAAATTAGAAAAGGAATAATGGAAATAAATAATCCCAACTATTGACTATTGGCCAATAACAGTTCCAACTACGAAAATTACCAATAGTGGTCCCAACTTTCGACATATTGGAATATAATGGACCCAAACCAATGGAGGCTAACTTCCTTAGTGTGATGCTGATGTAGCATACCACGTAGGATGCCACATATGATCATTTTGCCACGTATGATGCCACGCAGGATCATTTTGCCACGTAGGATGCCACATAGGATCATCTTGCCACCTAAGAATGTCACGTCAGCATCACACTAACGTAGTTAGCCTCCGTTAGTTTGGGTCCGTCGGTTTTCAATATATCGAAAATTGAGACCGCTATTGATAATTTTCGTAGTTGAGACTGTTATTGGCCAATAGTCAATAGTTTGGATTATTTATTTCCAATATTCCTTTAAAAAATAGTTAAATTCTTTTTTCTAAAGGTAAACCTTACACACTCCTACAACTACTCCTATATTACAACAATTACATACAATATAACTCTCATCATTTAGGGAAGATGGACACCAATTTCACATCTCAATAGCACGGGCCACGTGCCCCATTGGCCCATTTAGATTTAGTACTCATAAATTTATCCTATTTTAGTTTTCAAGTTTGTATGATTTATTCATTTGACGAAATAAATATAATAAAATATAAGTCGTTTATTAAAAGAAGCGAACAACATATCAAAATTTATGCCTATACAAAATAAATGCGTTCACAAGCCCAAAAAGGAAAGGAGGATTCTCAGGGGCATAATGATGATCACTTGTCAGAAAATTTGGAATGAAAGGAACAAGAAAGTGTTTCAGGAAGGTTCGCCTAGAGTTATTGACATAGTTGCTCGCGTGAAGGCTTTATCGTTTATTTGGTTTAAATATCGGTCTAGTTTTAAAAACATTGAATGGTTTGATTTGGCGAAGTACCCTTTGTATATATTGTAGGCTTTGATTTGACAGTCTTCGTTTTGAAGACTTGCCTGTG
Organism: Ambrosia artemisiifolia; assembly: GCA_032199755.1. Classification (NCBI taxonomy): domain Eukaryota; kingdom Viridiplantae; phylum Streptophyta; class Magnoliopsida; order Asterales; family Asteraceae; genus Ambrosia; species Ambrosia artemisiifolia. Next base: position 1,632,551 of record CM063518.1, on the reverse strand, counting down.
TTAATGAAATATACCGCTAAAAAAACGTAAGTATCTATTCAATGAAAAGTTCATTTGTTTGTTGAAGGAATGAATATGAATAAATAAATATGTTCATTTACGTAAATAAACAAACACAAACAAACTTCTCGTCATTGTTTTGCATTCATAACATTCTTTAACATTATTCAGTTAAGCATGTTTGTTGTTTATATAAAGCCGTGTTAATAAAATATTTATGTCTAAACCTGAAAAATATCCATTCATCTATCTATTATATCATTTATTTTGTTAAACTTAAAGGGACGAATAGAAATGAACTTATCCTTCACGTTGGTTTACGATAAAAATGTGCAAAAGCCCAATATGGTGATACTATTTTCAATCATTCAAATTTAGTTCGAAAGTTAGTTTTCTATGTAGAACGTTTTTCTTAAGTTATAAGAGAAACATTTTTCTGAATATGTAATAATTTAAAAATAATATCTAGAAGCTGTTGTACGATTTATTTATTTTTAAATCAACAGAGTTTTTCCACGTCATTTTTTAATTAACAAACAATAAAGCTCCTAATGAAATGATTTAACTTAAATATTTTTATCTCACGTGTATTATAAAATCCTATTTATGCAGTATAATCTTAATTATGGTATATAAAAAATTGAAAACAGGAAATAAAGTATTGAAAAACAAAAAGCATATCGGAGACAACACAAATTTAATTTATATATATTTATCTCACGTGTATTATAAAATCCTATTTTTTTTTTTGAACGTTGAGTGTCTCAGTGGTGGAATACAAGCCTTGACAAACTCCTGACCCGGGTTCGAATCCTAGCCACAACAGGCTCCCTTTCAACCCAATGGACTTTTTTCGTTGAAGCTGAGGATCGAACTCGGGATCATGCCCGGGCGGGAACCCACCAAGGTGGTAAACCCTCCCACCTCCGACCAGCTGGGCTGGACATCATCGGCTATAATCTTGTATAATCTTAATTATGGTATATAAAATCCTATTTATGCAGTATAATCTTGTATAATCTTAATTATGGTATATAAAAAAATGAAAACAGGAAATAAAGTATTGAAAAACAAAAGGCATATCGGAGAACACAAAGTGAAAAACATTGATTAACAAGGTTATTTGTTCTTTGATTCTTAATCAAAACCTAATATCGGATTTTAGAGAACAAAAGCTATTCCTTTAATTAGTGACCAAAACCGTATAAATACTTTATATATGTGTGGGGTGGGATTTGATACAATTTTTTTTTTGCTAAGCATACTAATTATTCTTACTTTACCGTTTTAAACAAGAGTAATTAAAGTACAATAAAAAACTAGAATAATAATAATCTATATCTATACTGCATTATAAAAGAGAAGGCATGGGCAAATATGTTAAAATTGTCAAAAGTTAAGATGATATACCAAGGGGTTTTTTATAATTTTCTAAATTTTCCCACTTTTCTTCCCTAAATGGCCATATGGTAACTTTAAATTATCAAAAATTCACAATCAAGTTATCTTTCATTATTTTTGTATCTATCTTTGTGATACACCCTTGTTTATACTCCTATCCACTTGAAAATGCTTAGTTAATAATTATTGTATGCACATGTCTTATGATCAATTATATGTAAATTAATAATTATTGTGATCTTCTTTTTACATTAGCAATATTACGAATGAAGGACATGCTCTTATCTCCTCGAAAGACGAAAAGAGACTCAGTTAAAATACATGCAAAATACTTGTGTTTGATACATATCATGTTTCTGCCGTGTATTGTCGACTCCGCCACAACGCGCGGGTTACCCACTAGTTACTCTAATTTAAAAAAGCGTAATGTAACACTAGTTATCTTAACCATAAAATAAGAAACGGAATGAATAGTGATTTTGGTAGAATGGTCGTTGTTCCCTCTATGATTAACATTAGAATAGCTACCTTAGTAATTTGTACAAGTAAATATTTATCTTTACATGTACTACATATGTGTATGTGTATATTGGTACCTGGTTATCAACAAACTCAAGAGTTTGTTCGGGCAAGTTCTTAAGCTTTTCATAGACAGGCCCGAAGATGGAGACGACGATGTTTTCTACAAGAACAACCTTCGTTTTGAAGTCGCCAGAGTTTTCCTTTGCGAATTCATATACATTCGACATAACTACGACAAATCTCACCACAATCTTCTTCAAAAGCCATAGGTATTTCAACTCTGTCGTGCTTTTCTCGCTCTCTATCTGCGTCACAAAACACATGAAATCCGAATATTCAACTTATTAAAGTTATGATTTTAATCGATAATAATAAACATTGACTTAATCAACTGACCTCGTTTGAACTCATAGTTCGTGAACGAGCTTGAACGTTGAGATTATGGAAAATTGGAGGTCAGAAGATTTAGGAAAAATATCTTCAGAAGGCATACAATGTGATATATGGTTTAGCTCTATATATAGCAATATCGTTTTTGTCCTCAAGTTTCTTGGTCCATTTAGTTCACTAAAACAACTTTTTTTTTTATTTCAAATATTGAATGTAAATTATTAATATTTTTTATCAACACTCATGGTTCTTAAAATAGTAATAAGTACACTATTCAAATTGCAACGACCACTTTTAAGTTATGAAAGGATAATATCTTTGGAATAAAGAAAGGATAACGGTAGACATATAATCCACACATCCAGTCTGTAAAAAACTTAGATCTAAATCATTCAACAACCACAATCAACACAAAACAAACACAATCACAACAACAAATGATATAGTGTAAAAATTAGGCGACCAAAACTTTTATTATTTATCAACCTAGAAAACACCCAACTAATACCCAAAAAAACTCAACCAAATGATGAGTTCAACAACATACAAAGTTTTATCAACCGACTAGTTAGGCCAGTTGATTTATTGAGAAGAAATACAAAGAAAAAATAGAACGATTTTAGAGTACAACAACAACCTTACCCAGTGAATCCCACAATTAGCAAAACTAAGAGTAGGGTCTGTGGATGGTGAGATGTAAGAAAAACTTACCCCTATCCTTGCGGATAGAGAGGTTGTTTCCAGAGAGACCCCCGGCTCCACAACACACAATCGATAAGCAAACAACACTAGAAAAAGTAGGAACGAGCTACTGGATTTAGAGAAACATTGAAAGCATCACGTAGTAAACAAAAGTATATATGCCATCAAAAAACAACATAACCTATAAACACCCAAACACAAGTCACCCTTACACAAGAAAAAGCCTAAGCTCCTAGAACCACGCTAGGATACAACCAAACCCTCCCAAATAATCCTTAACCTTAATCTTATGACTCCATGACCCCTATCCTCAACCATGTCCTTATAGAGGTGCATCTCCACTAAATCATGCCTAATCCGCTCATCTCAAGTTAATTTGAATCTTCCTCTACATCTCTTTCCCTCTACAGTGAGGGTTTCCACTACTCTAACTGGGTTCGTCATTTGCCTCCTCTTCACATGCCCATACCATCTTAATCTTCCCTCATTTATCTTGTTTGATATACTAGCTACCCATAATCTTTCCCTAATAACCTCATTTCTTATTCGGTCTACCATAGCGTGCCCGCGCATCCACCTTAGCATCCTCATTTCTGCTACCTCCATCTTGCGAGCTTGTATCTTTTTGATGGCCAACAATCTGTCTCATATAACATAGCAGGTCTCACTGCAACCATATAGATTTTTCCTTTTAACTTAGTTGGGAACATTTTGTCACATAAACTAATCAAAGGACATGGTGCCCACTTTCCTTCTTCCTCAGAAGCGTAAGCCAGTTCACCCATCATGTCTTCACACAGTTGATCACACCCCTAAAGGCGGTGTTTTGTTGAGGGTTCACGACCTCATCAAATGGGGCGTAAACCCATTAATTACAGCCAACCTTACATTAACTTAAATACCCCAGAAGTTTTTGAATCTTTAAACGAACTCTACATGTTTATTCTCAAATTTTTTTTTGCTTATTAATATTGATACAAAATACATAAATTGGCATAAAATAAGTGATCGGTATAAGTTATAATATAAGACACACTTAAAATAAGTATACGATGAAACGAATCAACTCATGAACATGTCAAGTCAACTCGAACATGACTATTAGTTAAAGGTGTTTGTAGGTTCGAACTATATCAAAATTAAGCAGGGATTAGTTTTTTAGCCCGTGATTATGGTATTAATAGATTCTCCTAGTTGGTTCAATTTTTGTGAAAAATTAAGAAGAACCAGTTCAAACCGATTAAGGGGATATTTACTTGCGATTTTTTATAGCTCGTGTTACTTCACTGATAATGAAGAAACTTTGTGGAGTGAAATCTACCAAATTCTTTGATTGCAGTGTCTCAAGTGTAGTTTCCTTCAACTTTTTACAATTTAGATGATGATGACCGATATCAAGATTTTTCAAAATGGTTATTTTCGAAATTTGTTTCTTGATCGAATTTAGGCTATTTGCAATTTATATGTTAGTACCATTTTTGCATTGAACAAATGATCTATTTTGTTTTTTTAATCTCTAATAGGTCAAACAAGTAAACAAACCAAAACTAAAATGGATCAAATGGGTAATTAGCCGTGTATTCATTTGCTAAAACGTCATAAATGGCTTTTACTTGAAAAGTCAAGACTACTATTCTAACGATATAAGTCTCCTACAACCCGAATACCCAAGTAACCCAACCTTTTTAAACCAAACCTAGAAAAACCCGAATTAAGTTAACCAAATAAAAATATGTGTCGGATATCAGGTTTCATTTAAGGGTGAGGCTAACGTATAAAGTTTCTTAACGTAAGAAGCGTAAGAAGCAATCTCAGCCATTAGATTAAGGATGCAGATTAAAAACCCTAATCATACTTGGGTTAAACTAACCAAGGGTAAAATAGGAAAAAACCGTCTAATTTTTTTTTCAAATCGTAACAGAACTAAAATTGAACACTGATTTCTCATCGTTTTCAGATCGATTCATGTTCAGAATGATTACACAATTCAAAAACAAAAAAAAAATCGATTACAATGAACAAAAACGTAAGATCAGTATTTGAATCTGAAAAAAAATAAAAAACAGAGGATTAAAATAATCATATGAACAATTATGAATCGTAATAGTTGTCGAATACTTTTAGTTTTATAAAATTTCAGGTTAAAAAAAGTTGCAGAGGAAGAAGATGAAGTTGGTGAAAAACAGAGCACTTTTAGATATCAGACGCACTCATCAAAATTTCAGACGCACTCATCAAAATTTCAGACGCACACATCAAAATTGCAGACGCACTCATTGAAATTTTAGACGCACTCATTGAAATTTCAGACGCACTCATTCACTCAAAAAAAAAAAACAAACGCACTCTCATTCACTCAAATAAAAACAAACGCACTCAATAATTGTGAAGGCACTAAAAAAACAAACGCACTTTAAAAGAAAACAAACGAACCTTTTGTTTTTTTTATCATAATAACATATTCTTCTAGCCTTCTCCATTGTTCTAAAAAGCATTCCCATTTAAGGAGTGCGTCAGTTCACGCATCAAAGCATTCTCCATTTTTAGATAATTCTTCATGGTGTTGTTCTTCCATTTCATCTCCACACCACCGAAATCCTCGTTGGCAAGGTACTTTCATCATTATTCCCTCCCATTTGATTAGATTATAAAATTCAACTGATTGCATTGAAAATGATTGGTGCAGGCGTTGAAAGTAGTTAAGAGAGAGCATGTTCAAGTTGCAACCAAATTTGGGCTTAAAAAAGAGGATTAGGATGCTTATCTTCCTTCGTACACCTAACTTGGCTATCGCTTGTTAGCTTCAGTCCCTGTTGAATCGGTCTATCCGTTTATTTCTGGTTCCACCCTAGGATTCTTTCTTCAGTCCGAAAAGCCAAGCCGCTGATGCTACTGCTGCTAAATCAGCCGATGGAGCGCAACGTTACCGGGTCATTCTGTCGGATTTAAGAGCCGGCAACCGGCAAAGAAAGACCGTTCTGAGTAGCAGTAACGCTCATAGCAAGCAAGAAAGATGGGGTAAAGGGGCGAAACGACGGGAAAGAAAAGTTCAGTTTATAGAGTTGGAGAGTTAGTAGAGCTCATAGGTTTCTACCTGTGACTAACTTAGTGTGCTTTTGGTAGCAGCAGCCATACCAACAATCTATGTTCATCGTATCGATACGAAAGTCCCTATTGAAATCACTGTGAGTCTCTGATTTACTTATTTTGTTGTTGGTGGTGGTGGTTGGGGTGGTGGTGGTGGTGACAGACATCGTATCGTTGTTGGTTTTGTTGGTGTTGGAAGGAGGAGCTTCATCGTTGTTGGTTTTCGTTGAAGGTGAAGGATGACGTGGTGGTGTCGGGTTGTGGTTTGGTGGCGGTGGCGGTGGTGGTGGTGGTGTTGTTGGTTGTGGTGGTCAGATCTAGATTAGTATGTTTTAAACTGAGAATGAGTTAGATTGACAGGTGTCAAACTCTGGTGGCTTCTTACCCTTCTTATTTTAAGGGGCTTTATACCATATACTTTCTTTTCATTTAAAACTTTAACACCCGATTAAGTGATTAACCGGAAAGCGGTAAGTAAAACTAACCCCAAATAACACACCTGATATTAAGTGGTAAAGCAACATAGCCTAATTGGTACGAATATTAAAATGATTAAGATCCATATACATGCATCATGTTAAAATACTCAATAGTGGGCAAAGTAATATAACAACTGAAGTTTACGATCAACTATATATCTCTCAACTTAAGATGACGTGAAAAATACTAAAATACATCATGTTTCTTTCACCGTCCACTTCACTCTGCTTTCTGGCGTTTCGAGTGTTGAAGGATTGGCTCCTTCACCTACAAATAAATTTAAAAGTTTCAAACATGGCTGTAACATTGAATTTATGAATAAAAGGTGAAAAATTCTTATCATTTTTATATATGGTTTTTTTTATATATGGTTGACTCGTGTTTTTATTTCCAACAGTTAAATAAAGATATTATTATATTAATATTATTCTTGTAAAGAAATTTAATTCGTTAATTACTTATAAAATTTTAAGAAAAGAATAAAAAAATGTTTTTCTGGCTTGTCCCAATCTAATCTAATCTAATCTAATCCATTTTGACCCACTGTAACCCGTCCAGCTCATTTAATCCTTAACATATCAAATGTGTAAAATGTGTTCTGAATAGAAAATGCATAAAGACTCCTTTACTAAAATAAGTTATATTAATATTACAACAATATCCTTTTTTTTTTAATTCAAACACATTAATTAATTACTAATAACTTGAAGCTAATGAACAGAAAAGTGTTTGTGGTTTGGTCCAATCCAACCCATTTGGCTCGACGCATTTAATCAGAGGAGAAATTTCAACTCATTTTCTATAAGTGGGCAAATTAATGTGCCCACAAGAAAATTAAAAGGTTTATAAGATAATGCATCAAATCTAGTAAATTGCTTTATTATTAATAAAAAGTGCTTAGGAGTGGAATTCAATCCATTTTGACCCGTAACCCAACCCATCTGGCCCGCCACATTTTTCGGGCCGCCTCTAAGAAGAATTATTTTTATCATTAGTAGGATGAATGTTCGTACCGTGCTTGCTTTTCGAGACTGTTTGTCAAGGGTGGACCGGCCACTGCAAACAACAGTATCCATTTTATCATCTTGATTGACATTTCCATTTCCACTCTTGTCAAGCCCTGCTGCCACGTGGCTCTCTATTGAAGCTATTGGCTGCAAAACATATATTTGTAAAGAAACCATAAATAGTTGATTAAAGAAACATAGCATAATTCATAAACAAGCATGTAAGTCATGAGAAACTTTAACAAGAACCTGACTGTTGCTTGTAGGAGTGTTTTGCCCATTCGCTCTCATCTTTGAGGCTGCCGCATCACTAAAGATGGAACCATTTTGGTTCAAATCGGATCTACCTTTCGTACGTGTGAGATCTGATCCTATGGAATGCAGTCCACCCAATGTAGATGTGTCCCAACCATTAGTCCCTGATCATGTTGATGAGGTCATTAATTTTATGTAATGCAGCTTAGTGGTAGGAAAAGATATCCAGACTTGAATTTCAAGAAATTGCCAGTTTTGACCAATTTATTTTAATAGGTCATATTCCATTGGGTCAAACGGGTAATACAATCGTACCTGCTTGGTTCACTGAGTAGTTAGATTTGTTACGAGTTTCATCTGTGTCCTCCACCTGATAACAAAAAGTCAAAAGATATAAACAGATAAGCAGTCGAAAACCCAAAAAAAACGACAAGATGATTATATATTTGTCTAGTACCATAGGATCCATGTCCAAGGCTTTTTGGACTTCAGCAAGTTTTTTCTTGGTTATATCAGAATGTACCACACGCTTCCCTGTATAATTTATAAATGATAATAAAATGATCTACTATAATCACAATTGAAATTTTATATTATGAAAATTGTACCTAGCCTGCGATTGTTTGCGGATTCAATGTAACCTTCTTTGGTCATTTTGTCCATTAACTTGCGCACAGTAACTTGGTTAGCTTCACCACCAAGCTTGCTTTGAAGCTTAGAAACAGTAATGTAATTCATTGGAAGTGCATGATAGAGTGCCTGAAATTAAACAGCTCAGTATCAATTGCATCTTTGTAAATAAAAACTACAGTTTTACGATATGAGCTTGACATTCCGTTAAAGATATGAAACACTGAATGTTGAAAAAGAGCTTACTTTCATGTACATAAGAGCTTCACTAGTAGTGGGCAGGCCCTTCTTGCCAGGTGTCACACGGGCATCAGTTTCCTCTTTTACAGCATCAAATTCATACTCAGAATTCTATAATTGGACATTATAAAATTGTTAGATTTGACTAGTGATAAAAAAAGGTTTGAAAAAATGATGTTAAAAGTAGAATAGTTGACCTTCGCCCTCCTGATGGTAAAAGTTTCATTTCCGGTCTTCACTAAATTGCCTTCGGTTACAAGCTTGTCCATAATTTCTAGAAAACAATTCAATACATATAAAATGGTACATTAGTATTAATCATGGAATCAGAAGTTAGTTTTATTATTAATTTCCAGTTAGAATTCCAGGGTACCTTCAAGCAAAACCTGTAAACACATCACAAAAGATTGTCATTGTTGCATGGTTGAAATTAATTAAGAAAATATATGGGTCGTATTAGTACCACAAGAAAGTTACCAGTGAGATGTCAGGGAAATTAGAGAGAACATCAGTGATATCAACATTTTCTTGATGATAAGATTGGATCCAATCCCTTACACGGTTTAGTTGTTGTTCATCTTCAGCCGGATCCTGAGTGTCATCTGCATATTTGAAATGACATAATTTGCCTCAGTTTGTAAACAATTCAAATAATCCATCTGTGTGTGTCTATCTTTGTAAATATGTGTAACAAGGTTGATCATAGTAAGCACCTTCATCAGCCATGGTATCATCTTGTTTCTCTTTTTGCTTATCTGGCAACAAAATTGTAGTTATATAAAGTTCTGTTTTTCAAGATAATGAACGAGTGGCATCAACAAAATTTTATTGACGCATAAATTACCTATAGGTGCAACTATGTACTCATCATCAGATATGCTGGCCTGAAATGAAAGTTACCCAAGCAAATATAAAGCTTGTGAAAGCAAAACATATACATATTACGAAAATATATAATGTATATATTTGTGAGCGTGTGTGTGTGTGTGTAAAGCTTAGAATGAAAATTAGTGCTATAATTGGTGCTTCACCTCACTATCAGCCTCGCTATCTCCATCTTGTTGCATTGAGTCACCTCCCAAGCTCACATTATCGTCCTCACAAGGATCAAGCACACTTTTAACCTGTAATGATCAAGAAATTACAATTTGATTTATTATTTTGAAACAAGAAGTTTTGCTATTCAACTAATAATTCCTTACCTTCAGAGATAATACAAAATGTTTGCTGTTGACGTTTCCAACCTCCATTCTCAAAGGATTTTTGGTCCATGCATGATGGGCTTCTTCCTCTGTGCAACCTCTGAAGAATGGAGGCTCATAATCAGCAGGCTGCAACACAGAAACCAGTATTTTAAAATTATTTTATTATTTTCAAACCAATAATATTAATTCAATAGAAGTATCTGCATTTCTGGTTCCATACTATATTTCAGTGAATGACAATAATTGAACTCTCAAGTATAAGATACAAGTTGTTTATGTAAACAATAAGAGCAAAAGTTAGAAGGGTCATACCGTGACATCATCATAATAGTGAAGTTTCATCACAATCGTGCGCTGAAACAGTAATCATAGTAGTCGATGTTAAGACAAAACTATGTGCATGTGTAACTACATCAAAAACTTGTGTTGACGGGAGTATATTTACCTCTTCTGGCATCTTATCCAGAGTTCTCATCAGTTGAATCAGTGTACGAACCATTTTACAAGCAGAACTCCTGAGATAAGAGTGTTGCATTAATAAACAAAGACCACAGTGTGCATAAATTACTTTTACTTGTTAGGAATTAATACCCAAAAGCACATAGACAAAGATAAACGATTCAACTAAGAATAGTATTTACTTCATTTGAGTAGGTGTAATCTCGGTTGTGGAGTTACACTTGAATGTTTCCCCTCGCTTCTTGTTTCCAATTCGATTGACATTCATAGAAACCTCTTGGCTGTCAGAATTTGAGTAACTGAAAGAAACTGCAAGACGATATATATCGTTGTAAAGCAAAGTATTACCAAGATGAACTTAAACAATGAAAATGTGCCCTTCTATTGCTATCTTAGAACAGATCATGATGAATTCATATTGCAATAGTTCATCAAATCTTACAGGAATATTCTTCAATCATTGGCCCTTCTGCAGTCTCACACACACAGAACATTAGTGTCCTGAGATATTTCTTCTGCAAAGCATCATAGACACCTGCAAAAAACAAGGACTTAATTAACACCAAAGAGAAGTAACAAGAAGCAAAAGCTAAAGCTCAAAAGCATATAAATATTTCATTATGCCTTTCTCCATCCAGTCGATTAGTCTTCTAGACTCTGCATCCATAGGCATAAGCTTTTTGATCTTCATCTCTGTTGATGACACAATAGAAAGTTAGAAACAATGCCATGAAATAAGGTCAAGCCTATATGTTACACATATACTTTCCCAGGAAGAACGGTGGCGTTTACCTAAGGCTGGCACGCCCTTGTCACTGAAGTATTTCTCTGGAAAAAGTCCTCTGATATAACTGATATTGAATATTGCTATGCGTAGTAGGTTCCTTGTCTATTTTAAAACAAACAAATCATGAGATACCAGATTTGATAATCACACACAAAAACAGTAAACTAATGGTTCCACATTTAGCCTCAAATGCTTCAGCATTAATCTATAATCAAAACGCGACACTTATATTCTAACATATCACAAAGCTTTGAGCCTTTGATATGTAATCAATCTCAACCAAATTACTTCATGCTTCAAGTCGTGAATTCAATATCAGAAGCAACAAACACAAATCCGTTTATGAATACTCCCACAAAACTCGTATTACATTAAGGAAAATATCTCAAAAACTGAATACAATTGATACCATAACTTGTTATTTAAATCTAACCTATCCTATCCTTGTTAGACTCGAACACTAAACAATTCAAAACTCAAACTAATTTCAAATTGACCCAACTTTAGGATCCTAATTCAACTTGGTTTGGACTCATTAACCGAACCATCACCGACTTATGATGATCCGTAATCAGCCGCCATCAAGGCTGCGCTGCTCAATCGATATGGACTCGTTCAAATTTGACATTTGGAATCGCTTCAAATTTGAATTAAACATTTTCTGCATTATAGCATCATTAGGCCATGTAATGTAACCATTTAAACTTATAAGTCACACTATATGACTATATCTCTCCTAAATGCAGGAAGTACTAGACATCCTGCTCATCCACACATAAGTACATATATATTGCACACTCTAAATCACTGAAGGTGCTAGTGAAATTAATTTTAGCAGATGAAACAGTATATTATCTTAAAACATCTAAATTAACGCTCCTACATACCAAATTTTAAACTAGCTTATGAAAAGCAGTAACACATGGAAAAAACCTAAACTAAAACGAATAAAATTACCATCTAACCATCAAATCTCATGTTAATAATAATTAGTAACTACAAGTGGAGCAAAAACAGACCTAAATATAAAATCATCCTTAACTGGTCGCACATCAAACAGAAACTAGTTTAGAGTCTATTTTGCTTCCGTTTACAGATTAAATCCTCGTTTACTTTACACAATTCAGATCTAGCAAAATTATAACCACAACCGCAGTAAATCAAGTAATCAACGAGTTTTATAATTTCAGTAACTACCGATTCAACTGCATACATAAGGATGAGTATGTGAATAACTGAATATGATTATACAAACTATATTTTCAAATGAGTCGCAATGATCAGAATAATATCAATAGTCACTAACAGAGTACGAAAATTGCATATAAGCTAAACAAAACTAGCGATAATTACGATAAACATGACTGAGAACGTTCTAGACATGATTTCAACGTCATACATCACGAAATGCATCAGAAATTTTGTATAAATGATAATAAAATCACGACAAGTAAGTTAAGAGTACAGTATGAAGCAGATCTATTACCAGAAGGAGAGAATCCTGTTCAGTGATCTCTGCTTCCTTCAATTTCTGAGCAACAACCTGAAAATCGATCAAAATTATATGTTATAATAAGCTAGTGAATGATCGATAGTTATAACTGTTAACGTAGTGATTGTTATTATTAAACTTATAGAGACGAAGGTGCTTTGAAGCTTACCATTTTTAGAGGTTGTGAAGAGATGGTTTGAAATTATGAAGGTGTGTGAGTGAAGAGTGAGTGAGTGAATGAATTAGCGGGAGAGAGACGACGTTGAGGGTATATATAGCGTTAAGAGGTAGAGTTAACCATGGTTAAGTAAGGTTTTAGCTGGGGTTAGTCATTAGTGGAGCATGCAGAAGACGTTGGGTTGTCGTTGATGAAGCGTTAAACAATTCCGTTACGCCGTTGCACGTAAAAGAGTGATTTAGCTAGTGAATGTAAGTGACTTATGAGAAATATTTATTTATTTATTTAATATCATAATAAAATTAAGGTTTTCAATTTCTTTTTAGCTGGTTTTATTTTTCTTAAAACCACTGTCATCATGCTATTATCGATTTACGACTTTTAATCGAAGATAAACCATAGAATGTGTTGTGTGTAGATTGTTGTTGATAACTTATCATACCATTGACGACAACCGGATTATACGTCATTTCACTAAGAAGGAATGGGATCATAATAAAAAGATCTCAACTATATATAGGACAATAACCGGACCATACACGTCTTGGTTTAGTCAAATTTTGGTTCAGTTTGCGGATTTAAAGGTCTGAATCGAGTTTTACACATCCCATATAATATGGGTTTAGACCTTTATGGTTTGGATCGAGTTTTACGCAGCCCATGATTTGATATGGGTTTAGACCATGGTATTAAAAGCGATGTATGTCATCCGATGCATTTTGGTCCCAAAATTCGATTCACGATGTATGATGCGAGCACATCAAGTATGCAATGTGTCTATTATTAGAAAAATACTATCAAATAAATTATTAAAGAGATATGGGCACGGACTCCTTATGGGTCGGCCTAAAATCACATCCAAGATAAAAGATATATAAGCCTGGACCTCATGGCCGGACTGGGCCCACATCCAAGTCAACAGGCAACCAAAACAAGTCCAACAACACCCGCATCTCTTAACCACCTCGCGGATGGACAGTCTACGAGGGGGAACATACCAGTACAAAGGACCATGGCGTGTAACCAATCACACGTGCGCAGGCATTGTACCAGGTGCTCATCCACTAAAATGTGTCACGTGAGGGGAGCAGGAGGTTCAATAATGGCAACTCCTGGCCAATCATGGATCACTGACAATTGTACCATGTGCCCCTCCCACTAACGAACTAGGGCAGAGAGGACACGAGGTACAGCTGATAGCGACGGCCAACCAAGGAGACATTGCGGATCTACGCCATCCTTAAGCTCCACAACGGTCAGCACAGTCAAGACAAATAGTACACCTTGAGAGCGGTGCATGGCCAATCAGGCCACGAAGACGTGCTCCCACCTCTACGGACATTCGCAGCGAGGGCAAAGGGGACAAAGGGTATATTCTTGACAACGACCTCTCTCCCAACCCTTCTCATCAATCTCCGGCTTTAAATAGGATCCTTGGTCCAAGGTAAAAAGGGTCTAGCACTATTCACTCTCACTTTATATTTACGACTTCTTTCAATTCCTTTATTCTTAGATAGTTGATACTTATTCTCACGCTGGAGGGTGGTTACGAGGAGAACCGTTCACATCTTCTTGTAACGAACTCACGGTGTTTATTCAGTTTTATAGGTTGTACACCCCAATTCGGAATATTGTAAACCCTAGCTCGGAAATCATATTGATTGGACCGAACCACTTGTGGAACCATTAGACCTTATGATTAGAGCCCCAAAACTTGATTTTTTATTTACAAAGTATAACAATTTATACAACATAAAGAGGAGATATTTGTGGAGAAAATAATTCTACAATGAATACAAAATTGAAACTGAAGATTAACTTTGAATACTTGATTTGGAGTTTGAATTGTTTGGCACCTATTATCCCCCGTCACGCGGAACAGGTGGAAGACCGATGCGAAGCGTTGAGAGAAAGCGTTCAAACAATGGTCATGGAAGACTTTCGGTGAATATGTCCGCAACCTGAAAAGTGGTAGAAATAAATTTGGTGTGAAGTTTACCAGCAGCAACTAGTTCACATACAAAGTGGTAGTCGATATCAATGTGTTTTGCCCGCTTGTGTGATATTGGATTTTGACTCAAAAATAGTGTGCTGTTGTTGTCACATAAGAGAGTCGGCTAACCGTGAGGTAGAGCATGCAATTCCTTTAGTAAGATTTCAGAGGTTGTGTTGGCCATAGCTCAATATTCCTATTCACAACTGGATCGGGAGACTGTAGGTTACTTCTTTGCGCTCCATGATACCAGATTTCCTCCTAGGAAGATAAAGTAATGTAGGTGGACCGCCTGGTTTCAATGCATCGAGCCTAGTCTTGCATCTGAATAACCTACAATAGTGGTTTTAGTTGGACAATCAAAAGTTAAACCAAAAGATAGAGTGCCTTTAACATATTAAGTATCAGTTTAACCAATTGAAAATGAGAGGTAGTAGAGTTATGAAGATGTTGGCTAGCTTGGTTGACCGTATATGAGAGATCCAGTCTGGTTATTGTGAGATATTGTAGGGCTCCAACAAGGGATCGATATAAGGTGGGGTCATAAAATGGAGTTCCACCGGCCATGAAGGTGTCGGAAGTGGTTAGAGGGGTGGCTACTGGTTTGCAATCGAGGAGACCGGCATGTGAGAGAATGTCGTGAGCATATTTGGTTTGACTGAGAAAGAGACCGATGGTAGTGTGAGTGGCCTCGAGACCAAGGAAGAAATTTAGGGTGCCCAGATCCTTTAGTTTGAACTCATTGTTGAGTCGAACGGTGAAGTCTTTGATGATGGTGTCATTGTTCCCAGTGATAGTGACATCATCTACGTAGACTATGAGATTAACTAGGATCGAGTTTTGACGGTAGACAAAGAGCGATGCGTCGCCTCGACTACACGTGAATCCGAGTGTGAGAAGAAACGACCTACGTTGTTGAAACCATGCACAGGGAGCTTGTCTAAGTCCATACAAAGCTCGCTTTAGTTTGCAAACATGGTTTGGGAATGTTGAGTTAATAAAGTCCGGAGGTTGTTCCATGTAGACATTTTCGGATAGATGTCCATTTAGGAACGCGTTGTTAACATCGAGTTGTCAAAAGGCCACTTTTGGATGGTGGCTAAGAACAACACGTATGGTTCCATCGGCTTTGTGTTTGATGCGATAAATCCATTTGGAACCGAAGTGTGGTTTTTACGAAGGGCCGTGAGTTCTTCATGCATGGCGTCAACCCATTTGGTGTGTTTGAGAGCAGTTTTGATGCCTTTTAGCGTATGATGTGTAAGGAGAGCATGATGAAGAGGGGCATAGAAGTGGGTTGCGATGTCCGCATGGTGCTTGGGTTTGAAAATGCCCGATTTGGATCCGGTGGTCATAGTGGGAGTGTTTAGAGAGGAGGACGTGGATGGTAAGTTGGCTGGGTTTGGTGGTTGAGTTTGGGCTGATCTAGGAAGTGATGGAGAGTGGGTTTGGGTTGGTTTGGGCCGAGTTGGAAGAATCTGTGTGGGATGGAGAATTGGAGATTGGGCCGTGGTGGAAGGTATGGGTGGGTTGGTTTAAGAAGTGGAATTTTCGTGTGATGAGGGAGAGTGTATAAGTGGGTTTGGGCAACAATCAAAACAGGAAGTCATGTTTGAAACTTAGAATTCCAACCCAATTCACATTGCGCGCAGCATAACACATCATGCGGTAGATCCCATTACGCGAGTATCACTTTGTAATTTGTATTGTCATGCTAGTGTTGGGGCCCAAGTTTAAGCTTTGGCAATCCGGTTCAACCGGTTTAGACCCTTCACCCTAGGGAGGACAGCCTAAGACACAGTAGTACCCAACATAGCGAGTCGACATACAATTATTCAAAGATGGAGGATCCCGCTCACACTTCCCCCCTTGCTAGTCGCTATTCTACCTTCTCTTCTCACATACACATTGAGACACGCATTACTTATACCGACTTCACCATCAAAGGATGCTTTTAAGGCTCCGGTCTTGAATCACCTTCTGACGGGTTCTCAAGTGTTGCAACTCCAAACCAAGATCAAGAAAAACTAAAACATGTTCTTTACAGTTGGAAAATGCTCCAACAGTATGTTAAAAGGTATAACAGCCAAATAAGAAACTAACTTTAAATACATTGTTATTTAGAACAATTAAATTAAGGCATTCCAAACAAATCCAGACCTACAAGTTATTACTTGCCATGAGATAAACTTAAACAAATAAAAATCAAAGGAAAAGTAAAAGACAACACACTCTATTGCATGATGCTCTCATCATTATTTCTTGGTCTGCACCCAATCACATTCTTCATGATACTTGAACAAATTCAGTTCTTTTCAATGAAGTTCGCCTTTAAAAGGGTTCTGCTAAAGGACAGTTTGCAGCAGCTATTCTCTCTCTGAGGCTAAATTTCTTGGCGATTAGCGGCCTGACATCTTCAACTCCGACCAAACTTTCTAAAAATGGCAATAACGAAAGAAGCTCTTGATCTGAACGGTCATCAAACCAGCTCTCTATTGGGATGCCATTGTCGACTTGAAATCCAAATGCCTGTAACAAAAGTAATTAAGGAATCATATCAAGGGTTGCAATTGGTGTCAGGTTCAGGTGGTGCCGTGGTGGGTTGGCATCACGTAACCTTGGCACTACTTTGTTTAACTAATCACGTCGGAAACTCAACCCTAACCTAAACATGCTTAACCCATCTGATCTAAATAGGTCAAACAGGTTAGCATGCTGTAGGCTGATCAGGTTATAGATGGGTTAACGGGATGTAAATAGGTATAATAAGTTGACCTTTACAATGACTGAAGACAAACAAAATGGAAGATTACCAAGCCTTGTCTAGTTCACTGGTTTTTAAATTAAGTCAGCCTACGACGTCAGTTAGACCAGAGTAAGATTACCCTGAATTAAAAATTTTGAAGGCAGACCCAAGCTCAAAAGTCATGGTTACCCAAAACATAGTTACTTTTTGTGTGTAAATATAAAGATGATTACCTAGAACAAAAGTCAGACCCAAGCTCATTACATTTTATGCAATTTGCCCATATTCGGAGATACTTCACATATTCAATTTGAACTTTAAGGTCAAAACATCTTTACTTAAAATCTTTAAAGTCAAAACATCTTTACTTAAAATCTTTAAAGTCAAAACATCTTTACTTAAAATCTTAAAAGTCAAAACATCTTACTTAAACCGCATCACAAAATATATTGTGTATTCTTTACCAAATAGCAAACATCATATAACTCAAAAAATTAAATACCTGTGGAGAGTTGTCAATCATGACAACGCGTGCTAAATCACGGCCGAGGATTGATAAATCTTTGAGATAATTCCCTTCTAGATAGACACAGGATTCTCGAAAAACACGGTGCCTAAAGACTTTTCTTTTGGGATCCAAAACATTCAGAAGTTGTTCGGCATATATGCTTTGGCTAGCAGTAAAAATAATTATTTCAAAAAGACCCGCCACCCTTTCCATGAATTCTTTGAGGTAAGGACGACAACGAACATATACTTTATGATCCTCGAGGTTGAAGTTGACAGAAAATGTGAAATCTGCATCTTCGCAAGGTTCAAGTGTGGAGTGTACAAGAGTCTCTGCCAAAAAAGGGAAGCCAGCTCAATAAATTATTTAGAAGTTAACAGAGTGGGTGAGGTGCTACGGTAGGTGACAGGCGAAAACAGATTTAGATCAACACCTGTGTAGGAGGTTTTATGCATAAAAAATACACATCGGGCGACTTCTAACGTGTGTCCCTTAATAAAAAAAAATTACCAGTTTGACCCATTACAACTAAAACATAACCTGAATTGTCTCATTCATAAGCAGATGGGCCAAAACTGTTGCCTATATTAGTTTATTACTTTTTTGTAGGGCTATAAACGAACCACACAAACACAACATAGTTTATTACAAGTTTGACCCATTACAACTAAAACATAACCTGAATTGTCTCATTCATAAGCAGATGGGCCAAAACTGTTGCCTATATTAGTTTATTACTTTTTTGTAGGGCTATAAATGAACCAAACAAACACGAACATGGTCTTTTTCGTGTTTGTTTATTAAAGAAATAACATGTTCACGAACTGTTCATGAACACTTACCGAACTAGATTTTTTTGTTCATGTTTGTTTGTTAAGGAAATAACGTGTTCACGAACTATTCATGAACAATTATGGAACAAGGTTTTTGTTCGTGTTCGTTTGTTAAGGAAATGAACGTGTTTGTGTTCATTTGTTAAATTTAGTTATCGGACAAACGCGAACACAAAAAAAAACACCAATGAATGTAAACGAACACAAACATGCATTAATAAATAATACCGAGCACAAACTAACACATATTAAATTCCTAAAATTTCATCACGAGCATTGTCCACCCAAAATATACTCTAATTACCCTAATATACTTGACATAATCTTGATCACATAATATCTCGTTAAAACACAAAATTATCCTTTTCAACTTGAAATCCTCGTTTAATCCACTTAAAATAACAATTAATTAAAATAGTTAAAGTAATATTAATATGTGATAGACTAATATATATATATATATATATATATATATATATATATATATATATATATAGGTAGAGGATCCTGTAGGAAAATTGGTTTGTGTGAGAAGTGTAGGAAAGATTAAGAATTGACATGTAGCCATCATGTTTTTTATTTTGGAATAATGTTTTGGGTTGTTTTGGTTTGAAAAACACTTAACACAACAATATACAAAAATTTAAAACACAATCCAATGTATTATAGTCATTAAATTTAAATTTCAGATAAAACACCCTAGTAATTACTTAAAACACTATGCTAAAGTGTTATTGACATAGTGTTTTAAGTTTTAAGCCTAAAATACATTGTTTTCGGTTATTAATTGTTATGTTTGTTGTTTTTCTAAGCAAAACAATTCAAAACATCATGAACACGTCCAAAAAAATGATGCATACGTCCAAAAAAATGATGCATACATATCAATTTTTAATCCTTCCTACACTTCTCACACAAACCAATTTTCCTACAGGAACCCTACCCTATATATATATATATATATATATATATATATATATATATAGGGTATGGATATATGGAAAACCCTTCTAAGTTGGAAAACTTTGGAAACTCTAACTTCCCGAGCTTTTTAGGGCCTGAAAATTTTAGGGCATGTAATATACATGATTTTAAGCATTTTGAGCCAAAAAAATCAAAAAAGCGCCGAACACTTTTTTTAAAAAAAAATAAAAAAAAAGTTTTCAGGTAACACATGTTAGCGATTAACATGTGTTAACAATGCGTTACCCGAAAACTTATTTATTTTTTTTAAAAAAAAGTACTCGGCGCTTTTTTGATTTTTTTGGCTCAAAATGCTTAAAATCATGTATATTACATACCCTAAAATTTTCATATAAAAAAAAATTCGGGAGGTTAGAGTTTCCAAAGTTTTCCAATTTAGGAGGGTTTTCCGTTTATCCTTATACTATATATATATATATATATAAAATAATTTATCACTGGAAAAATTGAAGTGGTTAAATTAAAAATAAAAAGTTAAAAACCCTAATAAACTATCGAACACAAATAAACATAAATGAACACGTTATCAAACGTTCACGAACATAAATGAACGAACTCAACCTCTGTTCATGTTTGTTTGTTTAACTAAATGAACAGAATTTCTTGTTTGTATTCGTTCATTTATTAAACGAACACAAAAGCACTTCCAACTGAACATTTCACGAACTGCTCGCTGAGCGTTTGGTTTGTTTACAGCCCTACTTTTTTGTCTTTATAACATTTAATAACAAAAATCAGATGCTGTCAAGAGGTAAAGAGAAATACTAACCATCCAAGTCTAAAACAAGAGTAGTTGATGGGCAACTCCGTGTCTGTTTGGGTAGTAACACAGGCCTAAAAGAGGGGACTACTGATGCTAATTCTGGCAAGTTTTTTATAAAAAAATAGGGATCAAATTCATCAAATTCTCCATATTCATCCTCATCCATTTGAACATCAGATGATGTATGATCATGATCATCTTCATCAACACATTCCAACTTTGAGTCTTTCATGCATTGGTATATGGCTGAGACTTCACTAGGCAGGCCACATCCTATATCTGCATCAAAACAAAAATAGCAACATAGAACATAACGAAAAAATATATCCACATTTACTTAATAGATTAATTTATATCATATTAACCAGCTTATATAACTGTATTAAATTTAGAAGTAAAATAATAAAGGTTTGAGTTAAACATTTTTTGGATCTTCATTCCGCAATACAAAACAGTAATGTGAGCAAACAAACAGATTTATTAGACATGGGAAAATGGACAGTTAACATGGGCTAGGTAACAGGTCAAAATGGGCAATTTTGGTACAGGTCAGTTAAAGATGTAAACAAATGGATTCATTATATGTAAATATGTAATTAATGTATCAAATACGATTAAAATGTGTATTATTAGTTAGTTATTACAATATCAGACTACTTAATTTTAGATGAAATGATTTAGAAGGGTTTGTACATAAAATACACTTTGGGTGACTTCCGACATGTTCACCCCATTTGACTCGCTTCCTTTTTCACTTGGCCCATAGACTTTGACCCATAAAAGATAGCCCAAATAGGGTCGTCTATAAGCATATGAGTTGAACTTTATGGTATTATTAAGAAAAATCAGTTTATTACAAATTTATAACCAAACTAGCAATGTCATTATTTACCTCCATCTGCGATTTCTCCTTCAACAGCTCTGGAAATATGGAAGGTGGGAGAAAATATGGTTCCGTTCACAAAAGTTTCAGTAACATTACATCCCTACAGCATATCAAAAAGCACCAGTGAGAACCATGATTTCTGTAAACTGGCCATCACTAATCTATTGCAGACTTAAAATATATTTCAATCAATGACATTCCAAAACTAAATATTATCAACTTAAAATAACTAGAACCTTCAGACATATCATTAAACCTTCCATAATTTGCAGTATACATCTCCACAGAACATTGTAGTTATAATCTTTTTTTTTTCCTGAATTTTTATTTAAGGTCAACGTGATTTTGTATAGTAAATTAAGGTAGAAGCTTGAATGTTGGTGTTATACATCTACATATCCAATGTTTCCTTGTCTCAATGTCTCATAAATCTCTAATGCGAAATGAGGGGGAAAAAAGGTGAACCATGACGCGAAGAGCCAGCATATTAAAATTTAAATATAAAAATAATAACAGCATTAAAATTAGTAGCAAATATACTGTTTCCCATCGCTTATAATCATCTTAAAAAGGCACATTATCTGAGCCATGAATTGTGTCTTTTTTTCCAACTGTGCAATAGTAAAGAAATAATTTACGCAACCTTTAATGAAATAAAGTAACAAAAACATGGCAGATATATATGATTACCTCAGAATCCACAGACATGTTGTTGATTGCAAGATAAGAATCATCGTTTGAATATAAAGTAGCGTTCAAATTAGTCGCTTCAACATTTTCTTTGCTGTTCCTTGTACGAGTGACTGCTGCTAATTACAATAGACATCACAGAGCACTCAAATTTGTAATCACCAAAGTGATGGAAAAAAAAAAGTTAAAATAGTCTCACGATCAAACAAGTCTATGAGTACAAGATCTTAAAGATTACATCATGGGAACACAATCCTGAATAAGTGAAATATCCATGGTTGCCAAGTTAAAATATAATATTTTCAGGCGTGCAGTAAAATAATTTCATGCGTCCCCTATAATAAGAAATGAACAGCAAAAGCCCTTGGGGACAAAAAAGAACACATTCTTAAACATTTAATCATACTGCAGCACTAATAACAGTTTTGTTAACAATGAAAATATGGGTAAAAAAGTAATCTTACAAACTTTTGAATACTATTTATACTGCAGCAAGTATGTAACTGATTATTTAACCACTATTTAATCAGATAATCCAAATCAAAATCACTTTATAGATACACCAAAAACTTAACATTACGAGGTAAGTCAAAATAATCAGATAGTTTATAACGCACATCCGAACACAAACACTTCCTTAAAAATAGTATATGACCACAGATTAAGATAACCAACTTACAAGGTTTTTGTTTTCTAGCAGAAGACGTAATTATCTGAGATACTTTGTTCTCTTGGTTTTTGACATCTTCCGGAACCTTCTTCTTATTTCGTGAAACTTTTGGACTCCCCAATGCTTTAGAAGAATTTCTTCCCATTGATACTTTTTTGGTTTGCATCTTGAATTTTCAAAAGATCCACCTTTAGCAGTTTATCAGCTTCAATTCTCTGGTTGATATGTTTATGAGTTCTGATCTCCCTTAGATTGTCTCAACATCATAAAGTCTCCTACATTAAAATTTAACTTAAACCAATTGCAAAATATTACATTCAAACCCTATTATTCTGCAACACTATAGAAGCACAAATCCCCCCTGTGTTATCCTAATGAAATTTGATTCACCGTGCATCAGTTACGAAACATATAGCTAAACCTACAACTAGACCCACTGTGTGGAAAACAGTAGCAGTGCAATTGGAACCACTCCAAGATAGATGACTTCTACATCATGAACGCAAACGAAAGCCAGCAAATTAGGGCTGGCAAATTGTGTCTTAGCAAGTTTAACAGGTCTCTGACAACGCGAACAACACAAGTTCTAAACGTGAATACGACTCGTTTAACTTTTATATATCTCATGTTTATAACGCAGTTATTTGTTTTAAGTACCAAAAATGAGAAATGATGGATCCTAGCCTCCTAATTCTAATTATTTAAAAAAAAAGTAAAAATCTCATAGTGTACTTTTTAGTTAACAGGTCTACTCATGTCTTATACAGGTTACCCATTGCCCGCCAGTATAAGTAACACTAATCATAAATACTCAAAACACCCAAATTTAACAACCAATAATCCTTGATTTCACTTTTCACTACAATTTGCATTATCCTAATGAATCTCACTTCACCATGCATCAACTACAATACAAATCAACAAACCCTACATATAAACCCTCATTCATACAAAAAAACAATAACAACACAATCAAAATCACTTCACAGTAGATTATTTCAAATCTTTAACATATAGCCCGTACAAACAATCAAAAAACCCTAATTTCCCAACCAACAAACCCTAAAAACCCTACTTTAAACCAAACAAAATCAGACACACTAACACACAATCACAAACAAAAACAGCTAATTTAAGCTGTATACGTTCACAAACAACCATACCTGATTCCGTTTCAATTAATATTGTAGCTCGATAACACTTAGTAGCTGTACAAAAAAAAAGAAGTTGAAGCAAGACAACGGTCAAAAGAAAAGGAATAGATGCAATAAATATAGTTTATAAACAAATTCAGCTGAAATTATTTGAATATTATTACCCAATAATAATCAAAAACCTTCAAAAAATTGGAAATTTTCCCTCCAAAGAAAGAGAGGGAAAACAAAAAGATGGAGAGAAGGGAAAAGAAAATAATTTGTGTCTGATAATATTATTTGATGACGATTTTTATTTATTCTGTTAATCTCGATGAAATACCCGTGATTAATAATTTCTTGATGAGGCCTACTCGCATAACAGGCGCGTGTTATTCACGGATGAGAAATATTTATTGAAGGATTGGCGCGTGTAATGACGCGCTGTGGATTGAACATGTGTACGAGTTTTGGGGTCCTTGATTTTTGGTTGTTTTACTTTCTTTTTTTTCCGTATTTTGGTCAATTTGCACAGTGGTGTTCTAAGTTTTGTATAGTTTACATTAAGGGATATTTATTATCAAAATGTTTCAGTTTTCGTCCCTCTTTTCTTTGAGTACGTTGTAATGACTGTGAAATTTTTTTGTAAGGTGCTTGGGATTGTAGAAAAATGTATTGAATTTATAAACTTGAATTGCCCAAAGTTTTTAATATATAAAAGTTGATGACAAATTTGCCTTCTAAACTGATTAAACCGATGGCCTTAAAGAAGGTCACTAGATTGGTTTTCATGGCGACTCTTTGGTTTTTATGGAAAGCTAGGAATGAGAAGGTTTTAAGATGCAATTTTTAGAATAGCACATTTGGTGTAATTTTGATTTGTAATGCTTTTGGTGTTTGTTTTCTAGCGTGTTGCTAGTTTAAATAAAATTGTTGTTAATAAAACAAATTTGCCTACTTAAAAAACAAAATATGTGTTAGATGCATGATTAAATAAAGTGGATACGTGAAATTTTAACATAAATGTAACTAAAATCCTGACTTATAAACGTATCATATTTCTAAGTTGGTATTTATAAGTAACATTTCTAGAAACGGTTAGAACGTACTTTCAAAATTTCATAAAAACTAAACTAACTTTTTATGCTTTAGGAACTTTATTACCCTTTTTAAACATATAAAAAAACTAAGTTACCATTTATCGAAATAAAACGAAAGTAAGGCCATGTGTATGAGAGGGCTTGATAGAAGCTTTATGTAGATTAGGTGTGTAGGGGGCTTGATGAGATTAAAACATTAAAATATTATATATAATATTATTATAAAATTGTTTGATTTGGTGTAGAAATTGATTAAAATATTATTATAAAATTGTTTTTTTTAAATTAAGGGACACCACCGCACCAGCATGATATCCATCAATCTCTCCCCATTTTTTTGCTCATCAAGCCCCAAGGGGGTTGTAGATGACGGTATAGGGGCTTTATAATTCTCCTTCAAACCCTCGTCACCCCCACTACACATACTCTAAATAACACTCATACTATACATTGTTTTATACGTAACACTTCACATTTTCAAGTTTCGTTTTCGTTTTCATTTTCTTAAACAAGACCATCACTTTTTAAAAAGTGAAATACATAGTTTTTTAGCATATTAACTTGTCAAGACCCAAACCCACCATTATTATACTTGCACGAAAATGAACTTGTAATATCGACACCATACCAACCGATATTGTAAGTTTGGAACAAAATGAGCTTACGTATTTGTTTTTAATTGTTCTTCGTATGGAGCTTTTTAAAGGAGTCACCTATCCTGAAAGGCTAAAATTACTCACTCAAACACATTTAAATGTGAAGTTTTCATCTCATCCAAACTAAATACACCTAAATAGCAATGTGTGGTATTTAAGAATGAGATCAAAGAATGTGAATTTTGCCTAGAATGTCGACATAATTAAAGATCCAAGCATCCTCAACCAAAAAATAAACTATACCTTTTTCCCTTCAAGGGAAGCAATGTAGCTATGATATAACAATGGAACAGATAAAAATCCTTTTTAAAAAAAATTACAAACAGAGCCCAACCGAGCCTAGACAGACCACGCAGACTCGGTCTGACTCATGGCTCGACATTCTATCACCGCCACCAATCGGGCACTTTTAATCTCCGGGCTCTATTTACAGCGAGTCGTTCTGAAGGGACCTTATGCCGTACCTGTCTCCATATCATATTAACAGCATCGTCTTTTTTTGGAGGATACTGATATTCAAAATGATGTGATATTTCTTTGAGTATTTTCCACATTTCAAGCCATTTTTCTTTTTTTATTTTTCTGAGTTCTTGGACCATGTATCCAGGAATTAGTGCCTCTTCAACAGAGAAAAAAATTGAAAATTTGTTGTAGTCTAATTCATCTTCGAAAGGTAGTTCAATTCGGTCACTCACGATCACAGGAACACAATGGCTCACAATGGCATCAAACAGTCGGTTTGAGGATGGAGTGTCTCCAGCTGGATTTAGACAGAATTTGGATGCACGCATACCCTGAGAAGACTGGTGCACCAAAACATATTTAGTATAATATCATCAAAGGGTGGCAAGATGGGTGGGTCAGGCGACGGGTTTGTACTTAAGGTTGAAATGGACCAGATCAGTGTGATAAAATTAGGTATGACTAAAAATTAGCAATCTAGATCCTAGAACATACGATTCGGGTTGAACGTCTAGTGTTTATGGTATATATCAAAAGTAGACATTGGACGGACTTAACTAGGCGTGTAAACAAGCTGAACTGAGCCTGAGCTCGCCGAAGCTCGAGCTCAGTTCCTTTGTTAGTTATTAATTGTTTTATTTACACATATGCAAATATCCTTGTAGATATTATAATTAAATTCTTATGTATACCAAATATACATTATTTAACTAGTTTTGTCATTATTTTATATATAATACTAATTATTATGTAAATATATATATATATATATAGGTAATATTATTAAAATAAAAACTATAAAAATAATAAGCATGTCCAGGCTCACAGCCTCACAGGCCTAGTCAAGCTCAATACGTGAAGCTCAAGCTCGTTTATTAAGAGGGTGTTTGGTATTGCGTTTTGAATCTAATTTTTAGATTATTGCGTTTTGAAAACGCAGATAATCGGTTTTTTAGTCTACCAAAACGCAATAATCTATAAGCAGCTCCACCCTTGCTTTTCCAAAACGCATAATCTGTTTTGAATAATCAATCCCAAACACCCCCTAAATGAGTCTGGCTCGAGCTCGTTTGGGCTCGGTCGAGCTTAGTGGATCTCGAGTAGCTCACGAGCGGCTCAGCTCATTACATCCCTAGCTTCAGCATGTTTAGAATTTCACATTTCATTGCAAATTTTCAATTATACATTTTAGGAATGACCATTATACCCCTTCTCGTTCTCCACACACTCCCTATTTTCATACACCATTGCAAGTTTTAAGACAAAAGATACAACTGTCTATTTGATGCTATAATTTCATGTTGGGTGAAGGGTATGCATGAATTTACCCCATATTTAAGTATCATGATCAAAACTGTGTTGAACATCCTACATGTGATTAAAAACTTGGACAACTTATAAATATAACTTACAGCTTTTATGCTTTCTCCTGTTGCATAGCTAGCTTCATAGTGAACATCATCGTATCCTTTTAATATTTTTTCCAACTTAGCTCGTACCACGCCTTCCTGCACATCACATGATAAAATCTTTAACTTACTCAGTTTCTTCAAAATAATATGTTCAAGTTTCTTGATTACATACAGCTTTTCGCACTGTTCTTCCTCGAAAGAATAGAAGGGTAGTCCGTGAGTTGTAAGGGTCCAGAGAATTATCATCCAAGAAAGACTCCATTACGTGCATATAAGGGGCAACAACGTCTTTTTGCAGATTTGACATGACTTTAGAGTAACGCCCGAAATCTGCAACAATTAGAATTGATGCATTCACTTCCTCTCGAAGAAATCTGAAAGCATTGGGATGGTGCATTGGAATTACATGGTCTCTTCCTTCAGTCCTTTGCCAATAGACGGATTGCCTCAAGAACTTAAGGATGTCAACCTGTAATTGTACAAACAGATAATCATTAATTGGTCTGATGGAGAGAGTATCGGGTCATTCTAGTCATTTTATTGAGGACTGACACCGGCCAGGTGGGCTGGCCTGCAAACATTTCTTTCCATTTCTTGCAAATCATAATGCGTTCAGTATGATTATAAAAACAAGATCATTGCAAAAGGATTAAATGAATACAACAATTTAGAGTTGTATGCATTAAAAATAGTCCCTGAACAGGTTTGATACCGGCAACTTGGGTTTAATACCAATATTTTAGCAATAAATCTAATAAATCTAAGTGAATCAACCCATTTTCACAAGTAAATGGACCGACATTGCCACCTCAGCTTGCAAGTAGTCCAAAAGTATGGTACATAGCACATGTTGCTTGCATTACATTATCAGATATTCATGTGCAACAATAAGAACGTCCAAATATATGTCTAGTTATTTCATTATATAGCTTCATTGATTGACATATAACTATTTAATATTGATATGGTTTATCTGTACATTAGTGAGAAACGTGTCTTCTTATGATCTAAAGTCTTAAATGAAATAGAAGCTTGACTAAAAGTCCTGTCTTGGAGATTAATTATAAACATGAGAAATAACCCACATGCAAGTAAAATGAAATAACCGTAAACTAGTAACAAGTTATTTTATATACATTGCTCCAAATAATAATTTTAGTTTGTGAACCTCAACATAGATTATATCAACATACTAATTACCTAAAGTACACATTCTTATTTCTTAACATATAACAAGCTCTACACATAACAAAATATATCCGTAAGTTCTTTGCTTGTGCAACACCAATAAAACAATTACTTTATATGCAGTTTACAGAAGCAAACATTGAAATTTTGCACCTTCTTTATGCAGAGAAAGGCGTTACATTTTTATCAATTGCAGGGAATACACAACAAGCAAAACCGAACAATCTGAAATCGTCTTACAATTTAAACTACACGTCTACACCACCCTACTAATGAGCTAATCAGAATTAACAAGCCCTAAAAGCTAACAATTTCAATGTTCAAGGCCTCCACAATCCAACCATGAATTGGAGATCAGCAAAGATATACATATACCTTTTTATATCTAACTTTTTTTCTTCGTTTTAAAAATATGAAATTGAGTAAATGACACTCAAAAGAAAAAGATTCTTAACTTCGCTTAGAGCTAACGTAGAGTAGCAACAACAAATAACGCACCAGCTCAACTCACGCTTCGTAGTTTTGTCCATATCGATGCGTCAACCCCACACATCACTAAACATATTATTAACAATTAACATACAAGTAATCCTATTACTAATAAAATTAAAACTTACTGCAGACCAAAAATAAATCACTAAAACTGTTCCATAAATTTCTAAATTTAGCTTAGAGTAAGTTAAATCCTAATGGAAATAAATAAATTATACCTATTCCATTCATAAAATTCAGCCTAAAATTCACCTAAACAATCAAACAGTACAATAACATAACTATAACCGATTTATACCTGCAACTGCCTATCGATCGCAGTATCCGGATCCGTCATATTCCTCCCATGCGTATTAAAACTCAACGAAGAAAAAAACGGAACAAAGAACACATCAGCTTCTTCAGGATCCATAACCCTAACCGCCTCACTTACATCCGTACAATTCTCACACAACAACGAAGCCATCAACCAATACTCCACACTATGCTGCTGCTTCAACCCTGAGTTCCTCGGCCACGGTGGCAGGTTCTTAACCGTCACCCGAATATTAACATTATTATTATTATTATTATTATTATTATTATTATTATTATTATTATTATTATTATTATTATTATTATTATTATTATCTTCTACTGCAAACTTCTTACTTAACATAGCAACATTAAACCTGTTAGGTAAATCATACATGAACACTCTGAGTGGGGATCCAGTGCGGCAAGGTGTATGATAAGCACGAGTGGTACCACGAGTGTCATTGGTGGATGAAAGGAAGGGGAATTGAGATCTGAGATCAACGGCTCCGATTAAACCACCGGTGGTGATTAAGTAAGTGATGACGGTTATAATTAGGAAAATAATAAGTGATATGATTGATTTAGTGATCATTTTTTGTTACTGGAATTGGAATGTTTTGCTTGTTTGTGTATGTGTGTATATACATGTTCAGGTTTTTGTGTGTATTATTATTATTATTATTATTGGTCAATAAAGTGATGAGGATTTGTGTGTGATTGAAGAAAACGATGGTTTCGTGTACAAGGGACTTGATAGCGAAAAGGTGAAGAAGAACTGAAGACTAAAGGGTGAAGAGATGAAGCGATGTGTTGACTGACGAGGTCACGGTTGTGTTGTTTGGTTATTTAATGGTGTGGTGATCCGTCATTAGCGCAAGGGATCTTGGTGAATTCGTGTGAGGTGTTTATTGGTGGGTGATTGGGGTCAGATTTGGGGAAGGCAATGACCAGACCGGAGATAGATCATAAAATAGATAAATGTAAGAGAAAATTACTTGGCTTGTAAAATTGTAAAATGTTGAATTAAATCTTACCTAGTATTTTTTTTTCAGACCTGCGGCGGGTGAAAATAAGTGGGAAGACACGGAATGTAAAATAAAATGCGCTACACATGATTCGTAAAAACAATACGTAAAAGACAGTTATAAAAAAAGTGTAAAATATAATGGGTAAAAGAGAATTAATGGCCGGTTGTCGTTAAAAAAAACCTTAAAATATCGAATTATATGGATTAGGTTGGCATACAAGGATTAGATCGAGATGATAAATGGAATGAGAGTGCTATTAAACATTTTAAAAAATTGTTTTCACACCTAAAATTATTGGTGTTCTAATGTTTGGACACTTTAATGGCATTAGTGGAGTATTACTCACATATAAATACATATTTCCAACACATCTTTATGTTGTTAAACTACAAACACTTTGGTACTTAAAATAACTAATTTTAGTGAAGTACTTGAAAGTAACTTATCACATCTAATGAACAACCAATTATATTGTATTTTATTAAATAACAACTATAGTCAATAAAAGTGCACAAAAGAGAGCCATTATGACGACGGCCCTCCCCTAACTAGCAAAACATTATCCAACCTAGCAACATGTGTTACTTGCCAACACAGCTTATGTATTTTTAACAAAATAATCATGCTTCATTGTAGATAAATCCCACCCCTCTTCTTCATTTAATTCAAGTCTATGAAAAAAACGTTAACTAACTTATGACTTGAGGTTACTATCCTCATTCGTTTTCAACTAAATTAACATGTTTTCTTAGCTTGATAAACAATAACATGACAAACCTCTGTATTAAAAGAGTAGGGCTCGATAATATCTATAACAAATGAACTCGTCTATGTGTTTCCACTGATTTAGTTTGCATCAAAATAAAGTGAGTATGTAGGTGTAAAATCTTCCAATCAAGTACCTACTCACACTTCTATACAATTTTTATTTATTTAAGGGTTGCGAGCGAATGCAAATATAAGGTTCTTGCTCAAGTATCAAGATGTAATGCATCAGCTTTTGATTCTAGTATGGGTTAGAGAAAGATGGTTTTAAAAAAACAATGTATTTAATCACTTGGGTTAAGTTATCATACACATTGTAAATAAAAAGAGAAGGCAAGTGATATAAAAAAACATAATGGATCACGAAATATAACACATCCTAAGAAATATAACACAATGGTAAAGAAAAAAAGACACGACGAGCCACAAAAATGATACAATTACTAAAATAAAAAAGACACAATGTCACGTAAAAAGACATGATGATAAAACACAAATTGTAAAAACTACATGCTAAAAATGCAAAGAAAAAAAAATGAAAACTTAAAAACTAAGATAGTAGAGTTCGATGAGACGGTTCCAATATCACTTGAATAAGTTCAATCGAAGTACATTTGATACATATCCTAAGACTTTCTATTTTTTTGTTACTGTATACTTGATCCTAGCCCTTAATCACTAAGACATCATTACTAGTATGTTGATATCGTGACCAATGATATCGTGACCAAACTCTCCTCATCCATGAGCTGATTGAACTCTCTTTTTCTTTGAGGTTGTCACACTCTAGATATGACGTACATGTGTGATAAATTGTGTATGTTTACATACACATGGGTATATCATCTAAAATTTCACAATACAATATTAATTTTCAAATTGTTGAGTACAACGTGGAAAGAATTTCAAAATGGTAACTAAAGTAAACCATCAATGCGTATATATACACGACCAGGATGCTTGCGCGATGCGGCGAGAAACACAAACATTTCTAAAGGTGTGTATGGTTCGATTCAATTCGGTTATTAGTTTCAACAAAAACCAAAGTCATGGCTAAATGGTCTTATTGACCAATTGGCTAACATGTTCAGTTTATTGTGTAAGATTGTTGGTTTTTTAATTCGGTTCAGTTAATTTTGTTTAATAACCAAAGGTCCAAAACCAAACTTTGTCTAAAATTTTGGCTTAGAGAATTAGAGGCACATGAAATAGGGGTATAAAACTACAAATACATGAAATGGAAGCTAAGAATATATGAAATGTTCGATTTTTAGTTTTGTTAATTTTGGTTAACTAATGATATAATAAACCCGATAACCAATTCTAAGCTAATTCGGTTATTAGGTTAATTCAGTTTTCAATTGATTTGGCTTGGTTACGTTTGTTTTCGGTTATTGCCCACCTCTAGATATTCTTAGTCACATAACACATCATTTTTTTACAACTAAAAAATAATAGTAATATTACAAACCATGTACTCCACAGAGATTAACAAATCGTAAACAACAAGTTTAATATCACCTTTATGCAAAGCTACTCTGGCCACCAATCAGTCGATTCTTCCAAACCCTGTATGTTAGTTAAAGTTAAACCACAACAGTTCATTTTAGACGAATAACAGTAAAAGTCAAAGTATATAAAAGCGTAAAGCGTGTTAGATCTAATACCATTGATTTTTATCTTGATATTGCCTAAAGAACAACAAAAAACTTTGATAACTAAATATTGCATGTTAGATCATAATCAATGTATTAAAAAAGAACATGGACCGAAACATTAGTAAACTTAGTATAGCATTGACGAAAAAAAATGTGTAGGTGATAAAAGTGTGTAGTGGAAATGATGGTTGACGAAGAGAAAACAGTGGTGAAGGGTTGAGTTTTTTGTTAGGTTTAACTAGGTGAGAAATTAATGATCGGGAAAGTTCTTAGGTTTTGAATTTTAAAAACAAAAGGGTCATGTGATGTTATCATCTCCACACCTCTGTTAATTTGTTATACATGCTCATATAGTTCTAAAACTCTAAATTTTAAAAGTTTTTTTTTTTTTGTAAATTACCATAAATAGCTGTAAAGCTCTAGTTTTTTAGAATGTTGTCTGCACAATGCAACAAATAACACATGCACTTCTAAATGTGTGCATGATTTAGTTTAGTTCAATTATTGATCTCAACCGAAACCGAAGCCATCAGATGATTGATCCTATTAACGAATCGGTTAATTGGTTTGGTGTTTTGGTTATCTTTAGTTCGCTTCAATTAATTTTGGTTCATAACCAAACTTTGGCTAAAATATTTACTTAGAAGTATATGAAATGGATGTATAAATACATGAAATGATTGTATGAAAGCTAAAAATATACGAATACATGAAATATTCGTTTTGATTGAGTTACTTTTGGTTTGGTTTCTTCTGTTTTTTTTAGTTTTGGTTAACAATTCAATTATTTTTTGCCACTAGACATTGTTCATCGCTTAACATATCAAATTTTTAATTAAAAAGTAACAAAAATACTATATTCAAATTAAATAAAATAATACTCGTTTTGTGGTGAAATTTTTTAGATAATATTAACGTACGAAAAAGCTATGGTCGATTAAGACGTCGACAAAAAATGAGCAGGTCATCAGGTTATTTTCAAATATTTTTAAAACATAATAGTTTAAAAGTTATGGTAGGATTAAATAAAAAAATTATAATTTTACAGGGGATGAGAAAAAGTGTAACTACTAATTAAAAATGAGGGATATAAAGTGTAACTAAAATGGGGTTACTAAAGTGTACAAATATTTAATTACTAGTTTACCCATATTTTAAGGTTATTAATAAAATAAAGTTCTTAAGTTTTGGTTATATTAAACTACCATTTTCTAATGCATTATAATATAGCGTGTGTATATATATATAATGATCCTGTGAAAACCAACTCTTATAGTGAAAAATGTGAAAATTCTGACTTCCCGAGCTTTTTTAGGGCATATAATATACATGATTTTAAGCATTTTGAGCCAAAAAATCAAAAAGCGCCGAACATTTTTTTTAAAATAAATAAGTTTTTCGTGTAAGCCTCACCACCACTGGCCACCAAGTAATTGAATTATAAAAAGGTAATATAACCAATATGTTTTGATTTGATGGCTATCTTGTAATGACATAAAGATTATAGACTGTTTAGCAGAGTTTTAAATGTAAATCAAATTGGTTTAAATTATGATAAAAGGTAACCTAATCAATACGCCGATTTAAAAATATCACAATTATCGAACCGTACTATGAAAAAGGTAGTCTAATAAAATTGCTTTTAGTTAATGAATTTATATTAGCCACATAATACTAGAGATCAAGAATATCATGTTTAAAGTGGCACAAATCAAAAAACAATCGTTCATATCCGACAAATAACCGATTTAGACTTTTAAAACGTAAACCAAATCATTAATGACAATTTAAGAGGCATCCCGATAAATGACGGCATGTGCGTTCATTGCGGATTAAGATTTGAATCGGTATATCATATTTTGTGGGACTGCTTTGTTGCAAAATCGGTTTGGTGGTCGGTTTTTGTTTGGGTTAAATTACCTTTTCCTCTAGCTGACCCATCCTTGGATCAATTATTGGGCTTTGTTGCAAACCAGAGTGGTTCCTCATATTGGAAAAAGGCGGTTAGTGCAATGATCATGGTGACTTTTTGGGAGATTTGGAAGGCGAGGAATGAGAAGCATTTCAACAACCACAATGTCCACTACAATAGAACGACAAATATTATTAAAGAGAACTCATTTATTTGGATTACGAGCAGATCGGAACTTTGTAATATTGATTGGGCTAGATGGCTAGATTTTAACATTCGCGACGCTATTTTGTAATCTTTCGGGTTCCAGTTTCTTGCTGGCCCGGTTTCTATATTGTTTTATATAGAAGTTTGGCGTTAAAAAAAAAAAGAAAGAAAAAAAAAAAGTAAACCAACCAATACACTTTAATTCAATTACTTACTCAATCTTAATCAACACATACACACCTATATAATAAACAAGTTTAACACGACTAGAAGTTGAAAGAGTGTCCTAGAAGCAAACGACTTTTAGAATCATATAGCTAACAAGGTAGGAATAAACAGAATGCCGAAATAAGGGACCCAAAGGGTCAAGATGCGTGACCCCATTTTTAGAATTTTTATAACGATACCTACAAATTAATATTATTATATTCATTATTCAATACAATATAATATAATAATAAGGGTCTTTCGATTTTAATAATCTAAACATTCACTTATTGGTCGACAATCTATACATATAATAAAAGAAAGCCATTTTAATGACATGGCATTCAAATAGGCATTCTCCTCATTGAGTGTGCCATGTGTCATCTCATGTGGCATTGAGATATTTTAGGAAAAAATAACTTAAAAACAAAATTAAATTTTTCTCTCTTATGTTTCATCCCATAATTTTTAAACGTTAATATCTTTTATATGCAAGATTTTTTAAAGAAAAAAATTACACCAAATTAACGAGCGTTTTATTATCTTTCCAACGAGTACCATAGTGTTATATAAAAAACGGAGAAAAAAACGACTATTTTTTGTTGGGTTTTGTTAAAACAGGAAAAAAAAACACAAAGCGTTCAGGTAAATCATTAATCATGTATAGGCAAGTCACTAATAATGTTCAAATCAGTAAATATGAATTCTATTTTCAACATGCGTTAGCATTGGAGTTATACATTGTTTTAGGTTAGATATTAATATTAGAGTCATACATTGTTTAAGGTTAGGCGTTAACATTGGAGATATATTTTTAATTGTTTTAGGTTAGCTGCTACCCGAAGATTTCATGCATGTAACTGTAAAGCGCATAACATGGCATTCAAAGTGGCATTCTCCTCCTTGAGTGTGCCATGTGTCATCCCATGTGGCATTGAGATATTTTAGGAAAAAAAAATTAAAAATAAAATTAGATTTTTCTCTCTTATGTTTCCTCCCATAATTTTTAAACGTTAATATATTTTATATACGAGATTTTTTAAAGAAAAAAAATTACACCAAATTAACGAGCGTTTTATTATCTTTCCAACGAATACCATAGTGTTATATAAAAAACGGAGAAAAAAACGACTATTTTTTGTGGGTTTTGTTCATACAGGAAAAAAAACACAAAGTGTTCAGGTAAATCATTAATTGTATATAGGCAAGTCATTAATTATGTTTTATTTTCAACGTGCGTTAGCATTGGAGTTATACATTGTTTTATGTTAGATATTAATATTAATATTAGAGATATACATTGTTTAAGGTTAGACGTTAACATTGGAGATACATTTTTAATTGCTTTAGTTAGGTGCTACACGAAGCTTTCTAGCATGTAACTGTAAAGTGAATCATTATATTTTATATGTAAAATTAATATGTTATATTAGATTTCTCAACCCCGGGACGTTCCCGGGGTATAATCTAGTAATATATACTTAAAAAATTTTCAACAACGATCCCAACTTTTAACGTGTTAGCCGACAATGATCATTCGTTAACTTAGAACTAACTGTCTAACTCAATTAGTGGATGTTGACGTGGCATGCTCACGCTGACGTGAACGATGACATGGCATGCCAACACTGGCATGGATGCTGACATGACATGCCACGTCATGATCCATTTTAGCGTGAGGATGTCACGTCAGCGTCCACATCATCATCCACTAACTGAGTTAGTTCTAACTTCTAAGTTAACAAAGGTTTATTATCGACTAATACGTTAAAAGTTGAGAATTTTTAAAGTACAAATTATTGGTGGCCAATGGATGAAAGTTTAGATTATTAAAATCCAGTACCGCGTAATAATATCCTCATCACTCACCAATTTCCTACACGTACTATATATAAACCCCAACGATCGATTTATACACACATTTTAATTTACAAATCCCTCACTCCTCCTCCTCGTCGTCTTCTTATTCTCACTCTTCAAAACCTATAATAATAATAATAATCTCAATCTCGATCTCGATTTCAGTTTATCAATCGGTTATTTATGTTTAGGTTAAGTTCCGGCGATGTGGCCGGATTCAAGCTACTGTTTTGGTTGGCGGTTATGTATGGAGTGATGTCAATGGTGGCGTATTACGTTATGCAAGTGAAGTTTATCACGCCTTTAGGTATTGACGCTCCTTTGGATCGGTTTTCTGAAGCACGTGCTATTGAGCATATTCGTGTTTTAGCTCATGAAATCGACGGTCGTCAGGTCAATTTCCATTCAATTTTAGTGTTTTTACTTGATAGTTGATGCTACATATATGTAATTAGAGCCTTTAAATCAGCACCTTTATACTACTCTATGTAATTTAGCTAAAAAATTAAAAACCTTATCTCGGTCTTACTCACAAACAGTTATTTTTTTGCTTTTTGTAAAACACTCACAACATTTATTTTTTAAATTTAATTTAGTTTAGAGATGAATAGTAACATATATGAGAAGATGTTAGAAAAAGAAAATGAAAGCTTTATTATTTTTATATAACTTTGAGTCTTTGAGACTAAGAGTGAAATGTAGAAGTTAGGTGGGAATGATGTTACATGTTTTGTTGTTAGGTATCTCTTTGTGTTTGATTGTAATTGTTAGGTTACGCTTTGAGGTGCCCTATTCGAGCCATTAAACAATATGGTCCTTATGTTTTGAGTTTTAAATAATTTTTCAACGGGTCCAAGTTTTTTTTTTTTTTTTTTTAAAGTTTAAAATGAGTTTTCTATCAACTAAAAAATGTGCACGCACACACACACACATGTATATAGGAATCTTATAAAAAAATGTGCCCCCGAATGAAACAAGCACTAGCCGTGGGTCATTCCTAGCCACCCTAAGAACCTCACATGGGTATTGTTTTTTATATTACATCTAAACCCGAAAACCGAATAACCCGACCGAACCAGCCTGAACCCGAATAACCTCAACCCGACCAACCCGAACTTTGAATGGTTTGGCTATCAGGTAACTTTTTCTTAGCCTAAAACCCGAAAAAACCAGAAACCTGAAATAACAACCCGAAGAACACCCCTAACTACATGCTTGTATTTAGGTATGTTGTTGTGTTGATTGTAATTGTTAGGTTACGGACTTACGGTATTGTTTACTTGAACTTGTTGATCGTAAATTCATGATTTAATAGAGTTTCGGAAGTGATAGATGGAGCTCTGAAATCTGAATTGACATCAAGTCCTAAATTTGTGTTTTTTCTTCCTTTTTTCTGATAATGAATTTGGTTTTAATTTGGTTGGTGCAACTATATTGATAATTTATATACATGTAGTTCTACCTGTGAGTGGAATGTGATTGTCAGCACATAGATAGAATTAATTTTCAATATTTGACAAGTTTCTGTCACTGGCTCTGTACATGGTCTAAGAATAACAAGTTAGGTACTTAATGTGCAGCTGAACACTCACCAACCACCATAGTCATCATTATGATGCTCATTTAGTATATCTGGT
This sequence comes from Ambrosia artemisiifolia, assembly GCA_032199755.1. Classification (NCBI taxonomy): domain Eukaryota; kingdom Viridiplantae; phylum Streptophyta; class Magnoliopsida; order Asterales; family Asteraceae; genus Ambrosia; species Ambrosia artemisiifolia. Next base: position 1,593,629 of record CM063518.1, on the reverse strand, counting down.
TGATGATGTCATAGTATATGACTAATGACTGTATGCTGGGCCACCTCATCAACTCATTATATGAAATAAGAAAAGAAAAGGCATCCAGGTGTTAATGAATTGATGCTAAAAGTAAAGAAAATTTATAATTTTGCTATTCAAGTCGAATCTTTTTCCGGGGTTCAAGCTTAATGCCCAAAGTTATACTGTGAAATAACTATAACAAACTTTTAGTCACCGATATAACAAACTTATATTGGGAAATAACCTATAACAATCTTTTTCTTGGACCCGTTCACTTGTTCTAGTTGTTATGAGTGATGGAGCCAAGTATTAGTTACAGTTTCAATTACATAAGCATGTAACATGGGTAGGTAACAATAGCACCAACCTAATATTATTATAATTGTATAAAAATATCATGAATTATTTGTTTTTAATAGATTTTTTTTTATGTGATTGATCATAGGAAGGGCGTCAAGGATTACATGATGCTGCTAAATATATCAGGACACAATTGGAAATGTTGAAGGATCGTGCTGGATCTAATGTAAGGTTGGTATACAAATACACATAGTTGTTAAAAACCATCGCCTCTTGCGCCTAGGCCCATTTTTCAGGCAAGGAATGGCCATTGCGCTTTAATTCTCCAACTAATGGTTTAGGCGCAAATTCCGGGAGATTCCCAAATTCCAGAGAGTTTCCAGCCAAATTCTCTAAATTATGGCTAGATTTCAGTGATTTCCACTTTATACACTAATATTTTAAAACTTTTGATACTAATTAGTTGATCTTATATGCTATATAATAGTTTTTGCTTATTTTATTTGAAAAATATTATTATTTTTCTAATACATAATATATTTTACTTATTTTCTTTGTAAGATTTTTTTATCTCAAGCCCTCGCTTTTTTTGCTCCTTGCGCCTGGGCCACAAGCAAGGCCTATGCGCCTTGAATGCGCCTTTGATAACTATGCAAATACATGCTTTTGCTACTTCCTTTTAGAAGAGAACATACAACTAACAAAGCATTATGTTCTGTTTTGATTGTTACAGGATTGAAATTGAGGAAAATATAGTTAATGGCTCTTTCAATATGATGTTTTTAGGTCACAGCTTATCTCTTGGATATAGGAATCACACAAACATAGTAATGAGGTATTTCAGTGTAATGTATCTTGGGCATTGCCTTAAATAATGTTTTGATTACAAATACATGGGTTTAACCATGCTAATTTGCAGGGTTTCATCATTAGACTCAAAAGATACAGACCCTGCCATTTTATTGAATGCACATTTTGATAGTCCACCTGGTTCACCAGGTGCCAGTGACTGTGGTTCATGTGTTGGTAGGCTTCAATTTTTGCACTTGTCCTCATTCTTAAATGTCCTTTACTCCTTTATAATCTCATCATTTTTTTTTACTTTCTTTCAGCATCTATATTGGAGGTAGCAAGGATAACAATTGATTCAGGGTGGGCACCTCCTAAACCACTTATATTTTTGTTCAATGGCGCAGAAGAACTTTTTATGCTTGTAAGTAATTTATCAGTTTACATTTTACTCACCTCTATATTATATAATATTTTAATTATAAATATAATTTTCTTTTTCCGTAGTCATTAATTTGCTTATTTCTCAGGGTTCACATGGCTTTATAACAACACATAAATGGCGTAATACAATAGGAGCTTTCATAAATTTGGAAGCTTCTGGAGCAGGAGGGCTTGGTAAATAGTTAAAATTCTGTTTAGCTTCTAATGTGAATATATAAATGGTTTACATGTCTTCTAATAATCCCAAACTTTATAATTAAAGTTCTTTTATATATATTTTCATGAGAAGTGGTTCCCATTTGCAGTACATCTTGTACCAAGCAAATGCTATCCATTTTTGCTTTCTAAATTGAATAACTTCATACAAAAATTTAAAACCAAAAAATGAAGAGATTGAATAGCTATTTGGTCTTTATTAAATATATATCTACAAATGTTTGATTAATTATATTAAGTGAGACATATGAAAATATTATCTTTATCTGAGTTTTCTCAACATAATCCTTTTCTGTGTGACTATGTTCTGGTGTCATTATGTTTTCGGAGATAGTTTGTTTTTCAGAAATTATAGTTATTCTGTTGAATTACAGACTATGTCTGCCAATCTGGACCTGGGTCTTGGCCTTCACAAGTCTATGCTGAATCAGCTGTACATCCTATGGGCAATAGTGCAGCACAGGTTTTTTCAGTTCTCCACTGCTTCAATAATAATTACAAATGTTTATGTAGATAAAAATTTTTGGTTTGATTTATGATACATTATTTTCAATGTTTTGGCATATCAAAAAGGCATGCTGAAGATCATTGTGTTAAGATATCAACCATTTTGTGTGTTTTGTTTGAAGTGGTTATGTGAATCATTTTAAATAAAACGTGTTGCTAGAGATAATATTTGGATGTGCTTCTTCTGTTTGAAGTTGTAGTAATCAGATAGTCAAACTATACGAGTGCTTGATAGATTGATTAGATTCTGACAATAAAGGAAACAATACATACCCAGTACTATCCGAATGAAAAAGTAGGGTTTAGGATGGGTGAGAAGAGGGCTAGCCTTTCCTCTGTCCCATAACATAGAGAGTCTGCTCTCATTGAGACCCCCTGGCTCCAACATTTTTATTTTATTTTGTTTTTTACAGCATAAAATACAAAAGCCTAAAGTATATATAAGAAAAAAAGTGATAAATACTACAAAAATGATGGGGGTACCGATAGGAGCAAGTAGTGACAAATAGAGTAGAATGGAAAAGAATAGAAGAACCTAAGAACCTAATCTTCATCCTTTGTTTATACGCCCTCTAAAACTCTTAACCTAAAATCCTAACTAGCGTCACGAAACACCTAGAAAATAACTGCTAGTAAAGGACATTCTTATATATTGTTAATTTTTTTTAACTCGAAATATAAAAATTATCATCTATTGTCTATAGTAATGATTAACAAAATTGTCATTTATGATTCTAGCCAATGTTGTAAAAAGCGGCCTAGGCGGCCGCCTAGGCGGCGCCTAGGCGCTAGGCGGACACAAATATAGGAATTTAGCCCTAGTCGGTTTCCTGGGCGTTTTGGCCTTTAGGCGGAGCCTAGGCGGGCCTAGGCGGTGGTATTTTTTATTTTTTTTTATTTTTTTTAATTAAATTTCTAAGTATTTCTAGGTATTTCTTAGTATTATGTGTATATATCTAAGTATTTCTAAGTATTATGTGTATATATCTTAACATATTTTCAAAAAACACCTAAATTTGTGTATATATATAAAAAATACGTATAAAATACCAAAACGCCTAATTCCGCCTAATTTTCGCCTAGTCCCGACTAGTCTCGACTAGTCCCTAGGCTGGACCTCACCGCCTGCCTAGCGCCTAGCGCCTTTTGCAACATTGATTCTAGCAATTATTGTTTTTCCTGATGTTATTCTTAACACTAGGAAATGAAGTAAAACTTAAGGGTAAGTAAGTCATATTACTTTTCACTTATATAATAAGTCTGGTTGCAACTGATTATCTAAAAGTGATTATATGACTCCTAAATAATCAGATATTCGGATTCGAATCACTTTATCAAAATGCCGCTTGAAATTACACTGATCAGAACATATCTTTTACTGTTTGTTGTCTTGCATGCAGGATATTTTTGGCTTCGTCCCTGGGGATACTGATTACAGAATGTTTGCCACAGATTTTGGGAGCATTCCTGGACTAGATATTATCTTTGTTCACGGGGGTTATTTTTACCATACCTCTACTGATTCGGTAGAAAGATTATTGTATGAATTACCACTGCTACTTTGGTACAGTTCACTAATTTACAATTTTATGACTACTTTATTCATGTAAATTCTCTAATTCATGCACATTTGTTTTCTCAACTAGACCTGGAAGCATTCAAGCCCGTGGGGATAACTTATTTAATGTAGTTAAAGCCTTCACCAATTCATCCAAGCTTCAAAATGCTCACGATCGTGGACTTACTAAAGAACTTGATGATGGACAGCCTATGTTTTTTGATTATTTGTCATGGTTCTTGGTACGCTACAGCTAAAACTTTCACTAGTAATACTTAGATTTGGGGACTTTGAGTTGTAGCATCTCTTAACATGTCCATTGCCAAATACTTCTATTTTTGCTATAAGGGGAACGGGTCAAACGGGTTGAAAGTCACACAGTTTATTTTCAGGGCTGACGTTTTATATTGTTATATTCAATGATCTAGATTATTATTGTAAATAATGGTGTTTCAGTAATCAACAAATCACAATTAACACACTCAATCCAAACCTAACCGTTATAAAAAAACATTTAAAGATGAACCCATTTTGAAATGTTAGTCAACATGGCCGTCTTGCCATCTTTGCTTGTTACAACCAGTACATTCATATATTTATTAGAAACGGGGAAAAAGGTGTTAGTGGTCCTCCTGTTTCAACCTGTTTTTTAAAATTACCGGACTTGTTTTAACATGTTACCCAACCTATAGATTTTGCCACCTTTACTTTGTAGCCTCTTGTGCATTATTTAGACCAGAGTTGGTACTTGATAAAAATATCATCTGTTTTCTAAAGCTTGTTACTGAAAATCAGGTTTACTATTCTAGAAGGCAAGGGATGATATTTCATGGTATACCTGTAGCCATGTATCTACTTATTCCATTTTTTCTGCGATTTTCAAAGTATGGTCTGTTATGCTCGTTTGCTGCTTTATTTGACTTCATGAAAGGTAGTTTTTGTATGCTGAAGTTTAAGCAGTAGTTATTTTCAAATTAACCAAATCTTATAAGATTATCATTTGATTAACTGTTTATGTGATTTGGGCATTGCAGGAACTTTATTTCATGTTATTGGGGTCATCCTTGCAGTTATATTCCCGATTATTTTTTCTGTATTAAGATTGTTATTCGCTGGACAGTCAATGAACTGGTGAGGAAGATCATTTGTTGAAGTTGCTAATTAGCGTGTCAAACATGATTACAAAAATTATATTTTGCCAATAGTAATTTAAGTCTTTCTAGTAAAATGATTTAGGGGAGTCTTTGCATTCAAAATTAACTTTGGCAGTCTTTTGACCCGTTTCACCTATATTGCCTGTTTCCTTTGAAGCTATTTTTTATTTTGTTCTTTTGGTCCTTTCAATACCTAACTTGAATCAGCCCATTTATAAGTAACTGGGTTGAAATCGTCACCTCTACTGATAGGATTTGAATTTAGAAGTTGCAAATTTTCGTTAACTCCGTCTCTATCTACTTCTGTTTTCATATATGATTTATTTTAATAATTGTTATTGAGCCAAATGCCAGTGGGATCCATACTAAGTTCTGGCAGTTATTTGTTCTCAAATGTAGGTTTGCTCATCCTTACTTGGCGTACTTGATGTTTATTCCATGCTCACTTGCTGGGATGTTAGTCCCAAGAATTTGTTGGAATTTTTTCCCTCTCTCTCAAGGTGGTTTTGCTCTCAAATTATCAAAAGAGGTATGCTTTTTTCTTTTTCTTTTTTTTACATACATGCTACTATTGGAATTTGTTTCTTTTATTATGTTTTTTCTTTCGTGAATTATTGTTTACCAATTTGATATTGTTTCACAGGAACTTGTTGAGGAAGCTCGGTATTGGGGTGCATTTGGCTTATACGCTTTCATCAGTATGGTGCGTATTAATAGAGTTCTATTTATTCTTAGGCATATTTTCTTTTTCAGATTGATGAAGCTAATACAGCCTTTTAAAATCAGGCTTATTTCTCTTTTGGATTAAGTGGGGGTTTCTTGACTTTGTCATTAGCTGCCTTTATGGTTCCTGCATGGATTTTATACCGTTTATCTGTCAAGTATTATGGTAGTGAATCACTAAGGTATTACACGTGGACCGTGGCTTCCAAATTCTTATTCTGTACTTGTTTTGTAAATGTGGCAATTTTGACCCATTTACATATACAAGGGTCAGTTTGGGTTATGTTTTCTTTACATCTGGTAAAATGGAAATAAGTAATAGAAAAAGAATGGGTCAAACATGCTAACTGTCACCCAATTTGCATTTTTGAGACAATTGTCAATAAAAGAATTCCACTAAATTTTCAACATAAATCCGTGGACCTTATTTTTTGCATGGTTAAATTTCTAGCCTTGAAAACTTAAAAAAAGGTCTCTTTATTAGAGTTTTGTGACTTAGTCATGAAAAAATGAAGCACATTTTATTGAATTTTGAAATGTGTAAGAACTTAATTATGCAAAAAGCCAAGGGCTTATGTGTGATTCAAGTAAAAATTCCATACTGTGTTTTCGAAGATTGCTCTAGTTTCTCTAGTTTAAAGCATAAAACTCTTAATAGTATGTTAAAGAATTAGGATCATTATTTCAAAGCATAAAATCGCTTAAAACTTCATGCAGTTTTCCATTTGTGATGTCAGAAAAGGTATCATACTTTTTCAACACATTGATTATTTATGACACATATAAGTTTTTGGAGAAAAGGCATTTCAGATCAACTCATCAACCCAACCAGACTTGTGCCAAAATGACCTGTTTTGACCCGTTACCCAACCCACATGGCCTACCCAATTTGCCTCCTCAAGTTTTTTCTTTAAATCAGCCATCTCTCAAAGGGCTGTTGATTATAATATTTTCCTACTCTATAGTTTACTAAAATTTAGTGCTAGTTTTATGCGTGCTTTATGACTTTGATGTCTAACTTGAATTTGTTTGACAGGTCTGCAGCGTTATTAGTTGTACCTTCAATACCTTGCCTTCTGCATTCTGTCTATTTTTCTGGGTTTTTAGCACAGTTTTTAATTGAGAAAATGGGTATGATGGGCTCACTTCCTCCTCCTCATGGTTAGTACCAAACAGCTGGTAAATTTATATTTATAATTATGTACACATCTGGTTCTGACATATTTGACTCTATTATTCCTCAAAAACTAAATACAATAAATTTTGAATAATGGAATGGTAAGAGTACAAGTATACCTGCCTTTAATTGTGCCAATTGCATTTCATATCTAAAATTTTGGTGATAGCTAGAGCCTAGAGGTGGCAAGTTGTGGGCTGATCAATAGTTTAATTTTATCTTGTTTATATAAGTTGTCAGTGTTCCAATTGTTTATTGTTGCCACACATTTGTAAATGCTTAATTTTTATAAGAAAAGGCTTTTATTTAACCAACTTATTGCCATATTTACAAATCAATTTATAGAAATAAACATAACTTGTTTATATAAAAGTTTTTTCTTACAAAATTAACCTTCTTTGGCTGTTTATACCATTACCTACGGGCTGTGGTTTGCGTTTCCTATTTATTTATTGTGATATTAGTTTAGTTCTTCGAATAAAGTGATTCAAGATATTGTACATATTATAAAAACTTATGTAGGTGGATTTCAACCCACTTGACCTGTTCGACCAGTTTTTCTTTTAGCTACCTTCTAAAACAAACTGTTTTGAGATAAAACGCAACCAAATCGACCCCTTTATAAATAAATGGGCTGAGTTGCAACCCATATTCTACTAATATTAAGGTAGTGCTTGGTTTATATGTATGTAAATGAAGAAAAGACTTCCATTTCTAATAGGAGTGTTTATCTAACCGGTTTGGGTTCTAACTGGATTATCACTTATCATACACACAAATTTAGGCATAATCTAAACCCACCAATGGTGGTGGTTAGAAATCTATTCCAGTTCTCATTCCTACATATTTTTAACCCATACCCATAGTGATTTACAAACCAAATACTCCCTTAAGTTAACATGTTAAGCATTAATCCAAAGATTATTGATATATTGTCATGTTTTGACATTGCTTACAGGGTATTTCATTCCTGATATTATAGTGGCAGCAACTATTGGAGCAGTGACTGGTGTTTGTGTGGGACCCTTATTACCAATTATTGGTCATTGGTTAGCCAGATCATCTATTCTGCAGTTCTTGCTGCATACCAGTGTGATTGCCTTGGCCCTCACATCACAATTTTTTCCATACAGCGTTGATGCACCAAAACGGGTCATTTTACAGCATACTGTTGTTACAGCAGGTATTATAGGCAAGGGTGGGTTCATTTGAGAACCGCAGAATAACTTGAGAAACAGCTGGGGCTCTTAGATTAAAAAAAGTCTTGGGTCAAGATTTAAGTAATCACATGTGACTACCCATGCACAGCTGCACACTTTCATTCACATGTGAACATACCCACAAACACCTTTATTCACACGTGATAACTCAAATCTTGAGTCTTGACCCTCCATGTAAAGAGTTTTGTGAACTTTTATACCACATGAGTACATGACATCTGCTTGAACATTCAATATTCAATTTTGAATATAAAATAAAAAAAAGGTTTTGCTAACTTTTATACAAAAACAATTATATATTTCACATAAGACGTTTTTACATATGTAGCCCTAGATTTGTAGGCTAGCATCACATCAACCAGTGCCACAAGAGCACAAATTGACCCCAAAAGTGCACTTTTTCCTGATTTTAGCATCCGGCTTTAAGTTGGGTGCAAAATAGCAAGCAGCTTATACTTCATTACCGAGTCTAGAAACGAGTTACATTTATATACTGATTGCACAACGAATGACAAGTTCAATTGATTGCAGATCAATTTATATTAAAACGTCAAAAGTTGTTGGTTTGACATCTTATTTGTAATTTTATTATATATGTCTATGCCACATGACATCTTTGAAATTTAATGATTAATATAAAATTAAAAAGATCAGTTTTGTAAACTAAAAAAATATGTATATATTTCACATAAGACATTTTTGAATACGTGGCATTATATTTGGTGGCTAGCATTACATCAACCAGTGCCACTTTAGCAATATACATTTAAAATCAGTTAAAATGAGATTGGTTGCTTAGATCACTACTAATTTGCAAGTTGGTTTTTAATTTCTGCCTAGTTTAAAGTGGGTATCTAAAATTGGGAAAACAAGTGTAATAATTGTCTCTATTTCATAGAATTTACCTATATAGTATTATTGTGCCCTTGGAATTGGTATTATGATCCATATCATTTTGCTGATTGCTATCTCGGATTCTCGGCAAATCCCTTTTGATTTTTTCTAAAGTGTTCCGGTCAACCCGACCTGTATACCCAAAACACCTATTTTGACCCCATACCCAACCTCTCCATCTATACATATTTTCTTAAGAAGCTTATATTATATTAAATTCCCCAGTTAACTTTTTTTATAGTCCCTTTAGGGTCTGCCTTTCTTTTGCCTATATGCTGCTGTGCTCGTTATTATAAAATAAAAATAGTATCTAATAATATTTCTGATTTAACAGATTCAGGAAAAATTAAAGATACCAGCTATGATTTGTCTGTAGTGGACTCCAATGCATTACCTTACCTTTTCAAGCATGCTCCAGAAGTAGCAAAGGAGCTGCATGTTGATTCAGATTTTTCATTTGAAACAGCTAATCTGTCTGATCGAGAAGCATGGATGGTAAATAACTTAAAACAGTAATTTTACTTTGTCGTATCAGAGGTAGAAAAATAGGGAGGTTGAATGATAGGTTAAAGCTGTAATTTTTGGTATGGTATGGTATGGGTTGGGTCTGGTAGGCTCGACTCTGCAACATCTTTTATCCAATTAAAAAATAGAATGTCAATTGAGGCGGAATTTATACGTTTTTATGATAATTTAATTCTTTAAATAAAGTGATTTGGGAGAGTTTACTCTTTGAAAAATGATTAGTGTGCCAAATATGACAGTTTCGTAAATGTTTACTTATCAAGGTAGCAAAATGGTAATTTCAACCCGTTTAATCTGTTGATAAAACATAAGATGGACCAATTTTTGTTGTCCTAAACCACTTTTTAATGCACGTGATAAATTACAAAATAACCGAACTGGCCCCTTCATAATTTGGTTACTTCAAACCAATTTGTTAAGGTTTATTTATCAAGGTTGTTCATTCTGTCAGGCAATATATCCATTGTCTTTCTTGTTTTCAAGAAGCGTAAAATTCCCTGCAAGTAAAGATGAAATCACAAGACATTATAGACATTTTCCTCATATATCAACTACTAATCAGGAGACGGTCTCGGTTGATGGGTCACGCAGAGTTCACTTGGAATTTTCATTAGGGTAAGTGAAAGTAACAGATGGGTGGGGTCGGGCGGGTCAGGTAACAGGTCAAAATTGGTATGGGTCGAACATATATTCTAAATTATTTTGTTTTTTATAGTCGTATGGTTTATATATTTTTAATAACAAACTTTTTTTTCTCAAAAAAAAAGGATTTAGGATATTTTACACATTATAAATATACTTGTGGGTGAATTTCGAGCCTTGTATATTTATAAGTACACAAGTTTACCTGGCTTGGTTTGTAAGACCTGTTATAGATAAAGAAAACCCAAATAAACTAATAGCATGATTAATCATGGTTTTCTGTTATTTGTTCTTGTTCAGCTCCTTGAAGGAGGTATGGGTTTCAGTCCTCAACATAACGGGCCCAATTTCTGGTTGGTCATTTGCTAACAGTACCCTTCCAGGTGAATAACTGTCATTATATTCCAAACTTTTGACACATCACCTAGTTTTATAATTGTTTGACTATTAGTCAAATTATTTGACTGCCTTTCAATAATAAAGATTATCCTGTAATTAACGGTTAAATAGATAATAATAATAATAATAGTTCAAACTTCAAACTAAATTATTTGCAGATTCTTACTTATTTTTGTCATTTTTTGCAGCCCCTGAAATTGTTAAAGGTGCTCCTCCATCATATATATGTAGACTAAGTGGTGTAGCCAAGGAAAATTGGACCTTTTGGTTGGAGGTAAAACTTTATCTGGCTGTACTGTTTAAGCTTAAAACTGTTAATGACAAAGAACATCACAAATCTAAGTCACGTGAATACAATGGCAAAAGAACCTGACGGGAAAACTTGAAACATTGGGAATAGTATTCGGGTATGGGATTAGTTTTGGATTGACCCGACCTTGTTTTTACTTTTGCCAAACAGCCTGTTTATGATAATTTTGGGTGTTTTTTTTGATAAAATTATTAAAAAAATCATCTCTTGATTTGCAGACAAATAGTTCAGGAGATATACGTATTGAGGTTGGTGTTGTAGAACAATACTTAATGGATTCGATGAAGATATTAAAAGGATGTTTTCCTGAGTGGGTGGATACCATTGCGCTTTCAAGTTTTTTGTCGACGTATATCTTCTAGTAAATGCAATACTTTGATTCATTCACATTACAGACATTGTATTGCTGCAAATCGATGATTTTTTTTTTCGAAATTAGTGTTTTTTCTTTTCGAAATTAGTGTTCTTTTTATGTACAAGCAAATGACCACTTTGATTGGTTAAAGGATACAAGAGGTGTATAATTGATGATTATTGTTGTAAAGGAGTAACGTTAGCCGTTACAAAAAAGATACAAGACGTGGTTCATAGAAATATGTTGCTAAACACAAATGTGGGAAGAAAATACAAAGTTATAGATGTTTCATTCACATGAAGCCTGTGGGTAGTCATCTAGAGGTGTTTGTGGGCTATTGAGACTATTTTGCATTGTTCATGTGGTTTTGTTTTCATAATTATTGAACACTCAAAAAGATTTTTAATATAACTGGGTTCTCGGTTGGAGTAATGTCTATCGAGATGGAGGAAAAGTTTGTACTCGTCCAACCCTTCCCCAAAGTAGCTTTTGCTATGAGTTATATAAGGTTTATATAAAGTTAAGTGTTTAGTTACATAAACGGGACACAGTAAACTCTTGGCCTTTATTACTTTATTACTAGGAGACTAAAAGTTTTGTTAACACCATTTAACATTTAAAGTACCATTTCACCCCTCATCTTTTTTTTTTTTTGCTTATTTATTAACATAGTCATGCCACCAATAGGGCTGTTCAAAACGCTCGGCGCTCGCCGATCGCTCGCCGCTCGTTCGTAATTTGCTCAGAAATTGCTCGCTCGATTTCCCGCTCGGTTATAAATGAGCCGATCGGCTTGGTTCGGTTTGTAAACGAGCCAAGCATGAGCAAAGGTCCGCTCGGCTCGGTTCGGCTCGATATAATTTATACTAATTAATAATATATATAATTATATGTATAAACATTAATTGCAATTATATTTATAGTTTTATACATGCCACTCTATTGGGTTTAGGTCAATATATGCATATATACAATTATATTTATAGTTATTGACTCAGTCAACTCAATGATAACTTAACACTAAGTTTAATTGTAAAACCCTAAGTCGTGAAAAACATGCTTGACTTCCTATTCCTATTAGTTGTCCACCATTAATCATCTCCCGCTATCAACCTACGCCACAAGCCGACAATCGTTCTCTGTAGTATGCTCAACTAGAGCCTGATTCTCAAACGGTCTAACCTCAGTCATCACTAGGCAGCGAGAATATTAAAGGAAACATCCCAAAATTATGGTTGTCCGAAAACACTCACCGCTCGTTGCTCGCTCGAAAAAATGTGCGCTCGAACAATGCTCGCTCGGTTTCCGGATCGATTGTAAATGAGCCGATCGGCTCGGTTCAGTTTGTAAACGAGCCAAGCACGAGCATAGGTCCGCTCGGTTCGGCTCGGCTCGTGAACAGCCCTAGCCACCAATGGGTTTTCGGTGCATTAGTTGTAAATGAGAGAATTATTTCAGGGCTAAGCGTACTTGAGTGAGAGCAATCCAAGGATGACGCCATGAGAAGTTTTTACTCTTAGAACAAAATAACAAGAACAAAAAACAAATTCATGAGCTCATTGTGAGCAAAGCGAACAATTGGTGTCTCACAATCACAAAACGAGGAATGCAATTACCATGTACAAAGGTCATTGCCAAAACTAGAGTGAACAAACCAACGACGTTTTGAAGGGGCAAACTAATACACAAAAGGGTGGTTCTAAAGGGGTGTACATGTGGTGTTATTACAAAGTTGTACAGAGACTTCACTCGAGCAAGAGGTGTACATGTAGAATTAGAAGTAGGTTTTATGAGTTATCGAGTGTTGATCTTTTACAATTTTATTTTATTTTTCTGAAAAAAATGGTCTATTCCTTTTATGGTACACACATTTTGTCACTTCATATTAGATTTGTTTATTCCGAGAAGCTTCTAGGAGATAAACTAGTTTAAATAAATAATATAGTAATTTATCAGAATTGAAGAGTTTATTTTCATATAATAACATGTCTAATTGCCTATCACTGTTATCAATACCGAATTACCAACTGCCAAAGGCATTATAGCCCAGCGGCATCTTGGTGGTAGGATAAGACTTAAGGACTATAAGGTCCTGGGTTCGAATCTCAAAAGGGTGTTTTCTCATAATTACGAGTTTTCTCCTGAATTGGTGACTTAGTGGTGGAATATGATCACATGGTAACACTAGTGACACGATAATACTCCAGTGGTCCGTGAGTGATTCTAATTAGCCGTTAAAAAAAACCGAACCACCAAGTACCAACTCGGCAACTCCCAACAAAAAGGTGAAGCAAGAAAAAAGAAAAGCCCAAGTAATGATACTGACCCAATTTTAAAGTCAGCCCAAAAATAGGCCCAACACAAACACAACAACCCACCAATACCATCATCATCACTATATTAGAAAACCTAGGGTTCCCGCAGCAAAATTAATTAAAGCTTTCAGACACCATATCTTAATTGAAACACAAGCAGCCGCAGCAATGGTACCTTTCGTGTTACTCATTATTATTTTGTGTTTGTTTATCTACAAATTTGTTAATTGTTAATTAACAGTAACATGTAAATGATTTTGTTGTGAATGTTTAAGGTGAAATACTCAAAGGAGCCTGATAATCCCACTAAATGTAAGCAGCTGTGTCTCCATCTTTTTTTTTTTTTAACATATTCGTTTCGTATTTTGCTGTTAATACTTAGTATTGTTTTTTTAAATAGAAAAAATAGAGTTGACTTCACAGTTAGTACTCTGATAACTGTGTTGTGGATAATTGAATCATGATTGTATTAGTTTGAGCTATTAGATTATAACTGATGTGAAGGGATGAGCACATAGAGCCGAATACCGATACCGTCCCGATCCCATACTGAACCGATACCGAACCGAGGATGTTCGGTATCGATATCGGTACCCACAATTAGAGGTTTTCGGTTTCGGCATTATCGGTACGGGATCGGTATTTTAAAGTAAAATACCGATACCATACCGGTACCGTACCGATACCATACCGGTACCGTACCGATACCATACCGGTACCGTACCGATACCGAACTGGTACCGTACCGATACCGAACTGATACCGTACCGTACCGTATGTGTTCGGTATCGGTATTGGGTTTAGGGTGTTTTCGGTATCGGTATTTTCGGAATCGGTATCAGTTGGAACCGCTACCGTCCCGAGCTCATCCCTAATGTGAAGTTTAAAAAAATGGAGGATAATGTGACAAGAAACTATCATAAACGCAGATAGATATTGATTTTAAATTGTCTTTTAATTTAGCAAAGTCATGATGATTTTTTAAAACCCTAATAAACATCATATAATTTATTGATATTGATGCCTATACATCACTTTTTTATTTGAATACTGTAGAAGTGTTTCTAAATTAATAGTATATATAATGTTATTCAAAATATAAAGTTGAAGTTATTGATTTTTTATTATTTTTTTTAGCTGATTGATGTTTTAAGTGTTCTGGGAGCTTCTAGTGATTAGAGTTTACAAAGAGGGGTTTAGCTATGGAATGTGTTTATTTTTTACTATGATCTATGATCTATTTGGACGTTTTCTTCGGTTTTGAAAAATTTTCTTTGTTTTACAGCCTGCAAAGCTAGGGGTTCGGATCTCCGATGTCATTTCAAGGTACTTTCTTATTCATATTATTATATGTTTTATAGACTTGTTAGCAAGTGCTTGTTGTTTTGTGTTTACGGACTATGTTTCTATTAAGTACCTGATAAAGAATTGATGCAACTGCTTTAAATAATTTGTAATTATCTGTTTACGATTTTGTAGAATACGAGAGAAACCGCACATGCCATAAGAAAGTTGCCTTTGATCAAGGCAAAAAGATATCTGGAGGATGTTCTAGCCCACAAGCAGGCCATTCCATTTACCCGATTTTGTAGGGGTGTCGGGCGTACAGCTCAGGCGAAAAATAGGCACTCTAATGGACAAGGTCGATGGCCTGCCAAGTCAGCTAAATTCATTTTGGATCTACTCAAAAATGCTGAAAGCAATGCTGAGGTATGCCAAATTATAAAGTCGTTTTGCTCTTTTTGTTCAAGTAAATGTTTGCATCCAAAATAGAGGTTGTTCTTTATACTCTTAACTGTTCTTATAATTAAATCCAAGTTTTTCAAGTCAACTGGTATATATCTTAAATGCATTATTATGGTTAGATCTGGATTTCTTTGATCAAGAACTGCAGTCAGTTAAACCTGGGTTTTAAAAAGCGCGCCTAGGCGCAAGGCGCAGCCTAGGGCTTTGCGCCCATCCTTTTTCCCAAAGGCGTGCGCCTCAGGCGCTTTCTTTTGTCAAATTTCAGGCGCTTTTCTCCCTAAGGCGCGCGCCCACGTACCCAGGGTATTTATTATGCATACAAATGTTGTACCTTGGTGTTTTTGGCTTGTACATATAGGTAAAATCACATAAAAACATTATTTTTAGCTATATTTTGGGTAAATGAAGCTAAAAACTCATGGAATACATATGGGATATATAAAAAATATATAGTTAGTGTGCGCTTCGGGTACAAAAATCCCACGCTTTTTTGCGCTTCGCGCGATTTGCTTAGACCTTGTCGCTTTTGTGCGCCTAGCGCTTTTTAAAACCAAGAGTTAAACATATTTTAAATTGTGTGTTTTTTGAGTGTGGTCATTTCTTTTGTGATTGAAGTAATTTTTAATCAATCTAGAAGGTAATCCGTTTTGGTTACAGATGAACTTTTGTATTTTATTCATGTGAAAACATAAGAATTGTTACCTAAGATTTGTGATTTTGAATTAAGGTTAAAGGCTTGGATGTTGATGCACTTTTCATCTCGCACATTCAAGTAAACCAAGCTCAGAAACAAAGGCGTAGAACCTACCGAGCTCATGGGAGAATTAACCGTAAGCATTTGTGATCTTTCTTGTGAGGAATTTTGGATATATTCATATACTAAAGATACACTTAAAGATACACTTTTAACTGGTTGTAAAATTTGTTTTACAGCCTATATGTCATCTCCTTGCCATATTGAGTTGACTTTGTCTGAAAAGGAAGAGCCTGTGCAAAAAGAGGTAATCCCATAATGCCCTTTCCATTATTAACATTTTTAGAGTGCCTTAAATTCCTGATATTATAAAGTATTAATAATGTATTTTCTTTTCATTTGTTATAAAGATGGTATTAATATTAGTTTTATTTTTACATGTAAAGATGAAAAATAAGGAATCAAAATGGGAATAGGCGATTCTTAAGAATCTTTTGAATCAAACATGTTTTTAAGTCTTGAACAACAAAAAATCTACTTTACACCATCGTTTCATATCTTTATTTAAGAGCCCATAAAAAGTGATTTGAAATCCGGGAATCAGAGCATAGTAGTTTGTCGACCAGGTATCAAATGTTAGATAGGTTTCTTAACTTTTGGTGAACACCAAAATCTATGAGATTGTTGAGTTTCACATTCATTCGCAGCTTTGATTACCTAGTTTTCGTCTTTACACTTTTCATAGTCGTATACGTCCCCTAAGTAAATAACCTGTGTCCTCTGTTAATTTTGCTACACAGGCGGAATCTCAACTGGCCACCAGTGGAAAGTCAAAGAAGTCACAGGCTTAGTTCATGTCATAGAAACATGTAGGTTTGACCACAAACAGTTTTGAACTACTTTGTCATTTGTGATTTGAAGATTTGTTTGACTCTCTTGTTTTTGTGGCAACTATAACTGCTACTTGGATGTTTTCTTTTGTTACCAAATGAAAGATGGTTCTTATGATTTTTGGCTGCTGTGTTTCACCAAATCAAACTGCTTAAGTTTTGTCAAACTTGTATATTTGACCGATTTGTTCATGAGCCGGCTTTCGATTGTGCATTCTATTTGTTTACTGGTCAGTTGTTTGAATTGTCTCAAAAACCATTTCAAGTGCTTTGAGCCACCATCCGGTTCAACCATTATTGGTTGGCTCAAACCCAAAGCAGTCTTAACCAATGCTACTCACAAAACCTTTGAAGAGATAAGCTTTTGATCCGAATTGTCACAGTGGATTTGTTTGGTTTCAAAATCAACTTAGGGGGTGTTTGGTATTGATTATTCAAAACAGATTATGCGTTTTGAAAAGCAGGGGTGGAGCTGCTTATAGATTATTGCGGTTTGGTAGCCTAAAAAACTGATTATCTGCGTTTTCAAAACGCAATCCAAACACTAAAAACTGATTATCTGCGTTTTCCAAACACAATAATCTAAAAATCAGATTCAAAACGCAATTCCAAACACCCTCTAAATAGGGCTCGACTCATACGTTAAACTTAGCCATACATAACTTTTTTTTAAAGTAAATAGTTGTTCTAAAAACATGTTAAAATTGTAAACGTGTGTAATGGTTTTCGTACAGGTTGAAATATTATTTAGAAATGTATAGTTAAAATATATAAGACGTTGGGGGAGGTGGACTATGTATCAAAATACAAATATGAGGCAAAGTTGTTACGATTCATCACACAACGGTAAACGAAAGTGGTTCGGTCTACTGATCTACATCCGCTGAGTTGTAACTAGGGTTTCGTTTATTATCATAGTGTTACACTAAATTACGAGAAAGTAATCATTATATGGTTAATATATATTTTTTGAACAACGAATTTCTTGCTCTTTGTGAGACTTGAACCCAAGACTTCACACTCAAGTATATTAAAAGGCTTTGTCTTACCACTGGCCAAACTCCAAAGCTTGCATAGAGATAATTATGGGTCGGCTAAATTAAAACCTAATTTATTGCCAATTAAAAGACGTGTAAACCGACCCAAGGCTAGGGTCAACTGTCTTCCCTTGATCGGGCCTCCACACCAAATCATCAAACATGAGAGATTTTAAATTTGGGCTTATTTTGTATGAGAGATCTTATCATACCATACCATACCATGGCTTGAGCTCGGCTCGTTTAAATTCCGGCCTTCGCAAGGCTAGCAAATGTCACTATGTAAGGGATAGTTTTTGAATTTAGATGAGGTGTAGGGGTGCTTTCTGTAATTTATTTTCTTAACGGATGCATATATCAACCATGTTCAGCCCAATTCAGTTCTAACAAACGCCTACATTCTCTCGCCGTCAGTTTTCACAGTGAGTCCTCTCTCTATATCTTAAAATGTTATTATTTTTGTTTGAATTTATTATTGTTTGTATCCGATCTGCACTTATTATTATTCGATATAGATCTCTGTTTTTTTAATAATTTTGGTACTCCTTGTTTATATAGTTTAACCTAAAACTATCAGATTTGCTGATAATTTATGTAATTATATGATTAATCTCTAATCGGATGTTAATTAGGGAAATCGGTTGTTGATTACGTTAACTGTGTTTGATTTGACGGTCAACGTTGACCTCTTGCTTACTTATCGTTTTTTTTTTTTTTTTTTGTATTTTGTTGTCCCTGATTTTTATTACATATACAAAATTAAATGGTTATATCGCTTGGTTAGATTATAAGGGTCCAGAAATTAGTAATTTTATTTTTTGAATGAAATTCGCTGTCTTGAGGAAACTGTAACAGTTTTAATTTATTTATTTATGAAAAATCTAATATTTGATTGATAGCTAGCTACATAGAGGGTAGTTCGATACACAACGAGCAAAGTTTTAAAGAGCGAGGCGTTTTTCCTTTGATTCGCAAGGCGAACTGCCTCGTAAGCCAGAGGCAGAATAAAAATAAATAAATATTAAAAATTATATATTTTTATAAAAAATGAAATAATTGACCCAGAAAAGTCTAAAACGTCAAAAACGCCCAAAACCCCCAGGCGCACATTTTCCTAACGCCTCAGCCCTTAGAGGCGTGTGTACAAATTGAAGCTCTCAGATCGTTTTCTCAGTTTCTCGCCTCAAGGCGCATGCATCAAACGATTTTTTTAAAACCGTGAATTAGCAAGCTTTAAGTAGGGAACTGCAAGACCCGTATGACCTTGTATCCATACAAGTAAGTTATGCGGTTCTCATGGTTTTTTTGCTTAAAATTAGTTTTGTGTTGAACATGTTTCTAACTGCATATTGCCAAAATTTTACTACTAAGATTAGCACAGGAAAGTTGAATATAATAATCCATGTTTTATATAATCTATTTGTAGCCAAAGTATACAGAGCATGTTGAATCTGCCTTCATAACGCTTCGTGTTCAGTGGCGCAGCATAGTAGGGGCGGGGAGGGGCGGCCGACCCCCCCGGATTTTCGCGCAGAAGTTCTGATTATATAGTATTCGTATAGAAAATTTTGAAAATATAGGGTTTCGACCCTCCGAAACTGGTTTTCGACCCCCCGAAACTAGTGACTTCCGACCCCCCGAACCTTCTGGTCAAGCTTCGCCACTGTTCGTGTTACAACTTGGGTATCTAATTTAGTAAGTAGGGAAGCAGTATTAATAGGTCTATAAAGAACTTTTGTGCAGGCTTCTTGGCGTCATTTCATTAGTCTCAATATCGAAGTAATTGGATTATTTTCTAGAATAAAGTTAATTGACTTCATTCATTTGTGAGTTTTTAGACTGTTGATCTTAAAAGCTTTTCTTGACTGCTGATCTTAAAAGCTTTTCTTTTTTTTGACATATCTGCCATGATTTGCATCTATCTGCGAGTGTCTTGCGCCTTGAGTTGATAATTGGATCCATTTACTGAAAATAGGTTGATTCGAATTGTATTGGATTATATATATATTTATGTTTCTTAACGGGTCACACAGGTGAAGCTTAAAACAATTAGCTAAAAATGAAACGGATCAAAACTCCCCAATGCTTAGAACCTCCTAAATGCTTTGTTTAGTAAATTACTAAGTTAAATTGTTATTAGCTTTTGTAATCATATCTAGTACTTAACTTCACACATGTTTTTTTCATAATATTCAACACATTATAAGTTTTTCTTTTACCAATGTGATGTGCTATAGGTGGGATCTTACTGGGTAAGGTTTGTTGTTTTTTACCAATGTGATGTGGCATATGCCATGTCAACATTTGACTTGCTAAGGTTACTTGCCTGCAATGCTGAAAATAATTTCGGATACATGTAATGACAAAAAGGTGAAAATGAAATTGGTTACCTTTTGACTGACCCGACCCTTAAAATTGTACACAAAAAAGAAAAGAAAAACAAACAAATGTTGAGCCGACCTGTTAAGCAACCTGCCAAATTTTCCACCTGCGCTTATAAAATTCTTAATAGTGCTAAACTAAAGTTGTTTATTACTATTCTACCCTACAGATGGATTGGCAAGGACAAAAGGTAGCCGAGCAACTGATGCAGATAATGCTGGTAGTGTTTGCAATTGCAGCATTTATCACGGGGTACATTCTTGGTTCGTTTGAATTAATGATGTACGTTTATGCTGGTGGAGTTGTGTTGACTATTTTGACTACCATTCCTAACTGGCCGTTCTTCAACCGCCATCCACTTAAATGGTTGGATCCAAGTGAGGCAGAAAAGCATCCGAAACCACAGGTTACAAGTTCAGTGTCAAAGAAGAAAACCGCCAAAAAGTAGGTCGCTTGGCTGCTTATATCAGTAGTCAGAATTGGTGTGTTTTTTTTTTAATTTTAAAAAGTGTTTAGCTGGATATAGACCATATATAACCCGGATCAGAGATTTGTGGTGGTGAGCAATGAAATGTCTTGTGCCATTTAGCTGATTTTTGGTTGGTTTGTGAAATTCATTATTTGGTTTGAAACCAAGTAAACTGAAAACTGAATCGAGTTGAAACCGATTAGATCTGAATGAAGTTACAAATTCGGTTTTTCAGTTAACTAGACTTAACTGAGAACAAAACTGGATGGTTAATCGTCAGCCATGGTCCTAGTGTGGTTAATTTGATTATGTTAATGTAGTTTGACCTAAAAAGAGAAGTATACAGATTTAGTCGCAAATAAAGTTGAGACCTTAACCGTGTTTACAAAGAGAAGTATACCAGCTAACCTACGACTATGAGACACTTTTGCTTCACATACAGAGTAGCTATGCCATCTCAGAGACGCCAAAAGCAAATTAACCATGATAAAACTAGTATTCGCGAACCAGGATGTCAGCAAGCAACATGTTTTTTTTTACCGTTTTTTATTATCCATTGCATGTTTGATTGGAGAAACACCTAGGCATCTTTACGAGGCACCTCATAGACGCTCATATAATTAAGGCAGAGAGGCGACCGATATATAAGATTCAAGAATGGTCAAATGAATGTAGATACCATGAATGGTTTACCAAGCTGTTATCTAAAAAAGGTTAAGAGAGATGCATTCTTTTGTTATACTTATAGTTTATTTAAAGCTAACTCCTCGTATAAGTGAAGCTCTCGCCTCACGCCTCGAAACCTCAACGTCCCAAGAAGAGAATTGATATTTCACTACATTGACCTTTACAAAGTGTGTGCCATAGAAACAACAAAAAGCATGGCATAGGCATTGAGTTGGTTAACATCTACTAGTAATCGGCTACTTTACTTAAAAGCCACGTCGTCTTCGGACACCAAAAGCACAGTTACCATGATAAAACCTAGTATTTACAAATTTGGATGTGTTCAGCAAGTGGCATGTTTACTGTTTTTCGTTCTCCACTGCACGTATGATTGGATCATCATCTAAAAAGCTTTCATCATCGTCATCTTCAAGTTCATTCTCTAAGTCGTTTAGGAAAGACTGTTTTGTCGTCTTACGTGATTGCCTCCTATGTTTCTTCGGCTCCAGCCGTGGTTCAGCTTGCTTGATTCCCATATCTCCCATTTTGAATCTGTGTACAATTCCAATCTATCAATTACCACCCCCACATCAAATAAAAACTAACCGCCAACGGGTCAAAATTTGGAACTAGCAAAATACTCGAGATCAGAGAGCTTAAACGAGCTTGAGCCAAGTTTCAAGTCTAAAAATAAGTTGGTTAATTAAACGAGTGGAGCCTGAGCCAAGCTTGAAAAAATTATCATGAGCCAAGCTCAAGCCCTGTTAAGCTAACAAGCCAAGTTTTGACTCATTTGCAGCTAGAAAAAATGGGTGGGTCAAACAGGTTGAGACTATTTGTAAACACTTTTTTTGGGGTATTTTCTAATGATTTAAGAGGAAAAACTGTCCAACGCAAATTGTTGTCTATGCATTACGTTTTGTCATGTAAAAGTAAAATTACAAACAATATATATTATCATAGTAATAATAAAATAAGTTCAGTAAGATAATTTTCAAGGTTTTGTGCATTGATACTGTTTGGAAATGACCCGTTCGACCATTTTCCTTCGAGCTAACTTTTTTGAGTTTACCCGTTTGAGCCTCTAAAAAACCATCATAAGAAAACGGGTCGTAACTGCCATCTCCAGTCATCGGCGCAAAAACAAGATATCTCAAAGGAACTAACAGAAAACCAAAGGAATGGCAACTGGTAACTGGGGGTGTTTGGAATTTTTCTTATTTTTAAAGCTTATTGTTACTACTTATAAAGCATAAGCACATAATCAGCTTATTTTGTCCAAAAGGTAAGCAGTAAACTTGTAATTCACCAAAATTAATCGGTAAGCAATCTCAGACAGCTTATTGGATATAGCTTTTTCCCAAAGTGTTTATCTGCTTTTAACCAAGGCAATAAGCAAATCTTAAACACCCCCTTGGCCCTTACAAGATTTTAAACATTGGCATAGACCAGTGGAACATGTAGAGCTTTTCTCTAAACAAAACTGGCAAAATTTGATACTTAAAATTTTAAAATAAATGTTTATTCAAGAAGATTATGGGCGCACCTGACATCACCCTCGCGTTTAGTTCCTAGAGTTCGCAATTGAAATTCTTCTCTGATTTTGATCTCATCAAGCAACTGGAAATAGTATTGATATCTTTCCCAGTCAGGTTTCACAAGGCACCCTGGCTCCCCAAGATGCAGACAATTACTAAATGCACACTTCAACGGTTGACTATCCGAAAGGATTTTTCGAACCTGATAATAGTAGAAGATGAACGAGTCAACAAAGAATAAATAATCATTATAATCATAAAAGCCAGCTAGATATATGTTATAGCGAAAGGAGAAAGTTCTAGGTAGCTTTCAGGCTAAAAAATAGATCCCAACAAGAAGAGGTGGCAAAGGGTCACATAGGTTGTGTAACAGGTCAAACGAGTTGGATACTTGGATTGACCACCTTAAACACGTTGTCCAGAATACATTGCTAACATTCTACCTATTTGACCCATTTGATGTGTTTTCAAGTTACTATTTTCATTGTACTGGTTAAATATACAAAAGAAGACCCCAAATCAACCCATTCGTAGTTAATGGGTCAAACAGATGGCTAGCAAGTTTTACAAGACCGACCTCTGGGAAGCAAAGTGCAAGGGACTGTTTTGTAACTTTCAGTAGACTCGGTTGATTAAAACCAGGAGTATCTGCGATATATCCTCCACCAGATAATGGAAGCAAAGAAACATGGCGAGTTGTGTGCTTTCCTCTGCCACTTCTTGCTGACACTTCTCCCACTCGTTGGTCTTCAAGCCACTTGCTTCCTGATATCTGTAACGTGTGAAATAAAACAGATTTAAATACAATTTAAAAATTCAAATGAATGAACTACAAGCAGAGTTTAGATCTTACTGAGTTTGGCCAATCATCCACTTCTGCAGGCCCAAAGCCAAAGTGATTGCTTCTTAAAGCATTAATCAAACTGGACTTTCCGACACCACTTGGACCCACAATCACAGAGGTCTGATCTCTTAGGTTGAACTGCAGAGAATCAAGTCCAGTTTTGGTCTCGACACTGCAAATGATTGGTTCATAACCCCAGCTACGAAGCTTGGATTTCCATTTAGTCACAGTCTGCATTAAAGAAGGAATCTTACCACATTTCCAGAAAATAAAACCAAAAGCTCTAGCAAGATAAGGGAAACTTTGATTCATGTTCACAGTAATATACACATCGCTAGCTAGCAGGTAATGAACCTAATCGCATATCTGGTGACTCTTGCTATCCAATAAGTAATGCGGACTCCTTACAGAAAACAAGATGAATAAAAAAAACTGACCTTATTATGTGTTATCACAGATAATGTGGAATTGCAGATGCTAATATGCTACACTACAGGTAATACATGAAACCGAAAATATTATAAAGGAAGTACTGAACTAATAGAAATGGCAGATCACAGCATTATCTTCGATAGATACAGAAATTGACCTAATTATATGTCATAATCAAATAGTGTCTAATTCTATAAGCGACTTCAGAGAAATCTTATCATAGTGTCAAACAGGCAAACAAAACAAAAAACTAACAAGCTCTAGCAAGATAAGGTAAACTCCGATTCGTGTTTACAGTAATTTGCACCTAAAATAACCATATACACCTCACTAGCAGGTAACGAACCTAATCACATATCTGGTGACTCTTGCTATCCAGGATGTAATGCAGCCGTCTGCCTTCTTACAGGAAATTAAATAGATTAAAAGTTTGACTTAATATACTACAAGTAATCCATGAAATCGAAAAATATTACACAGGACCTAACAGAAATGGCGTATTATCGCATTATCTTAACTGAACACATTATTTGACCTAATTACATGTAAGACTCAGATATAATCTAATTCTAGAAGCCAATACACCTATAAACATCCATGAAACAATACACATTATAAGTAACTAAAAAAATAGCAAATTATTGTATCATGTATACCTCTTTATCTACAAGTTCAGCCTTGTTCAAAGCAAGAGTAACCGGTATCCGAGTCGACTCAGCCTCAACCAAAAACCTAGTAAGCGAAAACTCCTCCAGCTTCGGCTGATCCAACGAGAACAAAACCAGTAGATGATCCACATTCGCTACCGGCGGATCAAGTATCTCCGTCTTCCTCTCGAACACATTCTCTATCATTCCTCTTCTATCAACCCAGTCGATTGAACCTACCAACACCTTATCCCCTACCATTACTCTCCTCTTTATCTTCTTCAACAGATTCCTCACCACACACAGCAACTCAACTCCATCTCCTCCCTCTCCATGTCCCTGTTCCTGTTTTCATTTATAATAATGTATTATTATAGCGTCTTGTAAAACTAAAAAATGTAAAAGATTATTCACAGTAAGTTCTCAATCTCAACCAAAATACATTTTTTTCTCAAAACCTTATTTATTTTTTAACAACTTCTCACATAAGATTCTATGTATCTACATTACTCACACAAAATATATTTTCTCACAAATTCTCTATCTCTATTTCTATCTTAAACACTTATTTTATTGTTTTTCCCAGGTTTCCATATCATACACTCACAGAAAATACATTTGGAGATCAATAGTGAGTCTCGGTACTTGTAGAACTAGTGTAGGTAGGGATGAGCGCGGTAGCATACCGTACTGAACCGATATACCAAATTTACAGATAATGATTTTTCACCAAAACTCGGTACCGAATACCGAAAATATGGTACGGTACCGGTATGGCATCGGTATATTAAAGTAAAATACCAACTCGAACAGCCACCGAACCGAACTGATACAAAAAAATATTGCTACAGAAATGCTAATCCTACAGTGTAGGTTCCGTAAACCTTTTATCTCTATTTTAGGAAAGCTAATGGAGAGTAAAAAATGATATAAAACCTTTTATTTTTCTAAATAATTTTGAGAAAGTGAATATAATAATAATAATAATATGATAAATAATTGTAAAACATATAAATTATTATTACTAGTTCGTGTTCAACAACAACGCGCATGAAATTAGCTTGAGCTGAGGAGACTTTTCCGATGGCTTGATCGGATGACAGGTGGAGCTTAACGGCGGGGTTAAGTGACGGAGCTAACGACGAGAACTGTTGTTTAACGGCGTCACGTGCTTTGAGTAAGTGTTTACTCGGTTGTTGTGACTTTCTGGAGATGTTTTGGTGGTTGTGGTTACGGCAGACGGTGATTGAGAGGGTACGGACGGTGGAGGAGAGGCGGCGTACGGTGGTCCATGTGAGTGGTGTGTGGTGGTGGTGGTGGTGACGGAGGAAGGAGGTTGTTATGGATGACATAGGGAGGTGTTTTAGGGTTGTTAGGGTTAGGGTTTGGGTTTATATAGTGGTGGTGTGTTGCTGTTTTCTGTCATCGGAGGTGGTTGAAGAAGAAGATGATGTTAGTGGTGGTTTAGGGAGGGGAAATTGGATTGTATCGCACTCAACTATTTGTTATTGGCCGATAACACACTGAACTATAAAATTGATCATTAACGCACTGAACTTTAAACCTCTTGGATTGTGTCACACTATGGTTGTGTTTGACAAGGTCCAAATGGAAGAATCCATATGTGTTAATTGTATTAATTTGTCACTAAGTAATCGTTTTAAACCTCTTTATCACTAAGTAATCGTTTTAATGGTTCTGGACATGGTCAAACACAGCCATAGTGTGACACAATCCAAGAGGTTTAAAGTTCAGTGCGTTGGTGATCATTTTTATAGTTCAGTGCGTTATCGGCCAATCCCAAATAGTTGAGTGCGATACAATCCAATTTCCCTTTAGGGAGTGATATGATTGGACAGATGTTATGGAACGGTGTCGTTTTGGTTGGGTTCTTTTCGGTTCTACGTTCTTCCTTTTAACGGATACGGATATAGCAAAGCTAAGGTAGGGTCTGAGGAGGGTAAGATTTAGACAGTCTTATCTCTACCCCTAAGAATAGAGAGGTTGCTTCCAGTGAGACCCCCGGCTCAATGTGGTTTGGAATCAAGCCTTAGACATAAGGCAAATAACACTTAGCAATCGGGACAAACCCGATCAGTGCATGTACCCCTTTGTCTTTTGGCTATCAATGCCACCACATGATGCATGATTAACCGTCCGTCGTTTTTAACGTTATTTTCACGAAATTAGTAAAATAACGTTAAAACTAGTGCAAACTTTACTTTTGCCCCCCGAGGGTCACACATATACACATTACACAAACTAGTATTTTACGCGTGTCGCGCGTTGCGACAACAACCTGATGCTTGCAAGGCTTTGCTATCTGCGTGACATACGAACATACCGTACAAAGAGTAACACTAAAGCTGTAACACCCTAAAATCTGTAAACAGAAAACTCGCAGCGGAAAAATACCAACCGAAAATTTTCTTTTCTTAAAACAACCTTGAGTGTTAGAAAAACCGGTTCTACTAAGTATTTTGGTGTTACATCTAAAATTATTTCTTAATACACTCGACTTGACTCAACTCTATTGGTTATGTATCCGTGACCGCGTACAATCCGCCTCCTCGCTCGATCTCCATCCTTCCCTTGAAGAAGTTAGGTAAACCAGACAACCTGCATCCACCACATAACCAGTCCGTTAGTTCAATGAGTGACCTCATTTAATCTACTCGTGACACGAAGTAGCATCCCACAAAACTCTGTGATCTTGTCTAAAATCCTTCTCTCCAGTTCAGGTGGGTTACCCCGATCCGAACCCCCATGCCTCTTGCAATCGTATTTACATACCTGCATCCCTTATCATTCTCATAACAAGGGTTATTAACCTCGCAATATATACACTTATACATATATATATACAAGGATATAATCCCCTACATGCACTTCTACAATACATACAAGTATAAACTCCCACATGTATTACTACAATACATACAATACATACAAGTATAGAACTCCCACATGTGTTACTACAATACATACAATGCATACAAACATGTGTTACTACAATACATACAATACATACAAGTATAGAACTCCCACATGTGTTACTACAATGCATACAATACATACAAGTATAGAACTTCCACATGTAATGCTACAATTCATACAAGCATATACCTCCACCTACAATACCATAATACATACTAGCATAAACCTCCTACATGTCATACTACAATGCATACAAGCATACAATTCTTTCGCATAATTCTGCAATACATACGAGTATACAACTTCCACCTATAATACCACCATTCATACAAGAAACTCTCTCCCTCTAACCCGAGCATGAGAACACATATGTACATCACATCTACAATCTACATAATCATGGTAACCTACTTACCGTATTTGATGCCGTCGACTAATGCATCAATTAAACTACACGCACTCGTACCATTTCGTACTATGATCATGTTTACAAACCAACGTTACTATTACATGCTACAAACTTACAAAGTCCCACACAAGGTCCAACAATGTTAATCGGTGCATTAAACGCAATTACGGGTCGCACACATAAGCAAAACATCAAAAATTGCTAGAAATTAACATTTCTTTCCAGGGGCCACCGTAAGGGTACTGTGGCCACTGTGGCCACCGTACCCTTACGGTGGGCCTCAAAACCCCTACGGTGGTTAACCACTGCCATACGGTGGAAAATTGGTGTAGGGGCTACCGTAAGGGAACGGTGCCACCGTACCCTTACGCTGGACTCTGCACATTCCCATTTTGTTTCTCCTTTCCACCCCTTCTAGACCCGTCCACGCCGATCCATTCGAAGCCACGTTTATTCCATTATAAACTCCAATTCAAGCCTTAACCTCTTATTTACGTTCCATCATTTCACGGTCCTCATACTACTTACAAACACATATACATGTTAAGATTCATTATCCTAAGTGGAATAAGAACCACTTACCTTATGTCCTCCAAGTTGATGCTTGCTACTTGCCTACACTTGACCCATTAGCCACTTGTGCTTGAGCCCATGTTGCCTACGCATTCATGTTATCATTCCCACCATTCCGTTAGTATACACAACTACGCATACTATCAATCGTCTTACACTTACTTGTTCTCATGACTTTCATTGGTCAACTACTAATATGCATATCACATGATTAACTAACACATTGTTTATCAATCAAGCAATCCAACATATCATCAAGTATGTCACCTAGATAATCTAACATATATCACATGATTTCCTTAATCCCACAATCATATTAGCAAACATAACCATGTTAGTCATCCATTGTTGACTTTTCAGAAAGTCAACTTCCAACTATACAAACTTCCTACTTAGAACATATGTCCATATTGATGACTAGATCACATAAAACACACCATAAACATCACATTCCTATCTCATTATCATGCAAGATTATTCATCATTCCAATCATAGTATTTAAGCATTAGTGTACACACTACTAATGCATACTTCCTACCATAACATACAATCGACTAATTTCCCACATGAATACTTTCTAAAACACAATTCTCATGTTAACCTACTATCAATTATATCTTTTATCATATTACTTTCATAATTGTCAAGTCTTGCATACGACTTCACATATCATTCTCATCTAGACATTTCATCAAACACTTGGTGTGCGTACCATATTTAGAGCATATTGTACAAGCTCCTACTACACACATTCCACCAATACACATAATCACCTTCAATCATGACCAATTTCCACATGAATATCATCAAATACACATTATTTCTACCATTATATGGATTTACAACTAATTTAGCAACATCAATTTACTAAATGAAAACCTAAAATCATCATCTTTTGCAACAAAACAACTTCTAGTAATTTGCTCATCTCTAAACCATTAGAGATGATCAATACCACCTACAATCAAGCCATAACACGAATTTAACGTGTTTTCTTCAAAACCCTCATGTGGGGTTCGAACCCTACACGAATCATACATCGAATTCTACCAAACAAAAGGTACCTTAGGGTTCCATCGACCTTGAAGGGTCGATTTCTGGCTCATGCATCGATTTCCCCTTTGAATCCTTGCTAGATTGAGTTGGTTGTTGAACTAGGGTTGGAGCCCTTTTTCTTCTTCCTGATGTTCGACCAAAACACACACTTATGTGTGTGTTTTTGGTGTTGCCCCTAATTTATCAATTGTTATATGGACTTTGGGTATTTGACAATATCCACCCTCCAACTTATAACCTCTTGACTCAATCTTGTTATATAAATCCCGCCTCTCAACGTCTTTAAATGAAACGGGTTTTTGGGGCGTTACAAAAGCAAGCGGGATTTTAACGTAACTACACTGCTTCACTTACACCTTTATCGAATCCAGGTTGTTTTATAAGCAGATAAACTATAAAGACAGCGATATACAAATACAATTACAACCTTTAAGTTAATTAAACAGCCCAAAAAACAAAGCGGCCCAAAAAACAAACAGCCCAAAATAAGTGATGAAACGCCTAAAAAAGGAAAAGGCCTAAAACGCCAAGTTGAGGACCCGCCCAAAAATAGAAAACCGCCCAGAAGAAGATAAAACCGCCCAAAACTTTCAAACTACCCAGAAAAATGCGAGGTACTGTAGCGCTACAGTACTCGCCCCTCACAGCCGACTTTACTAAATGTATTCTTATATAATTTCATATAGAGTTAAATGCGAATTTCGTCCTTGATGTTTGTTTGGTCAGTTTCCTACCATCAGTCATCTTACCCCTTCCCCTCTTTAAAGGTTTAAAACCCTAATGATGTCACCACCCACACATACCCCCCCCCCCCCCCCCCCTTTCTCTTTCTAGAATACCACAATTACTCCATTAGGCATTGGGCACCACGGATCTAAACAAAATTGCCTACAACCACCACTGTGAAAAGAAAGAAAATAGCAAGAAAATCCAAATTTCAATGGTTCCATTGCAAAAAAAAAAAAAAAATTGTATTGAAGGGGCAAATAGGACCAAACTTCAGGGACGAAATTGGCATTTAACTCTTTCATATATTACACATTGATAAATGTAATATTTGATAGTTAATAAAAAAAATAGAGTAAATTATCATTTTCATCCATATGGTTTAATGAAAACTGTCATTTCAGTACAATTAAAAATTTGATGCCATTTCTGTCCTTTGATATTTTCAAAAGACGTCAATTTAATTTAAAAAGTTAACCACCGTTAAAACTAGCTGCTAAAGATGGGTAAAACATCATTTTACATGTTTATTTTATTTTCCATTTTTTTCACTAAATGAGAGAAAGAAAAAACTAGAGGGAAGTCCTATTTGAGTCCATGTGTTATATCGATTTTAACTACTTGAGTCCAACATTTTCATTTTTAACATTCTAAGTGCCTCGTTGATAATTCTATAACAATTTGAGTTCAATTTTCTAACGGCGTTAACCAAGTCAGTTAAGAATAAGGGTATTTTAGTCATTTTACACTTAAGTACAACTCTCTAATGCATAAATAAAATTAATATATATATATATATATATATATATATATATATATTATAACACAAAACACACTTTCTCTCTCTCACACACACACTTTCTTTTCCACCCTTATCCCATCCGGCCACCCCACCCCACCATAAACCACCACAACTACACCACATCGACCATCCCACCACCACTGCACCATAAACCACCACCACTATACCACATCGATCTGAACCCTAACCCCCAAATCCGATCTGAACCCTAATGCCCAAACAAAAACAGGTCAAAACTCAAATTTTCATCGTTTTTCCCAAACAAAACGGACCTGAACCATAAACTACCACCACATCCATCACCGTGTGTAATATTTAACTTGATATCAAATTACTATATATATATATATATATATATATATATATATATATATATATATAGGGTAGGGATCATACGAGAACCAACTTTATTGTGAGAACTATGAGAACCATGTGAACATGGGGCAATTTTGTAAATATCCAATTAACAAAAAAAAAAGACCTAGCCCTCTTCTTCTTCTCAATTCACATTCTTCTTCTTCTTCTCCATCTAAACTTTAAGAGATACCCTATCTCTCTCCTCTCAGATTATTTAATGTAACTTCTCCAACATTCTCGAATCATCGTGTCTGGTCTCCTAGTCTCGACTATAGTTTTATTCGCTTGGTGATTCTCTATTTCTGCTCCTGCACGATTAACATACTCATTCCATACTCAAGCAATGTAAGATTTCTTCTCATATTAACTCAAGTTTACTAATATAATTTCAACGACTTATTGATATTCACTGATTTGTAGTTGAAATGGTGATTAATGATTTATGCCACCTGTATGTGAAGTAATTATATGCTTCTCGATTCATGAATTATTCATATACTATTACCTGAAGCTATGATAAATAGTTGCTATGCTTTCTTTTTCTTTTTTTTTTTAACCAGAGGTTGGTGCCGGTATGGTTAAGTATTAAACATAATGAACTAAATGTTCATGAGGATTTCATGGTTAGTCTTGCTTAAATCATGGGTAATGGTTAATGCCCTATGAGGGCATTTTTTGCCACATCATAATGCCCCTTCAAAGAATGTGTAATGGTTAACCTAATTTTTAATGCCCCTTTCAATAATTAGTTTCCTTATTTTTCTCCTCTTTGGGCATAATACTATAAATGCCCCTCATTCTTCATGCCCTTATAATGCCCAGAGGGATGGTGTTAAGGGCATTATCAAACTCATTCATGTCCACATAATGCCAATTACACATGGTCTTAGGATATTTTTGGTTTTAACAAATGAAATGGTTTGCAGACTGATTTGAAGATATGTTCAGGTTACTTATTAAATGAAGTAAATGGTCCTGTACGCACTCAGTTAGGAGGATAATTTGTGTTTTGGACGAGTTGCCATTTCCTGATATGCACATGTGCATTAAGATTGTTAATGCACATGTGCAAAATGTAGTTTATAATGTTAAAAGTAATGTTAAAGCACATACTATTATAATTAGGCCATTAACAATAATGCAGGTGTGCATTTGTTTTGCTGTGTGTAACAAAATAATGTTTTTGCACATGTGCATTCAGGTTGATATATCGGTTTTCTTATGCGTTTTTATTAATTGTAGCTAAGAGATGGAGAAAAAATCAAAGAAAGGAACATTTGTATTACAATCGATGGATAAAAGAACAAAAAGGTTACCGGATGCAAGTGAAGATAATGACACGATTGTTGATCAGAAAGTTGAATCAGGTTGGCATTATTTATTTAGTCCGGATGTACTTGGTATTCACTTGTTCCCTGTATTAGTTATTAGTTATGTTCTTTATTTATTGTAATCGAGCTCCGTTTGATCTCCCAGAAGTAGAAGCCGATAATGTCACGGTTGTTTATCAGGAATTTGGATCAGGTTGTTATTATTTATTTAGTACAATTATATATAAATGCACATGTGCATATGTGCAGTTTTTCTTGTGAAATATTAAATGTTGATTGTTTAAACACACAA
Organism: Ambrosia artemisiifolia; assembly: GCA_032199755.1. NCBI lineage: Eukaryota > Viridiplantae > Streptophyta > Magnoliopsida > Asterales > Asteraceae > Ambrosia > Ambrosia artemisiifolia. The sequence continues at coordinate 1,560,269 of CM063518.1, read as the reverse complement.
ATTATCCTATATGCAGATATAGATTCAAGAAGAAAGGTTTAAACAAGGCCAAATAAACGGAAACATATTGTGACGGGTGAATAATGATGGTATGTTGTTTTGCATGATATTTAATATATATATAGTTAGTAGGCACATGTGTATAATTATGGATGAACATGATATAATGTGTTTTTTTGACAAATGTGTATGCAGATACAATTACAAGAAAGGAAAAAATATCAAAGAGTGTTAAAACGGTGGTAATGAAGTCAACTCAAAAGAAGGTTATGAAAAAAGCAAATTGGCGTTCGAAACAAACACGCGTTACACCAAATCAACTTTGGTTGGGGAAAAGGAAATTGTCAAACAAACAAAGAAGTTTGGTATAACATTTTGCGTAATGTATGTTTGGTTTAACATTTTGTTATGTTGGTGAACGTGAGGTTGTGAGATAATTAGAATTTTGTGTGTAGGTGGTTAACATAGTTGGTTTGTAATATAGATATATTTTTGTTGTTAGCGTTTGTTTTATTGAGTTAATACGTTTGGTAGAAGCTACATGTAGTTGTATGATAAAAACAAATTGGTATAAAAACTTTGTTATTTAAAGGATGATGCATGCACATATGTATGCCCGAAAGTTAAACCACTAAAAAAATCTAACAATATTAGTGAAATGCACATGTGCATGTAGTTCACGTTTCTTATTTTATAGTTCTTATATAAAGGTGTCTTGAGTTTATTCATGTTTGTTGTTATACAAGTGTTTTATTTTCAATTTATGTTATAATATGCATGACTAAACACTTGACGAGTTCGAGTGTATTTTATATCTCACTTTGCGTCCATTTAATGATCATTGAATAAAATTTGTGACCCCTTATATATCTGTATCGCGTCCATTTAATAATCATTTAGTTATGGTAATTGACAATTTATTCAAAAGTGTGATTTAATAGTGAAATGCACATGTGCATACGGTATATTTCTGTATATATAACAGTAAATTGCACATGTGCATCAGTGATGACGTCATATGACGTCATATCAGCCATTTTTTTATTTATTTTTATTTTTTTTGAATTATTAATGCAAAATAATCATATTGGTATTTTTACTTTTTTTATTTATTTAGGTTATATAATTTTTTTATTATTTTTTGATGGAGGGGTTTTTGTAGACACCCTTCATATTTACAAAAATGCCACCTGTTCATACTAGTTCCTTGGTTCTCTCCCTAAATGTTGGTTCTCAAATGATCCAAATCCTATATATATATATATATATGGTATGGATCTTAAGAGAACCAACTCATATTTGAGAACTGAGAGAACCATTCTGGGCCACACATTTCATATAAAGGCAAAAAAAAAAAAAAAATTTTTTTTTTGCATTAATCGCACATTTTTATGTAAGGAATTTTTTTTTTTATTTTTTTTTGAATTTTTTTTTCATTTATACATATGTGTATATGTCAATTATACATATGTGTATATAACAATTATACATATGTGTATATAGCATTTTTCAGCTATACATATGTGTATATTTCAGTTATACATATGTGTATATTGCATTATACATATGTGTATAATGCAATTATACACATGTGTATACTGAAAAAAAAATAAAATTTTTTTTTTCCTTACATATAAAGCAACGATTTTTGCAAAAAAAAAAAAAAAAAAAAAAAAAATTGCCTTAGAGAAATGTGTGGTCCAGAATGGTTCTCTCAGTTCTCAATTTGGGGAAAAGTTCTCATTTGAACCAAATCCTATATATATATATATTGGCTACTAACTTTTAGGTTAACTTTATTTTCTTTTAATTTGACCACCAAACTTTTAGCTTTTAGGATTTCAAACTTTGGCCATTAACTTTTAACTTAACTTTATTTTCTTCTAATTTGACTACTCAACTTTAACCATCAAACTTTTAGTTACATTAATGATTGATTTTTCCTTTGTTGTGAAAGCTGGGCCTTAGCCTTTTAAAGGAAGTTTTAGAGAAAAAACATCTGGGCTACTGCCCAACACAAATCATTAATTTGGTATTTCGATTCTAGAAGAAATCGTTCAGCTATTTTTGTTTTTTACTTGGGTTGGTGATTCATGGTAAAGGCAAAGCCTTTCAAAACACCTAGATTTAGAGGTTTTATCGTGTTCGGTTCAAATCCCATAGATGACATGATTAAAAAGTTCGTCTTTCTAAAAAAACTTTCAAACTTCTCAATCTTCTTGATTTTAATCATAAAATGTATTCTAAAACATCTAACTACTTTTTTTTTTTTGAAAGGCAAACAAATTTTATTACCAAGCCCAATATTTACAAGGATATCCAATAGCAAGATGCTAAATAGATATGTATCAAGTTGCCAAACCTATTACACCAAGCCTAATAAGATTGATTACACATTAAGATTAAAAGCTATCCACTTGTTCCAATCCTTTGAGATGAGCTTCCCGCGGTTCGTGACCCAGTTGTAGGAAAGTGATTTTATTTCGCCTAGACATTGTTCCAGACTCGGTCTTCTTCCCGAAAAGATTTTCTTGTTGCGTGTTATCCAAATTACCCAAATGGTTGTTAAGACGATAGCCTGGATAATCTTTTTCTTTACAGCTCCCGACCCATTGATTTTGTGCGTTTTTATGATGTCTCGGAATTCAAAGGTGATGATCGGAGGTATGTTGCACCATTCGCTTATTTTCAGCCATAAATGTGTCGCAAAAAAACATGTTGTAAATAGATGTTCTGCACTTTCATCCTGGTCATTGCATAGAGGGCATAACGTGGAGGTGTTGATGATGTTTCTTCTACGCAATCCTTCGAGAGTGGGGATACGCTCTTGCTCGCTCCTCCAAGCTAGTAGGTTAACCTTCTTTGGTACAAGCTTACTCCAATCAAAGGGATAGAAAGGAACAGCAGCAGCGGTGAGTAGTCTTCGGCATGAAGCTGTAGTGAAGACGCCATTTGGATCAGCTTCCCAGGTCCAATTATCCCTGTTTTCCGAAAGTATGCAGCTTTGTATCAAGTTTGTACATTCCAGCAGCTCCTGTCTTTCCTGAGTTTGCAGCGGTTCGCGACTCCATTCCCAACCCAAGACCCGTATGTCCCCCTGTTGTACAATTCTGGCAGCAACACTACAACATTTATTAGTTTCTAAAGTAAATAGGTGTGGAAATGTGTACCTGAGTGGGACTTGACCAAGCCAACGATCCAGCTAGAACCGAATCCCCAAGCCGTTTCCCAGCCTACCGTTAAACAGACCCTCAACCCGTATGTTAACCTCGTCGAAGTCCTTTCCGATCTTTGTTATAGAGTTCCAAACCCCGGGAATGGTTGACTTAATAGGTAGATATGACCAAGCTCTATGATTTTGGTGAATGGCGTCAATGATTCTTCGCCAAAGGCTGACCGGTTCGTTTTTATAACGCCACCACCACTTGAGGATTAAGCTCATGTTCATTTGTTTCAGCGAACCCAGCCCAACGCCTCCTTTTTCTTTCGGGTTTGTTACTCTTTCCCATGCTATCCAGGCCGTTTTGCTTTTTTCATCATTACCGCCCCAAAAGAAACGCCTCCTTAGTTTTTCTAGTTGCTCAATGACTCCATTTGGGGCTCGATAAAGGGAAAAGTTGTACAAGGGGAGACTATCGAGTACCGCTTTTAGTAACACTACACGGCCACCCATGGATAGTGTTTTTGCCTTCCACTTCGTTAATCGCCCTTTACATACCTCGATTACCTCTTTCCAATGTTTGATTTGGTTCATATTAGCAGCAATTTGGACCCCCAAGTAGGTACACGGCAAGGTGGCTTGGTTGATGTTCAAACCGTTGGAGGCTTCAAGAAGGCTCTCATTGTTAACCCCCACGCCAAAGAGTTTGGTTTTATGATGGTTCATTCTTAATCCGGAAATAAGATGGAAGCATCTAAGTAATCGGATTGTATTTTTCAAACCGGTAGTGTCCCATTCACCCAAAATCATTACATCATCCGCATACATTAAGTGTGTCAAAGAGGTATTAAAATTTGGGATTTTTATACCTTTAATTGCTCCCAATGATTCGGCTTTCAAGAATAGACAAGATAGAGCTTCCATCGCGAGAATGAAGATGAAAGGTGAAAGCGGATCACCTTGACGGACGCCCCGGAAGCAATCGAATTCCCAAGAGGGGGATCCGTTGATAAGGACCGAAGCACGTGAAGATTGTAGAATTCCTTGAATCCAATTCCTCCAAAGGTCTTTGAATCCCATTTGGCGAAGGACGGAGTCAATAAATCCCCAACTAATGCTATCGAATGCTTTCTCAAGGTCAATTTTCAGCAGGAAACTCGGTTTTTTGAACTTCTTTGCCCATGCGATGATTTCGTTTAGGATAAGTGGGCCGTCGAGAATGTTCCTACTCGACATAAAACCCGTTTGGAAGTCCGATACAAGGCTGCCCATGACCCGTTTGATTCTACAAGCAAGGACTTTGGAAACAATTTTTGAGATACACCCGATTAGGCTAATGGGGCGGTATTCACTGAGTGTCACTGGATCAATGTTCTTGGGTATGAGAACAATGAATGAAGAGGCGCAACCCCTGCTGAAATTACCGTGTTCATGGAATTCAGACATGATGTTGAAGATATCGTCTTTAAGGATGTCCCAAAAGTGCTTGAGAAAGGCGAAGTTAAAGCCGTCTGGGCCCGGCGCCTTGTCGCTACCACATTCCCATATTGCCTCTTTAATTTCCTGTTGAGAGAATGGTTCGATCAAACGATCCGCATCCTCATCAGTAAGCACATTTATGGACGGGCAGGTGAAGGATGGCCTGTGTAACATTGGTTCAGCAAATTTTCTAGCAAAGAATTTACGGGCTTCGCTTTTCATACGGTCCGGCTCGTTGCACCAATCATTGTTAATCAAGAAGCCTCCGATCCGTTTGCTATTGTTGTTGAAGTTGATCATTCCGTGAAAGAAACTCGTGTTCTCATCTCCTTCAATCACCCATTTCATACGCGATTTTTGTATTAGATCCCTGGCCTCAACGGTTTTAAGTATCTCGCGATCTTTTTTGGCTTCCATCCACCTTGTCTTTTCGTCATCAGTTAAGTCACGCGATTCGAGCGCCCCGTCAAGAGTGTCAATGATTTGTTCCAATTCCCTTTCTCTGCTGATTCTCTTTTCTTTTTCAGTTGTGAGCCGGACCTTTATTGCTTCGCGTATGGCTTTCAATTTGTTCGCAAAGATTATGTCCGCTCTGCCCGTGAAAGTTACCCCTTCCAGCGCACCTTTAACAACATCCTCAAAGCCGAGGGTCGTTAGCCATGAATTGTAAAAGCGGAATGGTTGTGGGCCGAAGTTGATGGATGATGTTGAGAGGATTAGTGGGCTGTGATCAGAATCACGGCGAGGAAGTGCCGTTAAGCTCGAATCTGGCCATAAATTCCAGAAGTCATGATTAACCAGAACTCGGTCGATTTTGCTAAGCTTTGTACCATCGTCAGAGACCCGTGTGAATTTTCTCCCACCCATTTGGTATTCGAGCAATCCATTGTCTTCAATAAACTGATTGAAAGCGTCCGCACACTGTTGGTTGAAGGCTGAATTCACCCGTTCGTCAACAGATCTTACGGCGTTAAAGTCGCCCATTAATAACCATGTCCCTCCCTTAGTCTCCATTTGTTCCGAAATTAATTCCCAAAGTAGTTTTTTGGCAGGCACACCTTGGGGGGCATAGACATTGGCAATATGGATCGGGTTGTTATTGTGTAAGAGAGTACCGGAAAGTATGAGGATTGACTTGTGTTTGTAGGACTGTTCACACCTGAAAAAACTGGGTCCCAGAGGCATAACAGGCCGCCCGATGTACCTTCTGCATCGACCCAGTCAAAGGCTAACGGTCTTCTTCCCCAGATTTTTTGAACTTGAATAGTAGACCCATTACATCTCATTGTTTCCTGAATTGCAACAAACTTTACTTTTTGGCTTCTTAAGAGTTCCCATGTGGAGAGCATTTTAGGGTCCTCTCCAATCCCACGGATGTTGTAAGACATGTAATTCATTGATGGTTGGGGTTAACTCCTTCCTCCCGGATAGTGTTTTCCAAGTTGCCTTCGAATCCATCCAGATTAATTCCAAGTGATTCACCGAAAATGGCTGTAAGGATAGCCTCCTGACGAGATGGTTCTATGACGGGAGTGTCAGCAGAGTCATCATCTCCTGTCACAATAACAAATCGTGTAGTATCTAACTCAACGAAAACTTTTATACTAGCAAACCATATAAGCAAAACTCCTGATATGAATATACAAACGAAACTCAACAAGTCACCATATTCCGTATCGCAAACATATAAATGGTATACAACTTCTTAGCTAGGCTCGAGTTGTACCTTCGACGAAAAGGAAATCCAGTTAACATATTGCTTGATGCTCCTTGCACTCGTCGCAATTAACTATTCTTTCTCTAAACTTTGAAGTTTTCGTCTTCGGGTATGAAAGCTCAAGTTGTAAAACCATCCCATCTTCAAATTGAATTAGATAACATCCTTTAGTTTTCAATCTCATCTTTAACTCTTTATACTCGATCTTGATTAAAATCTTAACTTTATATTAACTAGTAAGCTACAAATTTTCCTCCCTCTCCCTTCATAAACTAATCGTCTTAATATTTTCTTACCAAAACTCGATGAATTTATCAACGAAAATGAGTTTGATTTGAGGCTAACTTCCCTTATAACCAAAAAAGGTGAACCGTTTGTTATTGAAAATGATCATTTATGAAAACAAAATCCTACACTTTGGTTGCAGGTCCAGTTTTGATCCATGACGAACCAAACGTGCTTATGCTTACCTCTTCATTCATTTAAAAAAAACATAGACGTACTAGTTACACATTTACATAATTATAATCCATTACATTATACCATTTACTTTAATTTTAAAATGCAAAAGCAATCAGGGTCGAACAAGTAAAGACAATGGCTTTAAGAGGTTCAAATATTAGCAACTCCATTGACGAAATTTAACAAACTTATGACCTTTGTATCAATTGAAGAGACGTGTTATTTTATTGTTTATGGATAAAAAAATTTGATGTAGTATAAAGACCTTGTCCAAATGCACATGAAAGAGTTGGATATAATCATGTGTCAATGGACAATTGGACATTGGTTATGTATGGTAAGGTTTTAACCATGGTTAATGTATGTTTGTGACAGATACCATGGTCAAGTAACTCTAATTTCTTTTAGTGTTGTCTAGTATCCAGCAGTCATTTTTACGGGTAATATAAAGAGTTATACCGATTTCTCATACGTATTCTAACACGGTCTGGCACTGGCTATCGACGATGAACTCACCGTGTTAAGAGGCATTTTTTGATGTAGGCAGCGTTGGACCCGATGGAGGGTGCAAAAGGTTCTAACCATAGTTAAATGCCATGTAAAGTTGTAAACACCACGTCAAAGACCCCTATCGCATCAATATAAACAAAAACTTAATCATCAATTGAATATGTCACTATCTAATATCTACCGTCAAAGAATTTTAAATGTTATTATATATAATAAATTATATATAATAACAAAACATGTCTTGCCTTAGGAACAGTCCTTACATCTTCACCGTCCATTCTTGATCCAACGTTCCAGATTACTCAACTGTCTATTATTTTATTCTTAGGCCTTATGCTTCTCATTTCTTTCGTTATTACACAACAGAACATGTTTCTTCTTGCTTCATCTTCGTCAGTCGTCCTTCTTCTCCTGCTCTCAACGACTTACGCACACACACATCTATATGGAGAGAAAGAGGAAGACACCGGCGGGTCTCCGGTCATCCACAGCGAACCGCCACCACATACGGCGGAACATCCGCTTCTTTTGGCGCGTGACTTGTCTAAACTACAAGATCGGAATACAGGGAGACCGCAGGTGCTAACGGTTTGCTCAGATGACGCACCATGGTGGTTGTCAAGGATCGAACGTGGGATTTGCGTACATCAAATTATGGTGCTGTTTAGACAAGTGCTAACGGAGAGTTATGGTCGGCTTCTTCGGTTACCAGAGGTGGACGGTTGCGACATCCTACGCCTCCTCCAACCTCTTCCATGATGGTACGTATTTTTTCCTTATCTCTTCTTGGCTGTGATGACTTCCTTTCTGTCAATTTGGTGGATATGCTACAAGTTGAATCTGGGGTTTTTTTTAATTGTTTTTTAGGGTTCACTAAATTATTACATATCATAATTGAGTCGTGGTTTATGTTTATATTATTGGTACTGAAATTAAAAGCTGAGTTCTTCGGGTTCTTCATACTAGGTAAAAAAAAATACTTTATCCCACTTGATTTTATATTAAGTATACTATGTACTTAACAATTTTCCCATGTCAGCAATTATATTATTATGGTTTGGAATTCAAGTAAGTGGACATAGTAACTTGCTGAATCAGTCCTTTATATCACTTATAAAATTTATTTCATGAATCTCAAGTCTAACCCCGATTTTTTTAATTCTTTGTATTTTCACTTTCGATGATGACGATGTTCCTGGTTACAGAGGATGTCGGCGACGATGACGATTTCGGTAGGCGGCGCTTCCGGCAAGGGATGTTTTCCATCGACTGAATCGGAACTCCGATCGGTGAACTAAACAGAGTTTCGGCCGACATCGGTTTGGATGCTTTTGTTTACTTGTAGCTTAGCGTTTAAAGATTGCTGACTCAAAATCTTGACTTGCAAGAAAAATGTCTAAATGTGTTGCCTGGCTAACGGATAAGGATGTTCCGACATACATGTTTTTATCCATATTTATCAGTGAGCGGCCTGTTCCACTGTCGTGATGGGTGTAGTCGAGCACGGTTGGTTGGTGGTCTGGTGAAGGAGGGAGACTGTGGGAGATATTTATTTGGGGGTGTTGACTTTTGAATGTTGACCTTAGTGGTTACCGGGGTTTGAAGAAGAAACGGAGAGCAAAGGGAGATGGAATCCACCGGTGATTGTGGGTCTATTGTTGAATTGGGGTTTCATGAGAGATCAAAGAAGGTGGTGGTTGGTTAATGGTTATGCTCTTACATCTAAGAAGATTAAGAGCTTTTTGCAGCCGAAGTTTCAAGGCTTCGCTAGGTATTTTTTTGTAATTCATGTTCTTTAATTCGTTGGTGTTGTTTTTAACTGTTTTTGATCCTGCCATGGAGCTGGCGTTGTGATTGGAAAAAATTGAAGAATGAGAAACTTCTAAACCTCCATGAGGTGCGCAACACATCTGATTACAATGATTTTAAATTTAGCATAACCACAACTACATTCGTGTTACTAATATGAAAATTTGGAATGAAACAGGTAGTCAATGATAATAATGATGTGCATTTAGCCGAATTTAGGTAAATATCAATCTTGGTATTAAATTAACCACCGGATTTATAGTGATAATGATCATCGTCACCTCCGTTGATAGCCCACCTGTGACACGCAAAAAACAGGGAGAGTGTCAGCTCAATAGAAGCGAGGAAGAGGTCTTTATTGCCTTCGCACGTGCTCTCAAACAGGTCATTTCTTCTACTGCTTAATGTTTTAAGGTTTCCATGCGTCATCTATTTTAGCCTCTTTGGATTTTGTGTATTTTATTTGTATAAATTTGTTACTGCAAGTTTGCTTACATTGTTTAGTGTTGTATACTGCAACTTCGCTAACATTGTTTAGTATCCGCTGAAACAACAAAAAATATTGTTTTCGCTGCTATCATATGTTTACTCTTGCTACAATTGTCTTTTAATTAAACTTACTTTAATCTATTCTGTTTCAATACATGTTTTATTTGTGATGTCACCGTTTTAAAATTGGCACGAACTCACCTCCTATGAGGGTACAACATTGTTGGCGGTATTTTTCCATAATGGAAATGGTACAAGCGTTCGCGTTTGTGCTTTTTGACAAGCCTCTCCCGCCGCGAAGCGCGGGGGTAAAAACTAGTTTACTTAACAATACAAGTCATACTTATGTTTAAAAAAAAGGCCCCATATCATATCATATCTAGAACACATAGAGTTTGGACGGATTAAGACACATGATAAGAAATACATTAGCCACATATTAACTTAACTTCGGTAAACAAATAAAATTGTGCAATGGGTTAACATGTCAACTTGTTTATATTAAGACTCTCAAAGTCATGTGATATAGTGCATGGATAACCTATCTAACTCAAACTCATGCGGATGTGTACATTGAGATAGATTTCTTCACATGATATAAAAGGTACATGGTAGCAGGCTACTTATACACACCTATGCTACTTAGACTATTGTTGATGTTTACTCTGAGATAGATTTCTTCAAATTGTTACAAAAGAAAACACATAACACAAATTTACACACTCAAACCTCTTGAATCCACACACATTCAAGATGAACTTCACAAAGGGTGTATTTCAAAACTCTTACACGTATGACGTATATATGATCCGGATTCTTCATATTTTTCTTTACCTTTTCACTACATATTCTTCATTTTTCTATACATTCCAACACTTTGTGGTATTTAATTCATGCAAACCCAAATACAATTATACAAAGGAAATAAGTTGTAACTTACTATTTCGGTATAGTATTTTGAAATTATTTCATATATATTATGATTTTAATTCCGTTGGTAACACTATATATATAAATTGAGCTTTAAGATAACAAGTTTTATAAGAATGCTCCATTATAAATTGTATAATTTGAGTAAACAAAAATTCACGTATACGTCTTTTCTAATTTAAATTCGCCAATATGAAGTCATATGAATTTATTTTTGTTAAAATCAAATCATTATTATCATGCAAAGTTATTATCTATTTTCTTATACTAATAAAAAAAAAAAGCAAAGTTATGATCTAGTTTATTGGTATTATTCTTTTCTATCATCTCATCTCAAGATGCCAGATGGCAGAATTATGGCCATTGTGAGACTCAGCATCGAAACCAAAATCTTGTTAATTAGACGTTTATAAAAACATGAGCCTTAGTTTCTTCAATGGTTGGCCAGAAACATCATATGCCACGAATGGGCTTTCTCATAAATCATTATGTCTTTTACCAGTTTAACTTTATGCGCATGTTTTTCTTAAGGTAGCACTTTAAATATCTACCGTTGATTTTTCTTTATTCTTATGGAAATTCATTTTTTGATTTATATGTTTTGTATTTATTCAATATGTATTTTGATTTGAAGTTGGGTTGAATAACACAATATCTTATATAATATAATCCTATGAGCTCTGAAGTTGGGTTGAATAACACAATATCTAAGATAAGTATAAAGCATTCAAAGTAAGATTGTATATATGAGCTCTGATTTAATATTAACACCAGTGCAGTTGTCACATACGTCGTGGGCGTAAGAGATGCTTAGTTTAAATAAAAGGTCATGTCTCAAATATTACTAATGCGTTTTAGCCGTTTTATCTATGAATGAAAGGAAAATATTACAACCAAACGCGCAAAAGTTGATGATGAGTGATTTCCTGAGTCGGAATCAAAAACAAATTCATAAGCTAATTGTGAGTAAAATGAACTTACATGATAAATAAGAAATCTGTAATAAAAAGAGAATATTACAACCAAAGGTGCAAGGGTTCATAATGAGTGATTTTCTTAGTTGACAACTATAAAAAACTCCATAGGTTAATTGTAAGTAAAACGGACTTGCACACTAAGTAAGAAATGAAATTCAATACCATCAAGTTTTAGGTTATATAATATTGATGACAATTTTATTGGTTGTAAACGAACCAGTTAAACATAAAACCAGTTGCAAACCGAAAGAAACACACTAGCAATAAATGATAAATCAACACTTCAACAAATCACTTAATCAAAGCGAATACCATAAATAAGTTGAATTTATTAAAACAACAGAAAAACCAGTAAAACATATCTTCATCTACCAGCAACGATTGTTAAAACCAGACTAATCAGTTAAACCGTCAATTCAACTACCCGACTCGATTCGGTTTCCCAACCACAAATATAAATTATTTAGCTTATTTTTTATTTAGAATTTTTGGAGAAAAAACATGTCCATTGAAAATGATAAAAAGTTAGCACCACAAATCTCCCAATATTATTGGGTTACATAATTAAAAAACACCCAAAAATATTCTCATCACTGTCATTACCGATTAGGTCGTTATCTCATCCTGTCCCATACCTTTTTTTATCCCCATATCGTCTGACTCGGGTCTGATTCTTTCACAATTTTATCCCTTAATACCTCGATTTTCGGTCTTTATATCAACCCATTATATCCCATTCATTAATATTATTATTATTATTCATTTCACTTACATACCAACCCAACACAAAGCATCCAATCCAATCCAATCCACTGAAATTCTCTTCTCTTCAGGTATTCATTTCGTATTCAATTCGTAACTGCACATGGGTTTCGTTTATATGCTTCAGTTTTTACTGTTTATAGTTTATATTGATCGATTTATTAATGTGATTGTAAGTAAGACGTATGTGATGTTTTATTTATTCCTGGAACATTGATAAAGTTACTTGATTTGTGTGTATATGTTTCTGTGTTGGGATTAATTCATTTAATTGTAGGGTAAGATCTAAACTGTGTGAATGTTTTTTTGTTTTTGTTTGCTTATTTTAATCCAATTTGTTACTAGATCTGATACTTTAATATTTTATCAGTTTTTTTTTTTTTTTGTGTGTAAAAGATGTGTTTTGATGTTTTTTAGATATGTAGATAAAAGCTTTGTTTGAATGGATTTTGTTTCTGAATTTGTTTTAGGTATCTTTGTGCAGTGAACAGTAAATTTCTGAAGGGATAAATGAATTGACTTTTTGATACAATAGTCAAATATGTCTTTTTTTCTGAAGAATAAATCATTGATAATCACTAAAATTATGGTTAAACTTATTATCTTTTCATTTAATGATGATAAATACGTTTGGTATGCGAATAAATATTGAAGGCCAACTTGTAGATTTATTTATCTCTTTGAAATGGAATGCAGATCTTGACGGTGTGACATAAAACTAATTATTTGTGCGATTCGCTGACTTGGATACATGACTTTCATAGTTCCCATTTCTCACCTATTGTTTTGCCTTTTTTTGACTGAATTAATTATTGGCGTTTGGTGCGGTAGGTGGCTGTAGTGGTAGGTGTGTTTGAGGGTCTAGCTTTTAGAATGCTTTATTTGCAAGGTTAGGGGGTGTTTGGGATTGATTATTCAAAACAGATTTTATGCGTTTTGGAAAAGCAGGGGTGGAGCTGCTTATAGATTATTGCGTTTTGGTAGCCTAAAAAACTGATTATCTGCGTTTTCAAAACGCAATCCAAACACTAAAAACTGATTATCTGCGTTTTCAAAACGCAATAATCTAAAAATCAGATTTAAAACGCAATCCCAAACGATAGGACGTGTGGCAAATATGAAACATGTGTGGTTTATGTTCTTTGTTTAGGTGTTAATAAATTGACTTTGGATAGTTGACTGTATCATAGATTAACCGTGTCACCTAGTTAAGATCAAACACTAAATTAAACAAAATCGATTGTGCATTTGATGCTTTTTGCCATGATTAGTCAATACATGGTAGCCTACAAATATCAGTTTTTTGCTAATATTTTATATGCTTTGAATGTCAAAAATAGGTTACAAACGTTGACGTAACTTTCTTTTCTTTCATTGTAGGTGATTGTGCAAATATAGATAAAATGGAATACATAGGGGGTTAAGCTAATTTCTATGGCCGTGGCAGGTATGATCTACTTCTAATTGTTTCATTTCATCTTCAACGTACACATTGACTTCTGGGGTCAAAGAGAACTAGGCTTGTTTTCAAATCTGATATACAGTTTTCCAAGAAAACGTTGATAACTCTGTTAACAAATTTAAAGTATGGTTGCAGTTGAATATGTACCAAGATTAATGTCTGTCTTGAATTTGAGAAATAATGGCTTTACGTTTTTACCTAGAGGTGGCAATTATGATATATAACCCATTTACGTATGAATAGGTTGATTCAGACTATGTTTTATCTCTTAACAGGCTATACATGTTAATTGCATAATGAGGTCAAGTAAGTTAAATATCATATAGCTTATAGCTTATGAGGAAACGGGTCAGATCTATAGAACGGGTCGGAAGTCGCCCAAAGTGTATTCTTAATAGAACATCCTAAATCGTTTTATTAATAAAGACTGTTAATGAAATAATATAATTTTGTAGTCATATCTGGCACGTTGGTTATTTACAAAAATAAAAATAAATGGGACAAAAAGTGTTTCGGGTCAACCCTTTAGGTTTACCTTAATGTCAATGTGCATATCTTTCTTACAACCTTCTTAAAATCTGTGTAGATTACTCACTGTCCATTGTTAAAAGCAAGTCTGCAATTTTAGGATTTAGGGCTATTCAAGGCGAACGAAAGACAGATAACTACTCTAGAAATAGGACAACTGGCATGGAATTTGAACCGGATTGGACAAGTCACAAAAAATCGTCTGCTTTTAAAACTCAAGTGATTAGTACTGCAACTTCTTGGGCCCGTAAGATACCTATAACTGAAGGGTATCATGAGTTTCTGTGATTGAGATCGTACGATTTCAATTTCTTTCTTATTCTTTTCTTCTAATCAAGAAGAACAAATTGATCAACTCTAAAAAATTTCGCCTTTTGCACTTCGATATGCCTGAATCTGTTTGTGGAGATATTGGCGACATAAATCCAAGTATGTGCATCTCCAAATCGGTCCGGAAGACCAATCCATGTTTACATTCTGAGGTCAATGATGACCTTGACTGCTGCCCGGTCTTGCCTGGGCTGCCCGATGATATAGCAAAGTACTGTCTTGCCCTTGTCCCGAGGTCATATTTCCCGAAAATGGGAGGTGTGTCAAGGAGATGGAGGTCGTTTATTAAAAGCAAGGAGTTCATTATTGTTAGAAAACTTGCCGGTTTAGTTGAAGAATGGCTTTATGTTTTGACTACGGATGCTGAAGGAGATGGGACCCACTGGGAGGTATTGGATTGCCTTGGAAATAAACTGTCAGTCCTACCTCAGATGCCGGGACCCATGAAAGCGGGCTTTGGGGTCGTGGTTCTTAACGGGAAGCTTATTGTTATGGCTGGCTATTCAATGAGTGATGGTGTCGGGTCAGTTTCTTCTGATGTGTATCAATACGATTCTTGCCTTAACAGGTTTGTTCCATCATTTATCTTGTTCACAATTTGGACACGTTTACTTTTGAACGGGTCGATTTTGGTTGTGTATTTCAAACGGGTCAAATAAATAACAGGTTTTTTTGTAGGTTTAATGTAAGATTATAATTCTGTGATTGCAGTTGGAGCAAGATTGCAAACATGAACATGCCTAGGTACGATTTTGCATGCGCAGAAGTAAATGGCGTTATTTATGCAGTTGGAGGTTATGGGGCGGATGGAGATTCTCTCTCATGTGCTGAGATGTATAATCCAGAAACTGAAAAGTGGACACTTATTGAGTCCCTCCGCCGCCCACGGTGGGGTTGTTTTGCATGCGGATTTGAGGGTAAACTCTATGTTATGGGCGGGCGATCAAGTTTCACTATTGGAAATTCAAGGTTTGTTCATCTCATGACACATTTATATTAGATAAGAAACAACTCTTACAGCTTAGAGGTGTCAAAACAGGTGGGTTGGGTAGTATGTAATCATGGGTTTGGTTCAAAACGCGTATCCTTAACTTCGGGTCAAACACGGCTAGCCGGTTGTCCTGTTAGCACTTTTGTTCATCTTTTCTGAATTGTATAAATAGTCAATGGATTAAATTTAGTGTCAGATTCTTATTGCAAAAAATGAAGTGATTCAAAAAGTTTCTAAACATTTTGGGTTGGTTCAGAACGGGTTACCGTTAATTACCCAACTCATTTTAAAGCTCAAAAACATACCTACACAATATCTTATTCAATATCACATAAAGAACAACCAATATAGTATGTCAAGTAATATGTTTTTTGAATGTGTACAATTAGGTTTGTTGACGTGTACAACCCCGAAGCGCACTCATGGTGCGAGATGAAAAATGGATGTGTGATGGTGACTGCTCACGCTGTAGTGGGAAAAAAGCTATTTTGTATGGAATGGAAAAACCAACGAAAACTTGCCATTTTCAACCCTGAAGATAACTCATGGAAAATGGTTGGGGTCCCGGTTATTGGAAGCTCAAGTGTCGGATTCCGGTTTGGAATAATTGAAGATAAACTATTGCTTTTTTCACTTGAACAAGAACAAGGAGGATTCAACACACTCTTGTATGACCCAGATGCAACTCCTGGGTTAGAATGGCAAATCTCAAAGATTAAACCATCTGGTATATGTTTGTGTTGTGTCACAATTAAGGCATGATAAATGATTGACCATTTAGGTATTTATAAAATTATTGATTTAAATAATATGTTGTTTTGCAAGAATAATGGATTTTGATTCATGTTTTAGAACCTGAAGGATGATGTTGTTAATGTGGTGATTCCTAGATGTGTTTTAAGTTGTTTTGGTCATGTTTATGTTTGTCTAGTGTTATTTTCAAGCATGTTCGCTAAAATGTCATTTGTACTCGAAAGTGGTTCAGTTCTTGCATACTTGCTGTGTTTGCGATGGATGGGGTTTTTTTGTTTATAAAATATCTCCACCCACAGCTTCATTCTCTCCTCTACGCGAGTGCTGAGTGCGTGACCATAACAACGCTTAGAAACATCCCTTTTTTAACGGCCAACAAAAACAACTTTTTTATTAAACCACCAAAAAACAACTAGCCAGAGACTAACAATAAAGCCACCAAAAAAGAAATAAAAAACATGCATTTGTGATGCTTATAACAACTTTTGATAATTAGAACCAACAAACTCATAAATTTATTAAAAATGTTCAATTCTTCATTACTTTTTTACCGGCCAAAAACTTTATATATATAGACCCAGCAAAAAACTGAAAGAAACACAAAAACAATAAATTACAAAAGCTCTAGGACATCGAAAGAGACCAACTTATCCCAGCATAAAGCATCCGCTTTCAATCTGTAGACGACCCACAAATAAGCGTCCTCCTTGTTATCGTGCACTGACTAAAATTACCCTCTACCAAACAATATTAACAAAAGCTCTAAGACATCGAAAGAGACCAACTTATTCTAGCATAAAGCTATCTGTCTTTGATATGTAGACAACCCACAAATAAGCATCCTGCTTGTTATCCTGCACCCGACTAAAATTACCCTCTACCAAACAATATTAATGCTATATTATTAACGCTTAACACAAACGCCATTAAAACACACAATAATAATTCTCTCAAAATAAAATTGGCGGCAACACACACACATTACTCCTTCTAGGGCTCCTCCCACACTCTCTACCGTCCTCCGCCACGCTCCGCCACAATGTTCGGAGCTCCGGCGTCTTCCTCTCCCTTCGGCACTCCATCCACCACCCCTGCATTCGGCACTCCGTCATCAACACCAGCCTTTGGAACGCCGTCATCAACACCTGCTTTTGGAACGCCATCATCAACACCGGCCTTTGGAACGCCGTCATCAACGCCAGCGTTTGGAACGCCGTCAACGTCGTCGTTTGCAACTGGATTTGGTTCATCATTATTCTCCTCTCCATTCTCTCAACAACAGCAACAGCAACAACAACCGCAGCAAACGACGCCGTTTCAGCAACAGAGTTCGAGTGCCTTTGGATTTTCGACTCCGTTTGGGGCAACTACACAGTCTAATACTAGTAATCTGTTTGGGCAGACGACGCCGTTTAATGCTCAGTTAACCACTCAGATGGCTCCTGTTGCTCCTCTTCCTTTCTCTCTCGCTGATCGAGATATTCAGGTGTTTATTAATAATAATATAACCAAACCCTAACCCTAATTGTTTATTTAACTTATTAACTGTTTGAGTTCAATTAATGTACTTGTGAATTGACTTGTTTGTTAAGACTTTTAACAGTCCAAACCCTAACCCTAATTGTTTAATTAACTGTTTGAATTAGTGTACTTATTAATTGACTTGTTTGTTGACTGTTGTGACTTTCAACAGGCAATACTTGAGGCTTACAAGGATGAAATTGCAAACCCTAAGTATGCTTTTAAGGTTGGACTCCTTCATGTTTACATAGAACCGTGCACGTTATGCCTACGTTTTATGTAATTTAGATGTTGAAGTGAAACTGTGAAAGTAGAGAATTGAATAAATAACCTATTATTTAAGGCCTGTTTTTGCTTGTTTTTGTTCTGCAGCACTTGCTGTTCAGTGTGACTGAACCACAATTTAGGGCAAAGCCTGCTGGTGTATCGGATGTAAGTTCATCAGTATCTATTCGTGTTGGTTTCACATTTGAATCTGGATTTTGAATATCTTTAATTTGGGTTCTGCTAAGATTGGTGGATAGCTTATGTATGACAGATAATGTGGGCAGAGGCAATGGGTAAGCTAGAAGGTATGGAGGCTTCAAACCGTGAACGCCTTTGGCCACAACTTGTTAAGGGTTTCAAAGATCTTTCTGAACGTCTTAAGGTATGTGTTATTAATATGAGTATGCTATTAGTCTTAATGTAAACAACTATGTATTTTCTTACTTACATCTTGCTAGAACTATTATGAATGCTTTTAAATAGCATATTCGTATTTGTAGAGTATGCTATTGTTCTGGTAACTTGGAAATTTGATAATGTTAGGATGAACAGTAGATATTGTCTTTTCTCAGAAGAATCGGGTGACCAGGTTTCCAGGGATAGAAGTACTCTATGTTACTCATTAATGAACACTCAAATCTAGGATTGCTTTAGTTTATTTCACACACACACACATTAGTAATCATACAAACTACAACAGTACAGCCTTTCCAATTCTGCAAACAACTAATATCACTGATTCACTGAAACTGGCATTTAGAATAAATCCTTGATTTTATTAATTGAAAGTAGTTGGTCTGTTTCTGGTTCCGAGTTCGACGTTAGCAGATCACATGGTATGGAAATGGGCCTACATTATTATTATGAGTTACACATATGACATATGCAAGTGGTAAATGTTTTGTATTTAAGATGAGGTAATTTGTGAGAATTTGAGCATGGTTTAGAAAAGATTTTAAGTCAAATTGAATTGACAGTCAGGTTCTTAAAAGTATATTTGCAGGTTGCAAGTAGATTGGACCCATGAAGCATTGTAGGAAATCTGAATTCTAAATGCTAGACAAATTTGTTAAGTTACAAATTTTAAAATTAAAATTTTATATCCGAAGTTTGATCATTTCCCAACCCATAATAACTTCCAAAGTTTTGTAACTGTGACCAACAAGAATATACACAAACAGTCACACACATTCTTGAAATTTAAAAGTTGTAACTAGTAACTACTAACTAGTGTTAGTTTAATATGTATATATATGATATAAAGTATACTAAATCATTTGTTATATACCCATTAACATATTAGTTGAGTCGAAAACAACCAAATTCAGTTAGTATTGCATGAAGTATGAACCTTAATTCGAACTTACATAATGCAGGTATTTTACTTATTATGGGTTTTAAATTTTGTCGGGAATTGTGGTTACAAGCGTGTATTTAATAAAATTATGATTTAGATATTGATTTTTTATGCAGCTTCAAGATGAAGTCATAGTTTCAGATGCTGAGAGATTGCAAATGACTCAAACTAATGTGAAAGTGGTATAAACGTCTATTCTCCACCTCTAACCTGTGGGGTTTTACTGTGCCCCCAAAGCACGTTTTTAGCAACATATTAACACTTCACTTTTACAGCTTCAAAGACATTTTCAAGCTGATACTTTTCCTAGGATAGAGAGATTGAGACAATCAGAAAAAGTTTTGCAAAGGCGCCTCTTAAGGGTAATTGTTTGCATGATCTTTTTATGGTGTACAAGATGGGTGTCTGGGTCAAAATGCATACCGGTTGAAACAATATTACAATAATAATTAAATCTCAGTAAAACAGTCGGGGAGATTGTATGCATTACAAATATATTTTTGGGGACTTTCAACTTGATTGGACCTGGTTGATCCATTCTCTTTTTAGCTAAATCTTATGATTTGACATGTTTGAGATAAAACACAACTCAAATTGACCTGTTCATGAATAAACGGGTAAAAAATGTCACCTTTATTATAGATTCATATTGTTTTCAACTTGTTTTATACTTGTATCTTTATTTAATCCTACATTTTTTACATGCAAAAGTTGATGAGAATACTGGAAGCATTAGAAGCCAAAGGCTTTCGGCTGCCTTTGACCAAAGGAGAAGTCGAACTTGCTGAAAAGTTGATTACAATAATCAGACAGGTTAGAATTTACCTTTTTATAGCTTCATCTACACGTTATTTAATGGTGTTTGGCTTGACTTTACAAAATACCCTTGCAGTTAAAAGGATCTGGAGCTGAACTTTCTAGAAGGGTTCAGAATCTGCTGACTGTAGCTCGAGTTCAAACAAATGTGAATGGTGGTGCTTCGGTGTATATACCTGGATCAACTAAAATAGATGAACAGAGTCTTGCCGATATGCACGAGGTACTTGTTTGCTGCATCCGGTTAAATTTTTTAATTCGAAATAATCAATAATTTGATGATGATCATAAGAACTGCCAGTTGATTTCAGTAAAGCAGAAGGTTGAGTGCGGTCAAAACTTGTTCAGCTAAAAATTTGAAATTGACTGATCATTAATATGGGTCAGGATGGGTAGGGTTGATCCGTCAAACACTTTTTAGTACTTTTTAAGATGATAATTTGATCTTTATGAATAAAATAATCTACGCCATTTTAAGCATTTAGATGAAACTTTGATCAAATATATGACCCATTTTACCGTTTTGACTTGTTGGAATATCTAATGACTTGCTTACGCTATCATTTAGGCCACAAAAGTTTGTATCTTGAGTCGATAACAATTTGGACTTAGAACATATCAAATGATGAAAACATAACATCCTTAAGGGTTTTTTTTTGAAGACATTTTTTATGAGATGTTGACTAACCCATTCTTACACATGATACGTACGTGGGTGGTGGCCTATTAGTATTTTGTTGTTTTGATAAACCAGTGGCCTCAATGAAAAACGTTGAAATGCTTGGGTTAACGTACCTTATCTTTTTCTTTTTTTGTTTTGTTTTTATCGAAGACTAAAGATATTCGACAAATAAGTAAATGTTAGACTTAAATTTTACCTTGAAATGAAGTGAAACGGTTTGTGAATATGTTGGTTTAGGTTTTACAAAAGCAAACAGAAGCTGTTGCTAGGCTGGGAAATGTGTTGAAACGTGACATAAGAGATATGGAGATTATAATGGCCGAGGACACTCAAATGGCAGATGTGTAAAATCATAAAATATGTTGTATTTTGATTTTTTTTTTCTTTCTGAAGTTTACTGTACTAGTATTTTTACTGGTGAAATAAACCTTTTTCAGTTTTGTTTTATTTCAAACATAAATATGTTGGTAACATTTAAAATTCTAGTTTCAAAGACTACATCACATAAGGTTCGTGATTATTTTAGCTGCCTAGATTTTTCTTGATAAGTATGGTTACGTACGACATACGAGTAAGTGACTTGGTGTATGAATAGGTCAAGCTGCCCTTGTTTTGATCCGGATGATGGGTTTAAAGTTTGATGGTACATTTGTTTCGATGGATGCTTAAGATTAGCTCAATATACATACTATGAGACATGAAAGGAAATATAGCATATAAGAAGTGTAAGGGCTTTAAGCAAATATTATCGTTACCTCAACTCATTGGCCCATTGGCGATCTATTATCTATATAGAGGATTAGAGTCTGTATTCTTTACCGGATTTAATAAAAAAAACTGGTCTGGATAATCCAAATGGTATAGGATCGAGTTTTATGGACCTTTAAACACGATGAAATTCGATCCAAATTTTCACAATCAGGTTTTGACCATTGTTTTCGTTTTTTTAAAAGAAAAACACATTACATAAAACTAACTGATCCATGGTTTTTTGGACGACGATCCTTGCAAATAATACGAGTGCTGGAAATAACGTAAGTCATTTAGTTGGATTGGTAATAATGTTGTTCCTTGTTGATGAGGATAAAAATGTAATTGAACTCAAAACGTGATTTTTATCTTTTCCTCTCTCTCAATTCTTCCAATTTGGAAGGAAACATTTGAAGGTTAAAAACCCCAAACTTTCCCTCTTCTCTTCCATTCTCTCATCAAATAAAACTCTGGAACACCAATAATTCGTCAAATCTGTTCGGACAATACTCTCCCAAAACAAAGTCATACAACTGTTGTAAGCATATTATCCTTAAAAAAAAAAATTGAAGCACCTGAAAAAAACCATACGAACCAAATCAAATCAATCGAACCTTGTATTTACACTTAAATATCCAAATGTTTTAGTAACCTAACTTTGTCCAGCAAAAAGATTTGGTGACTCGACACAATGAAAAAATCCCTCTTTGTAGACGTACGCAAACCAGAAGATTTGTGGCCACTTAAAAAATAATAAAGAGTACGAAAATTGTTACAAGATACGTGTCTAGTGGTGTGGATCTTTGTAGCAACACTAAATGAAAAAGACATAATGATTTGAGAGTTCGTTACATACAATACCGGTCGTATTTGTACATAAAACATCTTATCTAATAAAATTGACCCATACAAATGACTACTTTAACAATTTTCGTTTGATATTCTTTGAAATAAACAATAATTTAGATGGTTAGACTACACGGTTTGGTCATGCCCTTGAGAGGGGCATGGACCGACATATGGCATCCACATCACTTTTGATGGAATTGTCCTTCAAGCCGAAAATTGCACGGGGTGGTGGTGGCATGAACAGTGGTCCAGTGGCTGCCAAGTGACGCTTTGATTATTATTGTTTTTTTTTCATTTGTCATTTTATATAAACACCCACCACGAGTTACCACGTCAGCCCCATAACTTGCTCCACGCTAGTGAAAAGGCCATTGGGGCTTGCCCCGCGCCATGTTCCACGCTGAGCACATGGTGGTTGGCTGGCGTGAATGGGCTTCACACTCCCTTTCCACGTCACCGCACCGCACCGTGTAGCCTTAAAATCGCTCATTTGAATTAGGGATGACAATCAAACCCGAACTTGATGGGTAAACCCGAAACCCGACACATTTGGGACGGGTAATCGGTTATGGATCCGAGTATGGGATTAGTTTTATTTTTTTCGCAGGTTTGGAACGGGTTTGGGGTTTGATGATATACCCGTTTAGCCGACCCAATTACCCGATAAAGTATACTTTTTTACCAGATATAAATATTTTAAATATGTATGTATAATATATCTAATTGTTCATCTAGATTGTCATTTTATGCTAAAAAAACACCAAAAATTCATGTATAATATCTATTATCTATGTATTTAAGTGTTTTTATATGATTTAAATATTTTATATTCATACATTGTAATAATTTACAAATATATTTAATAACAGTAAATGTAATAGGTTACTTGTTACTCAATAGGTACCCTGCGAGTTTTTAGTCGGATATACTCAATGGGTAAGTTTTATAAACTAAAGGGTTTACCTGAAATCGGTGGGTATACCCGATACCCGATACAAACCTAAAGGGTTTTGGGACGTGTTTGGGACAAACATATCTAATCAGGTATGGGATTGGGATTACCTAAACCCGTCTTGTCAAAATACATGATACCAGAACATAAACAGATTTTATTCAAGAACCCAAACCAAACAACTGTTTACACCCTGAATCAATAAAGGAAAATACAAAGAATCAACACTCTCAAGACCTTACTGCACCTCTCTATCACTAATGACTAGAATGTAACTGGGAACAAACTCAATATCTGATTCGAGATGAATCAGATTACAACCCTCACAAACCCTAGCTTTTACAGAGAGAATACAAAGGATGAAAACATAAAAGTGAACGACTAAACTCGTATCCAGGAGAGAAGCTCTCCTTATATAGATGCTATTCTTGGTTCGGGTAGAAACACACCCGAACCTCTTCTAACCGTTGGATGAACATTAGAAAACACACTCTGCTGCAATCTTGACCATCCAAAGCTCTTGACAAGGATCGCCACGTAGACTCGTATAAACTCAACGACCTGGGCTGACGATTTGGACTGAGCCCATCTTCACTTTACCGGACTTCTGATGTTTACTGGACCCGAACTCTCTTCCTTGTATAAGCCCACAATTCGTAATCAACTTGGACCGGTCCAACCTACAATAACCTTATGCAACATGTCAAAGCACTTGAAATATTTATTATCCAAAACTAAAACTTTTATAAAAATAATTATCTTGAATATTTATGTTTGATTTGAAGATATAATTTTAACACCCCTCCTCAAACTAAATATTCAAGTACCTTGAAAGTTTACCAAATCATACCCCAAATGGGTCAAACATTCCAAGAGACTCACAAATCTGACAATGTTGCCCAACACCAAGTCCTTTGGTCATAATATCAGCAATCTGTTTTTCAGAGCTGATCTTAATAGTTTTGATACTTCCTTTAGACACCAGGTCTCTTAGGAAATATATATCTATCTCAAAATGTTTTGTTTTATCAAAAAACACAGGGTTAGCTGCAATTGACATTGCAGCACTATTGTCACAAAATAATGCCACTGGCAAATCTACTTTGACTTGTAACTCAGCCAAAAGATTTATAAGCCAAAGTACTTCACATGATGTTGAACACATAGCCCTATATTCAGCTTCAGCTGAAGACCTAGCAATTGTAGACTGCCTTTTGCTTTTCCAGGAAATAAGATTTTTTCCTAAGAATATGCAAAAACCAGTCACTGACTTTCTAGTGTCAATGCATTTGGCCCAGTCAGAATCTGAATAAGCCAAGAGATCAAATGATGAACTCTTTCTAAACCAAATTCCCTTTCCTGGAGCCCTTTTCAAATACCTAAGCAATCTCATTGCAATTCTTAGATGACCCTCAGTAGGTTTATGCATGTACTGACTTAAATAATGTACTGCATATGATATATCAGGTCTGGTATGGGCCAGATATATCAGTTTACCTACTAACTGCTGGTATCCAGTAATATTAACCAGCAATTCAGGATGATCTGAACAAATTGCAGTTAAGGTATGGTTGGGCTCCAAAGGATTACTGACTGGTTTACATGCAAGCATGCCATACTCAGCCAATAAATCTAGACAGTATTTCCTTTGAGACAAACAAAGGCTATCACCTTGTGATAACACCTCTATTCCTAGGAAATACCTAAGTTCACCTAGATCTTTGATAAGAAAGTTTTCCTTCAAACATTTCTTAACACTATCTAACTCATTGACACTATTTCCAGTTAGAACTATGTCATCAACATAAACCAGCAAAACAGCAATTACATCACCAGAAACTTTAACAAACAATGAGTGATCACATTTACTTTGAACAAATCCAGAACCACATAAAACACTTACAAGTTTCTCATTCCACATCCTAGGGGCTTGTTTAAGCCCATATAAAGACTTATTTAGTTTACAAACTTTAGATTCTTTTTCAGAAAAATAACCCTCAGGTAAAGACATGTAAACATCTTCATTTAATTCACCATACAAGAAAGCATTGTTCACATCCAGTTGAAACAGTTTCCAACTGTTTTGAACAGCAACAGACATAACACATTTTACTGTGGTAAATTTCACAACAGGAGAAAATGTCTCATCAAAGTCTATTCCCTGTTTTTGACTATACCCTTTGGCTACAAGTCTGGCTTTGAACCTATCAATTTCTCCACTAGACTTGTATTTGATCTTGTAGATCCATTTACAACCTACAAGACTTCTGCCTTTGGGTAAGTCTACCAAAGTCCAAGTGTTATTTCTATTTAATGCCTCTATTTCATCATTCATGGCAATTATCCAATTAGGATCCTTAGATGCCTCACTAAATGTTCTAGGTTCTAAACTTTTGTTCAACATACTAGCAAACACTCTATGTTCACATGACAAATTTGAGTAATTTACAACCTTTTCAACCCCAAATTTGACCTTTCCTTCTACTATAAAGTCATCAAGTCTTCTTGGAAGAACTGTACTCCTAGAACTTCTTCTAATGGTCTGATTAACTTGGTCACTACCCTCAGGTTCACTTGTGTTATCAACACTAGGTGTCACATGCCCAGCCCTGTCATCACTTCTATCATCAACTTGTGAACTGCTTGGTTCACTCAAGTCTTGATGTCTAGAAGGAGACTGCTGAGACCCATGTGTCTCTACCTCTTCCTTACCTATTACCCTTCCCTCATCATTGGGCAGTTTAGGTTGGTTGGATGTCTCATTTTCATACAAGTCAAAAAAGTTTAATGAGTCTATATTTTGAAAATTTGTATCACAAAACTTTTCATAAACAACTTTATCTTTAAAAGGAAAAATGGTTTCATAGAATTTAACATCTCTTGAGTAAGAGATGGTTCTAGTTTCTAAACTATAAACTTTATAACCCTTTTTCTCATTAGAATATCCTATAAAAACACATTTTTCAGCCTTTTCATTTAGTTTATCAGACTCATTAAGTAGTGTTGCAAAACACAGACACCCAAACAACTTAAGGTGACCTAGGAAGGGCTTAAAACCATAGATAAGTTCATAGGGTGTTCTTCCACTAAGCACAGATGAAGGTGTCCTATTAATCAGATAAGAAGCAGTCAATACACATTCACTCCAAAATCTAACAGGTAGATTACTTTGAAACAACAAAGACCTAGTTACATTTAACAAATGTCTGTGTTTCCTCTCAACTATGCCATTCTGCTGTGGGGTATAAGCACATGTAGTTTGATGTATAATCCCTAATGATTTACAATAACTAATCATTTTATTATTAACAAACTCTAAACCATTATCACTTCTAAACATTTTAACAACTTTAGAAAACTGTGTTTTCAATATGTTAACAAAGTCTTGAATATGACAAAAAACTTCATTTTTATGCTTCATTAAGCAAACCCACACAGCTCTAGAATAGTCATCCACAATTGTGAGAAAATATCTAAACCCCTCCCTACTAGCAACCCTATAAGGTCCCCAAACATCTAGGTGAATTAATTCACCTAGACTGGAGGTCTTATGATCACTTAAGGGAAAGGGTTCCCTATGCTGCTTAGCCTTGTGACAAACTTCACAAGGTAAGTCATCATCCTTAGTTATTTTAAGTCCTATAACATCTTCTAACTTTTGTAACACAATATCTGAAGGATGACCTAACCTTCCATGCCATAACTCATAATCTTTACTAGTAAAACCAACCTTATTACACAGAAAAGATCCACCACAGAAATACAATCCTTCTAATTGGTTACCAGTCACCAGGACTTTCTTTGTTGACAAGTCCTGAATATAACAGTTATTCTCATCAAAACCAACATACAAATGATTATCCTTAACTAACTTGTGCACAGAAATCAAATTAACACAATAGTCAGGAACAACAAACACATCATGTAATGTGACTTTGTCATTTAATTTTAAAGTTCCTATTTTAGTGACCAAAGCATTAGTTCCATTTGGATGCTTGACTTGTATATTCAGATCAGATACATCAATATAATCAGTTAAGTTATGTTCACTAGTGACCATATGTTGGTTAGCCCCTGAGTCTACAATCCATCCAATTTTAAGTTTGTTATTCCCAACATTAAAACAAAAGATAGGTTTAGCATATACATTTGCACAAAAAGAAGAAAACAAACTACCTGAAACATTATGGCTTTGAGGAGGATCAATTGACTTATCTGAAATCAGACTTAACAGTTTAGTCAGTTGATCACTAGTCAAAGAAGTTATAGGAACATCAGTCTTATCAGAACACACATTATTCACAACTACCTTTTTTCCCTGACCTCCCCTAGGTTTAGCCCAAGGAGGATATCCAATTAACTCAAAACACTTGTCAATTGAATGTCCTACCTTGTCACAATGTGTACACTTAAGAGTAGGATTATAATTTTTAGTTACTCTTTTTGTGAAATCAACTGTTTGATTAGCTTTAGATACAAAACCTATAGTTTGTCCCTTTTTAGTGACATTGCTAGAGTTTCTATGGGATTCTTCCCTAGAAACTATAGCAAATGCCTCTTTGACAGTAGGCAAAGTATCCCTTATTAACAAACTTGTCCTCACACTTTGGTACACACTGTCCAAACCCATAAGGAATTGCATGAGCTTAATCATACTACTAAAATTATTAAATTCCCTAGCAGCATTACATGTACAAGCAGGTAATTGTAATATCTGATCTAACTGTTTCCACATAATGTTCAGTTTATGATAGTATTCAGAGACAGATAAACCATTTTGATTAAACTGATTAATTTTCTGATACAAATCAAAAACCACAGAACCATCTACTTTATCATATGTTTCTTTTAACTCATTCCAAACATCACAAGCAAGTTTAGAAAACACATGACCCATGTATAAATCTTCACTAATAGAATTTAAAATCCATGTTAAAACAATTGAGTTACACCTATCCCATTGTCTAGCAAGTATAGGATCAGTTTCAGATTTTATGCATGTTTTATCTATAAATCCCCATTTGTTTTTAACCTGAAGTGCAAGAGTTAGGCTATTTGCCCAAACATTATAGTTTTCTGATCCTTTTAATTTTATTGAGGTAATAGTGAGATTACTAGAATCAGAAGCATGTAAGTAAAGTGGATTACTGACATCAAGCTTGCTGATCAATGTTTCATTTGAAGCAGGGTCACCACCACCACCTCCTAAGAGTTGAGGACCAGAGTTCGGTCCTCCATCTTGAGGTGGTTGTTCATCACCCATGTTTCAAATCTTAATGAACAAACAAGTAATAACAATCAAGAAACAACAAATATCACTAACTACTCAATCACAGAATCACAAGCAACAAAACTCACAAAGCACAAACAGATTCAAACCAAGATCACACAAAAAACACACACAGGCGAAGCCTCGCTGGTGATCCAGATAGCCGGTTCCTCAAGGGTACCGACCCAGGTCCTCACGAGGGAGCCTCTAGACCTAAAGACACAACCCTAAAGCTAAACAGGAACTCAAGTCCTGGCAATCGACTCCCTATACAAACAACTCTATAAACAAGAAAGTAAACAGTATGGAACGATCTCACCAAGAAAATACCCAAGTTAGGGTTTCCAAACTCGTAGTGTCAACCTTCAGGGGTTGATCACCAGAGAGCACTCTAAACTCGTAGTGTCAACCTTCAAGGGTTGATCACCAGAGAGCAATAATCCTCAATCAACAAGATCCAAGCTATTCACAGCCTCACCAGATCCAGTACCAGTAATCACAGCGGAAAACAAACCCAGAATATCAACAAAGACCAAGAACAACTTGATCTATCAGTATCAGGACTCGATCTAACCTAGAGCTCTGATACCATGTCAAAATACATGATACCAGAACATAAACAGATTTTATTCAAGAACCCAAACCAAACAACTGTTTACACCCTGAATCAATAAAGGAAAATACAAAGAATCAACACTCTCAAGACCTTACTGCACCTCTCTATCACTAATGACTAGAATGTAACTGGGAACAAACTCAATATCTGATTCGAGATGAATCAGATTACAACCCTCACAAACCCTAGCTTTTACAGAGAGAATACAAAGGATGAAAACATAAAAGTGAACGACTAAACTCGTATCCAGGAGAGAAGCTCTCCTTATATAGATGCTATTCTTGGTTCGGGTAGAAACACACCCGAACCTCTTCTAACCGTTGGATGAACATTAGAAAACACACTCTGCTGCAATCTTGACCATCCAAAGCTCTTGACAAGGATCGCCACGTAGACTCGTATAAACTCAACGACCTGGGCTGACGATTTGGACTGAGCCCATCTTCACTTTACCGGACTTCTGATGTTTACTGGACCCGAACTCTCTTCCTTGTATAAGCCCACAATTCGTAATCAACTTGGACCGGTCCAACCTACAATAACCTTATGCAACATGTCAAAGCACTTGAAATATTTATTATCCAAAACTAAAACTTTTATAAAAATAATTATCTTGAATATTTATGTTTGATTTGAAGATATAATTTTAACACGTCTCAAACCCGACCCATTACCATCCCTAATTTGAATACTTTTTATACGTCTTGACGAGGGAAAAAGTTGGTTAGAGTATTTTATGAAAGAGGGAAAAGCATATTAGCATCGGTAGCGTTACGAAAGGAGGAAGCTTTTTGACGCATGCCTATGTCAAAAAGAAAACATCACTTTCAAGGTGACTGCCCAACACGACACTCTCTCAACCTCATAATATATTCAACCCTTTGGTGATCAACAAATTAATTCTTATTTTTATATTTTAATATATATCATAGTTTAACACAAACGGCAAGCTAAATCTACACTAATTGTTTTAACTGCTAACACAGTTTAGACAATGACTAACTCGTAGATCGCAGATTACTCATAAAAACTAGATTAATTATTACTCATAAAAACTAGATTAATTTCAGTTTGAGCTGATTTTACTCGTATTAATTTTCAAACTAAGCTTGAGTTGTAGGAAAGCTTACATATTTTCAATAGTTAATCGAGCCACGAGCATTGGCGGATCTTGAACTTAGTTTTCGGCAAAATTTGGGGGTAGTGAGACTGACTCAATACATATAAAATTTTCAATAAATATCGGCATAAACACGGAGAAATTTTATTTTATTATTATTATTATTATTATTTTTATTATTATTATTATTATTATTATTATTATTATTATTATTATTATTATTTGTGTGTGTGTGTGTGTGTGTGGGGGGGGGGGGGGGGGGGGGGTTCCTCAGGCCTAAAGGAAGAACCGCACTTGGCCAAGAGGAGGCTCGAGTTGAACATGAATTGAATGCTAGTTTTCTCTCTCGAATTTGAGTTTATGAGTCAGTCGGCTACACTTATAATAATGTTATGAACTTTTTTTTTTTTTTTTTCTGAACAGCTAATTTTTCTCCTCCATTTTCTACACCCTTTTTGTCTCTTATGAGGCTTTAACTC
Source organism: Ambrosia artemisiifolia (assembly GCA_032199755.1). Classification (NCBI taxonomy): domain Eukaryota; kingdom Viridiplantae; phylum Streptophyta; class Magnoliopsida; order Asterales; family Asteraceae; genus Ambrosia; species Ambrosia artemisiifolia. Next base: position 1,529,232 of record CM063518.1, on the reverse strand, counting down.
CCAACCTCGCTTTTACAACCCCAATAATTTTATGAACTTGAGTTCGAGTTATTGATGTTGCCTTAGCTCAACTCATTCGCACCAATCAATATTCAACAGGTTGTGTGTTAAGTCTCAAATATAAAAGTAACTACCGTTAAAAGAAGAATTGATAAAGTAACTAAATAATATATAATTCTATACAAGACATGTAAAAGACATAAAATTCTAATAATTTTATAAGTACAAAAAGACACAAGTTTCAATATTTTCTATAAAGACAAGTGAGACACACAAGTATTAAAAGGGTAACCCCACACTTGAAAGCAAATCACTCCTTCACACACCACAAAACCAAAGACTTTCTTCACTTGAACCAATGGAAGAACGAGATGGTCTAAGAACAAGAAGCTTTAGAAATGAAGATTACACCAATAGAAGGGTGTTCTTGAGAAGTTATCCTCTTTATTTTGATAACGATGAAGATCATCAACAAACAACCGCAACGACCCAAGGCAGTGAATTTGGTCATGGTGATGAAAAGAAGAAAGATAACAAGAAGATGAAGTTGAAGATGAAGAAAGAAACAATAAAGAAGATCATGGTGACAATAATTGAATGGGGAGATGGAAGAGTTGTGGTTTTAAAAAGGTTTAAACATAAGGTTTCATTTTATGTTGTTGCTTGTTTTCCTATTGTTTTTAAGCCTCCCAAAGGCTTAATTTCGGCAAGCTGATTTTCTAATCCCCCCCCCCCCCCCCCCCCCCCCCCCCCCCCCCCCTCTTTTCATCTAAATAGGTTTTGGTAAAACAAACTTATAGCTTAGATGGATGCATATATGACACATCCATCCACCATGATGTATATGATTATACGAGTGTTTGGATTTATAGATAGGTATGTATGTATATAACCCGTTCCAATAAATACCCAAGAATAGTTGCGAGTATCTCGAAGTCAAGTTATCTTTATTACTACTATAATGTTAGGGTGTTGAACATATCATGTTTACGGGATAAAGGCTTGGTGATTTGAACCATCATGATTCAGGATCAGAGATGTTTTAGACGCATAGACCGAGCTTGATTTGAGTATTTGTGTGTTGACACTTGACACAAGAGTTAATAGCCAAAATCGTCCCTGAGGTTTGGTCACTTTTGTCACTTCAGTCCAAAACCCAAACGTCTGAAATCTGGGTCCGCAGGCTTTTGATTTTTTGCCACATTCGTCCCTGACACTAACCCAGTTAACTTATCTCGTTAAGTTGGGGGGTATTTATGACTTTTTGCCTACACTTTTATTTTTTTTAATATTTTTACTTAATAAGTGGGACCCACCTCCCCCCTTCTTCTCCACCATTTAGACCTGCCATCATCATCACACACCACCACCACCACCCTCACACAACCACCACCACCACCACCCTCACACAACCACCACCACCACCACCCTAAACCCACCACCATCTTCGCCACACACACATAACTGAATCAACATCATCTCCGCCATACACACATAACTGAATCAACAACCATCATCTCCACCCTCACTGTGACCATCCACCATCTCCGGCCACCAACACCATACGACCTCCTCCCTCGAAGCCTGTCACCACCGACGAGCACCATCACAGCCCTACCTTCGCCATTAATACCCACCAGACAACCCCTCCTGTGCCGCTATTAACCACGATTGACCAACACCTTGATAACCTCACCACCACCGTTAGTCGCTTCAACCATCACCTCCACCTTCAACCAAATATTATTGAGAACAATAAGGTGGGTTCGGGGCTTTACTGTTTGGTCAGATCTGGCCCGGTTCCTCTCTTCCGCCTCTTTCTCTCTCTGCGTCTGTCTCTCTCTCTATCTCTCTGTCTGTCTCTCTCTCCTCTCTGCTCTCTCTCTATCTCCCTCTCTCTCTCTCTGCGTCTGTAGTCTCTCTCTCCTCTCTGCTCTCTCTCTATCTCTCTCTGCTCTCTCCCTCTCTCTCCTCTCTGCTCTCTCTCTCCTCTCTCTCTCTATCTCTGCTCTCTCCCTCCCTTAAAGTAGGTTTTTATTTTTGTTCTTGTATTTATTTAGCTTTAAATACAAAATGTCTAAAATGCCCTCGATTTTGTAGGCAAAAAGTCAAAAATGCCACTAGAGTTAACGAGATAAGTTAACTGGGTTAGTGTCAGGGACGAATGTGGCAAAAAATCAAAAGCCTGCGGACCCAGATTTCAGACGTTTGGGTTTTGGACTGAAGTGGTAAAAGTAACCAAACCTCAGGGATGATTTTGGCTATTAACTCCTTGACACAAATACAAAACTACAAAACTCACTGCCAGGAAAACAGCTATCTATGAAATTAGTGTGTTTAGACTTTAGATTATTAGATTATAAAACTCCATGTGTATTTCGTTTTTTTTTTTTTTAAACTTTTTAGAAATAATATTAAATACTCAATTAACCTATGATCAGCTGAAGTAAGGCCAACCCTTTTAATGGAAATAAATAATCCCAACTATTGACTATTGGTCAATAACAGTCTAAACTACGAAAATAATCACTAGCAGTCCCAACTTTTGACATATTGGCCACCAATGGTCCAAAACTAACTGAGGCTAACTCTGTTAGTGTGATGCTGACGTGACATGTTTAGGTGGCAAAATGATCCTACTTGGCATCCTAGGTGACAAAATGATCCCACGTGGAATCCTAGTTCGCAAAAATGATACTACGTGTCATCCTACGTGGCATGCCATGCCAGCATCACACTAACGGAGTTAGTGATCAGACTAACTGGGACCATTGGTGGCCAATATGTCAAAAGTTGGGACCATTAGTAATTATTTTCGTAGTTGAGATTGTTATTGACAAATAGTCAATAGTTGGGATTATTTATTTCAATTACTCCTTTTTTATTATTATTTATATTATATAGTTTTGTTCATGATTTCATTGACAATCAACTCTACATGGGTGACTGCGGCGCCCTCGATAAAGTTGTCGAGTCCCGGCCAATCCTCCCTTTCTACGTCAAATTCACACAAAAAATATCACAATCCTCCCTTGCCGGTCGGCTACATGTTGCCGGGATAGTTTAAAAACGAGGGTAGCCGAAGGGATGGCAATAGTGTTGCTGTCCGGCAATGGTAACCGCACAAGTGTTACCGTGGAGTGCCCCGACCCCCTTACTACACAATTGTAAAATATGATATCACAAAATTTTTAGACCATCTAACATCAATCAACGCTAACTATTCTACAATACACAATTGTAGAATATTCAACCAATTAGTTAACCTCAACCAAGTATATATCGTTCAAAACATGTGGAGCAAAAGTTTCTTTTGCCAACAATACTTCATTGACAAAACCTTCAATGTATGCTTTCACAGAGAGAATTTTGAGCTCGGCTAACTATTTTACTTTTATATTCTACATCTGTCACCATCATATTGAAAACTTGTACCAAGCATAGTGTAGTGTACAATAAAACTTCATATAATATTAGATAATAGGCATGAAACAATAACTAGTGACGAACCCATACGTTTTTTAATGGGGTTGGTTGTCTATAGATATGTATTACTTTTTTTCGTTGCAAGTAGGGTCTAGTCCAATGTTTTCAGAATCAGACCGGACGTTAAACCGGTCTTCTTACCGGTTCACTGGTCCAACCGGTCCAACCGGATATAAGAACCGGATGCTGTCATAAAATTAACATGGTAAAATTTTAAAATTATAAAAAAATCCGGTTCAACCTCTTTAAAACCCGGTTCAACCGGCCACGGTTCAACCGATCAGACCGCTCGTTCACCGGTTCAACCCCCGGTTCAATACCTCGACCCGGACCGGTTCGACTCCTGGTTCCCGATCCAACCGTCCGGTCAAGGTTTCAAAACAATGTTCTAGTCACATTATAAAAAGATGCACAAAATTAAAAAATTGACAAAAGTACATCAATAATCCATAGAAACGCATAAAATAAATACCTAAGAAGATTGTTTTAGTAAATATATATTAGTAGGGCTGCAAACGAACCGAACGAATACGAAAAAGGTCTTGTTCGTGTTCGTTTGTTAAGAAAATTATGTGTTCACGAACAGTTTATGAACACTTACCGAACGAGATTCTTTGTTCGTGTTTGTTTGTTAAGAAAACACTCATGTTCGTATTCATTTGTGTTCGTTTGTTAATTTTGTTCATGAACGCACACGAACATAAACGGACATTAATGAACACAAACAAACACAATCAAGTGTTCATGAACGGAAACAAACACAAACGAACATATATTAACTTTTTGAATAACATCGAATTCACATACCTTGGGACATTAGCTAGATCCCCCAAAAATATAACCTAATTGTCCAAACATACATAGTAGTGGAGAAGGGCGTTGGGTAAAATAAATTAAATGAAAGAATATAAAAAAGTATAAAAATTAAAAACCTTAATAAACTATCGAACACGTTACCGAACGTTCACGAACATATACGAACGAACGCGACCTCCGTTCATGTTCGTTCATTTATTAAACGAACAGACGCTAACGAACTACCCGCCGAACGGTTCATGGACTGTTCGCTGAAAGTTCACTTCATTTGCAGCTTTATATATTAGAGTTTTACTTGAAGTTTAAAAATTACCCTTTTCTGTCTTGGACAAAATTTTATGGGGTTGGCTTATTCATTTTCAAATTTTCTTGCGTTCGTTTACTTTCAATTATTTTTGGAGGGCGATATGTAGGGGTGTTTAAATTCCGATAAAGAAGAATTTTGGATATTCGAATTTCGGATAATTCGAAATTTCGGATAGTCAATATTGGGATCCGAATCCGAAATTTCGGATTCGGATCATCCAACGGATAATCTGAAACTTAAAAAAATTAAAAAATTAAAAAAAAAACAAAACAAAAAACGTTCTCCTTTATGTCTAAAACGTGAACCTGTTTAAAAAAAACAAAAATCGAAGTTAGATAAACGAAACTTGAACAAAAAAAATGTAAAAAAGACTTACCGTTTGGTGGACGGGGGCTGTGGAGGTCGGAGATGAGGTGGACGGAGGCTGTTATAGTACAGTGAAGAGGGAGCGACTGTTATGGATTGGAGGGGTACGGACTTAGGGTTAGGATGATTAGAGATTTAAGATTGTGTATTGTGTTATGTAGTGTATATAATATCATATATTTATACAGTGGCGGACCCAGGATTTTCCGTCACTGGGGTCCCAATTTTTCAGTGTTCAGATTTTTTACAACGAAATGTTAGAGTTTTCGGTCTGATTGCCGTTCGGGTCGGGTCGGTACATGCTATGTTACCTGCCAAGAAGACTGGATCCGTGATTGTCGATGCTAAGGACGGTGGCGAAGCCTGGTCTTGAAATAAATATTTATTGTAAAGAGCCTAGTGGTTAGTCAAGCCTCAAGACACCACCTTATTAACCATGTTTAGTAATTCTCCTATAAAGGTTTCAAGGATATTTATAAAACTTAACCTCAACTTGTAACTTGTGTGCATTCAAGCTCAACTTGGTTGTATCAAATACTACGTACTTATCTGTAGACAGCTTTAAATATTATATATGTATTATTGAAGAGTGGGGTGAATAGTGATTTTTTAATCAGCATGAATTACATATATACAGATTGTTTTGATATTGATTAGTGAATATGGTGAGTGTTGTAGTGGTATGTTGTCTGCTTAGTTTGCTGGGGCACCCGGGTTCGATTCCCCTTTGTCCATGTTTTTTTTACTGATTTAGTGCATCCAGGTGTCAAACATGCAGCTTGGACCCCTGTTTTTGTCATTAGCTGGATTATAAAACGTTTCTACATGCTTTCATCTCTTTATTCCGACTCTTTAGCAAAGCAACAAGGCGATCATTAGTTTGGTTAGCAAAGCAAGCGATTTGTAAGTTTTCCCAGATTCTTTGCTGTTTTTTTTATCTTGACAAATTCTATCACACCACCAGTTTGATCACCTTGCAAAATTAACTATATGTTGATTAATCATTTTAGTTAAACTAACAAAGAGTTGAGTTATATACATTTGGTGCTTTTGGTGCCGATTTTCTTTGCACTGCTCATTTTGAATTAGTGTTGTTTGTTGGTTGGAGTTGTTTTTACATTTTTGTATGCATGAACGATAGTGTGTATTTATGCCATTTTTTTGTGAAGATGACTCTCTATGATCAACCAAAAGTGTAGTTTAAAATTAGTTATTTAAAAAAGAAAGCCAATGTTGTGTTGATCAAGTGGCAACTTCAGAATGTTTGCGGTTAGATAAAATACAATTAGGAATAGGATAAAAAGATTTCATTGGAAAGATACTAAAAAACGCAGCAGCAGCAACTGTTGTGTTAAGCAACAAAAACGCAGCAGTGGTCAGATTGTATCAGGGAACAAGACAGCAGCAATCGTTGTGTTTAGGCGGCTAAAAAAACATTTATTGCTGGAATGTAAATACTTTGCAACCATTTTCGGCTTATCAGGACTGGATTTGATGTGATTACTGTTGACGCTTAGCGATTTATGTGGTGTATGATTGCGTTTTGGATTTATACAAAGGTTTAAGTACTATGCCCGAAGATTTTTCAATGTTTAGACAGTGTATTAACTAAGACAAGTATTTGCTTAGGTGCTTATATGCTTATGCTTTTGATGAAATTTTTTTTATACTAGAAGTGGCCAGTTTAGTCGTGTAATTAGCAATTTAGTCTTTTGAAAAAAGCGTTGCAGGTATAGTATTTGAGACGTTTTCTGAAAAGCATAAAGGTATTGTGTCACAAATAGCATAAATTCTTAGTATTAAGAACTCATAGTATTACTGCACATGTTAAGACTAACCATAAAGGTATTGTGTCACATGAATAAAGTCTATTGCTACGCATTATATTCATTTGGTTGTTTATGTATTCAACAATAGGTAATTTGTTGATATGATTTTTATACTTTCTGATATTAAAATCCAGTTTAGTGTTCTTCTATTTTTTGTTTGTATGGTAAACAATTAAGTCAAGTAATGGACAATTTAGTCGTTTAAAGAAAGCATTGCAAGTATAGTATTTGAGGCGTTTTCTCAAAAGCATTTCATTCTATGTTTAGCTGTTTTCGCCTTCGCTTACATAGAGATCTATTTTTATCTTCGGTTGTTTTCACGCCAGGCAGCAGCGCTACAGGCTGCAACCAGCAATTCAAAGACTGTAGGCGTATAATTTAAACACTAGCTGTTTTTTGTCAGCAAATAACTTGCGTGTTTGGGGCATTTTGGCAGCAATTAGGCTATGCGTTTGAGGCTGTTTTGGTATAAATAAAACTGCGCGCTTGGGCAGTTTGGTTGCACACCCGTATTCATTTAGGCGCATAAGTTTAAGCGCATAGGCTATTCACTTAGGCGCATACACGCTTATTCGCTTAGGCGTTAGGCGCTTAGGCATTTAATTTGCTCAACACTTTTCCTTTTTCTATAACATTTTTGCCTAAGCGCTTAGGAAATATTCGCTTAGGTGTGTAGGCGGCTAGGCGAGTAGGTGTCAATCTTTGTGATCAACTAATGACATCACAAATGAAAATTATTAAACTTAATAGTCATGTGCACCACTTTATAATCTGTTACCTTCTTCTATGGTATTTTCACCTAAGCGCTTAGGCGCTTGATTCTAACATAAACTTATGAAAAATCCAGATTTGACATAAAAGTTCTCTAATGGTATTAGTTAGTTATCTTGAATAATGATGTGCTTATCAAATTGCTGATTTCAGTAGGTTAGTACTTTCTTTGACCTAAAAGTCAAACCTCATCTCATTTATCTTTCTGTTACATAATTTCTCATAGATACATCATAGCTGCTACTTATAAGTTTTATAGCAATTGGCGCCTATTCGCGTAGGCGCATAGGTAAATAGGCACCTAAGCGAATCAAATGCCTAAGCGAATACGCGCTTAGGCGAATAGCCTATGCGCCTAAGCGTATACATACATACGCGATTCAAACGCCTAAGCGCATGAACGCCTATTCACCTTAGTAAAATAAATTCTTTACGGCTAATTTCTGGAATATGGAGGAAAAATATCTTTTATCATAAAATGCACAAAGTGTATCATCTATGAGAAATGTAGAACCATTTGGTTGGACGGTAACATAATATAAGTTGTTAAAGCTCAAGTTAGTCCTTGATTTAGTTATTTTTGTCACTTTAATCAGTGTAAATTTGATGATTGTCGGTTTGCTCCTCTGGTTTCTGCCTAGGCAAATAAGTGCGCGCTTAAGCGAATCAAACGCCTAAGCACCTAAACAACAGGGACACGAATACACCATGCAAGTGAAATACACCAAAACAGCAGGTTCAGGAGGTAGCTTACCCGCTATTAACAAGGCTTCCAAAAAAACAGTTGCAACAACACCGCCAACAGGTCTTCGTTCACCAACTGCTACAACCAAGAATGTTTGTGAAACACTCAATCCCAAAGCAAAACGGCAGCTAACACTTGACGAGCCAGGTAAAGCATTTTCTAAATCCATATTTTAACCACCACACATGATTAATTTAAAACAGTACTTTACAGGCCCCATAAGCGATACCAAGAAGATTCGCTATCTAGACTGATCCAAATATGCTCACTGATCTTCTGTTTTTGCTGTTAAGCAACTTTTCTACCTTATGTTAACTCTATGAAACTATCTATGCTATTAAAGGTATTTTGCTACTACAACACCTTTATCAGCAAAGGATGAATGTCAACATCCATTTAAATCAACTCTATGGTGTGTAATTACCTATGCAAACACGTAATTTGCATTTTGATATCTTTTGTATAATTATGTATGGAATTGTTATTTTCGTTCGCTTTTCAAATACTCTACCGTATCTTAACAGCATTGGTTTCGTTTGTATTTCAAATACTCTAAGTACCATTGCACATGGACAGTTTCTTTCAAAATTTAAATAAAGGATTCTCGGTGTCAGACTCCTTAGTGAAGCAATACGAAAAGTTCAGGCCTCTTTCAGTAGTTCTTACTCAAATGGTCCCTTATGAAGTCTCTATTGGTTTTAGTCTTATTATGCAATGCAAATACCATAAGGAAATGAACTATCAACTTGAACAAAATCAGTTATGCCGAGCATCACCATCGTCCGCGCTGCGAAGCGCGCGAAATTAAATCTAGTTTAATTTATTAATATCATTATGCAAAATAAGGTAAATCATTTCAACTCAACTTAGAATAAATTATTAAAATTGGTTGATACTTGGGTGATAGTTTGAAGGAAGGAATAAAGAGTAAAGAGGGATTGGGAGTTTAGATGTTCGAATATTTTATAAATGTTAAGGTTGTGTGGTGGTAATAGTTTGAAAGTTAAAAGATGTGTGAAGGTGTATACTCAGGATTTGGTTGACAAGAGTATTCGTCGTTGAGAATCTGAAACAAAAACTAAAAAAAGAGTGTAGCAAGCCTCGAACTCACGACCATAGTGTTAACATACAATGGGAGTTACCACTACACCATCTTCCATCTTGATGTTATGCTGTCCATCTTAATATTTTTATGGGGTCCTTACAAAAATTGATATACCGGCTCTACTACATTTTCAAAAAAGAATGGTGTCCGGGGACCCCGATCAGATACACTTGGGTCCGCCCCTGTATTTATATATATTTTTTAATATTCAGATTCGGATAATCCGATTCTCCAAAATTTTTCAAAATCAGGATCCGAATCCGAATCCAAATTTCAGATAATTCGGATTCGGATTTTTCGGATTCGAATTTTTTTGAACACCCCTAGCGATATGTCAATTTTCATAGATCTATATGTATATATAATAAAACGATTTGGGTATGGATACATGACACTTGATGATGTCATCCTTACTCTTGAATTCCCGTAAAAAATTGTAGGTTATAAATAACCCAATATTTATTAATTTATAACGTTTATCTTTATTATTACTTATTCTATAATAAATAAAAATCTTATAATTATCTTAATTCTCTCTAATATGAAATAAAATTATTAAATTATATTTCATGTTTAACTCTTATTTATTTAATATTTATTTTATTAACTAAATCCTTTTATATTTCCCTTTATTAAAAACTATTTAATATTTTATTGATCCAACTTAATGTAATATTAAATTTTCTAATATAATAGTAAACAAGAAAACAAAAAAAATGTTATAGCCCGTATGATATACAAGTTTATAGTGAATTCTTTACATTAAATAAAACTATAATATGAGTTCTGTTTTAATCCGGAGCAAAATAGATTAAACCAATCGTTTAAAAAAGGCTACATCTTCAAGACTGCCGCCTCAAACACGCCCTGCAATGGTTACTTCGGCCCCTGCTCCTCATCCAAACGTACATTCTCTCTTTAATATATATATATATATATATATACACATTTTCATTCTTATTCACATGATTAAAATTGTTGTTTTCTCATATCACAGTATACTAATTTTTATACTACACCGTAACGCACATTTTTTCACTTCATGTTATATTTATTTATCCCGGAAAATTGCTGAGATATAACCTAGTTTTATATAACACTAAACAAATTCATAGGGACAAACCACCTCCCATTCTGGAAGAATTGATATGCTATTGGCAATAGGCTTGTAAATGAACAAAACGTTTGTGAACTTATTCGGTGAAAATTCGTTTATTTAATAAATGAACAAACATGAACAAAATTTATGTTCATTTAATTAAGGGAAAATGGATTTAATTACTCCCAACTATCGCCTGTTGGCGGATAGCACTCCCAACTATCACTTTGGCGGATAGCACTCCCAACTTTCAACTTGTTGGATTTTATCACCCACAAACTAACTGAGGTCTAACCCAGTTAGTGTTTGTGGCCAAAATGTAAAAAACTAAACTTAAGGGAAAGTTTATGTGGCCAAAATATAAAAAACGAAACTTAAAGGGGCATTTTTGAAATAATAATCTTTTTTAAAGTTTATCCCCCACCCCCCCCCCCCCTCACTTCTGCAACAGAACCCCCCATCTTCTTCTTTTTCTTCTCTCTCTCTCTCTAAACCACCACCACCTTCACCGGAAACCACCACCTACCACCACCCTTCACCTTCATCCACCTACCACCACCCTTTGGTCTTCTTCTTCGGCCTTCATCCACCTACCACCACCCTTCACCTTCATCCACCTACCACCACCCTTCACCTTCTCAGACGACGACGACAACCGTAGCTGTCACCGTCGTCTTCTTCCTCCTTCCTCTGCTCCGACGACACTGGTCAGATCTGTCACCGTCGTCTTCTTCCTCCTTCCTCTGCTCCGACGACAACCGTAGCTGTCACCGTCGTCTTCTTCCTCCTTCCTCTGCTCCTCTGTTCCGATTAGGGGTTTAGGGTTGTTACGATTGGGATTAGGGTTTGGAATTAGGTGGTCGATTGGTGGTGATAGGTGGTCGATTGGGGGGTTATTGAGGTCGATGGTGGTGGTTGCAGGTCAGTTGGTGGTCGTTGCATGTCGGTGGTGGTGGCTGAGGTCGATGGTGGTGCAGGTGGTGGTTTCTCTCTGAACTCTCTCTCTCTCTGAACTCTTTCTCTCTCTGAACTCCACCACCACCAATGGGTTATGGTGGAGGTGGTGGTTTAGCCATAATAAAAAAAATCTAACTGATTATCAGTGGTGGAGGTGAAGGGTGGTGGCTGATGGAAGAAGAAGAAGAAGATTAGGTTAAAGGTTGGTGAAAGGTGGTGGTGGGCTGAGGCTGATGGCAGATGGTGGTGGTGGTGGTGGCGGGGTGGTGGTGGGGGTGGCGGCAGATGATGGTGGTGAGTCTCTCTCTCTCTCTCTCTGAACTCTCTCTCTCTCTGAACTCCTTCTCTCTCTCTGTTAATATATATAGATATAGATAATAATAATAATAATAATAAGTTTCAAAATGGTCCCTTAAGTTTAGTTTTTTACATTTTGGCCACAAACACTAACTGGGTTAGACCTCAGTTAGTTTGTGGGTGATAAAATCCAACAAGTTGAAAGTTGGGAGTGCTATCCGCCAAAGTGATAGTTGGGAGTGCTATCCGCCAACAGGCGATAGTTGGGAGTAATTAAATCCATTTTCCCTTTAATTAAAACGAATGAACATAAACACATGTTTTGTTTGTTCATTCGTGTTATTGAACGTCTGTTTATATTCCTTCATTTACGTTTGTGAACATCTGAATATGTTTGTTCGTTTATGTTTTTTTTAATATTCATAAATATATAACTAGTTATAGTTACTCAAATATAATCATAAAAACAAGTTTCTAATTACATACATATACAGATATAATTCAATTGCAAGTGAGCTTTCTAGTAATAAAATTGGGGTTTTCGACAGAATTAACGTAATTAATCACTGATTTATATAAAAACTACTTTATCTTTATTTGTGTACATTTATGATTGGTAAATTATGTTCATTTGTATTTTTTTTTTTGGTTATGTTCATATGTGCACTTTTATGTTTGATAAATTATGTCCGTTTAAGTTTGTTTGTTTATGTTCATGAACCGTCCGTTTAGGTATTAAACATGTGAACATAAACAAACACGAACATATCCATTTACTTAGCGAACAGAAATGAACAACAAAGTGTGTTCGATTATATGTTGGTGTTCCTGTTCGGTTCAAGTGTAATGGCCGAACACGAATATACCTCCGCTCATGTTCGTTCAGTTCGTTTACAAGCTTAATTGGCAATAACCCATTAGAAAACAACATACAAAAGTTACTATATATTATTAAATTAAATAAAATGATTTTCAAAGTATTTGATTGTCGTGCTTAACTTATTTTCACAAAAGTTATGGTTAATTACTTGACTACGTTACCTAAAAATCTTGTCAAATTGTCAAAGTAGAAAATCAAGGATTTTCTTTGATAAATACGAAGAGGGTGTTTGGGATTGAGTTTCAAACTAACTTATTGACTTATTGGCTTTTTGGAAAAGCCAATAAGTCAATAAGTTGTTTGTGTAACCCAAAAGCACTTTCTGTTTTGACTTTTGGCTTTTAGCTTTTAAGGGTGGAAAAGCTGTTTTTGAAAAGTTAGAAATCCTGGCTTTTGGTTTTTGGCTTTTGACTTTTGGAAAAAAATTACAAATTTACCACCCATATAACCAATATTCACAATAAGTTAAGCAAAACACTTAAAAAAATAACAATTTATTGACTTTTTGACGTTTCTCATCCTAAAAGCTAATCCAAACACTTTTTTTAAAACTCCTTTTCAAAAAGTTATAAGCCAATAATCACTTTTGACCAAAAGCACTTTTACATTTCCAAACTCAATCCCAAACACCCTCGAAATGACAAATACCTTATATGTTCTATTGTGGATTTGTGGTGTACATGTACTAGTGCTCAATAGATTACACAACATCGGCTAAAATCCAATCATATTCCTATTATGAACTGCCGTATTTTTATAAAGAGTCACACGCGACAAAACAAAAGTCATGTTATTTTGCTTAGAATAAAAATCATCTAAAGCCACTGAGTGGAATGTGAAGAAATAAATCGTGTATGTGGAAAACAATCCCCTTTTTTAACGGCTAAAATCCCACATGTTAGTTGTTAGTGAGTATTGAATCTATTATTTTTATGTTATACACAAAGTTAGTTATCTCAACACCACAAGAGATAAGACGTGGAAAACAGTCTCTACCTAAGAACAGTCCCCCTAACTTGGAGAGGTTTTTAAAATTCAGATCATAAAATTATTACCATCAAACCACACGTGCCACATATAACGGTTATGTGACACAACAAACAAAGTGTAAAGTTAGGAGTATTGATAGTTAAAGTGATAATTGAGAGTGATATTGATCAACGAGCAATAGTTTAGAGTATTTAAATCCAATTTCATTAAGCTTAGTGGTTTTTTGTCTTTTATCGAATAAGAATAAAACTAAACTGGCTAGCACGCAAACATGGTAGCGCGCTCGTTTATTTATGTGTTGTGACTGGTTTTTAATTTTCTTTACGTTAGTTGTATTTTAACTCAATACGATTATAATTTCACTAGCAAGATGTAGAATCATAAGTCAAACTAAACCAACATAAAATCAATAAATCAATCATCCACTAAAACTATATACCATTAATCCATCTTTAAACATGTTTATAGCTACATACGAACACATACATAAACTTCAAAGCATCATAGCTTTAAACTCATCAAAGTTCAACACACCATCACCATTAAGATCAAACTGCCTAATCATCCCAACACACTCATCCACACTCCTCGACTCACCGAGTCGACTCAGCATCCGATTCAAACTCTTGGGAGTAATGCAATCAGTTCCCTCCATTTCATACATTCTAAAAGCTTTCCTCAAATCCTCAAGCTTCTCATCTTCCTTATCACTTTCAACCAAACTATAGAAGTCATCAAACCCTAACTGTCCATTACTTACATGTAACGAGTCAATAATAATATGTACATCTTCTAGTAGAATTTCTTCATGGCAAATCATTCCTAAACAGTGGTGTAACTCTGATGGTGAGATCATGCCGTTGCCATCTTCGTCGAAGTGGTTGAATACGCGCTTGTAATCGCTTGATTTGTTGTTCATGGTTTTTGTAAGGAGAAGATTAGATAAGCTACAAAAGATGGATGAATTGTTAAACATGATAATCAAAGGTGGATAGAAAGAGATTGAGAAATTGTGTATTGTATATATTGTTTTGTACATCTTTACATCTCATGAACCAGGGAATAAATAGACATTACAAGAGCCAATAAAAGGAAACATAGTAAATGGCCTAGCTGTACATTAGCCGACGATAGTGTGTCTTGTGGTCCAAGAATAATCACCAAAAAAGGAAATGATGGAAAACTGATCCTGGAAATCTTCAATCAAATATTTCAACATTCCCCCTCAAGTTGAGTAGTGGGATTTTCAATATTCAACTTGCCAAGACAATGATTGAAGATTTTTTCGCTGACGGCCTTTGTTAGAATATCTGCGAGTTGGTTTTCTGAACGGACAAATGGAAGTTCAATTATCTTTGCCTCAAGCTTCTCCTTGATGAAATGTCGATCAACTTCAATATGTTTTGTGCGATCATGTTGGACCGGATTTTCTGAGATTTGAATAGCTGCTTTATTATCACACAAAATTTTACTGGACTTGGATGGAGGATATCCGATTTCTGTCAAGAGTTTTCGTATCCATAGTATCTCAGCTAGCCCGCGTGCTATTCCTCGAAATTCCGCTTCAGCGCTTGACAGAGCTACTACCTTCTGTTTTTTGCTTCTCCAGGTAACCAGATTTCCACCAACAAGGGTGAAGTACCCGGATGTTGATCTTCGATTTCCTTTGTCTCCTGCCCAGTCGGCATCGGTATATATGTGAGCTTCGAGATGTCCATTTGTTTTGAAGAGGACTCCATGACCAGGTGTTCCTTTGAGATATCTGATAATTCTCCATACGGCTTCCATATGGGTAACTTGAGGCTGATGCATGAATTGGCTCACAACTCCGACTGCATAGGCAATGTCGGGTCTTGTGTGAGAGAGATAGATAAGTTTTCCCACTATCCGCTGGTATTCTCCTTTGTCAGCTAGTTTAGCATTTTTCTCCATGTAAAGCTTTTGGTTCACCATCATGGGGGTATTCACAGGTTTGCAATCGATCATCCCTGTTTCTGCCAACAAGTCAAGGATATATTTCTTTTGACAGATGAAAATCCCCTTTCTTGACCTCATAACTTCAATCCCAAGAAAGTATTTGAGTCTGCCCAGATCCTTCATCTCGAATTCTTTGAATAACCTTGCCTTTAATCTTGTTATCTCTTCTTCATCATCACCTGTGATTATCATATCATCAACATAAATAATTAGACAGGTAACACGTCCGTTCCTTCGTTTCAGGAACAGAGTATGATCTGAGTTGCTTTGTTTGAAGCCATATTTTTTCATGGCTAAGGTAAATCTGCCAAACCATGCACGAGGAGATTGTTTTAATCCGTATAAGGATTTCTTCAAGCGACACACTTCTTTAGTGTTTGAATCTTTCATGAGCCCAGGAGGAATTTCCATATAGACTTCTTCCTCGAGTTCTCCATGTAGAAAGGCGTTTTTCACGTCAAATTGAAGAAGAGGCCATTCTTTGTTTGCAGCTATTGAGAATAAAACCCTGATAGTATCGATTTTTGCTACTGGTGAAAAAGTCTCGGAATAATCAATCCCGTATGTTTGAGTGTACCCTTTAGCTACCAATCGGGCTTTGTATCTTTCAATGGTTCCATCTGGTTTGTATTTTATGGTGAAAACCCATCGGCACCCTACTGGTTTTTTTCCAGGAGGGAGAGTACATCTTTCCCATGTGTCATTCTTGCTTAGAGCATCCATTTCGACTTCCATTGCTTCTCTCCATTCTTTAGACTCCAGAGCTTGCTCGACTGTTGTTGGTATCTCTTCAGAACATAAAGATTTTGCAAAAGCTTTAGCTTCGGGAGATAAGTTTCCTGCTGCCACGTTCGCCATTGGATATCGAGAGCTTCGAGCTTCCTTCTCGGGAGAGTATCTTTTTGGAGGAATTCCTCTGTTGGATCTTGGGGGTAGAACATATTTTTCTGGTTCAACGTATGGTGCTTCCTGCTCAGATTCATCTTCAGAAATCTCAAGAGTTTCAACATGCTCATGTTCGACATGGTTAGTATGCTTATGTTCGACATGGTTAGTAAATGTATTAGATGAAATATCATACTCTTGAGTTTGAGAGTCACTTACCTCGGGCATCAGGTTAGGAGGATCATTATTGGTGGTACTTTCTTCAGGGCTAGTGGTTTGTGGAAGTGACAAGTTTTGGACTTCCTGGTTAACACCCTTTTCTGAGGGTGATATCCATTGTAACCAACTCAGTGTGTCATTGGTTGTCTTTTCCCCCTGACCAGTGTGTTGGTTAGAGTAGAAATATTCTGTTTCAAGGAAGTTACAGTTCATTGTGGTATACATATGACGCGTTTTGGGGTTATAACACCGATAGCCGTGTTGATTGACCCCGTAGCCGACAAACACACATTTCTCGGCACATGCGTCCAGTTTAGAACGGTCTGTTTTGGGTAGGTGAACGAACACGGAACATCCAAAGACACGAGGTTCAAGTGTAAGGTCTGATGGGGGTTTATGATATTTAGCAAGAGCTTGAAGAGGGGTTTTAAAGTTGAGAGCTTTTGTTGGAAGACGATTCATAAGATAGTTTGCCGTGACAAGAGCCTCGGGCCAGAATGATTTTGGGACTTGGGATTCAATCATGAGAGCACGAGTTATTTCTAAAAGAAAACGGTTCTTCCTTTCAGACACCCCGTTTTGTTCGGGGGTGTGAGCACACGATGTCTGATGAAGTATTCCCTTTTCTTGGCAGAATTGTTTCATTGAGGAGTTCACAAATTCTCCCCCGTTGTCCGACCTAAGGATTTGGATTTCTCTTTTGAATTGAGTTTTAATCATGGCACAAAACCATGCGAATTTTGAAAAAACTTCCGATTTATTTTTTAATAGGTAAATCCAAGTCATGCGGGTGCAATCATCAATAAATGTAACAAAATAACGAAAATTTTGCCCCCCCACAATCTTTGCTGGTCCCCACACATCCGAATGGATTAATAGAAAAGGAGAGTCAACTTTAGTATCATTTGATTTGAAAGTATGTCTATGACTCTTGGCAAAAAAACATGTTTCACAGTTCAAGACTTTATTTATTGGAAATAAATCAGGAAATAAACGATGTAAATAACCACTAGATGAGTGACCCAATCTTCGGTGCCACAACCAAGCTTCTCTGTCTGCTGATCCATGAGCAAGCATCACAGTACCTTGACGAGTCACTTCATCCACATAGTATAGCCCTTGACGTTCAGTACCACGCCCAATGATCTTTCCCGTCCTGATGTCCTGTAGTATACAGAAGGTAGGATGCATTAGCACGATACAATTTAGCTCTTTCGTAACATGGCTGATCGACAGCAATTTGTGAGACAAAGATGGGACATAAAGACAGTTTGACAGTTTCATTTTTTCTGAGATTTGGATAGTCCCTCCTCCTTTTACTTGAAGGACTTCTCCATTTGCCGTATGAATTTCGGTTTTTTTGGGTTTTGACATCGAACATATATCAGATTTTTCATAAGTCATCGTATCAGTGGCACCACAATCAAATATCCAAGAGTCTTTTTCTTGTTTATTTGGTGCTGCCATGTTAACTTTTCCAATCTTACGAGATTTTTTAAATTTCTTACTACTATGAGGCCTTTTAAACTCCTTATTATTTAAGTTAGGAGTGTAAGGGGTATTGTTGGTATCTTCTAATACTTGTGACTCATTTAACAAGTCAAGAATTTGAGGACTAAAAAAACGAGGGTTCATAAGGGATTTATTAGAAACTTTGTGCTTATAAAATAAAGAGTTAGAGAGAGGAGGGTTTAAAGTGTAAACTTCAAACCCTATACCTGTTGCACTCCCTGTTTCCTCTTCTTTTACCGCCGCAACACAGTAGGCTCCTCCCTTGTTTCCTTTTTCCGATTCACCATGATTTCCGGTGGGATTTTGGAGGGGTTCGCTGCTGCCCGCCGCTGCTGGTAGTCCCTGGATTGCCCACGGCTGCAGCGGCTTTCCCTTCTCTCCCTTTTTTATGTCCATCAGTCCACCAATCTGGATACCCCACGATTCTGAAGCACTGTTCCTTTGTGTGTTTGGTCATGCCACAGTGGTCACATTTCAAATGGCTTTTATCTACCCGGGATGACGACGGATTATGTTTCTGTTCCGACCGGCGACCCCTGGTTGCAAGCCCTAGTCCGATTGAATCTCCGGTGGATGATCCTGCCGCCGCCCCTTGTGGTAAGTTTCCAAAAATATTCTGGTGGGCTGTTTCCTTTCGGACAGCCGCATAAGCGGCTTCGGCGGATGGTAAGGGATCCCATCGGAGTATCTCCCTTTTAAGGGAATCATATTTTCTATCAAGAGCATTAAGAAATTGAAACAACTTATGTTCTGACCTGAGTTTGTTATACGTGGTGATGTCGGTTGAGCATGTCATCGGGTTTGGATCTCGCCTTTCGATTTCTCCCCAGATGCCCTGCATCACAATCCAAAATTCTTCTAATGGTAGTCCATTCTGCTTGAACTCATTCGATTTGACATGGAGATCGAAAGTTTGAAGCTTGTCTTTGCCACTGCTATATGTAACCGTGAGTGCATCCCATAGCGTTTTCGCCGTTGGAAACTCGGTAAGGTTACTAGCAAGGCTCGGTTCAATATTTTGAATCAGCCAGGAAAAGACGATCAAGTCATCTTGTTCCCACTGATCATCCATAGGTTCGGGTGGTGAATTTATGAGATGGTTTAGTAAGGCTTTCGATTTCCCCCCTATTGCGACTCGAATCATACGAGCCCATAGAGGGTAGTTCTGGCTATTGAGATTCAGGTTGATTTTCAGGCTATCCGAAGGGTTTGGTTTTGGGTTCTGGGATTGATTTTGAACTCCATTTTTTAGGAGATTGGCTAGTTGAATGGCGAGGTCGTTGTTATTTTCTTCGGACATTGTCGGTAAATGATGAGCACAGAAAGTTTATGGATCATAAACGCCGCTCTGATACCATGTTAAACATGATAATCAAAGGTGGATAGAAAGAGATTGAGAAATTGTGTATTGTATATATTGTTTTGTACATCTTTACATCTCATGAACCAGGGAATAAATAGACATTACAAGAGCCAATAAAAGGAAACATAGTAAATGGCCTAGCTGTACATTAGCCGACGATAGTGTGTCTTGTGGTCCAAGAATAATCACCAAAAAAGGAAATGATGGAAAACTGATCCTGGAAATCTTCAATCAAATATTTCAACATGAATAATGATGATGATGAGATAGGTTAGTTGAAGTGTGAGTTATATAGGTATTGATGTACGCGTGTTTGGCAATTGGCATTAGTTTGGAATTATGTGATATGAATAAATGAAAGGAAGTAGAAGTTGCGTGATAAATTTTGAAGCACTTTCTCTCTACGTACGGAATTTATGGCGGGTGTAGGGAAGTTGCTAATGTAAGTTTCATAAACCGAATTTTGACTTTGACATTTTATGGCCCTTTTAATGACGTTTGCGTTTTTTTTTTAATTTTTTTTACTTGTTAAAGTTAAATAAAAAGGGATGTTTTTAGGCTACGTGTTATGATGTGGTTTGGTAGGGCTGCAATAGTGTAACGCCTTCCTTCTATCACTCAACACAATTAATACATGGTTATTGGATTTTAATAACTTCAATTATCATATTGTTGTTGTCACTCCTAATTAACCACTTCACCGTCATCATTCTCAACTTACAACTTATTTTTCTTTGCCACTCCCAAACCCTAACACAGTTAGTTTTTTTGCTAATGTGGTAGCTGTCACATCAGCATGCCATGTCACTAAAAAATGTGTCGCGTGAGCAAAAAAAAACTATTTGTGTTTGGGTTATGTTTGTTTGGGAGTTGTAGAGGAAAATAAGTTGCAAGTTGAGAGTGGGGGTGATCATATGGTTTGTTGGGAGTAAGAGCGGCCAACATGTGATAGTTTGGGTTATTAAAATCTAATAAGCCCTTATATATGCCACATGACACCTTTTTGTTGGTATTTAATTTTTTTATATGTTGAGTGATGGAGGAGGTGTTTATGTAATGCTGAGATATCATTGATGGATGAGTGATGAGTATAACTCTGTATTGGATGACGTTATTGAAAATGTTAAAATGCTATAAAGTCAAGACTTGTATATCGGTTAAGCCCAATATATGAGCTTTAGAATTTGAGATATGTATGTTACCTTATTAAGGAGGAGAGATGGTTACATTAGTAATTTCTTATGTTTTTTAAGATAGCATATGAAAAGTTTAGTGTTTCACACCCAAAATGTCATGAAATTTTTTCCAATAATACCCTTCTATGCAAAATCCTCTTGTACATCCCCTCTCCTAATTATTTATTACATGGAGCAACTTTGGTGAATTTATGTGTGTATGTCACGTATGAAACAAAACGTAAAGTTTTGATTTACGAGCTATTTGGCAAAGTTGTTTGTATCATTTAATAGTATATATCGTTAAGTGGTAGGCGTGACCAAAGTGTTACGTGTGAGGTAGTGTAGTCTTGAGAATAAATGTATTATGGAACTAACCTTACGAGTTGTTGAATGGATTATTACTAGAATCCACCTAAATCAATGTATTTCAATAATCCGTGCGAATATTATTATACTTTAGTTGAGATAAGAATAATTATCTTATGTTGTTACAAGTATTTGTTATTTAATATATCATTTAAATAAAAAGTTTTCGATGAATTTTACGTCTTAATGAATTGATACAATTTGATGTAGTTTTTAGACCCGCCGCAACGCGCGGGTTACCAACTAGTGTTACTTACGTGTGAGGCTTGATAACCGGTAATGAATGAACAAACTCTCACAATTTCTTTATTTCTTAAGAAAACAAAGATAAAAAGTATGATTGACAGTGGGTTTTGAGGAAAAGTGTTGTTTAATACAAAGTATAACTAATTCCCACAACTCTTATCTTCATTTTTGTTCTTATTTAGCAGACCTTTACTACCGCTTTGTTCCCGAGTTAACTTAAGAGGAAAAAATAAAGGAAATAAAAAAAATTGATTGTGTTCATGAGTTACTTCCGATTTGGAAGGAAATTAATGTATCCTTCCTTTTCATTTCCTTTTCTTTCCTTCTCTTCAGTTATTTTCCTTTCTTTTTCCCTCCTCAAGTAAACTAGGGAACGGAGCCTAAGCAAAGAAAAAGTATAACAGATGAGTAATAAATAATTAAGTACCATATGTTTCTAATGCATCCATGAATTAGTGCTCTAGAAAAATAACCTACCAAAATTGAGTTGTGATGATTAAAATGTTAGTAGAGACAAATAAACTAAGTATACAGATGAGATCACTCATATCATGAAACAAATACCATTATTGCTATCATTCCATAATGGGTAACTCTAAAGGATGCCTTCGTATTAGACTTGACCTAACTAGTTCTCTGACATCTCTCAACTTGTCTCCTTAGAGTTGGTTCATTTCCACTCTATACATGACTAATAATTTATTTTTTTTACATGGATTTGTTAATATATCAAATATGAAATATATTGTTGTAGTTACTTGCACGTCTTTTTCTTTTACGTTCTTGACCCTTCTAAACTTGTCGCGTCTTCTTACACTACTTCTCAACAGGTGTTAAACTCAGCTTCAAGACCGAGGCCAAAGGGTTATATTTGTCTAATTTCTATTATACTTAGGTAAGCATTGACCGAACTTAGAGCAGGGCATGTTTATGTTATTTTATATGATACAATAAACATGACATATATGCAACATTTAGATTGGGGTATGGGCCTTTAAACACGGACTAAAGCAGTAGGGCCGTTAGTTGTAGCCCGTAGGAGTTATCGGACATTTTGATATGGGCCTTTTGTAGGCGTTACATGGGCCTTAACTAGGGGTTACCCATTTTCTACATCTCATACAAAACAATCAAATATTTTGAGTTTTGACTCAACCCATTTACATTTTTTTTGGAAGGCACTACTGAACCCATTTACATGACAAACAAATACTTTTAAAAAAAAAAATTGTTATATAATTCTTTTTTAAGATAATTAAACATGAAATTAGATGCTGAACTAGGTATCTAACATTATTAGCTTCACTTTTAAATCATATTCCGCATAGGACTTAATGTTAATGTATAAGAAGTTTACACGATTAAGCTTACAGAAAAGCCTTTGCTACACTTAGGATTTGTGTGATCAGTGGTGGTGCGTATATGGTTCAGTTTAAACTGGCGAAACAATTCGAACCAGACATGAGCTTGGAGTATTTGGTTTGGTTTGGTTTAGCTCAAATCGGCCGACACTCCACACTCCAGTAGGCTGGAGTGTATGCTCATGGTTTGGTTATGGCCTAAAAATCATATAAAGAGAACACATAAACAAACCTATAATTTTCCAATATTTATAAAGGAGAGAGTAACCAAAACATATGATCCAAAATATTGAGCATAAAATAAAATATATTCAACACAGAATCATTGAACCAACAACAGAATGTATAAAAGTGTATAACTAAGTAACCCCCCCCCCCCCCCCCCCCCCCCCCCCCCATGACGTATACCTTTGCTTTCCTTAGAAACCAAGAGATTTTGCCAACAACTAATGTGTTATGTCCCATCACCAAAAATTACATCATTCATTTTCTGTTACAATACAACAAAAAAATTACAAGAATATGCCGACATTAACCAAAAAATATATATAACTTTATGTTCTAATCTTTTCAAGACTCTCGGACACTGTTTTCATTCGGGGTCGAAGATCAGGGTCTCGCTCAGTACACGCGAGCGCTAAGTGGAAGACGGATAGCACTTCCTTTTTCGCGTGCACTTCTTGAAGCAACATTGGGTCCACCATATCGGAAAGTGGGGTTTCCTCCTCAAACCCTTTTCGGACCCACTTCACTAGATCGGGGATCTCAATCGACGTAGAGGTTGTGGGAGGCGAAAACTCTGGTGACCTTCCGGTTAGCAATTCAAGCAAAACCACACCAAAAGAGTAGATGTCCCATTTTTGTGTATGCCTATTGGATGACACTCGGGCTTCGGGTGCTTGGTAGTTGTTGACTTTTTCAGTTTGGGTCAAGTACGGGAGCGCCCCACCCATGAAACCACCCGAGGATGATGGGTTGTTTCCCGTGATGGTAATTAGACGGTTCAAACCGAAATCAGATATGTGCGGTTGATGATCGCTGTCGAGGAGAATGTTTGACGGTTTAATGTCTCCATGAACAAACTTTCTCGGGCTACATTCGTGTATATACGCTAATCCTCTCGCAGTCCCTTTCGCGATCTTTAGCCTCGTTGACCATGAAAGAATCGTAGATGTTTGACCTGTTATTAACAAATTTAAGTCAATAACTAACCTATTTTAATTAATAATCAAAATTTGAAAAAGAAAAGGAGAACTTCAAACAATCAAACATACCTTTTAGTGCAGAAGCCAAGTTACCATTCGAAATGAAATCACTAATCAACAGTTTCTCATCAGGCGCCCAATAATAAGCTCGCAACTTCACCACATTCGGATGCTTAACCCTCCCGATCGCTTGAACCTCGGCCACAAACTCCTTAAACCGCTGCTCACCGCCTTCCCCCAACCGTCTAACCGCCACAGGAATCCCATTCCCGAGCACAACCTTATACACAATCCCTAACCCACTCTTCCCCAACACATAAGCCGACGCCCTCAACAACTCATCCAACTCGAAACTAAACCCTTTATCAATCGCCACAAGCCGCCCCCCTTCACTCCCACCCCCACCCCCATCCCCACCCCCTCCCTCCGCCTTTTCGGACTCCGCCTCGGAATCCGTGTTAGGTAACCCACTCCCACAAGTCAACCAACAGAATTTTGACTTGTGATTCCCTCCAAATCTTCTACTAAACCTACAACTACAACCATTTGAATCCTTCCTTCTCCAATACAAATAAACAATAACCAATCCGATCAACGTGACCGCGATAGCGTCCGCTACTGATATTAATATTATCAAACCCGGTTTTAACCCTTTCTTCTCCTCATTCTCACCACCAACCGGACTCAAATTCTGTGTCCCGGGAACCACCACCGAACTATTATTATTATTATTATTATTCCGGCAAGTCTTCTGTAACGGAAAACCACACAACAACGGATTATTTAAAAACGCTGTGGGCCCTTGATTAGCAAAAGAACCGGTTTCCGGTATTTCACCGGTAAAATTATTATCCCGCAGGTCAAAACTAACGGTCAACGGTAATTCACCTAAAGATGCCGGTAACTTCCCGGTAAAATGATTAAACGAAAGATTTAACGTTCCTGATAACGATTTTAATTGACCAATATCGTACGGTAATAACCCGTTGAAAGAATTGGATGAGAGATCGAGTTGGATTAAGTTTGCTAACTCCGGGAAGATTCCTGACGGAATTTCGCCGGAGAAGTTGTTTCCGGCGAGGATTAACCGTTGTAACTGACGGCAGTTACCTAGAAACTTCTGGATTGTTCCAGTAAGTGAGTTGTGTGATAAGTCAATGTTTTGGATACGGTTAGGGTTACATAACGACGTCGGAATGTCGCCGGAGAGGTTGTTATTATACAGGAATATGCTGTGAAGTGACGTGGCATTAAAGATTTGGTTAGGGATAGAGCCGTGGAAGTTGTTGTCGTGGAGGTTAAGTCGCCGGAGATAGATTAGGTTACCGAGCTCCGACGGGATGTAGCCGGAGAGTTTTTTTCCGGCGAGGGAAATTCCGACGACACGTGCGTCGGGGATGTTGGAGATGTTGGCGCACGTGACTCCGGTCCAGTGGCATGGGGTGGTGTCGTCGTCGTTCCAGTCGGAGAAGACGGTGTCGCCGTCGTCGACGGCGGATTTTATGGAGAGGAGAGAGAGGCCGTCGGAGGTGAGGGCAAAAGCGTAATAATAATAATAATTGAAAACTAATAAAATGGGGATAATAATAATATTATGGTTAAGGTTTAACATGGTTAGGAAGTTAGGGGTGTGTTTGAAATGAGGATTTGTAGAAGAATTGTGACATTGGTTTGTGTATATTAATAATAATAATAATAATAATAATAACAATTATAATAGTAATAGTAATAATATGGTATTGATGAAGTGTGGGGTGGTGGTAGGGGGTGGTTGTGGTGGTAGAGGGAGCTGATGGTATTTATTGTGAGAAATGGACAATAACAAGAGGATGGGTTGATGGGGGTCCTACCCATATTGGTTCCTAGAAGTAGAAGGAAAGCAAATGTGCTTTTAATGTGTTTTTTTTCTTTGTTTTTATACTTGTTGTATTGCTAGTGAACTGAATTCATGTGACGGTTTTAAATTGTGAAGTGCATATGTGGTTAATAACTTACTATGAGATTGTGAGTAGATTAGGATTACAAGTAAATTTATGTGTTAATGGACAATGGTTTTAGGTCTATTGGTATTATATGTTTGTTTTTACTAAAGTATTATAAGATTTTTTATTTTGAATTGATGTGTGTTAAAAAAAACTATATAGTCTTGTGATAATCGATTTTATTTTACATTATAGTGTACTAGCTTTTATCCCAGGAGTGTCCCGGGGTTGAAATATCTAATATAACATAATAAAATATCTAATATGACAACATAATTAATGCTTTGCCAATACTTGATTAATGAATAATAATAATAATATTATTTATTTTAAACAAATTTATGTTATAAGTTATCATATTCAAATATAAAAAAAAGGAATCTCTGTCTATGAAGTTATGTTTATCGTTTGTGATTTATTAGTAGAGTAAAATGTATTTGAAAACAAAACCCCACAAAAATAGTTGTTTTTTTCTCCGTAAAAATATCGTATATAAAATATATTAACGTTTAAAAGTTATGGGAGGAAACATTAGAGAGAAAATTTAATTTTGTTTTTAAATTCTTATCTTTTCCTAAAATAATTATAATATATATATATTTATTAAAAAAACTCAAAAATTAAAAAATCCTACATGATGTCATGTGACACATTTAAGGAGGGGTTGAGGTCTCCATTGAATGCCACATCATTAAGGTTCAATTTTTTTATTATAAGTTATTATAGATATAAATAATTGTGTACTTTTAATGATATATTGAAATTTTATTTCGTCTATTAAATGTATATATTTTACTAT
Source organism: Ambrosia artemisiifolia (assembly GCA_032199755.1). Classification (NCBI taxonomy): domain Eukaryota; kingdom Viridiplantae; phylum Streptophyta; class Magnoliopsida; order Asterales; family Asteraceae; genus Ambrosia; species Ambrosia artemisiifolia. Next base: position 1,502,491 of record CM063518.1, on the reverse strand, counting down.
ATTTGTTTGTATTTAATGTCGATTTTGCCCAAATTTATATGGCAAATCGTATAATCTTGATAATTTTAGTCTTGATAATTTTACGTGAAACAATTTAGCATGAGTCGGTTAAAGTCGCCTGAGTTCAACATTTTATGAAACGAAAATTGTGTGTTAATACAGTTTAATTTATTTATTTTTAATTTATATAATTTTATTTTATTTTAATTGAAAAATGAGTTAACTATTAATTTGTATCTTCTATTCTTCTTGTTACTATTTTAAAAGAAATTATGCTAAACAATTCAAAAAGAAATCCCAAATTTAAGTCACTTTACACTCATAACATTTAAAAATGCATTTCTATATAAGTAATTAAATTTCACTCTTGAGAGTTTATACAGTAATACCACTAGTTTCTATATTACTTTTCTGTAATCGTGTCAATTAAGTTATATACCATACAAAGATTAATGATTTGTGCTGGGTGTTGTCGCACATATTAGGAATATTGATGGTTGGTTAAGTGTTATCAATTCGTAATTTTGACTACACTTTGTATGGTGGCTACTAGGGCTGAGCATTCATGAGAAACCGGACCGACCCGGGTATAACCCGAACCGACCCGAGACCGGAAAACATATAAAAACAGGAACCGAGAAATGGACCTTCTATCCATTTCGGGTTTCGGTTATTTTCGGGTCGGTGCTTCGGGTACACATCAAAAGAAGATCGAGATGGTGTATGCAAGCCTTTGAGTAGACTTTGGCGTCTTCATTTTACACATGAACGCACAGTTGTGTTCTCTTCCAACTCACTAGGTATCCTTGAATTTGGTTGTTCCAAACCTTTTACAGAAGCACACTGAAGAAGATGAAGTAGAAGACTAGAACTTGTAAGATGTGTGTTGTTTTTTATTATGATTAAAATGATAAAGTAAAATTTTAAAGGAAAATATGTGACCAACAAATAAAGAAAGAAATGTATATATTATAATATAACAAAAGGGCTTTTTTTCTCATTTCTTTTTATGTACGAACAAACACACGTAAATCACATCTATACTGTTGATTTATTCCATGTCAGCGATCCTATGCATGCGTTCAAGATCGGAGGGTTATAATATCACTTCAGATTTGTAACCAGACAAAAGAGTTAATTTTCTCATGTACCCTTTATTGATTTATCATAGTTAAGTTAAATAAATTCTCATGTTTCTTGTAAAATCTGGTTAGGCTTCTGAAGTTCGGTTTTCAACGGTCCAGACCCGAGGACCGAACCGAAACCGAAAAGTAGAAAATATGGGAACCGAAGACTGGCCATAGAGTAAGATATCGGTCCGGTTTCGGTTATTTTTCGGTTCGGGTTTCGGTTATTTTCGGGTAAACCCGAAATTTGCTCACCCCTAGTGGCTACACTGATTTTGTTAAGTTTCATGATGTCACATCCTAGTTTTATGAGGTGTGACCTACGTTACATTTTACATTTATTTACTTGAGACAAATGTTTTATCTCACATATTGAATGACTAAATAATACGGAGTAATTCTAAAAGGTGAAATTTAACATGTGTTTATAACATAACTAAACAAAGTAGAACTTAAATTACAAATATGTCACTTTAAAAACATTTGGATTTATAGGTTTTTCTTCTTATTATTATTATAATAATTATTATTATTAATATTATTATATTAATGCTTACTTGTGTTAAAAAAATGTCTAGAGATGTCACTTTTTATCATAATCTGCAATTAATATACCTAAATGCCCTAAACATAAGGTATCAAAACCAAATAAATAGTTTCAATATTATTAAAATGCATTAGTTGACTTAATAAAAAAACTCAAATGACTCTATAGTCAAACTTTGGTTTGATTAGAGTGTAATTAGCTCATGACCTAATTTTGAATTTTAAGTATCCTCCGTTTGAAATTTAGAGAATATAAACAAAGCTGCCAAACCAAGAGAACGGACAATTTCATTTCATATATTAATAATATCTTTGTATGAAATAAGTACATATTGTTTTTTTATTATTCTAAAGCCATATTTTATGTTGTCTAAGAAATAAGTTACTTAATCATTTAGTAATCCATAAAGATAATAATTATCACACGTTATTCTAATCTATAAGATGAAAAGAAAAATTATATTATTATTGTCACATTATCTTACCATTACGTAACTGTTCGGATAAATTTTGTAATGGTACCCCACTCTCTTGTAGAACTCATTATCATGTAAGTAACAAGAGAGCGGGGTAGCTTAAAATCATGTTATCTGGTAGTATGTTACATCGTTACATCTTTTGTACCGTAATATCATTTGCAAACATATTAGGCGTTTTCACCTATTCACCTAAGAACATGTATTATAATCACATGAAATATAAAACCTACATTAAGGGTTAAAATTTAAACAAGGTACATAAAAAAATGCTAAAATTTTTTATCTCATAACACGTATTAGAAAGCTCGATTTAACTCGTTACGATCCACGACCTTTCTTGTCGATATTTCAATTTTATCATATAGTTTTTTTTTAATAAGAAACTAGTTATTCATGATTTTGATTGAATTGCACTCATTGAAGGTTTTTTAAGTCGTGTGAAGTATGTTTTGACTTTTTTTCCTTCGTTAATCGTTATTGATGTCTATAGTAAATTAATCTCCATTTTGAATCATAATTAATTATGCCCTCGCTTGTTATTATTATATCTATTTTATACTTAACGAATCCTTTTCACGACAAACTTTCTCTATCAAATATTTAGTAACTAAGTCATGTCTTGAAATCATAAAAAAATATCATCAGTGATTTTTCATATTAATAATTGTTCAAGTATTTAATCTTTTTATACAGTTCTAGAAAAATATAATTAGTATTAGAAATCATGTTTTGGCTATATTCTAAGAATGATAATAAGATAATAGGATAACTATATTGGTAAAATATTATGTATGTTCGAACTTCTAACAATAACAATGTAAGCAATCCCAAACCCCCTGTAAGAAGTCTAACCATATTAATACCAACTGTCCTCAGACTTATGACCTTCTCTAAACCATCCTGTAAGAACTCAAAATATTATGTTTGAGTTCATTCGTATCACCCTCTTTGTTCAACATTGACCAATTCAATAGCCTGTATATGCTAAACTAAAGTAAGATACATTTGTGGTATTTTTTGTTATCTTAAGCATTTCATCTTAATTTGATAAAAAAGATACAACGGTTCACAATAACATGGTATAACTTTAAAATTTTATTCACATCTTCATGTGTTTATTTAAAGCTCCAATAACATGGACGCATTAATTAAGTCATTTACAAAAAAGACACAAATATAATATTCTTATTCACACATTCTTCTTTCTCCAAAATGTTTGAAGAAAAATTAATAATAAGCATATCAACACATGGTTAATAATATTATATTGGATATTTAATATTTAATAAATCACAAGTCAATTTATTTTAACATTTAACAATATATAAGGTATGAAACAAATTTTGATAAAATAGTCATGAAAATAGTAACAAAAAGTTAATAGCTTTTTTTATTATGATATATAAAAGCTTATACCTAGATGTTAAAGCTTGCCATTTTTGCTAGTAAACCACACCAGTGTTAATATCTCAATAATGTATCGAAATCATCTTGAAGTGCATAAAACGTTATAGAGTTCTCAAAAATGTTGAATCATAAAAACCAACTACAACGTCTTAGACCATCTGTACTGGAGCGCGATTCAAGGCGTGAAAACTAATATAGCGCCCCCAACACCACTATAGGGGGCGTTATGTGCTAAAAAGGGATCAAATCGTTTACGTTTTAGCGCCGGACATCACAAACATCATGATATTGTATCACCATTGGTATCACAAATAAAAAATTACTCGTGTAATAATTAGACAAACATAAAACAGGTAAGGTTTTAATTGTTTGCCCCCAAAAAGTTTTGTACAATAAAAAGTCAATTATAAATGCACTTGTGTCCATTTCTTCAAAGTACTTGAATATACACACCATATTGTTTTATTTGTTAGGCTTACTTGGGTTGGCTATATGTATACCCCATCACTTTCATCCAACTAACACCATCCATACTCACTTTCATTATGATGGATTTATTGGTTCCAAATAATTCGAAAACCAACTCTTCAAAATAATAATTCTATAGTACCAGTATTTAAATGACTGATACATATATCATCAAATTATCACATACGGTATATAAATTAATTATTAATCGGTCACTATTATTTAATTTAATGGTGTTATTACACCTAAACGAATTAACATACAAAAGATATAATGTTTAAAACCGATATACATTTAAGAAACACTATAAGGGGTTGTTTGGTAAGGCTCTTAATGAGTCTCTTAATCATTCAGCGTTGAATGATTCAGTATTCAGTTCATTCAGTGCGTTTGTTTCAGCATTTGAATGGAATGGTTAATGCTGAACCATTAAGACTTGAGATGTTGCTAAACCATTAAGCACTGAATGAAATCATTTTTACTTCCTCTACCGATGTGGGATAAGAAAACTAACCATTTAGAGGTCCAACAAAACAACAATTAATGATTCAGCACTTTACCATTCAGATTCTCTTAACCATTCAGACTTCTTAATAATTCAGCATTTAATAAACCAAACAGCCCTAAATACCAGAAAATAATTTTCCACCTTTTAAATTAAATCGAAGAAAGATTTTAAAATAATAGACACATGTTTAGTTTTGTGGGGTGGGCAATAAATTTGGCTTGGCTTCTTTGCGAAGGCTTTCCTTTTTCAATGATCATAATTCATACAAGGAGATTTGTTGTAAAAGAAGTTAAAACAAAATCAGGAAACAATTATTGATTGCACAGAATCGTAACAAATAGCAGTATGTTACAAGAAAAACATATGACCTTGATTGGAACTAGGGATTAACTCGGGACGGTATCGGTATCAACCGATATCGATATCGATCTCGAAAATACCGATACCGAAAACTTCCAAAACCCAATACCGATACCGAAAACATACAGTACGGTACGGTATCGGTACAGTACCGGTATTTTACCTTCAAATACCAATACCATACCGATCCCGTATCGATACCGAAAACCTCTAAATATGAGTACCGATACCAAACACCTTCGGTTCGGTAAGGGATCGGTATCGATTCGGTATTCGGTACAATATGCCCATCCTTAATTGGAATTCACACTTAAGCCAGAGCAGTTGCTTAAACGTTTGTTTGTGTATCTATACATATAATAAACCAAAGCTATTTTAATGACATGGCACTCAAAGAGGCATTCTTCTCCTTGAGTGTGCCATGTGTCATCCCATGTGGCATTGAGATATTTTAGGAAAAAAAATTTAAAAAAAAAATGGATTTTTCTCTCTTATGTTTACTCCCATAATTTTTAAACATTAATATCTTTTATATACGAGATTTTTTAAAGAAAAAAATTACACCAGATTAACGAGCGTTTTATTATCTTTCCAACGAGTACCATAGTGCTATATAAAAAACGGAGAAAAAAAACAACTATTTTTTGTGAGGTTTTGTTCATACAGGAAAAAAACACAAAGTGTTCAGGTAAATCATTAATCATGTATAGGTAAGTCACTAATTATGTTCAAATCAGTAAATATGAATTCTATTTTCAACATGCGTTAGCATTGGAGTTATACATTGTTTTATGTTAGATATTAATATTAGAGTTATACATTGTTTAAGGTTAGACGTTAACAGTGGAGATACATTTTTAATTGCTTTACGTTAGGTGCTACCCAAAGCTTTCTTACATGTAACTATAAAACAAATCATTTTATTTCATATGTAAAATTAATATGTCATATTAGATTTTCTCAACCTCGGGACGTTCCCGGGGTATAATCTAGTTAGTAAATAAAGGTACTCAAAATTGGTCTAACCACTAAATCGATTCATCATTCAACTATCATTTGTTTAAAACTTATTTGTCCAAACAAGTGTCGTGCACACATGTCAACCTAAATAGTTAGTGGTATGTTCTTGATTCGATATAGTTTGAGAAATTGGATTTAAATACTCCAAAAATATTTCTGGTTGGTCTATATCACTCCAAAGTATCATTTTGACCACCATTACTCCCAACTTTACACTTTGTTATATCACTTTCAAACTAACCAAACACTAACTCAGTTAGTTTTTTTCTGACGTGGCATTTTTTGCCTCTGTGGCATGCCAATGTAAGTATGTCACATAGGAAAATTTTGATACATCAGCATGCCATGTCAGCGTGTCATGTATAAAAGAATGCTACGCCAACATGCCACGTAGCCAAAAAATATCATGTCATTAAAAGAATTAACAGAATTCGGGCCTGTTTGGTAGCCTTTTAATGAGGCTCTGAATCATTCAGCGCTGAATAGTTCAGCATTCAGACTGTTTGTTTCAACCTAAAAAGGGCTCTGAATGGAATGGTTAAGAGCTGAATCATTCAGACTTTGTGCATAGTTGAACCATTCAGCACTTAATCATTCAGAAATTATTAACCATTCAGACATCTTAATGATTCAGCACTTCTTAACCATTCAGACATCTTTATTGTTTGGTTAGTTTGGGGGTGACATAACAACAAAGTATAAAGTTGGGAATATTGGTAGTCAAAATGATAGTGATATCGGTCAACGAGCAATAGTTTAGAGTATTTAAATCCAATTTCCCATATAGTTTTAATAACATGGTTGAAAGGGTGTTTGTAACTATAAACTCTACTCATGTTCACAACAAAAACATTCAAAACACATTTGATGGTATTTGAAATCAAAACTAATTAAATAAAAGCTTATTCTTATACTTCCTCTTGAGTCTCTTGAATGAGTCTTGAGTCTTTTCTAGTCTCGTGCGTCCTCCCACAAGTCTAGCCAATGCCCATTGTATATAGACTAAGTTTATATAAACTGAGGTTTCTCAAACCTTTTAGTTATCGTCATTGTTTATGTTCTAAAAAATTAATGATAATAATTTTGAGCGGAGAAGTAGATGATAAGTATCAATGATGAAAACATGCTTAGAAGCTAAACGTACTCTATGTCATAATAATGACAGTGATTTCATGAATGCCTGGAAATTAAAGTATTCCTTACAAATATATATATATATATATAGGGTTCCTGTAGGAAAATTAGTTTGTGTGAGAAGTGTAGGAAGGATTAAAAATTGATATGTATGCATCATTTTTTTGGACGTATGCATCGTTTTTTTGGACGTATTCATGATGTTTTGGATTGTTTTACTTAGAAAAACAACAAACATAACAATTAATAACCGAAAACAATGTATTTTAGGCTTAAAACTTAAAACACTATGTCAAATAACACTTTAGCAGGGTGTTTTAAGTAATTACTATGGTGTTTTATCTGTAATTTAAATTTAATGACTATAATACATTGGATTGTGTTATAAATTTTTGTATATTGTTGTGTTAAGTGTTTTCAAGCCAAAACAACCCAAAACATCATTCCAAAATCAAAAACATGATGACTACATGTCAATTCTTAATCCTTCCTACACTTCTCACATAAACCAATTTTCCTACAGGATCCTCTACCTATATATATATATATATATATAATATAAAAACTATTATTGTTGTTACAACTCAAATATTGCATGTGAGTTATTCAATCTTAATTGTATCCAGTTCTTTTTATCTTCATCATATATATACTTTATGTTTTTAGATCTAAACATTTCAATTATTGTATATTTATTCCCCCTACGCATATAAAAAAGTAGACTATTTTTTCTTGAATAATATGTTTATTGACGTATTCATGTGAAAGAAATTAATTAAAAGATTTTAGATTCATTTTAAGTCAACCCCAACAACTTGCATAAATGATAAATCTCAAAAACCATTTTAAAATACTATCAAACTTGTATTATGATGTGGATCAGTAGATACTTTCTCTCTTTAGATTATTGAGTAATGAAACGTTGGAGACTAAAGAGTTCTAAGGAGGACAACCATATAAACATATATCACGAAATGATTACGAATTTAGTATTGCCATTGTCATCGGCGTAGCTTTTAAGGGGCGGGGAGGGGCGGCCACCCCCCTTAAAATGTTATATTATGTTAGTCGAATAAAAGCGATTAAACGGCTTTTGTTTATTGATAGCAAATGCATTAAATATGTTTATTAAAAAGGGGAATAATGAAAATAAATAATCCCAACTATTGACTATTGGCCAATAACAGTCCCAACTCCCAACTACGAAAATCACCAATATTAGTCCCAACTTTCGACATATTGGAAACTAACGGACCAAAACTAAAGGAGGCTAACTCCGTTAGTGTGATGCTGACGTGGCATGCCACGTAGGATTATTTTGTCACGTGGCATGCCACGTAGGATTATTTTGCCCCGTGGCATGCCACGTAGGATCATCTTGCCACCTAAGCATGTCACGTCAGCATCACACTAACGGAGTTAGCCTCCGTTAGTTTAGGTCCATTGGTTTCCAATATGTCGAAAGTTGGGACCAATATTGGTGATTTTCGTAGTTGGGACTGTTATTGGCCAATAGTCAATAGTTGGGATTATTTATTTCCATTTTTCCTTATTAAAATACTAACGTATAGTTTGGATTATTTATTTCCATTTTTCCTTATTAAAATACTAACGTAACTTTTGTGAATTTGCGAATAGAAATAAACGACCACAGTAACTAAACTGGGGGCACTTGGTTCCAAATAATGATCGATATTGCTCAGGATTGCAATAGCCAGATGAGGACTCACACACTAGGCTTGTGCATAGTGATATAAAAGCCAGTAACATTCTTCTTGATGACAAATTTCAACCAAGAACTGGAGATTTTGGGCTGACTAGATTCTTCCCTTAGGAGTGAGGACAAAGCTTATCTCGGCAATGCGTGCGTTTGCTAGCACACACCTGAACCAGGGGTGTGCCAAATGGACCCATCAAGGATGCGACTTCCAGGCATGTTCCGCAAATGAAATGTTAAAAATATTCGTTGTTTAAAATTGAGTTGGTGTGCCAAATATTCCCTTAGGTAAAGACCTGCCCCAAAGTGTTAAAAGCTTATACCTCAATAACCCTTCAGGCTAGGCCACTGTCCAAATTTCCTTTCATACCGAAATCAAAGAGTAACTTAAAACAACTAGTGGGATTCTTCGCGCGCGTTGCGGCGCGCAGCTGGATTCTACAAGAAGGTGTTTAATTGTTATGGTTCAAACATTGCTATAGATAGTAACACTGTTTAAATGGGCATGAGAGCACAAAAGAGATTCTGTGACCATATCCTTTTGTTCAGAACACATTATTGAATAACAATAACCGATAAATGTAATTTTATACTCAAGTCACATTAGTAGCTCTAGAACAAAATGGAATACATCAGTTTTTATTCAATGACAAATGTATAGCAACTACAGGTTTTTTACAATGCCAAACCCATGAGCCAATCACAAATATACTTAAAAACTAATGTCAAATAAAATGAAGTAGCCTTCTGTAACGGCTAATAAGTAATGAAGAAGGATAAACATCAAAAAGCTCACATCATATAACCATCAAATCAACTATTAAATCATATTTGCACTAAAACACTAACCAACCTCAAATAAAGTGACAACATACTTGGGTGGGCTTTGTGTTGTCAAAGTTTTGTACAACAAAATTTTATCATCCGGGAAGTAGGGTGGATGTGATTGTGTTCATTTGGTCAGCCAAGTCTTGCAAAATCACTGAAAGCAAATCAGGTTGGTCACTGAACGATGATTGATTCACTGGTCAAATCGGTGTTGGGACTCTTAGAACTACACAATTGCATAACAAATGATCAAATTAGTATGCTCTTAATAATAGTAAAGCAGGTTATAATTTAAATGCATCCCGCCATTCGCAAGTAATTAAGCAAAAATAGGAATCAATAGGTTAAACCACATGTATGATTTTTGCACACATATTCCAAACCAAAACAAAATGAAAACGAAACTCATAATAGGAGCTATTGTAAAGCAAGAGATCATACCATTTGCATGTGACACCGCTAAATGAGATACAAAACACCTGAAACACCTACTGTATTCAGATTCTAAATAAAGAAAGCAAAAACATAGTCAGGCAGTTAGCCGGCAAAACACACGCATTGGGGCAAAATATCATACCTCAATTACAAATCCTGAAACAAATTATGACCAGGTACTAAAACGACCTGCAACGAATAGCAGAAACCAATAATCACTCGAAAAAAAAGTTGATGCTGCCATACAAATTACATCTATAATTAAACTGATGGGATTCTTTTGCTTATTTGCTTCGTGCAAAAGTCAGAGCAACACATGTAACCAAACACGTCTATAAACCGTTTAAAAATAAATGGAATATAACCTAAAAATGAATGGAAACTATTACGTAAGCTGAAACTCGAGCATGGACAAAGAAACAAACATTAAATCATTAACCCAGATAGTTCAATAAACAATGTTATAAAAGGAAGAATAACAAAATGTAACCAAACCCAACCTGCCACACATGGTTTTCCAATTCTTATTTCATATTGTTTTTTTACTTATATGATCACCTTTGCCACAAAGAAAAGAAAGAGTAAATTAGCATCGCTTAAATGAATGGCTAAACTAAATTACACTTGTCACTACATTTACATCACAACATCTCAACAATGTTCGTAGTTACCGCATAAAATACAACAACCGTTATAAAATATAATAACAACCGTACCAGTTACTTGGTAAAATATAGCACCTAAAAATGATCCCTGAAACCCCTCGACCAAGCGAAACATGCATTAGTCAGAAAATTAAGAAAACATAAAGATAAACAAACATCATTTTCCATCAATTCAGCCTTTCCATCAAGTAATACATAAGTTTCCACTTTCAATGACATATCATTTTTTCCTTATATTACTTCTTACGATATATTATGTGTTAAGTACTCTTACAAAACAACTATATCAATTATAATATTTACTCTGTATTATCATGTGAAAAAAATTAAATGTTAGGCCCGCAACACGTACCACGAATCACACAATTCTTGGCAAGTTGGCATAGTCAACGTAATACCCATGTATTATTTTCCATCAATTCAACTTTTGGTACGTGTCAGGTCCAGCTCAACGCTTCATGGAGCCCAAAGCGAATTCTAAAATTGAGGCCTTTCTCGCAGGTCATTGCTTAACCTTAGTTTACCCTGGAATTGAGACATGATTAAAACCTTTAATTTACCAGTAGAAGTCATGTAGTTTTAGCCTGTGTGCAACCAATTTAAAGTCAAAATAATTAAGAAAAAAACAAAACCTTGAATGATACTCTGGCCTCAAACTTACCTGGCAAAATCCAAACGAAGAGATCTTTTAAACCGGCTTGACTGCATATTGGTGTTTCTAAAAACAAACACCACTGTATGATCTTGTGAGATTGAGAGGCCAACTTTCTTCGACTAATGACGTTATAGCTACAAAATCATAATAGAGAAATCAACCAAAACGAAATTAAAAGTACAAAAAATTGATTCAGAAATAATAGAACCGTTTTCTTCCCTCTGCACAAAGAATAAAAAAAAATCAGTTCTATAGTGCATTGCTGTTGCAGAAAAGGTTGGGGGCCCTTAGACAATGGGGGCCTAAAGCAGGAGCTTCAAAAAACTTGCATTAGACCCAGGCCTGGACTACGCGTACAGCATCACACGGTGTAAACAGTGTGAAGGACCAACCAGAAACAAAACGATTCATGTAGAAACTGAAGAGACACAAAGAGTAAACAAACCTGATTTGAGGAATGCAAGACGATACCAAATTCAATCTGCTACACCTTTTCAACAAAGACAACAACCAGAATAAAAAAGGTTCGGGTATGGAAACACCAAAGATACCATCTTTATCACTAACGAAATTAACCACGATAACAATCAGTTTAATCAATGAAACCGAAAACAAATCAAATACCTTACTCAATGTGTCGCCTTCGTAGACCTTTCTTTCTCTACTTTATCTCCCCAGTGAGGAAAACATGATCGACCAACAACTAATGAGAAGAGAAGAGGAGGCACACCAGGGAAGATTAGAAACAATAGCTATCGGGTACGCCTTGCAAATCGCCAGTGAAGTATAGAGAGAAAATGGGAGGTCTACTTTTTCTCTGTAGTATAGAGTGAACTAAATGAATAGTCAGCTGTTGAATAAGATCATCATCAAGTTAGGGTTCTAGAGAGTGTAGAGAATTAAGAGGTAAGAGAGAGAGAATGCAGACATGAGGTTTGAGAGAGAGAATGCAGAGATGGTTGTTGACGCGTGGGTGAAGATAACCGCCCAAAAAACCCAATGAGCAGCTGCCAAACACCTCCCCCATTTGCCACCTGTAACCCACTACAATATAGGATAATGGCTTCCAAAAAAACGTAAAAAACTACACCCCTTATAGGGGTCGAACCGGAACACCACATCAGACATAACAACCCACAAACCAACTGCACCACATCATCCTTGGTTAATAATATCAAACATATTACTATTTAACAGCTTTTAAATTAATATAAAAATAATAAAACACTGTTCAAATAAGTTCCTTTATTATTATAGTGTAATTGATAGGTGTTGTCATACATACTGAATACAGTAGCTCTGTCAGTTTTGACAAATTCTTAGTTGAATCACTATGGTTTTAGCAAATAACAGACCAAACCGACCACGTTGGGTTTAATTGGTCAGACCGACTGTGTTTGCCGGTTTAGATGATTAGTTTAATTTTATTCCAAAACGATTCATTGGTATAAAAACTTTTGAAATGATAAATTAGATTCACAATTATAAAACATATACATAACTAAAATAGTCCACAAATGGAAAAAAAAAATATATATATATATATATAGTTCCAAATCAAACTCACACAGGAAAACCGCTAAAACCAAACCGTAGACTGAGCCGTTTGAACACTCCTGCTAATTAATGCATGAAAGTTTTTATAGATGAAGGAGCAATACGAATGACTATTGATAAACAAGAAAAATAAGTTAACATCATTTGAACATGTAAAATCATAAACAAAAGTACATTATGCTCCAATTCTTTTTCTGACAAATTGTCAACAGCAATCCGTTCAACTCAGGCAACTACAGCTTCCGTCATTTCGTGCTCAACGGTGGCTGGTTCAACAGGATAGTATGAATAGTGAAGTTCACCAACATCATCACCCGATAGCTTTGTCCATCCGTTTGGTCCCACATGATAAACTAAAGCAAAAACACCAGATAATAATCAGCCATTCTGTTAATGAATGGGTTATAGTTAGGATTACATTTTTCTCTAATTGGTCAAAGGCGTAAAATGGAAAAGAAAAATAAAAGTAAATTACATTTCGGGTGGCCTCCTTACATTGATCCATAATTCTATGTAAAAAAATTATGTCCTTGCTGAATAACATAGCTTTGTTTGAAGTACTTATAAACGAAATTTAACAGATTTGGATTTTGGACAAAACGTGGTTCAGGTTCTCACTTGAGCAAACAAATAGTACGTCTGTCCCAAATCCGATTTGACCCATTACCCAAGTCATCAGCCCCCCGTATAACCACATATAGTATAGATAATTTGACACCAGAAAGAAAGAGGGTGTACCGCTAGCAACACCGCCACTAGCTCCATCACGGAATGTTGCATGATAAATGGCTCTTCTAGCCAATTCAGCAGCTTCATCAATTGTCAAATCATATTTGTACCTACCATATTGAAAAAAATTACAACAACATTAAACCATTATAATCTTAAGGACATGAAAACATAGATTAAACAAGACTTCAACAATGTTATGATCTTATTATATACATTGTGAGGCTATTAAAATTTTAAGCAAAGGTTTTAAGACATGTTTGGTGCTCACCCGCTATCTAGTACACCGTAAGCATAGGGTGAACCAGACCCAACGGAGAACTTTGTTCCTTTCAGGCGCCCTCCTTCACTGTCTACATAATACAGACCTGGACCCTACAAAATATAAAACGTGTGAAACTTTCGAACCACCTTAAACATCACAAAACAATATTTGGATATTTGATTGTGTGTATACCTTTTCATCCCATCCTGCAATCATCGTCCCAACAGACAAACCCATTCCACGATAAGAATATAATATATTTGCCAGCAACTTTGAAGCACCAGTCACTGAAATCCTTCTCTTGTTTGCCAATTCATGCAAACGACACTGAAATATAATAAACAAAAAGAAAACAAGTATTGGTTTAGGGCTTTAGGCCGCAACGTATACATTATTTACGTGTTTATCCAAATAGTTCAGGCTTTCAGCAATATTCTAGAAGAAAAAAGTCCACATCAAAAGTTTCCATTTTGAGGTGATGCCAGCACAAAAGGGTATGTTGTATGAGATGGTCAACAATTTTCAAGAAAGGGAAACAACTTAAATAAAAAGGTAACCGACTTTGGTCCAACTTCTAATTGGCTAACCAGATTTTTAGAAAAAACACCTCATAACTTTTAGAAACTTTAATTTAAGCTAATTTTCAATATTGTCAGCGGGTAACAAATTTCATAGCCACTTTCTATCAAAAATTTCTGAAGTTAGTTTTTTTAGGACATGAAATTAAAAAGAAGCTATTGTAGCCAAACTAATGTAGGCAACAGAAAAATATTACCTTAATACCTAAATTTCTGTGCCAGAACTGGCAATCTGCAGCTCCTCCAGCCATTGTACCCAACATATAGGGGTTAATTTCAATGATTTTCTTCACAGATTGAGATGCTGTAAAAACCAGAATAATGTATTAGACTTTTAATGCTTTATAATTAGAGCCTGCGGCCTGATAAAATCAAAAGCCTAGATTGGGCTGTATGGTATTCCGAACACTAGTTACAACGTAACCTATTACATAGTGAATCTTCACAATTTTTATATAAGTGTAATCATGCTGAAAACTAAATAGGGTATCTAATAAGTAAATAGAGCTAATAGTTGAGGTGGCAATCTCGACCCTTTTGCTTATAAATGACCAAAATGGGTTATGTTTTAGTCTAAATGGATTGAATAAAAAAACAATAGTTGAAAGGGAAGTATATATCTTGTAACGGTAATAATATAGTTTTTAATCCTATTACCTATTTATGAGAATGGACAGTACAGTAAAAAAAAATAATGTTTATTGGGTCAACCAAACCTAACATGTGTCAACTCATACAAAAAACAATTCATTTCAACCTGCATGCTTTTTGACCTTTTCCAGGACCCATTAGCAAAACAGTACAGATGATGGAAATACAAATAATTTATGAGAGACAATATTAGTGTCTAGGTCTGTTACCACTACAGGCATACCGCTATAGCATAATGGCACATGGTAACGATATATCTATCACTAACCATCAATTTGTTATCACTATTCACCAACATATTTACATATCAGAGTTTTGTGAACAAAATTATGGAAAGCATACAAAAGCCTTCTGGGAGAATCTTTCCAGATTTAGTACATCAATTATATTATCCTATGTATCTTAAAACTTCGGCAATATAACAAAACCCTAACTAACCTAATGGGCCCGTGGGCTCTAACTAGTAGACGCTAATCTGATAATACTATCTAATAAGATATACACAATGATATACAATTTCATTTTTGTAGTAATAACTGATAATATCATTTTTGTAGTAATAACTAATAATATACAATTTCTTTTAGCACAAACAAGGATGATTGAAGACTCGAAGTGGGTAAAATGTCCAAACGCAATATGTTTTATGTAGTCAGACCCAGATGTACCACAATTACATCAAACATAAAGCTATTTCAAGTTAAAATTTGTTATAAAAAAGTTTAAATGTGAAGAGATTTGAATGTATGTGCTGCAATTGCACAACGTATTATAAAGTTATAGAACAAATTATCATTGCAGTTAAAACAAAAGAAGTGCATACAGATATAGCCTCCCATGCTAGCTCGGGAATCAGCAGCAACCATCACACCATCCTTGAAGATAAAAGCCAAGGTTGTTGTCCCCTTTGCTGGCTTTACCATTTGGATGGAGTTCTTTTGGAAATCATCAAACTGAAGCAAGGGATTCAAGGTAGTTTTTAGCAAAATAAGGCATTCATCAATTTTACATTTAAAAAGAAGAGGCATTTAGAATATAACATGGTATAAAAAAACTCACATCTGATGTGACTGGAAGATCAAATGAAGGGGCCGCTGAGAACCCATCCGACAGCAACTCATTCTTTCCCCCATAGAGTGGTGCACTTGATTCTAGTCCACTAAAGTCAAGCTTCATGATTTCTACCTAGAAACAACTCTTGCATCAATAATTTCTTAACTTTTAAGGTTCCTATGGCAGCTACATACTTTAAACTATACACAAAAAAATATAATCCCATTAACAAGTAACAACTGAAATGAAAATCTTGATGACATTTGCTCCAATTTGAAAGAACAAGAGCAGACTTACAAGGTCAAACATGTTTATACTCCAAATTTGATATGCACAAGAATATATAACGGTAGGAGAAAAGAATGATAACTACGTCAAACAACATAGTGAACGCTAAGTCGCTAACTAAATAGTTGTTCTATGGTGGTGAAAACGTAACAAACCTCTGAGTGAGAACATCTGTAACCAGTATACTGTTTTACCTTAAAAGAAAAGCAATTGTACTTGCAAAAGATGGAAAAATATTAATTTTATACTTCGGTAACTACAAAAGTTTTGTGGTTGTTAATAACCAGTAGAATGGTTAAAAATGTTAACTACACTCTGAGCCTCTGATAACAATGGCTAATAAGTTATAACCATTGTACCACGCTTTAGCTTCTAAAACTAATTGCGGTTTCAAAAGTGCGAAATAAACATTTACCCTAAAAATTGTATTCCATCCTTTTAGCATGAATTTGCAAGTATAAGGTTTTCTTCCAAGCAAAGCCAAACACAATGCTAAGAAAAAGTTTAAATTTTCCATGTATAGCCTATATACTATCCCTATTAACTACAATAGCCACATACGATTGTTACATAAGTCAATAAATCTCGAAATAGCGACATGTAGATATCTTTGTATAAAAGAATCATAAAAAAACAAAACAAAACTTATTATGTGTCATAGTTGTTAATAGCTACAATAGTGCCCGCTATAGCGAATAGCGCTCATGTGTCGGCGTGTCGCTATGTGGTCTATAGCGACAAACTGCGGGAAACAGCGAGATTTTTGCTTTTTTTTATTTTCTTTTCATTTTTTTGGTAAAATATACATATAAAATATCTCTAAACTTTTATTCTAGTGTATCGCTTTGCTATCACTGTTTAGGGTATCGGTAGCCTGTCTCTATACCATTCGCTATTGAAAACTATGGTACTATGTGTCATCAAACAAAATCCTACAAATAATACCCCCCCCCCCCCCCCCAAACCAAACCCACAACTTATAAACCAACAAACAAACCATATAAACAGTTAAACCTGTGTTACAAATCAACACATATTCTGCACCAAAACCTATAATTTCTGTAACAAAAACGAATACGTAGCAAACAATACAACAAAAAGTAATATTCGTAACAAAATCCTAACTATTAAGACATGAGTTTATAATCAAACTACACCAAATGCATACAACTACTAACATAGGAGTAATAATAATAATAATCAGATTAAAGAGCAACTAGAACTGAATAACTAATTGGAAATTATTATTATTATACCTTTTAATCGACAAGTATAGAACAGATCGTTAATAATGCGTTGATTCAATAGAGTGAGTATATTTATTTGAAGAGAGTGATTTCTTGAACAACAATATAACTTGAGATCCGATATTTGACCCGGTTAATATGGATCTTATAACCCATGTCGGTTTTGGACCTTTTGGTATATCTTTTCATCACGTGGGCCAATCATATAACTTTGGGCTTGACCCATTGAATACCGTTATATATCGGAAAAAACCGGTTTGAGCCCGATGAACTGGTTTTTAACCCGGCCCCGACCCAACCTTGTGGTTTGGCGTAAGCTCGGGATGTTGAGAATTGGTTCCATCCTGAATCGACTTGGGCCTAGTCCAAAAGAAATCGGTTTTAATGCTCCAAACCGTCGTTTGAACTTGATCCAAATCGGTATGAGTGGTTGGGTTTTTCAAACGTAAAATCGGGTTAATAATAACTCGAACGGGTTTGGCCCATTAAAAGGGTTCCGTGTGAGCCCAAACTGGTTTTTGTATACCTTTAAAGACCAGTTACCAATTTAGCAGTTTAGACGTTGGATCATATGTTTAGTCTTAAGACATTGGATGAATCACAAACTATAACTATATAACCTCTTCAGATCAGGTTGTGGAAAGACTTAAGTTCTCCTTAGGAGACTTAGGTTCAATCACCATCTGCATCAAATAGTGAGGCAATAGTGTGCAATGATGGTGACAAACACACCGAGGGGTTCGATCCTGAGCGTCACCCTGGTTTTCATCCGACTGTTACTTCAGCAAGGCAACTCTGTGGAGACAATACGGTTTCCGGGGGAACGCCACCAAGGTTGACAAGCTGGCCCGGATCCGATAGAACATGGAGTTGTTGAAATATTTGTAGAAAATATTATTACACTTTTATTAATACACTTTTATTTCTATTTCATGTATTTTGGAATAAGTTGAAACTGGATCATAGCTGATGGGCTAAAGAGGAGTTTGGGCTGATTGCATGGATGTGCTACTGGGCTTAAGGAAAGGAAGCTATTGGGCTTGGAGCATTATCAATCCGGTCTGGTTATAAAGTCTGTGCAGTGTCCAAGTCATCAATCCGGGTGGAGTTTTGAGAGCTAATCACAATCGTTGATGGAAGAAACACAAATCAGTCAATACCGTTGGATTTGTGTTTCTCTCCCACTTGTCAACATGCCCTATATAAATGAACTATCTCTATTGTTTCTCAGTTTTTGATCAGTTTAGGGTTTTGTTTAGTTTTGTTATGTTCTCTCTGTCATTCTCTTGATATTATCAGGTCTAAGTCTAAGAGTCATAGTTTGATTTGTAGTCTTTGTTAGATACTGAAGTTGTTAATATCAGATCATCATGTTGATGATCTAAGAGGGTTGAGTCTGAGAGTTGTAGTGAGGATCGAGTTGTAATTTTTGTTTCTTGTTTTCATTAATAAAAGCCTGAGTAATCTTTGGGTCAATCTCTGATATTAGGTTAAAATTCTGACATGGTATCAGAGCTTTAGGTTAAGCTCTGTTCTTGGTGGTCTTTTGTTATCTGCTGAGAGATTAAAGGAAGGACGATCTTCTGGTTCTTGATCTTGGTGATTTGAGGTTTCTGGAAGCTTCTTTCTCTTTGTTGCTCTCTGACAAACAACCCTAAGTGAAGGTTGTTTGTTACGAGTTATTGGAGAAACCCTAACTTGGGTGATATTGGTGAGATCTTTCCATTACTGGTTTGTTTCTTGTCTAGAGTTGGTTATTCAAATGAGAAAAAAGGTTACAAACTTTGGAATTTAGAAACTAAACAAGTTTTGTTTTCAAGGGATGTAAGATTTTATGAAAGTGTTTTTCCTTTTAAAGAATCAAAACATTTATCAGAAAGTGATTCAAATTTAGATAAAGAAGTTAATAACATAAACTTTTTTGATTTATTTGAAGGACTTGAGGACAAACATTCAAAGGGACAGGATATTCCCTATGATGAATTACAAAATAAATCATTAACTGAAATTGATGGTCATGGGTCTCAGCAACCAGTTGTCAATACTGACTTTACTACTCGTAAGGCTGAGGCTCAGCAACCTAGTAGGACAGAATTGAAAACAGGTAGGGCTGAGGGTGATAATCATAACAGTGATGAGTCTGTGATGTCTGAGGGAAATGATGCATCTACACCTACAATGAGTGTTAGAAAATCCTCTAGGACTTCTGTTTTACCTAAAAAACTTAGTGAATATGTTGTAGAGGGAAAGGTTAAATATGGCTTGGAAAGTGTAGTTAATTACTCTAACCTTAGTCCTGAAAATTATTGTTTTGCATCTATGCTTAATAAAACTGTTGAACCCAAGTTCTATCATCAAGCTTGCAATGATCCAAACTGGATTACTGCAATGAATGATGAGATAGAGGCATTGAACAGAAATGATACTTGGGAGTTGGTTGAGTTACCTAGTGATAGGAAGCCTATTGGCTGTAAATGGGTGTATAAAATAAAGTATAAATCTTCAGGAGAAATAGATAGGTTCAAGGCTAGGTTAGTGGCTAAGGGTTATAGTCAAAGAGAAGGAATTGACTATGATGAGACTTTTTCACCAGTGGTGAAAATGATAACTGTTAGATGTGTTTTAACAATTGCCATTCAATATGATTGGCCTTTGTACCAACTTGATGTGAATAATGCATTTTTATATGGTGATTTGTGTGAAGATGTTTACATGTCATTACCTGAAGGATATTTTGAGAAAAATGACACTAGAGTGTGTAAACTTAAAAAATCATTATATGGGCTTAAACAAGCTCCAAGAATGTGGAATGAAAAGTTGGTAGGTGTTTTATTTGAAAATGGCTTTGTGCAAAGTAAGTGTGATCATTCTTTGTTTATTAAAAGTAATGATTCTGTGTTTGTAATTTTATTAGTATATGTGGATGATATAATAATAACAGGAAATAATGAGACTGAAATAAGACTTGTAAAAGAATTTTTTAAGTATTTCCTAGGAATTGAAGTAGTAAATTCCAGTGATGGAATTTGTCTCAGTCAAAGGAAATATTGCTTAGAGTTGCTGGCTGAGTATGGCATGACCAGTTGCAAACCAGCCAGCAGCCCAATTGAACCAAATTACTTAGTGACTTCCTTAATGACTAAAGAAGTTAGTAGCCTGGTTAATGTGACTGGGTACCAGAGACTTGTAGGAAAGCTGATTTATCTATCTCATACTCGACCAGGTATCTCATATTCTGTGCATATTTTGAGCCAATATATGCATAAGCCAACAAGAGGTCATTTCAAGTTGGCAATGAGGGTCCTGAGATATTTAAAACAAGCTCCTGGGAAAGGAATTGCTTTCTCAAAATGTCCTGAGTCTGAATTTAACTTGTCAGCATATGCTGATTCAGACTCGGCAAAGTGTCTGGTGTCTAGAAAGTCAGTTACAGGGTACTGCATATTTCTAGGTAAGTCTTTAATATCATGGAAAAGTAAAAAGCAGTCTACCATATCACGATCTACAGCAGAAGCTGAGTATCGTTCAATGTGTACTGCAACATGTGAAGTTTTATGGTTAATCAATGTGTTGAGTGAACTACAGATTCAGGTCAGTCTTCCTGTTATAGTCCATTGTGATAATTCTGCTGCAATCTCTATATCTAACAATCCAGTGTTTTATGATAAAACCAAACATTTCAAGTTAGATTTATTTTTCCTAAGGGAAAAAATAATGAAAGGTAGTATTAAACCAGTTCATATCAGGTCAGAAGAACAAATTGCTGACATTTTTACAAAAGGATTGACTGTAAGTCAACATGAAACTATTTGTAATTGGTTAAACATGAGAGATGTTTTTAGTAATAAAAGTGAGGGGGGATGT
This sequence comes from Ambrosia artemisiifolia, assembly GCA_032199755.1. Lineage (NCBI taxonomy): Eukaryota > Viridiplantae > Streptophyta > Magnoliopsida > Asterales > Asteraceae > Ambrosia > Ambrosia artemisiifolia. The sequence goes on along the minus strand of CM063518.1, from coordinate 1,480,910 downwards.
TGAAATATTTGTAGAAAATATTATTACACTTTTATTAATACGCTTTTATTTCTATTTCATGTATTTTGGAATAAGTTGAAACTGGATCATAGCTGATGGGCTAAAGAGGAGTTTGGGCTGATTGCATGGATGTGCTACTGGGCTTAAGGAAAGGAAGCTATTGGGCTTGGAGCATTATCAATCCGGTCTGGTTATAAAGTCTGTCCAGTGTCCAAGTCATCAATCCGGGTGGAGTTTTGAGAGCTAATCACAATCGTTGATGGAAGAAACACAAATCAGTCAATACCGTTGGATTTGTGTTTCTCTCCCACTTGTCAACATGCCCTATATAAACGAACTATCTCTCTTGTTTCTCAGTTTTTGATCAGTTTAGGGTTTTGTTTAGTTTTGTTATGTTCTCTCTGTCATTCTCTTGATATTATCAGGTCTAAGTCTAAGAGTCATAGTTTGATTTGTAGTCTTTGTTAGATACTGAAGTTGTTAATATCAGATCATCATGTTGATGATCTAAGAGGGTTGAGTCTGAGAGTTGTAGTGAGGATCGAGTTGTAATTTTTGTTTCTTGTTTTCATTAATAAAAGCCTGAGTAATCTTTGGGTCAATCTCTGATGTTAGGTTAAAATTCTGACAGGAGTTCGGCCAGCCTTGGCTAGGTGACGACTTCGATCGGCATCGTGAAAATGGGTCACTCATAAGAAATCCACCGTTAAAAAAAATATAATTTCTTCAATCATTAAAGAAAAATTGTTTGTCGTAACTATATGTAGTAATTCTAATTATTGGTTTTTTAAACTATATTATGGTTATTTTAGTGATATAATGTCAGATCTACGAAATATATAAAAAAATCAAACAGTGACATTTTTGTATAAATATGATCATGTGCGATTTATTTGTATAAAAATGAACATGTGCATTAGTGAACATATTACGTGAAATAAAAATCATTCGACTAATTGTAATATTGACGATCCTAGTGCATTCAACGACAAATGCACTACTTAAGATTCAAATAGCTTTAATATATTAACTAGTGAACACGCTAATCCTTGATTCTTAATTTAATGTACCTAGTGGTGAATGGATCATATTAATCCTCCGCATTGTATTCATCAGTGAATATACTATGTGTAGTACATTGATGTAACTTTTGTGTCTATTCACCAATGAATACAAGCACGTATGCATTCTAAGCATAGTCTTGTGTATTCATCATTTCAATACATGTGACTTAATGAGATGACATATCTATTCATGGGGAACAAAACTACCATGTCATTCGATGACTGAATGATAAAAGATTCAACCATTGGATTTCTTGTAATCATGAGTTGTATTAGTCAATGAGATCTCTATGATGACTCTATAAGAAAGGTTGCCATGATTTACATTTAACTATAGCTAAAAGACATATCATGTAAAATGACTACATAAATATTTTTATCCATCTATAAAATAATTTAATCTTACTCTTGGACCTTAATGTGGCCATACATGAAACACCCTGCCTTGTGATTAGACTAACGGACATTGCTTGTCTTAGCAATTGCCTTCGAAGGAGTTGTAGGATCCTCTAGTCGGGAGATCCAATGTAACTTTATTAGTGTCATCCGTAAGGCTCTCTACTTTCATAACCCCTTCAAACCAAGCTCTCTTCAAACCGTCAATCCGGACCGGTTGATATAATTTAAGGTTTGCCGAATTGATAGCATACTAATAACTAGGTAGACCACGCCAAATGGATAAACTAGCATGATCACGTGATGGTTTCATAACAAAGCCTCTCACAATCACATGAAATCATGTGATTTTGCAACAACAAATGCCCCATGGACCATATGAACTAGATTACCTACCCTTTAACTTTTCTTCTAGATCCGTCACTATGTTCGATCGCCTAATCACTAAACATCATTTTAATTTAACGGAAGCTTATATATACCCTTTTAAAATATATATGTCGCATTCTGAATCTTTCTTACGCTTCATACACGTTTTCCGATGTTCTATTTATATTCTTTAATATATTAACAATACGAGAAAACATGTTAAATTCAACACATAATCAAAATTCATTCATCAACATGCAAATTGCACAACCTGACAAACAACTTAACCCACTCATTTTTCCGTAGCGCATGATTAAACTTGCTAAAATAATTTTTAGGGAAAAATCACCAAAATAGCCATTGACCAAGTAGGTTTTACCAAAATAGTCACCTCCCATCTTTTGGGAGAGCCGGCTCACAGGTCCCGAGACGTCTCCGTGAGACTTCAGCGGAGAACCAATAGAGGAGCGACACGTGTTCAAAATATAATAAAAAAATCATCACACTTCCCAACTCACCTCCTTTCACACTTCCCAACTCTCCTCTCTCCTCACTTTCTTTCTCCTCTCTCTCCCTTCTTCTCTCCTCACTCTTTCTCACCCTGGATTTTTTTATTAACAAAAGCAAAAAAAATCAACGGGGTAAAGAAGATGAACAGATAATAACCAACTATGAGCCCAACAAAAGTACCAATTCCAAACCTAGCAAATCCCAACAAAGCACTGATAAAACCCATTTCAGCTCTTCAAGATTTATTTATTTATTTATTTAAATGAAAGCGAAGCCAATTAGACAACTTTTGAGGTGTTCAAGAAGAAGCTACAAATCTCAAGAATGTGAGACCAAAGCCGCAAGTCACGCAGTTGTTTGTGCTTTCTTTACCCCATGAAGAAAGAGGTGGTAGAAATATTTTGAATATGTTAGAAAAAAATCAAGTACTTATCGGAAAATGAAATCAACGGAGACGTGAATGAAATCAACGGAGACGTCACCATATGTTAAACGGAGACATATATGGTGGAGACGTCAACAGAGACGTGAATGAACAGAGCATATTTTTATGAAATCAACGGAGACGTCACCATCGGAAAGTACTGCCAGAGCAAAAACAGAGCATATTAACAAAAGCAAATAATCCATTGATTTTGTATTCAGGTTACAAGTTGTTGAGCATAGACGTCACTGGAGACATACCGAGTTGCAGGTTTCCGATCTGTAGTGTTTAAGAAGACGATGGTTGCGTTTAACATATTGTGTTTGCGATGAAACATGGTTTATGGTTGCGTTTAACATATTTGTGGTTGCGTTTAACATGGTTTATGGTTGCGTTTAACATATTTTCATTTACAACCCTAAAATGGGTGTAAAATAGTCATTCAAACACTTTTACACTTTAGTACATCTTTTTAGTTACTTTAAGATACCCCGCCCTACAAAATTATAATTCTTTTATTTAATCCTATCATCACTTTTAAACTATTATGTTTTATAAGCATTCGAAAATACCGTGACGATCTGCTCAATTCTGTCGACGTTTCGATGTTTGTCTTATTCAATATCGACGTGTAGATAGAAATATACAAGAAAGAAATGCGTTATGTACAAGTGATTATTGCATTGGATGTTTAACTGAAATAATATAAAAGAAACGAATATTTATTAATAAAGTGAAAGAATCCAAATTTCACTTACAACGAAATGTTTTTTAGCTAAAACTTCAAAAGATATAACTCCTAATATTTTTATAAGGCAAATTAAAAAACTTAGACATGTTTTAGAAGAAAAATTATAAAGCTTGACACTATATTAAATACTAAAATGTAGGTGAAATTTGAATTACAGATCAACATAATTTGGATGCAATTAAAAAACTTAGACATGTTTATTGTTAATATAGATGTTGAATCTTAACACCATTTCATGACGAAGTAAAAGTCAAAATCGTAAAATTGAAGTTGGTTCAAAATAGTTTCCGCCCAATAATGAAAAATTCACATCAATCAAATACAACGATTCAGAAAACCAAACAGGGCACTCGAAATCTACAGACCAGCTCTGGTGATTCTTAAAATATGATAATGTTGTTAAACGTTATGCTTCATCCTTACTTTGGCAGACAAATAAGTTGTCACGTAATAACAATAGTGCAACACAAGCCTGGGCTCTTAGAATTCTTTAAAACATTTTCTACCAATAGCTTTAAATAACTAATATTAGTAGTATGTGCATAAATATAATTAACTAGAAAAATCTAATTAAACTTTTAAATATACATAATTAGCTAAATATATAAAACATTAGCATAATTAAGTTTAGAAAATGTAAAGTTGCCTATTAAATATTAATTGTAGGTAAAATTCTTTTAAAAACCTCGGTTGCATCAGTTTAGCAAAAGCACCTAATGCATATTATATATCCATCTGATATTAACGTCTATGTTAATAACAACAAAACTCCTTAATTTGAAGGGTTTCTTTTTAACAAGTTTAAAAATAAAAGATAAAATCACTGATTTCGGTATTTGACCTCTACTAGGGTCGAGTGAGTTTCCTATTGTGGTCGAATGAAGACCATTCAACTGGGTCGACCACCTTAGGGTAGAGCCAGTTTCCTTGTTTTCCCATTTTTCTAGTTTTGTCGTTTTAACACATGAACATGCAATCCTAACACATGTTAAGCGTAATAATCATGTAAACATCGTTTTAACACGTATTTGCACATCATATAACATATATGGATCAGTTTATGTTCATCACTTAATTCAATTCATGTAATTTACCAAGAACGGGACTCAAAACTCGTGTGTACATAAGATAATCTCAATGATCCTTAAAATCATTGAGCCCTGGACAATACGTAACGTAAACCAACTCAACTAACCTAGTTAAGTTTGTTAATAAATGCTTTTCGTTAAGGTAAACTTATATGTTTGTAAAATATAAACCATAATGTGTCGGGTGTCACAGCAACTTCAAAATAATATCACCCGTTTCTTTTAAAGGGCCTATTTCGCCTTGTAACTTGAACTTTTTTATACTCCATCACATCACTTCTTTTGAATATTAGTTTTCTATCCCTTATAGAAAGAAAACTATTTTGAACTTCTTAAAAGTTGTTGCCTTTTGAATGCTTCTTAATATCGTTCACTATTTGTTCTCGTTTATGATAATATGAGAGTCGGATTTGCAAATGTCCTTTTGGTTTGAGTACCTTGACATTCTTGGTTTTGAAAAAAAATATTCTTCCTCATCAGGCCTAACGATGCATCACTACGAAAACAAACATAAACATCATCAGTCATGCTTAACAACTACCAAACAATAACAACACAAGCATAAGCAATAACATCACCATCAGCCATGATTAGCAACTACCAAACAATAACAACACAAGCAGAAGCAATAACAAAATCATCATCAGCCATGATTGACAACTACCAAACAATAACAACACACCAAACAATAACAACACAAGCAGAAGCAATAACATCATCATCAACTGTGGTTAACAACTACCAAACAATACCACAAGCAAAAGCAATAACAACATCATCATCAACCATAATTAACATTTACTTTTGATCATACTTTACTGGGAGCTTCCATATGATAACATCGAAGTCCCAATGAAAGTCGTCACCATAGAGCTTCGGATTTTCAAGGGGATATAACATTGTTGCTCCCAGTTTGGTACACTTGCGTCTGTTTTCTTCTCCAATTTCACTTTCTGTAACAAAAGTAATTATTAGATATTCATAAACTCTTTTGTTTGTATTAAAGAGATATAAATGTTTTACCTATCGAAACACAACCCCCGGAGATATTACTTACAAAATCCGTCAGCTTTAATGAGTCGATCATTTGGCAAATCCTTAAAGACACGCTAAAGTCTTCGTCATCATTAATAAAAACTTTTTTAATTTCTTCATACTCATTTTCTTTATCTTCTTCATTTTCTTCATCTTCATTTTTCTTTTTAAAAACCTCGTTTTCTTCGATAAGAATCTTCTTCATTTTATTTTTTCTTTTTGAAAACCTTGTGTAGAATCTTCTTCATTTCTTCATTTTCATCTAACTCCTTTGAGGAGTCGTTCGTGGAACATTGATGTGATATACCTAAACAGTCATACATAAAAACACAAACATACGAACGTCTTCATTTCTTGAAACGCTTTTTCTGCTTCCGGCGTCCACTTAAACTTGTTTTTATTGAGAAAGTCTTTAAGCATGGATATAAAAGATAGGGATCGTTTAGCGTGTCGTGCCAAGAAACGGTTGATCGCTGCCAGTCTTCCATTGAGGGTCTGTGCCACTTTTAGTGTCTTTGCAGATGGCATGTTGATAATTGCCATCACCTTCTCTGGGTTTACCCGAAACCCGTCTTTAGTAACCAATACTCCAAGGAATTTGCCTTCCTTAACCCCGAACGAACATTTCCCCGGATTCAGCTTAATATTGTACTCGCGGAGCTTCCTGAAGGTTTCTTCGATGTCCGTGATAAGATCACTTTCGGTGCTACTCTTGATGACCAAGTCGTCGACGTAGACTTCTAGGTTCCGTCCGATCTGATTTTCAAATACTTGATCCATCAACCTCTGATACGTTGCCCCCGCATTCTTTAAACCAAAAGGCATTTTCATATAACAATAGATGCCTGCATCCGTGTGGAACGCGGTTTTGTCTTCATTCTCTCGTGCCATCTTGATTTGGTGATATCCCTTATATGCGTCCAGGAAGCATTTAAACTTAAATGGCGAAAGAGAATCAACTTTGAGGTCAATCTCCGGTAGTGGATATGCGTCCTTCCCAGTCACCACCGGTAGTGGCGAAAGAGAATCAACTTAAATGGGGAAAGTGTTGAACCACTGGGGCAACTGACTTTCCCAGTCACCATCGGCGACGGCCGCCGAGAAAGGACCATATTAGTTACTTTCTTGGTGATACCGGCTGATTCTTAATATAACATGATCATAGGCCGTTATACCCTGGGCCGAATAGATGCTCTAGTTTCAACAACAAGAGGATTTTTGATGTTCCCTACCCCCCAAGGGGTGCAACCGTATCGGGTGATAAAATTTGCTCAACGGCTGAACGCAAGCCGTGCCACTAGGCTCCTGCAGGGCTATGTGGCCCGGAGAGGTGGGTACTGAATACAGAACACCCGGAACAGACAGTGCTGATTGGTGACACCCTGTCACCTTCAGCCAAGGACCAGCTCAAGCAGGTGCTGAAAAATAATCTGGATGTTTTCGCATTTAAACATGCAGACATGACAGGAATTTCAAGATCAAAGGCAGAGCACAAGCTATCAACGTTCCCCTCGATTAAACCAATAGCACAGAAAAGAAGAAGCATAGCCCCAGACCGAAGGGCCGCGGTTGTGCAAGAAGTGGAAAAACTAGAAGAAGCGGGCATCCTGCGAAAAACCAAATACCACACTTAGGTAGCCAATCCGGTGATGGTCCGGAAACATGATGGAACTTGACGCATGTGCGTGGACTATAAAGACCTTAATAAAGCACGCCCGAAGGACGCATATCCACTACCGGAGGTTGACCTCAAAGTTGATTCTCTTTCGCCATTTAAGTTTAAATGCTTCTTGGACGCATATAAGGGATATCACCAAATCAAGATGGCACGAGAGAATGAAGAAAAAACCGCGTTCCACACGGATGCAGGCATCTATTGTTATACGAAAATGCCTTTTGGTTTAAAGAATGCGGGGGCAACGTATCAGAGGTTGATGGATCAAGCATTTGAAAGTCAGATCGGACGGAACCTAGAAGTCTATGTTGACGACTTGGTCATCAAGAGTAGCACCGAAAGTGATCTTATCACGGACATCGAAGAAACCTTCAGGAAGCTCCGCGAGTACAATATTAAGCTGAATCCGGGGAAATGCTCGTTCGGGGTTGAGGAAGGCAAATTCCTTGGAGTATTGGTTACTAAAGACGGGTTCCGGGTAAACCCAGAGAAGGTGATGGCAATTATCAACATGCCATCTGCAAAGACACTAAAAGTGGCACAGACCCTCAATGGAAGACTGGCAGCGATCAACCGTTCCTTGGCACGACACGCAGAACGATCCATGCCTTTCATATCCACGCTTAAAGACTATCTCAATAAAAACAAGTTTAAGTGGACGCCGGAGGCAGAAAAAGCGTTTCAAGAAATGAAGACGTTCGTATGTTGGTGTTTTTATGTATGATTGTTTAAGTATATCACATCAATGTTCCACGAACGACTCCTCAAAGGAGTTAGATGAAAATGAAGAAATAAAGAAGATTCCACACAAGGTTTTCAAAAAGAAAAAAGAAAATGAAGAAGATTCTTATCAAAGAAAACGAGGTTTTTAAAAAGAAAAATGAAGATGAAGAAAATGAAGAAGATAAAGAAAATGAGTATGAAGAAATTAAAAAAGTTTTTATTAATGATGACGAAGACTTCAGCGTGTCTTTAAGGATTTGCCAAATGATCGACTCATTAAAGATGACGGATTTTGTAAGTAATATCTTCGGGGGTTGTGTTTCGATAAGTAAAACATTTATATCTCTTTAATACAAACAAAAGAGTTTATGAATATCTAATAATTACTTTTGTTACAGAAAGTGAAATTGGAGAAGAAAACAGACGCAAGTGTACCAAACTGGGAGCAACAATGTTATATCCACTTGAAAATCGGAAGCTCTATGGTGACGACTTTCATTGGGACTTCGATGTTATCATATGGAAGCTCCTAGTAAAGTATGATCAAAAGTAAGTGTTAATTATGGCTGATGATGATGTTGTTATTGTTTTTGCTTGTGGTATTGTTTAGTAGTTGTTAATCACAGTTGATGATGATGTTATTGCTTCTCCTTGTGTTGTTATTGTTTGTTATGTTGTTATTGTTTGGTAGTTGTCAATCATGGTTGATGATGATTTTGTTATTGATTCTGCTTGTGTTGTTATTGTTTGGTAGTTGCTAATCATGGCTGATGATGATGTTATTGCTTATGCTTGTGTAGTTATTGTTTGGTAATTGTTAATCATGGCTGACAATGATGATGTTTATGTTGGTTTTCGTAGTGATGCATCGTTAGGCCTGATGAGGAAGAATATTTTTTTTTTCAAAACCAAGAATGTCAAGGTACTCAAACCAAAAGGACATTTGCAAATCCGACTCCCATATTCTCATCAACGAGAACAAATAGTGAACGATATTAAGAAGCATTCAAAAGGCAACGACTTTTAAGAAGTTCAAAATAGTTTTCTTTTTACAAGGGACAGAAAACTAATATTCAAAAGAAGTGATGTGGTGGAGTATAAAAAAGTTCAAGTTACAAGGCGAAATAGGCCCTTTAAAAGAAACAGATGATATTGTTTTGAAGTTGCTGTGACACCCGACACATTATGGTTAATATTTTACAAACATATAAGTTTACCTTAGCGAAAAGCATTTATTAACAAACTTAACTAGGTTAGTTGGGTTGGTTTACGTTAAGAATTGTCCAAGGCTCAATGATTTCAAGGATCATTGAGGTTATCTTATGTACACACGAGTCTTGAGTCCAGTTGTTGGTAAATTACATGAAATTAATTAAGTGATGAACATAAACTGATCCATATATGTTATATGATGTGCAAATACATGTTAAAACGATATTTACATGATTATACATGATTATTACGCTTAACATGTGTTAGGATTGCATGTTCATGTGTTATGATGTGTTAAAACGCGTTTAAACGACAAAACTAGAAAAATGGGGAAAACAAGGAAACTGGCTCGACCCTAAGGGGGTCGACCCAGTTGAATGGTCTTCATTCGACCACAATAGGAAACTCACTCCGAAATCAGTGATTTTATCTTTTATTTTTTTATTTTTAAACTTGTTAAAAAGAAACCCTTCAAATTAAGGAGTTTTGTTGTTATTAACATAAACGTTAATATCACATGGATATATAATATGCATTAGGTGATTTTGCTGAACTGATGCAACCGAGGTTTTAAAAGAATTTTACCTACAATTAATATATATATATATATATAATAAGCAACTTTACATTTTCTAAACTTAATTATGCTAATGTTTTATATATTTAGCTAATTACTAGTTGATTACCCCGGAAGTGTCCCGGGGTTGAAAAATGTAATATGACTTAATAAAAATGATAAAAGTAGAAAACACACCAATCGTAAACTTAGTCATAGAGATCATTAATTCTCATTCGCGTTTACTGACCTGAACTTTGAAGAAATGTGCGGATTCATAGCTCACTTAAGCAGTAGTTTCGGCTTTCTCTTCATACTCCTGTGGTGGCTGAAGAGTACAAATGAGGTTGCGGTCTCCATACACATTGTCTACACGGCCTGTTACATAAAAACACATCAGATTATAAGGAAAAAATAGTGTTTGGAATAGGAGTTTTGAAGGTGGGAGCGAGAGACGAACATGTGGTAAGCCATAACTTAACGATCATAATCTGACTGCTAAAATACCTTGATGACGTTGTTGTTGAGATCAACTGTTCCTTTATCAATCTAAATATAAAGACTTTAACCTCCACCATACCTTGCTTTCACTTTTAGTTGGCTCAATCATGAGTGTCCGTCAATACTTTTCTACACCACTGTCAACCCTCAACACCAACAAACTATAAAAACCTCTAATTCAAACCTTTATGAACTAAAACTGAACTTACCAGTTACCAATAGTCATTTACTTATAGTTATTTAACATCTATACAGCTGAATTCAAACTTATTGCTAGCAAATATCTACTCAAAGTCTCAAAGTACATAAACATAATCACATCTCTCCAATCCCTAACACTTAATCACTGCACCTCCATAGTATTATAATCAGTAATAACTCATATTCCCTAACCTAAAACCTAATAACTAATCAGATAAACAATCACTTAAGTGAGCTGCAACTATTAATAAACTCATCATATCTCTCTAATCTCTCTTATTTATAATGAATCATATAATTCCTAACCTAATCAACTAACCAATCACTTAAGTTGGAAGTTGCAACCATGAAAAAACTTATCACATCTCCGGAATCTCTCACACGAACCATCTTGAATGATTCCAGTAATACAATTTGAAGATCTAACAACAATGCATCCCTATTAAACAGTAAATTAAAACTAAAAACAACATATAGAGAGATATCAATATATGGAATAGTTAAAAAAATTAATACCTTCTATTTACACCAACCCCGTTCATTTACTGTTCCATTAAGCTCTTAAACCATGAAGTTGTTAATTTTTGGTCTGTTCTGTGAGAATCTGTAAGTAAATAAGATAATATAACCACCTATGAGATTAAAAAAAAACTCAACAAACCGATTACATAATCACGTAGCTCTTTTCAAATTTATTATTTATATAAGATACTTATTAAAATTCATATGTTCCTTACCAAAAAGTATTTACATAACATTAAAATTACATGACACACTATTTAAAATTAATTTCATTTGATTGAATGTTATATATTATATCGTTTCGTATGAATATTATATCGTTTCATATGATTCATAAAACTCTACTGTTATAAAATGAATCTAGGAATAAAGAGACCTCAAGAAAAGAAAAAACAAAACAGGAGAAGGTGAACACACCACTTGCTAAACTCTCAGCCACAACAAAACAGACCATGACTTAATCTCTTTATCTCACTCTGCTCTCTTCAATTATTATTCTCAATACCCACTTCAAGATCTAATAATAATAATAATAATAATAATAATAATAATAATAATAATAATAATAATAACAATAATGGGTAGTAAAGGGAAGAAAGTGAAGATGACTTTAGCTTCTAATCTGCGAGTTTATGTTCGCACGGCGGAAGCTGAGACGGCGGCTCGTGGAGGAGACGTGGCGGAGCTCAGGCTGCACACCCCTTCCCTCACCCGACGCTACCTCCATATACCACACCTACCTATCGGGATTGAAAGAAAGAGATCCAGAGAGTTAGAAGATGAGAAGAGGACAAGAAGAAACCTACCTCTCGATCTTCTCGTGCTGGTCTTCAGGTAGTTTTTTTTGTGTGCAGATTCTGGATGTTGTTCATGTATTTGTTGATCGTATCAATGTTGATGTGTGGTTAGATCGTTTGTTTATGGATTTTGAGAGTTGATTTATATTAATTAGTGATGATCGGCGGTTAATTGATCAACGAAGTTGTAGTTGTGATCTAACTGATGTGATTCGTAGAGGAGAAAGAGAGAAAGAGAGTGGGAGAGCTAGGGTTTGGGTTTGTGAAAAAGTGTAGGAGAAGGGGATGAAGAGTAGGGTTTGGTTATGTATTAGTTTAATTAAAAAAATGAAAAATTAAAAAAAATGCACCATATGATGCCACGTGGCACATTCAATGGGGAGTTGAGAGTATCATTGAACGTCACGTCAGCAACTATCAATTATTTTATATATATTAATAGATAATAGATAATAGATGTATATTTAAAAGTTTAATTAGATTTTTTTAGTTAATTATATTCATGTGTATACCTATTAATATAGTTATGCATACCCATATAAATATGCACATACTACTAATTTCTTTGGATAAATGTTGTTAATAATATGCAAACATATAACTTAATGATTTGGAAAAAGTATAGGTTCGTAAGTACTTGTTTGGTATAATGTATGTATGTAGCATACTAAGCTTAGATTAGATAGTTGATAGCTTGTATAAACATTTTTGTGATCTTGAATATTACTTCTAGATTCTTTCATATATTACTAAAAACGTATGTAAAAAAATCAGGGAAAATCACGAAAATAGCCTTGACTTTTGGGTTTTTACCAAACTAGCCATCTCCAGTCTCTTGGAAGAGTCGGCTCACGATCCGAGATGTCTTCAAGAGTTTTCCCGTTTAACCAACCACAGCACGACACGTGTCAAAAAATAATAAAAAAATCAAAAAATAATACAAAGTGCACATAAGGTTTTGTTATACCGAATTGTTCGACCAAGGTTGACTGAGTTGACCGCAGTTGACCCGATTCTGACCGGGTTGACCAGATCTGAACCAAGCCCAGTGACAAGAACCCGCAACGAGATCGCCAAACAACCAAAAGCAAGCCAAAAATACCACAAAACAAACCGGACCTAAACTGATTCGAACCCAAAACGAGGCTGAACAGATCTGACTCGAACCGAGCCAGATCTGACCCGAAAACTCGTGTTCAAGCTGTGACCACAACCAACACCAAACCGAGCCACCATTAAGACCAACAAGGCAGCCGGACCAAAACCCACAAAGAAACGTCATGAGTCGTCACTCGAACCACCACCTTCGGCCAGAACCATCACCACCACAGCTGCCATCTCGTCAAAACCACCAATATTTTAACTAAGACCCACCAAACCATCTATCGGACCACCACGAACCACCAACACCAAAAGACCCAGCTCCAACCGAGACCAGCCACCACCAAACACCCCAAATCTCGATCTACACCACCATCAGACCCGTCACCTACAAACCTGAACCACCATCTCCTACCTTAAAGCCACCACCACCGGTCGTTTTCTGCCTCGAAACCACCTCCAACCACCACGGACAACAGCACCTCCACAGCCACGACTGTTTTTGCTCGATTTCTGGGCTGAAACATTTCACGCCGCCACCACCGGAGATGGTGGTGGTCGGCTGGCGCTGAAACTAGAGGGGATGAGGTGCGAGAGAGAGAGTGAGATGTATTCTAGGTTTTAGCGGCAGAAAAATGAAGAGGAAGGGGTTAAGTTCATTAAATAGCTAAGGTTAGTTGGGAGTGTACCGCGTATCAAACCCATATTAACGTATCGTGGCTCGGTTTTATTGTTGGCTCATAAGTAAATCGCAAAAGTTAGCCGGTTATGTTCAAAATTAAAAACATAATTAAACCGAGCAATTTAAATATTATTTTCGCCGCCCGACGCGTACTTTCGAAACACGCGTTTAAATAGCGTTAATCGATTCGGTCGCGGTTTCCTTTATTATAACGATCCGTTTACTTTCGAAACTTAATAAATAACATTATTTGCAATAAATAATTATTCCGAAAGTTCAATAACGGTAAAAACCTCGCCTTTAGACGTCCGATTCCCACCTCAGTTCCTTCCGCATTCTCCAAAACGCTGCGTTTTTTATCGTTTTTCGCGCTGATTTCGAATCCGATCGCATCAGTAGTAAATACGTGTTGTATTTACATATATTAGCCTTATGTTAGTCCACTTTGACAAATTTTTAATGATGTCAGTTCGTTCGCGTTAAATACGCGAAGTCTTTCTTTAAAGACTTCAAGGCGTCCACGAACTTCGAGAAGGACATCATAGGACTCAACGACTCAATTAATCCAAATTAACCTTAAACCAGGTTAATTACTCCAAAAGCATGATTAAGATTGCGCTAAACGTGTACGGAATTTGCCGGTTGTCATACAAACCTTCCACATACCAATCGAATTCCGTTTGCGTCCCCGCACAACACGCGGTTCAGTACACCTTGCCATAGTTAACATACAAGTTCAACAGATATTGATCGTTTAAACTCACAACAAACATTGAAATTGACTGTGAATACCTGACAAGTTCAATTGAGCATGAAATTAGGATCCAACCGGCATTCATTTTATATTTATTCTCAAAATGAAAATTAGAATTTGGAATTTAAGGAATATGATTTATGTTGATTTGAGTGCGCTTTAACTGTTTTCTCAGCTCTAAGTCTGGTTATTATTATTATTATTTATAACAAATTGACAAAGCGCTGGCGGGTTAACCGCACTCGACTAATTTCGACACACTTCAAATATTCCTTTTCGACTCAACCCATTTGGCTTATGCACAACTTGTGAGTTTTGAGATGAAATTATCGATTTACCTTGAAAATCCTCTTTCCTTGCTTGACATTTGTACCTTTAAGACGAACGACCTCGTGTACTTTCAATGAGATTTGGGAACAAAGTTTGACCAAAGTTTATGTTAACACTATTATAAATGTGATGAGACGTGGGAACAAAGTTTAATCAAAATATGATGTTTTTTTTTTGAAGTGTGAACTTCATTAACACATGTGCGTCCTTAAATCAAGGACCACCAAAAAACCATTACAAAGTATACAAATGATACAACGCCCAGTCTTTCCAAACAATAGACCTATATTTGGACCTATTTCGAATCCAAAGAAAAGAAAGCGACTTTATGGTCGCTACAACCTCACTAACCTTGGGAGACCCCCCTTCGAAAACCTTATTATTTCTAGACCTCCAAATCGCCCAACAAGTAGTGTAAACAATCGCCTTGATGATCCTCCTCCCTTGTTTCAAACTAACTGAAGAATCGTGCAGCTTTATGAGATCCCCGAAATCAAAAGTGTAAACCGGTGCAGTTTTAGCCCAGCTGTTGATCGAGGCCCAAACCCCAGCTGAAAAACCATAGGTTGTGAAAACATGATCCAACGTTTCAGCTTCTAAGTTGCACAACACGCATAGATCGTCTGTGAGGTTGACGTGTCTTCGCAATAAAGCTCGCCTAGTTGGAAGCCGATCCAAGTTAGCTCTCCACATAAAAATATTTACCTTTAAAGGTACACCTACACTCGAGCTCCTGAACAGTCTACCCGCAGCATCTTCTTCACTTGAGCGACTGAAAAATCACTCGACCAAGCATCCTCTCAAAATCTGATGTTAACACTAATATAAATGTGATTAATTTTTGTAGAACTACCAAGTACTTAAAGGGATGCCGATTAAAAAAATAGTTAAAGGGATATTATCAAAAAATGAAAGAGGATGTTAATGGACTTGCATACAAATAACAACGTGAAAAAATATATAAACCAACCCGTTTCCAGCCTTCCATTTCAAATAAGATTTTAAAGTGAAAAAGTTATAACTTCGAGTCTTCAACTTGACAACCCACTAAACTTCGAGTCTTCAACTTGACAACCCACTAAACCAACCAACCAATCTACATCCGATTTGATTTGTCAACCCATTTGACTTGTAAAAACGATCAGGATACAGGGGTCGTGTTAGGCTAGGCGTGTCTTGTTATTTCTAATCATGTTGGGTCAAAAGTGATAAGCTTAATTCGAATAATAATATGCAGTCAAAGTTAAGTAAAGTAAAGACTAAAGCAGTCAAGCCATGTAGTTCTTAGTATATCTGCACTTAAGTTCATATCCGGCTTGTGCCAACGAGCGTTACTGCTGTGAAACAAAATACTAACATCAAAATTAAACTGGAGATTACAAAAAGAAAAATGGGGGAATTCAGATGTGTTAGCATATCAGCGATGATCTCTTTAAAGCCTAAGAATCCCCAATGCTTAGTGAAGAAACAATAACCTGAACGGCTGTCCGGTGTATGCCTCGACGGTGTTGAATAGGAGAACCACAGCTCGGCCTTCGTCTTCTCCGTTTAGATCCAGATCTGCAAGAAGGAAAGGAAAGGTGGGGCGTGGATGTGACTGCTAGGAAACCATAAATGGAGTCCAACGTACAGACACAAAAAGTGATGGCGGCTCTGGCGGCAGCATGTGTTATCAGGGGGTAATATGTATGTGATAACTTGTGCCCTAATAAGAGGTGAAGACCTCTTATATAGAGTTTCTCATGGGCCTTAATGGGCCGAACATCATGGACCCCTAACTATATGGGCACATAGCCCATTGGCACAAAACCCAGTTAGGGGGTTACCTCCACACCCCAATATTAGTAAATAATATAAGAAATAACAAGTAATAAAGATCGTATGTCGGGTCAAGCACCATACCTCTACACTTAGGATCTGTAAATGACCATACCTTCAAAAGGCACACAACTATGATCAAAGAACAAAATCATGGCCTCATAAAACAACTAAATGCAGATTTACTAAGAACTACATGTTTTGAAGCACCCGAATCCAGCATTACACAACAATTCATTAGCTACATGTTCCATTTTAGCATCAATGACACTAATATTAAATGGTCAACAAATAAGTCGAGCTTGTTATCCTACCATCACCATCGACATCACAAAGAAACATAAGTATATCAACACACACATTCGGCATACTTTTGAACACCGGATCTGAAATCAACATTCGTCAAAACAAAAATTGAATCAGAACTTACCTTGCCCTTTGGACCTTTGGCAGAAGTTCAGTTGGTACAATGTAGCAATATCTGATTATGGATTTGTACCAGATTAGTACGGTGTAGCACTGATCAGAGCTCTTGATTCTTATCGGAACCATATTCACAGTGGAAATAGCGGTGATGGGTGGATGATAAATAGCTGGCAGTCATTATTAGATGTAAAAAGGGTTGCGTGTGGATTGTGGATAGAGAGAGTAGGAGAAGGAGGCTTCGAGTGGTAGGTAGAGATTCAAATAATGTGGTGGCAAGCTGGCTATGGAAAGAACATGTGGCATGAAACCTGAACCAATCAATAAAATGAAAGAAAAAAGCGGGAAATTAAAGGCTTCGAACCTGAGTCGGGGATTCCATCGAACACCACTAAAACCAGTACACCAACGTCATATTTTGCTTTACTAGACAGGCGAAAAAGAAATATATATTGTCCTTATATTATCAATACACTATTAATCTTTACTTCAAATTAACACATAAACTAGGATTTCTACCCGCACGTGTTGCGGCGCGCCGTGTGATTCCTGCTTCATCTTGAACTTTTTTCTTTACTCGGTTAAGCTGCGGAAAACTTATTAAGAGTTGCATCGTGTACATCTGATAAGATTTTCGATATCATGTTTTCTGTTGCATGAGTTGTGGTACATGTAAGAAAAAAATCCAAAGAGACAACAAAAACAATTCAATTAAATAAAAAAAAAGCTCCATTTGGTCTCAAACGCGTGCCCTAATGTAAGAGGGAAACACCTCAAACCACTCCAACACCAAGCTAGCTTTAGTTTCAATATGAAACTAATTATATTTAATATTAAATAACATTGTAAAAAAATATTTATAAATGCTTGGAAGCTGCTTGGAACCCATGAACTCTTGCAAGAAAACCACATATCAAACCACTCCACCACTAACACAACTTTGTTTTTTAAATGAAACTTATTCTATATATTATTAAATTAAGTTGGCAAAAAAAAACATAAGATAATAGCCACCGCCCCTCTCAACCATTGAGAGAGGGGTTGGCACTATTCACCCAATTCCTAATTAATACATAGTAAATATATTATGCACTACGTCGAGTATGTATGATTTGGTGAATTCAACATAGAATACACCATACGTGGATTATTCCCATAGACTAATGTTTTCATCATTGAATACACTACATACGAATTATCGGAACTTTTGGCTATTTGTTTGTGAATACTCTACATCTATATTCTGATTTCTTAGAGTATTCATTGGTGACTACACTTCTTATGTGTATTCTTACTTCCCTATATACTTTGTTGTCTGTTGAATACAGTGCTCTGGTATGGTTACTTTTGTTCATTCACTAGTGGCATATTTCAACGTTCTCTGCAGACTGCACATATAAAGTTCGTCTGCTTAAAATTTCGATCACTCAAAATTGTTTATTATTTTCATTGTTATCTTCTACTTGGATTAAGTTTTTTGTTTGTTTTTTATTTGAAACAAAGCTAAAGTCGATCCAAATAAAAAAAATTGTTGTTCGTTTTTAGTTATTTTTGTTCTTGCTCGTTTATTTTAAATCCAATTTTCTAAGTTATTCGTCGTTCCAGTTCAATGGCGTGAGGAAGAGAACAAAACAATTTGGAAGGAAAATCTGTTTTGCATCTATACATGTGCATATGATAGTAGGAAGTGTAACAAATATAAATTGCAGTGTATAATTTACAAAACGTTATTCTATTTCTGTTTCTAGTGTTGTTTGTTTGTCGCCTGTGTTTGTGGAGCCAGGGGTCTCTCTGGAAGCAGGCTCTCTATCCGCAAGGATATGGTAAGGTTTGTCTACATTTCACCCTCCCCAGACCCTACTCTTAGTATTGCTAATTGTGTGATTTACTGGGTAAGGTGGTTGTTGTTGTTATTTGTATTCGTATACATAAATATACAATGCTCAAAAAAGTGTAATAGTAGGTCGAGTCGAGTTGGGCAATTATAAGTTTGAGCTGCTCTGGTGTTACAAGCTTATTTTAATGCTTGAAGTCGATAAAAATTGACAAGAATGAACTCAAACAAAACTTGAGTAACTTGATAAAACTTCAATTTGTTTAGAGCACTAGCTACAAATAGCTTAAAAACTGATTTTAGTCCTTTATACTTATGGTTTTGGGATTTTATAGCATATGGATGTGAGTTGTGACAAATAGGTGGATAGTCAGTCATAAGTTATTGTAGTCCAACAACTTATTGAGATCGTTATATTGGGTATAACAAATTATACATGATATGATCACTCTTAACCATGACCCTTGAGTATGGATGAGTAAATGGTATCGGGTATCGGTATCAAATTTTCTGTACCGAATCTTTTTCAGTACCAACTTGGTACTGATTTTTTGACGTTTTTGGTACGGTTACCGGTATTTTACCGATTTAACCTTCAAATACCGGTACCGTATTGGTACCACCGTGCCAATAGTTTTCGGTTTCGGTACTTGTTTTTGACAATTTTCGATACCTGTACCGAGCTCATCCCTGCCATTGAGAGTTGTTAGTTTCAAAACCATCGAGTTACTAAGGTTACATGTAAAAAAACACTAAAGGCAAAACCAATTGGATGGAACACCAAAACATGAGATTATACTATCTCCAGACTCTTTTTTCAATATAAACCAAATCACACGAATTAGAATAACCTAACCATCTAGTTATACTTACCAAAACATTTTGAAAAACAAGAAACTTGAACCACACGAATATAAAACTAAAAATGACTCAATATGTTAACCTAAAATACGACTTCATAAACAATATGATTCATTCCATCAAAAACAATAAGGAAACACAAAAAGGTAATGCACTTATAGAAGATTAAACATTCAAAAAGCAAGACCACCGTATAAATTTCTAAATGAATAAATACGGGTCATTTACAACTCACTAACAATCCATTCACAACACGTACCGTGTTACGATTTGTTCTCAAACCCCGTCAACTTGACACATTGCCTCGTAGTGGAAACAAAATCCAAAATACATCATTTTCAACTACTTTGGTAGTTAGCAAATAAGTTAAAACGATATATAATATTACCTATGTATAAGTTTTGAAACTCTCATGAATAGTACTAACGGGGTTACTATTCAACTTCGTTAAGTTACTATTTAACTTAACGGAGTTACTATTCAACTCCGTTACGTTACTATTCAACTCTGTCAAGTTACTATTTACTCTGCTTTTTTAATTTTTTTTTCCTAAATCCGTTTTTTTCTCCGTTAAGTTGCTATTAAACTCTATTTTTTTAATTTTCTTCACTCAACTCTGTCAGGCTACTACTCAATTCCGTCATGTTACTACTCAACTCAACTCTTTAAACTACCGTCCAACTCCGTCAGTGGCGAAGCTTGACCCGAAGGTTCGGGGAGTCGGAAGTCACTAGTTTCGGGGGGTCGAAACCCTATATTTTCAAAAATTTCTATACGAATACTATATAATCAGAACTTCTGCGCGAAAATCCAGGGGGTCGGCCGCCCCTCCCCGCCCCAACTATGCTGCTCCACTGAACTCTGTAAAGTTACTATTCAACTCCGTTAAGTTAATATTTAACTCAGTTAAGTTGCTATTTAGCTTAACGGAGTTTTTATTCAACTCCGTTACGTTACTATTCAACTCCGTCAAGTTACTATTTACTTTGCTTTTTAAATTTTTTTTCTTAAATCCGTTTTTTTCTCCGTTAAGTTGCTATTTAACTCTATTTTTTTAAATTTCTTCACTCAACTCTGTTAGGCAACTACTCAATTCCGTCATGTTACTACTCAACTCAACTCCGTCAACTACCATCCAACTCCGTAAAGTTACTGTTCAAGGCCGTCAAGTTACTATTCAACTCTACTCAACGTCGTTAGGTTACTACTTAACTCCGTTAACTTAACGGAGTTACTATTCAACTACGTTAAGTATTTAACTCCGTCAAGTTACTATTTACTCTGTTTTTTTTAATTTATTCCGCAACTCCGTTTTTTTCTCTGTTAATTTACTGGTTAGCTATGTTTTTTTTTAATTTTCTTTACTCAACTTCGTTAGGCTATTACTCAGTTCCGTCATGGTACAACTCAAGTCAAGTCAACTCAACTCCATCAACTACTATCCAAGTCCGTCAATTTACTATTCAAGGTCGTCAAGTTACTATTCAACTCTACTCAACGCCGTTAGGTTACTACTCAACTCCGTTAGGCCACTATTCAACTCCGTTAGCTTAATGGCGTTACTATTGAACTCCGTCAAGATACTATTTACTCTGTTCTTTTAATTTAGTGTTTTCCGCAGCTCTAAGGCCGTCAAGTTTACTACTCAACTCAACTCCGTCAACTACAATCCAACTCCGTAAAGTTACTATTCAAGGCCATCAGATTACTATTCAACTCCACTCAACGTCGTTAGGTTATTAGTCAACTCCGTTAGCTTAACGGAGTTACCATTCAACTACGTTAAGTATTTAACTCCGTCAAGTTACTATTTACTCTGTTTTTTTTTTTAAATTCCGCAACTCCGTTTTTTTTCTCTGTTAAGTTACTATTTATCTACGTTTTTTTTTAAATTTTCTTTACTCAACTCCGTTAGGCTACTACTCAATTCCGTTATGGTACAACTCAAGTCAACTCAACTCCGTCAACTACTATCCAAGTCCGTTAATTTACTATTCAAGGCCGTCAAGTTACTATTCAACTCCACTCAACGCCGTTAGGTTATTACTCAACTCCGTTAGGCTACTATTCCACTTCGTTAGCTTAACGGCGTTACTATTGAACTCCGTCAAGTTACTATTTACTCTGTTATTTTAATTTTTTTTTCGCAGCTCCGTTTTTTCCTCTGTTAAATTACTATTTAACTTTGTTTTTTTAATTTTCTTTACTCAACTCCGTTAGGGTACTACTCAATTCTTTCATGTTACTACTCAACTCAACTCAACTCCGTCAACTACTGTCTAACTCCGTCAAGTAACTACTCAAGGCCGACCGGTTACTATTCAACTCCGTTAATTTTTGGTTCGCTACATCAGATCCGAAAGCCAATATTCTTGCAACTTATACACCAGTAACAAACACTGAAAAATTAAAAGAAAGACTGTTGTAATACTAAAAGAAATTGCGTCGTCCTTCCATTGTTGTGCGTTACATACACAGAATTAGATACCGGTTTAACATAGACGCAACGCGCCGCCTCGATTACCACTAGTTTGATTAACAAAAATAATAATCTTGATAATTTTAATACTTAAAGTTGTAATGCGAAAATGACAAAAAGTAAACGAATTTTAAAATGAAAAAAAATAAAGTTTTGAACTTAATACGAGTCTCTCCTTTGTTAGGCAACACATTTGTGTGGACTTTATCAGATGGTCCTCTCTTGTTGGGCTTAGGGATAACAAGTTCGTAGTTAGCCGGGTTGTGTTGAAGACATAATCAGAGAAAATTGCTAAGCAAGAGCAATCTTGTGCTGAAAATCAACATGTCTTCATTTAATTTCCTTTGAAACCTTTGGGTCCCTTGGCCTTGTAGCTCTTAGTTTCCGAAAGAGAGTACAACAGGTCATGCACAAAAATCCCGCGATGTCGAGAAACCATTGTTTTTGGTAGGATTGATTTTGCAATTGAAAAGCGGGTTACGATATAGTGTCTTTTCCGTTTATTTGTTGGTATTATGTAATTTCCGAAGGGCTTTTCTTATTTATGATCAAATACTTATCAATTACACAAGAAACAAGTGAACTTTCCTTGTGTAGGTACTTTGTTTATAAGTACACTAGCTGATTACCCCGGGAGTGTCCCGGGGTTGAAAAATCTAATATGACTTAATAAAAAATGATAAAAGTTGAAAACATACCAATCGTAAACTCAGTCATACGGATCATTAATTTCCATTTGCGTCTACTGACTTGAACCTTGAAGCAAATGTGACGATTCATAGCACACTTAAGCAGTAGCTTCAGCTTTCTCTTCATACTCCTGTAGTGGTTGAAGATTACAGATGAGGTTTTGACATTTTTGAAGTTTTCATCGTCTTGGTCTGACTTTAAAGTACTTGGTTATATGATTATATTAATATATATATATTGAATTACAAACATTACATATTTAATTAAAGTAAAAATCTCAACTAATAAATCTGTCAGTGTACACACAACTATCTATTATTAAGGGTATATATGAAATTGTTAAAGTAATTAGTGCTTTGTTTTAAATCTATCAGTGACATCGTTTGTTTTATTTGTCAAAGCAAAAGTTATAACATTTGTGCATTAGATTATTGGTATAAACCTTACCTCCTGATCAATGGTATAAACCTTACCTCCTGATCAAAGGTAGAAGCTAACAGAATGTTCACATCTATTTATAATATTCATTTAATAAATGCTTGTTAGATAAATTGGAATATAAATCTTTTTATTTAAATTTGAAGATATCCATATCTTCTTTGATTTATTTTTAAAAACAATAATTTAAAAAAAAAATCTAAACATATATACATTAATATAATATGTAAGGTAAATATGTTTATTTTATTTTGAAGATAGTCATATCTTAATAAAATATTTGAATTTATAATAATAGTATATTTAAAATATAAGTAGATTTGGTTTGTGAGAGAATTATAGAAGAAATAAAGAATGTAGAGAATAGAATGGCAAAAGGATTGGGGTTTAAAAAAAATTCAAAAACACTAAAATCTTTCAATTATGATGCCACGTGGCAGTTTTATTGAGAGGTTGAAGCCTCAATTGCACGCCATGTCAGCAACGTTCAATTCTTATATATATATTAAACAATGCTATATTTAGCAACTTTGCTATGTGAGAGCAAAGCTACTGTTCACGCCAACGGCACACTATCCAAAAAAATTTCGAGTAAATACTAAAAAAATGATAGTGTGCCCTCTTTTTTCTCCCAATTCTCATATCCCCTTCTTCTTCCCAAACAATACCTTGTAACCCTTTTCGCCGCAAAAGACGTTTTTTCCGCCACTTAATCAGCTCGCTGCTTATTCAGAACCCATGCCCCAACTCAACAGTCATCGCCTCAATATTCACCATCGTTACCGGCTTCCTGACCCATAACCCAACAACGGCCTGTCCACCTTCAACATTGGTGGATCTCTGCCGTGAAAGTCGCCCGGAGACCCATCCGTTTCTGTCAGCGTCGCCGTAGTTAGCAACGAAAACATGTTAGGTGGCGGTGGTTGACATATTTGGTCTACATTTGCTGGCTAAAGATGGTGGTTACTATATTAGCGTCTTTTCCGCCAACAAATATGTATTCCATGAACAGATCGGCGGTTGCATGTAACGTTTTTGGATGGATATCGGTTTTTGAATAACGAAGTAAAGTGCTAAGGGAGGCGGCTGGAGTTCCGGTTTCCGCACCCAACGAGAAGATCAGTGATGGTGTTTGTCGGTGGTTGAGAGGTGTCATTGACATATATTGAGATGGAGCCGGACATGGAGGTGATGGTGGCTACAATGTTGGGAGAAGGTTGGATATGGAGTTGAAAGCGAGTGGGTGGGTGGGAACTGGTTTTTATGTCTCTAAGGTGCTGTTTGTTTTTTCTGAGGCAAAATGTCTGCAGTCTGCGGACCACATCTGCAGACATCTGCAGGAGAAGAGGTGGACCAAAGGTCTGCAGTCTGCAAGAGGAAGACTGTTTGTTTTTTAACGTCTGCCTAACCCATCACAAATATTCCCCAAATCAAAAAAAAAAAAAAACCGTAAACATATAGATATGAATGAATATCTTATACCTCAATGCTTACAAACAAACAAAATACTTACAAACAAAAAAAGACATACACGTAACATACCCATAAACACCTAACAATTATTATTTTCTATAAATAGTGGAGAATGAAGAACATGTGCACTGCTATGATCAACGTTGAAAATTAGAGAGAGAGACAAACACACACGCACACCCCTATCTCCGGTCACCTTCCTCAACTCCGGCGACCGGCAATCGAACCCACGACCCATCTCCGACCAAACCGACGACACCACCACCCGGTATCTCCTTCCTTTTTCCCTCTGTTTTGGTCACCGAACTCACACCAGTCACCACCTCCGGTCAAGATTCCGGCAACCCACCATCCTTCGACCACCTCCGTTTCATCTTCTCCGGTAAACAATCACACCATCAACCCCTCTGTCCATCCCCTCCTATCATCTGAACTCAAACCCCATCGTTAACTGCATCTCCGTCTTCGGCCCTCCCTTAAACAAACCCAATACCCTTCTCCGGTAAACTGAACTCATGACTACCCGGAGGGAGGATGAGGGTACGATGGGGAGGAGGTAGGGTGCGGCGGTGGTGGAGGGATGGAGGGCGACGGCGGCGGAAGGTGGAGGGAGGAAGGAGGAGGAGGAGGAATGGAGGGAGAGATGACGAATGATGTGTGGGAGAGCTGGAGAAGTGATTTTGAGAACACAAAAGAGGTGTGTCCATGTCTGCACGAGGAAGAGCTGAGGAAGAGGTTTTTATGTCTTCTGTCTTCTAATAATCAAACGAGCTGCCCGTCTCAAATGTCTGCCCGCGTCTGCGCGGCGCAGACATAAGAGGTTAGAAGCTCTTCTAACCAGAAAACAAACACCACCTAAATGTTAAAGGTGTAGAAATATGTTGGAATGTAGAAATATGTATTATAGCAATTTTATTAATAACGAAATTACCCCTTAGTAATATTAATTATCCATCATAATGTTTGGCTAACATTAAGTTACTACAATCTTCTTAAAGCATGAATATGAATGATTAAATTGGTGTTGTGCATTTTTAACAACTCTGAAAATATATAAGGTAAATAGTTTTTCTTCTAAGTAAAACAACATAAGGACCGGAGGTGGATTGGTTGGAACATGTTTGGTTCAAGTCTCATAGATATGATGACGTTTTTTACTAGCCATATTCATTCCAATCATGATAGATACGTGTACGCGGGGCAACGCCCGCGGGTCAACTACTAGTTAATAATAATTAATAGATGATCTTGTTTATTGGCGGACCCGCCCAACCACTTACCCATATATGGTTCATCATTCAAGCCCAAAACAAGAGATTGCTATCGTTCATGGGCCCTGGCCTCGTTGGAAGCCCATAGATAAATCAACTGGGTTGGAACTTGGAATAAGATTTAGAGAACAAAACAAAATAAAATAAATCAACACACATCGGATAATCGGATATCATATGGTATTGAATATGCCATTGTTATTCCCTCAATTTGCAACTTTTTTTTTTATCATGCATAACTTATTATTTATGATACAAAATAAAAACGATAGAAAATTACAATATTATGGACTACTTTGGCTTCTTTCTAGGTGAGTGATTTAATCTATGCTTTTCCTTTCCCCCCAAAATGGATTAAAAAATGTTACTTACTCTAAGACGAAATGATATGTTCCATTAACACGCATATAACTTTCTGAGTAAGAAGTGAAAAAAAAAATTGTCGTAAAAATAAATAAATAATTTACGTTGCAAACTCAAACGGAAAACACCATGTCAATTGATGTTCACTCATCCAATATTTAAAAAAACGATATTAAAAAAAATGTAAATCTTATGTTCAAACTATTCGGAATTTTGATATACAAAAATATAAAATCACATATCCATCATTCCATATTGAGAAGTATCTGACTCCGACAAGAAAATTACTTTTAAGGAAACAAGATTGTAAAGTGGTTGGCAAAAAAGTTAAAAGAGAAAAATTTCAAAAAACATTTAGTCTAACTAGAGGCGTAAACTATATGACGAAAATACAAATTGAAATCAGTTTCAATTGAAACAAGTCGCGCGGTTGGTTGCTTTGAAACATAAGATTCAGTTTTGGAAGTTTATGATTTACCACCCGCTATTGATGGCGTGAACATATCGTTTAACATTTGTAATTTCTTTTCCTTCGTTAAAAAGAAATTACAAATGACAGTTGTATCCATAAACCATTCCGAAGTAATTTGAATTAAATAGAGGATACCTGCCTAATGGCAGTTACTGGTCCCAAACCATAGAATACGTAACTATTTTCATTATGGTAACAAACACTTAATCAAAATATCACCGCACAAATCTTACTTGTACTTGCAAATCTCAAGTCTTTTATCCCATTGGAAGATCGATAGAACATCGAATTATTCAATCTGAAATAGTCCAACACGACTCTCACATTATCCAACTCTTTATTTACCAGAAATCCATAGTAAACACCCATCCTTATATAAGAACAGAAAAAGGTTTTGCTATGATTCCATGAGATGTAGTCTGGCAGCTTTTTTCTTGGACTTTCACTATCATGGCCAACCAACTAAGTTGGTATGAAAACTATATAAAAAAAAACCTTACTTTATTCATGTACACATATATATTTATTTATTAAATTAACTTGTCTATCAATTGATCTACAGAGTTGTTGCAACAGCTAGTTTAAATTAAAAACAAAACTTTGCTGGCTATGGGGTTCGAACCCATGCGCACTTATGTGCAGAAGATCTTAAGTCTTCCCCCTTAACCTCTCGGGCAAACCAGCTTTTGTTTAGTATTTGAATCTTTTAATACAAGACTATAATATGTGCATTTTTTTGTGTCTATTTATATTAGAACCTTTTCTTTTTCTTTTTTTTTTGTTTTAATTCAAAACAATAGCATATCTTTTAAGAATTATGATAGCCACATTTGTACATGTACCATTATATACTCTTACATTTTGAATATGGTGTTAGGACCAGTGTATGGGTGATAACTTGCGCCATCAGCTCAGGGTACTAACGGCTGAAATCTAGGTCCGAAAACCCCTTGTGCCACCGACGGTACAACCGATTAGCGCCACCCCCGGGTATGGTCGGCTCCTGGGTTTCCATCTTTTGTTAACATATAAAATGAGTAGCTTACATGTAAATTCAATTCCAATTTTTATTAAAACACAATCGCGAAAAATTACATCAAGATAGCGGGCAGGCAGGCAACAAGTTGCGCCGCCACCCATTTCTGGATAGCAAACTCTAGCCTACTAAAAACAAATCCCTGCCCCCAGAGTCGAGACACATGTAAATTAAACTTCGATTTTGTTCAAAAGTGAATTAAATTGTTTGGTTGTTTGAAAAGTTCTAACCCTAATTAACCTATAACAAAATGCTAATTATTTGTTACAAAATTAATATCACTAAAGTATTCATTTTGAATTAAAAGCAAAAGTAATAGGAATATAAGCTTTTCGGAAAGTGGGGGCCAATAACCTAATTATTACGAGTATTTCGTACTAAAAATTGTAAATGTGTTAAGATGGTAGGTGTTCGATAATATATTTTGTTCCACTTTCATTGGCATAAATGCAGCAAAGGTTGACCATAAGAAAGCAATTTCTTTTTATTTTTATTGACTATAAAAATAACTTCATGTGGCTACAAACATTTGTACTAGAAAGTATCAGATTTGGAAATCACTGATATTATGTTTATGCATTTATACTTTTATGTATTTTTACTCTTTGTCTCATTCATTTATTTTCTCTATGAGTGTATTATTGGGTTAATGGGTTTTATCCGTACAACTTATTACTAACATATAGCCATACAGTCTGACATCATCAGAAACAAAACACCAAACATGATAAAAAGGTAATCAGGTTATGGGTTAATAAACTTGACTAGTATTAATAGAAGAAATCATGTTTATGTTAACATGTCTAGATTGTTTTGTAAACAGTGTTCAGGTTATAGTAGCACTAAATAGGACGGGTTGTATAAAATTTGTTAAAAAATTTAAAAGATTATAATATATAAAAAATTTAAAAGATTATAATATAATGTATAAGTTCCAGTATGTTTACAACCCTCATAAGAGCATGTGTAGTGGGGGGCTTTATATATAAAGCCCCCCATCCTGATTGGTCCACGTGGCTACTGATTCAGCATTGAGAGAGAAACTGAAAAATGGGTGTAGTGGTGGGGCTTTATATATAAAGCCCCTGAATCTGATTGGTCCACGTGGATTTTATTTTTTTTATTCTTTTAACTCAAAATAATTAAAATAAAAGGTAAATGAATATAAAAAAATTACAAATAATATTAAAAAACACACAACTAATATTAATTAAATTAAAAAAATACAAATAATATTAAAAAACACACAAACAAAAGGTAAATAAATATAAAAAAATTACAAGTAATATTAATTTTCATCTTCGCTTTCATCGTACTCTTCTTCTTCTTCTTCATCGTCACCTTTCTCTTCACCTTCTTCTTCATCTTCGCCTCCACCTTCGCCTTCATTTGGAATATACCTAACCGACCACGCATGTTGGACCAAATCCGCCGTTAACTCGTCATGTGCTTCATGGTCACGAAGTGCATATGCGTTTTGTATTCTTTCTTCCTGATTGGCTTGCGGTAGATCCTGAACGGCTTCCGGTACATAATTTTGGCATATCGCTTTACCTTCATCTTCTAGTATCATATTATGCATGATTATACATGCATACATAGCATCTCGCAGCTTGTCTGTGGTCCATGCACGAGCAGGATTTCTTATGTAATGCCAACGCTGTTGAAGAACCCCAAAACATCTCTCTATGTCCTTCCGCGCCGCCTCTTGAACCTGTTTGAAGTGTGCCCGGTTTTCATCGTACGGGTTACTGAAGGTCTTAGCGATAATGGTATACCTCGGATATATACCGTCAGCCAAATAGTATCGTGTGGGTAGTAGTTTCCATTAGCGTAAAAACACGCCTTTGCCGCCCGGCCAGAAATGAAATCCTCAATAATAGGCGACCCCTCAAAAACGTTTAAGTCGTTGCATGAACCCGCAACACCAAAGAAGGCCGACCAAACCCAAAGATCGACTGAAGCCACCGCTTGAAGAATAATTGATGGTCCTTTTTGGTCAGCACGTGTGAATTGACCTCGCCAAGCGGTTGGGCAATTATACCAACGCCAGTGACGACAATCAATGCTACCCAGCATTCCTGGTAACCCATGTTCATTGTTATGCACCTCTTAAATTTTCTGTAAGTCGTACCAAGTGGGCCTTCTAAGATACCGGGCTCCGTACAACTTTATTATTCCTAAAAAATTAAATACAAAAATATATAAAAAAAATTGATCTAACTATATATAAAAATATATAAAAAAAATCGATCTAACTATATACAAAAATATATAAAAAAGTGATGTACCTTGGCAAAAATACTCCAAAGAATCGCGTGTTGTTTTCTCGGCCATTTTTAAATACTCGTCGTTGATATCCGTCGAGTTGCCGTAAGCGAGTATACGCAGTGCCGAGGTGCACTTTTGAATAGACGTGAATCCCATATTCCCCCTAGCATCCGGTTTTTGTTGAAAGTAAGGGAACGCGTTCTCCAAATCTCCGGATATACGTAGAAATAAACGTTTGCTCATCCGGAAACGACGCCTAAACATCTTTGGGTCGGGGTGAGTCGGGTTTTCATCGAAGTAATCCTTCATCAATCGAGCATTTGCCGAAACTCGATCTCGTTCGTAATACTGCCTACTAAGTTTTGGTGCAGGGGTAGGCGCACTACTGTGTTCCGTATATCTCGACGCAAGCGCAAGCGCACTCGTAACCGCATCTTGCTCCAAGTCTTCGTCTGTCGAATCACCCTCGTCGGCTAGAAACTCTTTATAATATTCTCTCGCAACAGATGATGACGCGGGGGAACCCATTTTTTTTAACTAGTGTTGTATTTTGTGTTTGAATATATGTGTTTTGAGTGTGTGTTTTTATATATTTGTGTAGTGTATATGTAGTGTATATATAAAAATTCAAAACAAAAAAAATAGCCGTTCAAAGAAAGAAAGAAACGGTCATATGGCCGTTTGACCTCTCCACGTGGCGCCTTTTTATTGGTCAAACCATTAGTGAACCAGCGTTATTAACATAAAGCCCCTAGCCAAAATTGGTCTATAGCGCCCGGGTGTGTTGGTGTAGCGGGCGCTATACTTCATTTTTTTTGACAAATAGCGCCCCACTACGGGTGCTCTAACCACATGACAACACATTAGCGATCCATTAAGAAGAAAAAAATTACTCCCTCCGTCCCAATTTAAATGTCATCCTTTCCTTTTTTGTTTGTCCCAAATTAAATGTCCATTTCCAAAAATAGAAATGTAATTTCCAGTTTTGCCCATAAAAGACAAAACACAATCACCACTTTTGAGGATATTATTGTCATTTTACCACATACAAACAAAAAATTTCTTAAAATGTGTGTTTTTGAAAGTGGGACATTTAAATTGGGACGGGGGGAGTATGATTCAATATTCATCAGCTCGTTTTGACTTGCCCGACCCATTTGATTGTTTAAATAAACGGGTCATACAATTTGTGTACAATTGTAACTCGTCAATCCCGGAAACCTCGTATCACTATATCAGCCAGGGGCGCAACATTTAAAGGGCGGGGTCCCCCCCTGTTTTTTGACGCAGTAATAGAATTTGCGATTTACGTAAGTAATTGACTCCGGGTTGAGTCCAGTCCCTGCCGATTTGATCTTCCGGCCATTACCGATAAAAAATTAAGTCCGGGTCGCTCCGATTCAAAAACTAAGCTTCGCCACTGTTATCAACTATGTATGTAATATTGTTAAATCAAAGGCGACACAGAGAAAAGTAGCACAAGTGGTTTAATTCTTTTAGCACATCCTCTTGTAACCATGAGTTTTAACTTTCACCTATAAAGATGGCCTTCTCCTTTTCATAATAAGCTTGAGATGGTAAAAACTAAAAGTCAAAAGGCCTTTATGCACTAAATCATTTTAAAATTTGACACGTTTCTTTGTTTTTAACATGCGGGCAAAAGAATTCATCATGAAATTGCATTCTGTCGGGTAAAAACTACAACATTTTAGATGATGACAACATGAGTGAAATTTAGCCTAATAGAGTAAACTAATAGTGAGTAAAAAAATGTAGTCAACGAGAAAAGATAACAGATATCGTATTAAGGAAAGATCTTTTTGGCTCAATAATTTCTGCAAAATAACTAATCTAATGTAGATAATTTAAAACTGACCAGACAAATATAAGTATTTGACCGGCCTGGTTATAAAACCATTGGTTGTAGATAATTTGTTCACTATGCCAAACTTATTATGTGCACACTTTATAATCCATAAATAGTAACTTCTTCGATCATAATTTGTCACTTTAACTCTTTAAGTCATAAGTTTGTTAATAATATTTCATTTACAACTTAAAGTTATTTTTTAATAACATATCTTAATTATTTTTTTCTAAAATAATCATTGTGACTTGTTGGTTGATTTGGAAGGCTAGGAACGATAATAGATTCAATGCTCGGAGCATCAAAGCTATGGATGTGGTGACCGGAGTTAAATCGGTTTCTTTTTTATGATTTAAAAGCACATCGATGTATAAGAAGTTTCTTTTGAACGAGTGGTTTAACTTCCCAATGTATATGTTGTAGTTTTGCCCTCGTCTTGAGGAGTCGCGTTTGTTAATGAAAGTTAATTTTCAAAAAAAAAAAAATCTAAAAAATGTAAATACATAACTACGTTTCCTTTTTTTTCATAACATTTCGCGTGATCTTAACGCTATTTTTTTAAATAACATCTCTTCGACTCTTCATTAAATTTTTCTAAAATTGGTAAATACACAACTATGTTTACTTTTTTCTCTTAACAATTCGTGAAAATTTTTATTGAAGATGCAATTGTATTCAATATAAAGCATATTTTAATATCTTAACAACTTTCTCATGTGCTTTAGCATGTTAGATTGAAGATATACATCTACAAAATTCGTAAGTTAGTGGTAAAGTGTTTCATTTCATAATGATGTGAGTTTAAATCTTTACCGATATAAGGTTAAATCAAATTTAAGTGCAAAAAGTTGTAAAAAAAAGATATATAAATAAAGTAAGACTTTTTTTTCCTATTTATAAACCTCCATGACCATCTATTTGTTGAATTTTTTTTTTTTTACGAATATCTGTTTATGATTTTTTTTTGTTGACGCCCGTGGCCAATAGAACCCTGTTGGTGAGAAGAAAATACATGTATTCAAACATGTGCATGCCATGTGATTAGACACTGATTGCGTTAGGGCTGTCCAAAAAGCTCGTGGCTCGGAGCTCGCTCGGATTTAGTTCGAAAAAAGCTCGTTCGATATGGCTCGGTTTGAAACTGAGCCGAGCCGGCTCGGATCGGTTAGAAAGTGAGCCTAGCTCGGCTCGGTTCGTAACGAGCCGAGCTGGCTCGGTTTGGCTCGAATAATTCTAATTTTTAATATATATTTTTTATATACATATAATTTATTACCAAAATGTAAAACAAGATGCAGAATATGCTAAAAATTTAATAATTGGTAACAGTGGCATGGAGATTCTTTTCTTGGGATTGAAGTTATAGCTAATCAAGTTATTTAAATAAACTTAATACTACTTTTGATCCAAGTACTCAAGTTAATTCGTATGTTGATGAACTTATACTGTATTCCATTAAAATTTGAGACTTATTTTGTACTTGCTTGAACTTGATTTTAAAGTGCAATGTATAAGGTTGAACTTATTTTAATTGTGTTACTTTTAACTATTGAATAATGGTTTAAACTTTTGAATTTTGAAAGCCATTTTTCTTTTTTATTTTTATATTCGAGCCAAACCAAGCCGAGCCGAGTCGGCTCGGTTTAAAACCAAGCCGAGCTCGAGCTTTGATTTTCAGCTCGGTTTCAAATCTGAGCCGAGCTGGCTCGGTTTATAACCAAGCCGAGCGCGAGCTTGGCCTGGCTCGGCTCGGTTCGGCTCATGAACAGCCCTAGATTGCGTTTCCTTCAAAACGCATTCTAAAGTTAGTTACATGATTTTACATAATTTTAGTTGTAATTAGATATATTATGTTACATAATGTGGTGATACCGCACGCATCCATCATAAAATGAGGGTGCCAAGTCTGTAACTTAAAAAGTAACTTAGCGAGTTAGCGACACCCATGCATGACCTGAGAAGGAGGAGTTCACTTTGGGATTCCTAAGGCAAGGCAAAAGTTTCATAAAGTCAACCGCACCCGAGACACGCCGCCATGCCAACTCCCCAATAAAGCTAGGATCTCGGCTAACAGACCCACCAAGGAGCTTAACCCCCTTCTCTGGTCTACCGATTTCTCTCGGAAAAGCCCATGTTGAACTTTCAGCTCGTCACACGTCAGCCAAAAGACCTCTGTTTTTTTAATATTAAGATAAAGCCCCAGAGATGGCCCCTCCACGCTGATGATGTCTAGAGCCTTAGCGACCTCAGATGCATTGCCTATAATCGCCCATCATCCAAATACCATGCATGAAACGGGAGGTTACAGTGTTCCTAAACCCATAAAATAAGGGGGTGTAAGGCAAGGGCAAAGAGAATGGGCCCTAAGGATCTCCTTGTTGCACTCCGGTAGTAGCCCCAATACAATCAATACCAACATATAACCTGACAGGGTGGGCGTAAAGGAACTGGACCCACCGATAGATAGACGAGCAATGCTGGTGGATCTATTGGAGAAAGGTTGTGCGGTCGATCGTGGTGAAGGCGTTGGAGAAGTCCCCTCTAAGCAGAGCCAAGGAACTATCCGCATGAAAAGAGTTGAGGATCCTGTTCGCAACCTTCTTGAAAGTCCCCCAGGTACTGGGTCATATCTTTCCCAACCTTTTTCATTGTCACCTTAGAAACCAACCTTCGCTAAATAGTTTTATTGAAAAACACAATACTTGTTATGATTTTATTTTATTTGAGAGGCAACTATTTCTCGCTTTTTTGTTTGTTATTTGTTTTAGTATGTAAGAACATTTCATTTTTCATGCAATAAATTTTAACACTTCCTTTGTATCAAAGTCTTTAATATACAATCGCGATTCAACCACCAAGACAAACTAGCGGGCTAAAGAACTGAGTTATCCCCGAAAATTTGGTATAATCAATGAAATGGTAATCTAAAATAATTAGAATTAACGTGACTAATCCAATGTTTTAGGTCCAAGTTTTGAAACGAAAACAAACAGGCACGTGTAATTCACATGGACGGTGTTGACATCTCGTACTTTCATGGCCAACTTGTCCTTACCCAATAATTCAGTTCCACGTATCACACTCTCTGTATGTCCACGTGTTATGCATATGTTGGATTTATGTCCCTATCATATACTCCTTCCATCCAAAACACACATATTAAAAAATCTTTTGTTTGTATGTTGTAAAATGATAATAATATCTTTAAATCTTTGATTGTGTTTTGTTTTTATGAGCAAAACTGAAAATTGCATATCTATTTTTAGAAATAGACATTTAATTAGACAACAAAAAAAAAAAAATAGAAAGATGGACATCTAAATTGGGACGGGAAGAGTATTTTTTATTTTAACGGCCAATAAAATTCACCAACAACTTCATTCGGAGTCCCTACTCAGTCAATCAGGACCCTTTCCACCCGGCATAGCCAGACATGTAATGAAGCTCATGGTTTCACCAAGTTTACCAGTTTTGGGAAAAACCCGACTATCCACCCGCTCGAAAGCACGGAAATATAATAATCGGTAAAACCTGACGCTTTCAAGAATTGAACCCATAACCTTATAGTCATGGGTCTTCTATCATTGAGCCTCAATGCCGCTTCACGATATCATATTTTTTTTTTTTGAACGGCCAACAAAATTTTTTATTAATCGCCTAGGCTAGCGGGGTACTAGCAAATCACCCATGTACAAAATATCATAACAAACCACCAACTACAAGCACTAGTACATATTCACTAAAGGATTCGACAATTCAAATCTACGCCACCTATTCCAAGTTAAGTCACCTTGTTTCGCCCTTGTTCTAATCCATAGTAAACTTCTCGCCTTTATTACGCTGATAATTCTTGTAGAGACACTTGCTTTTCAAAGAACACCACTTCATTCCAATTATGAGATGAGTTGCCACCTAGATTCACTTGCCCAGCTAACTTCCATACTTTCCTTTGTACCCTTGAATTATTCTGCACAACAGAAGCCACCAAATTGAAGTCCTACCAGCTGCAACTATTTTCAACAGCCCTGAATTCGAGCAACAGCATCCCCAACCCAGCCCCGGACCCATTATCACCCACCGCAGAGCTACTCGGGCATTTAATGACCCGTAACAGGTCTGATAATACAGCAGTCGCTACTGTCCCAACCCAGATTCGACCCATTTCCAAGTCCAGTCCAGTCCCGTATGATAAACCCGCTCCGAACAGATGCAGACTTGTTTTCCTTTTTCTTTTTTCCTACCTTCTGCAGAATAGTTCCACCCTTACAAGACACTTACCACCCAATATTGTGTACCTGGAACCCACGCCATTTATCCCAATCCAGACCTTGTTGTTTTATTCTCGCCTTCACCCACAAATAACTTCTAGCTTTTATCTCGCCCATACTTTGTTGTAGCGAACATTGCTTCTGGTTAAACACCACATCGTTTCTATTTCTCCATATACACCAAATTGTCGTCAAGCAAACCGCATAGTATACCTTTTTAGTCTTCACAGTCCCCCCACTATACTTGTACATAGTGAGCAG
Organism: Ambrosia artemisiifolia; assembly: GCA_032199755.1. Lineage (NCBI taxonomy): Eukaryota > Viridiplantae > Streptophyta > Magnoliopsida > Asterales > Asteraceae > Ambrosia > Ambrosia artemisiifolia. The sequence continues at coordinate 1,444,394 of CM063518.1, read as the reverse complement.
ATCTCGAAATTCAAAAGCGAACACGTTCCCCATCTTGCACCATTGAGAAATAAGTTGCCAGACGGATTGCGCGAAGCCACACGATACAAATAGATGGTCTATTGTTTCTTCATTTTCACCACATATAGGACAAAGTGCTGAACCCACATTTATATTACGCCTAAACAGTGCTGTTTTAGTCGGTAGTCTACCTAACGCCGCCCGCCAAGCCAGGATCCAGACTTTCTTCGGAACCCAAGAGTTTTGTTGAACCACAAACGCCGGTGCAACAGCTCTAACATCCTGCAACGCCTTTTTTACATCAGAAACCCGAAACCCACCTGCATCGCCCAACCCCCAAACCCATTTATCCCGTTCTACACCAACTGTAGGACATGAAACCAGACCCAAAAATGCAGTCAACTCACTTGCAGCCCCAACACCCAAACCCGAAGAAGACCAATCCCAAACCCAGCCCAACCCGTCCGTCGAGACCCGATCAGCGACTGCAGCGAATTTATTCACTGCAGCCTGAAACAGTACAGGAAACCTAACCGCCAGAGGCGATTCCAAAGCCCAAGTGTCCAGCCAAAACAATATACCCAACCCGTCCCCAACCACCCCTTTGATTTTGCTTCCAACATCGACCCCAGCCTCCTTAAGCGACTGAATTGCCCCTGCTATGTTTTTCCATGTACCCGGGGCCGATAACCTGGCAGGAATCACATTCCAATCCCTCGATGTGTGATGCAAAGACCATATTACCCTTCTCCATAGACTTCCTTGGTCCACCTTGAAGCGCCACCACCACTTCGCCAATAACGCCAAGTTTGCATCTTTCAACGAACCAAAACCAAGACCCCCCGCATCCATAGGCATAATCACATTATCCCACGCGACCCAATTCATCCGCGCCTTCTCGTCCGACCCACCCCAAAAGAAAACCCTCCGCATTCTATCAAGATCATCCAAAACCTTTGACGGGGCTTTGTATAAGGAGAAAAAATATGTGGGTAACGCATTTAAAACCGACTTTATTAACACCACCCGACCACCAAACGATAATTGTTTCGCCTTCCATATTGACAACCTTTTGCGAAATATTTCTAATACCGGTTTCCAATGCTTGATTAAATTCATGTTAGCACCAACAACCAAACCAAGATACGTGAACGGGAAACTACCAAAGCTACACTTCAGGATGTTCGCCATGGCTTGCCCATCCACACTATTAACCCCCACGCCATACACACAGCTTTTCCTCAAACTAACTTTCAGTCCTGAGACTAAATAAAAACACCTTAGGATACGTTTCAAGTTTAGTGCGTTTATTTCCGACCATTCCCCTAAAAAAACCACATCATCCGCATATAATAGATGTGACAATACCAAATTCCCATTACCACACGCCAAGCCTTTAAATAAGCCCACCTCGGTTGCCCGCTTCATAACCCCCGTCAAAGCTTCCATTACGAGCACGAATAAAAAAGGCGACAATGGGTCACCTTGCCGCAACCCACGACTGCACACAAATTCGTTTGTTGGAGACCCGTTTACAAGCACGGAGGCACGAGCCGAAGATACTATAGCCATGATCCATCGAATCCATAACTGCGGGAAGTTCATTTGGGTCAGAATCGACTCAAGGAAATCCCAATGAACCGTGTCGTACGCCTTATCTATGTCTACTTTAAAAATCATACCCACCCTCTTCATTCTCTTCATCCAACTTAGAATCTCATTGAGCATCAGAGGCCCGTCTGTGATGTTACGACCGGCAAGGAACGCCGATTGTTCCTGTGACACCAACTTGCCAATTACACCTTTAAGCCTTGCCACCAATACTTTTGAAATCACCTTGTTAATACATCCAATCAAACTAATCGGTCGGTAAGCGTGAAACCCCAACGGATCGTCCGATTTTGGAATTAAAGCAATAAAAGAAGAACAACACGGGCCCAAACCTGGCTGATCATAAAAGCTCTGAAACAGTCTCATAAAGTCGCTTTCCAGCCCATCCCAACACCTCCTAATGAACTTGAAATTGAACCCGTCCGGGCCCGGCGCTTTATCCCCGTCGCACTCCCAAACGGCATCCTTAATTTCTTGTAGAGAGAACGGTTGTACCAACATACTAGCCTCAACATCCGATAACCTGTTAATATGGGAGCAAATTAAAGTCGGTCTGTGCACCATTGGTTCCCGGAACTTGTCTTCAAAAAACAAAAAAGCTTTATCCTTGATCGTTCTCGGACAAGTAACCCACACCCCTTGATGCTCAATACCATTAATTCTGCTACTAGTTGTGTTCGCTTTTATAATGCCATGAAAATACGCAGAATTTTCGTCCCCTTCCAACGCCCACTTAATCCGCGCTTTTTGTCTCGCATCCAATGCATTCAGTCGATCTTGTTCCATAACAAACATTCTGCATTCATGCCTAACTTCCTGCTCAATTAAGGACAAACTTCTCTGTTCACAGACTCGATCCAATCTCTGCAGTTCACTCATCTTCCTGTTATATAGTGCACCCGCTGTTTTGCGCCTTACATCCACCCACCCTTTAATCTTATTCTTTAGATACTTCAACTTTGTCGCCAAAGCCAATTCTGCCGGTCCCACAAACTGAAAACTATTACACGCATTTAACACAAATTCCTTGAACCCAGGGAGCTCCAGCCAAGTATTGAAGAACCGGAACGGGATATGCCCGAAATCGGCATCCACCACTGATAAAATCACAGGTGAGTGATCCGAAATCTGTCTAGAAAGAGCCACAACCGACGCCGTTGGCCATAATTCCACGAATTTATCACAGACAAGAAATCTATCTAACTTACTCAATTTTTGGCCATTGTCCGAACAATAAGTGTACCGGTGACCCCCCATATTATATTCCCGTAGATCAGCCCGCTCGATGAAATCATTAAAGAAATCAGCGTTCAACGGAACAAATTCCGTATTAAATCTTTCCGATTGACACCTAACATCGTTAAAATCCCCAAAGATAACCCACAACCCTGCCATAGATTCTTTGAAATACAAAAGTTCAGCCCAAACTGACCTCCTCAGCACCGCATCGTTCGGGGCATATACATTTGCAATGTTTATTGACTCCCCCGAGGCCGCCAAAACACCCGAAACAATAAGAAAACTCCTCCTCTTAATCACACCTGACTTATGGAAAACCGAAGGGTCCCATAAACTAATGATTCCCCCCGATCTCCCTTCAGCAAACACCATCTCCGAATGAAATCTAGACCTACCCCAAAAAGAAGCTAGCAAGAAACTCGACTTCAGACCCAATTTCGATTCTTGTATACCCAAAAACTGAATTCCATTACTTGTTTTTAAACCTTTTACCCAGGACGCCTTCCTATCGTCCCTCGCCCCCCTAAGATTTATTGACATAAAATTCATCGCGTACCCGTGACGTCGCCCTCTTCATCTACCAAGGATTGTACCTGGCTCCTGAAACCACCCAGCTCTGTGCCAATTATTGCACCCACTACAATAGTAATATCCGCTTCTGTAACGTTCCCATCATCATTCCTCCCACCATTCTCAGCCTGCACCAATATATTCTGGTCGACCATACTATCATCAATCAACACCGTATCATCTTGCACAACAGGGGCCGTCTGAACAGTCTGTTCCGCTACACCAGGTAAAGTAGAGTTCACTTCATTCATCATATTATTCACCCCTTCCCCCATAGAGTCATCGTTGGTATTATCCCCAACCTGAGTTCTAGCTGGTTGTGTATCCCCCACCATTAATGGTCTGCTTCTCTCTATAGGAGAGTTAGTTGGGCTTCTTTGGGCTCTTTGCCTTTTCCTAGACTTCTGTCCAATACCATTACCATCCACAGGCCCACACCCACTATTGAAATTAGCCCAAGACCTATTGAGATCCAATGACCCCTGTTGACTAGACCCGGCCCCACCCCCATTTAAACTTCCCATATTATTAACTGTTTTAGCATGCATAGGTGACGGTTGACTTACCCCATGCAGACTAGTATTCCCCAGACCAACCTTTGGACTTCCACCTTCCTGATCCATCTCCGGCGTGTCGTCCTCCGGCGTCGCCTCGTCGTTCCTAAATTCACCTTCTTCCACCTCCTCCCCCGCGGCCTCCCCCACCGACTCCCTCGACCTCTCTGTTGTATCGTACCGGGAAACGGAAATTTCTGGCAACACATTTTCCATAATCCCATCCTCTACTTCTGAAACCCACACCGGATAGGTTTTCCCATCCCACTCCAAGATAATCTCAGAGAGCACACGATCGATTTTCTCAATCACCACCCACACTTTACTGTCCGCATTGTCTGGAGATAACCATGAGAACTTACTTGACTTCACCACCCTTCCAAATAGGTCCCCAACCTTGTCAAATGTCGACCCTTCCCTTAACTGCAACGGAACCCCACTGATCTTCAAACAGGCAACCCTCCTTAGGGGCTGATTATCTCCCACCCAGAGAGTTGCAGATAATAGCACCTCCCCCCATAGCTCCTCTTCTCTGTTAATGAATTCCAATGCTGTTCGTTTATCACGAAACACCATCAAGACACTCATTCCCCCTATGTAACTCACCGGACTCTCACTGTAACCGCCTTTATTCATCATTGCCTTCAACCTCTTGAATGCATCGATGTCTTTCAGTTCGCCTATCACTGACCTCATAATGCAATGACTCGGGTACATCGAGGCTCTGTCATTCACCACCAATCTCTTGACTTGATGAGTTGAAGTATTTGCGGTGTCATTAACAACCTTATTGGAAGGTCTATCGTTTGCCCCTGCCACCGGTACCTCCCAGCTTGTTCGCCAACCCGTAAAAGTGCTCCGTGGTCTTCCCCCCTGCTCTGTGCCTTGTTGATTGTACTCCATCCCACCCATATGACTCGGCTTACTGGATCCTTTTGCAAACTTAGCTATAGTAGCACTCACCTTTGCATCAAAAATCTTCACCGTATTCATGTTCCGCAACACCTCATCCACATTCTTCACCCCTATGTATCTGACAAATCCAAACCAATTCCCTCTCGCGTCTCTCTTTCGGGCCACATATGCATCCTTAATAATACCATGTGGCCTGAAAGATGTCCATAATAACGAATCTGGAACTCCATCAGGAAGGTTGCTGATGAAGAACGTAGTCACCGGCCTGTTATCCTGAACCCCTCTGTCTCTTCTTGGTTGGAAGTTTTGTCGCCGGAAGTCGGCGTCTCTTCGGCTCCTCATATTCTTTGTGGCTCTTTGTCTTCTTAATTAATTAGTAACATTTTCACGATATCATATTAATTTACTAAAAAAATTTGTTGTAGAAAAATGATGTGACCTCGAAGAAGTAGATTTTTTAGATGGATTCGAAATGCTGACCATTGGCCATTGGATTCCCCTAACTTGGATGATTGCGAGTTTTGTGGTTTTTTTTATGTCTTGACGTCATCTGCTATCGATTTCTGTTTTCTTTTTTCTTTTTTCTTTCTTCTTTATTGACATTTTATTAGCTTAGATAAATTTAGGGGTGTAAATGACATGTAGCAGCTCGAGAGAAAAAAAAAATGACATGTAATAGCTCGAGAGCTATTCGGGATCGGCTCGGTAAAAAGCTCACCGAGCCTTATCGAGCCCGAGTTCGAGCCTTATCGAGCCCGAGTTCGAGCCTGAAATATGACTCGTTTACTTATATAGCCCGAGCCCGATCTTTATATACAAAGCTCGTTTTGGCCCGCGAGCGTAAACGAGCCCAAACAAATGTTTTATTATTTTTTTATATATGCAATTTTGTCCTTTGAACATGTTCAGTTTTAATTAATAATATCGGTGAGCGAGCTCGAGCCGAGCTTTTGCTCGTTTAAGCCATTGAAGCGAGCTCGAGCCGAGTTTTTTGGTCGTTTAAAATTATTTTTAAATTAGCTCGAGTCGAGCCGAGTTCGAGCTCGAGCTCTTAGGTTTTACTTTCGAGCTGAGCTCGAACCCGAGCCTCAGAAAATCATGACGAGCCGAGCTCGAGCCTAGTCGGGCTCGGCTCGTTTACACCTCTAGATAAATTACTTTTACACTTTTATGAAAATGCGGTTTCCATAACAGTGGATTCGACAAGTGACATGATTTTAAGCTTCGACAACTCAAAGTTTTGTGGATAATATATTGCAAGTTTTGTTGTTCTTGGCTTCTCTTCACCTTTTATGGTTTTCTATTATCTTTTACATGTTATGATTCATAGCTTACATAAGTTTGTTTTACAAGGATCATGTCGAGTGGGTCTTGGAATGGAGGATTTGAGAAGTGACACGAGTTTAATCTTTGGCGATGTTAAGGAATAAATTAACTTATTTAATTTTTATTAAAAAAAATATGATTGATATTGGGTTTGTTAGGTTGGATAACCATATGATATGAGTGAATTGTTGGTAAACTTGATTTAGCTCTCACGTTATGATCCTAAGACATTTTTAGATTAACCGGTTGATGTTGTGAGGATTCCAACTTGAATAAAGTGTTTACTTGTTTTATTTGATACCGTATATTATAAGTATCAAACATTCTAATATTTTGACTTTTGATCATGTGATAAGAAAGTTTACATTTTTCACATATGAAAACAAACTTAAGCACGTATTATGTTCACACTGTGTTTTAAACTAAACTAGTCACACATCATGCATGACCCCATTCAGACAATTTTTTTTTTCCAACAATGAAATTTATTCGTATAAACACTAGTGGGCAACTAGCAAAAACCCATACAAAACAATACGTTTGTGCCTACTAGAGCATCTAAAATGTGCATACTAAATTTTCCTACAAAATAGTATAAATATATATATATCTTTTTTAGAATATGGTTATATTATTTTTTTACTCTATGCACACGACATTTTTAAGTCTAATTTTGGACACAAAATAAAACAATTCATGTCGGTCAATTTAATTTAATTTAAACATTTACTATCTATTGTATTAGATGGTAATTAATAGGGCACACAACAACATGGCATAAGGCTATTGGGCCGCTTTTCTTATTTCTTCTGCGTTTGATGCGTGTTATGTGGACATACTCTTCTCACTTCTTATCTTCTCTTTTCTTCAAAATAACCGTTTCTCTCCCTTTGGTATTTCCACTTCAAACTGTTATTGCGGTTTCTATGGACCGTCGTTGCCATATATCATCATCAATCATTGTTGTCCGAGGATTCAAGACTACACAATAGTTCCAACAACGATGATAATCAGAGCTCTATTGGACTAATGGGGCATGGCACCCAGATGCGTTATAAGTCTTTCCCTATTTAACCCTTAACCCTAATACTAACCCTTTTTATTACCAAGCAATCCATTGTTTTTTACATGGGATCATGTATTAGGGATGTGATTAGGTGCAGTCTTTGTTAACCAGCTGATCAAATGGGACGCCAAGTGATGTGCTGAGAAACACATCTATTTTCCTTTGTATTTTGAGTCGTTTTTTAGTAATTTAGTTAGTGCTTATTAGTCTTTAGCATTTATTTGTGTATTGCTGTCTTGGCATGTACTCGTGCTTGAAAGGAGCGGAAGACGACACAAAACGAAGAAGAAACGCATGCACATGATTTTTGGATTTGAAAAACTGGAAAAACACAAAGAATTTGAGTTTTTTGCTCCCATGCGAAGAAACCTTGATGCGAGCCCGCAACACGCGAAAAAGTCAGAAAGTTGGCATGACTATTTTGTCCTTTGCGTCATGCGAAGGACTGGTCAACAACTATTCGGGGCATGGGAAAGAGTAGTTAGGCGACAAAAATATTTAGGTTTCTTATATAAACACTTGCAGCTAACCTAAAACCTTATTTTCGACTTATAGAGATTCCTTGAAGCATATTTGGGCGATTTTGAAGAGGAAGAAACTTAAAGATCAAGAGGTTGGCCTATTGAAAGTGATTTTGGTTAGGCTTTGTTTAGGTTTTTGGTTTTATTGAATTGATTACTGTGACAACCACACCCAGATAAGGATGCACCATACACAATTGATACCAACTTACAAGGTAAATACTTATTTTATTAATATAACTGTGGGGTACAAAAGATGGAACTTAAAAGTACAAGGCTTCATCAACTATTCTTAGCCGAATATATTACTTTTCCATCAACCACACGAGCTAGCATATCATCTTTCACTAGTCACATAGCTTCATGTTAAACAACGTGCACAAGAACCAGTCATCATTACCTGTGACACATGCTTAAAAAGGACGTCAGACAATGCTGGTGAGTTCATGAATATACACAATTTACAAAACACATTCATTTATCATTCATGACTTGTATCTGCCCATGTCACTATAATCTTTCCGCCACGCCCGACACCCACGCATGGGCCCTCGTGACGGTGTCAACAAGACTTCAAACATCATACAGTCAATGCCCACTATACCCTAGATATAGTACCGACAAATCCTGTCGTAGCAGCACGTATAAGGGACCACAGATATCGTGTGTATGTGTGATTAGATTATAAACATGCGTACTAACAGTCATGAGTGCAATATTAACAATTACCAGTTTGGACAAGCATGCTCACATTTGAAAACATTCATAAAACTCACCTGTTTAACGGTTGTATAACGCTTGCTAGTCTGATCAGGTACTACCTCAGGGTCCTGATACAATTATATCATCCTAGGTTAGGTAATGGTACACCTAACTAATTATTACCATGGTTGGATATTGGTTAACACAACCTTGTTTAAGCATGGGTGATCAGTCCATGCCTAACTAAGGCTAGGCTACCCAATACCCACCCCTAATAATAATCCTAGTACCTACAAATAATAATACTACTAATGCTAATGAAACGATAATTTACTAAACATAAACTTAAAGAGAGATATACCTCAAAAGCTATCTAGGACAATTTGGTGCAACGTCTCCTTACTGGTCACAAAAATACTTACTGATAATACTTAAACAGGTACTGCAGGCTTGGGGATTTTGAGTACTAAAGCATCCGTGGTTGTGGTGAGGAGTTCAAAGTAAGGCTTACGAATAAAGTCGTGGTTATTTATAGGAGCAGCTATATAGCTTATATAGCTTTACTGATACAATGTTCACCTCACTAAAGAATTTATTTCGATGTTAAGTTTACTTAAAACACACTCACACGTGTGTATCTCCCTATTTGATTTCTTTTTATTAATAGAGGAATGCAAACTCACGCCTAGTTCACATGCATCACTAAACGTGTTATACAATCTCAATACATGCTCCATCCACGTATAGGCTTCAATTTTTCCTATTGATGCACGTATTATTTTCAAGCTTAAATGTTAAGTCTTGATTTTTCGATTCATCCTACAGATTCCACGTGCATCATATCAATATTACTTACTCATACCTAGCACCTACAATTTATTAAATTTTGTAAACTCTTTGTCACGAAGATTCTTATAATTTACATACTCATTTCAATATTAATTTAGTTATAGTCTATTATTGTTATATATTAATGTAATTATTTAAGCTGCTTCACTCGTTTTTCTCTTATAACTTTTAAACTATAGCGTTTTATAAACTTTCGAATATACTCTTAAGACGAGTAAATTTTTATCTACGATTCAACCTAAGTTTCGTTAAAAACGGAGTAGGGTTCAAATATAATATATTTTATTAGTATAACTAAACGGTCTCTTATAATACTAACGGCTCGACTAGATTTTTATATCTTAAATATGCGTGATCTTCATTATTCAACAATATAAATTTCATAACCTTTCTATTTTACTTGATCATAAAACAGGGTGTTACAACTCTCCCCACCTTATAGAAATTTCGTCCGCGAAATTTAGGTGAAGAGGTACGGGTATCTCTATTTCATCCCATCTTCTTTCTCCCATGTCTCTTTAGGTGCTCTCTTTGCGTCCCACTTGACTCGTACTGACGACAACTCTCTATTTCTTAATAATTTTTTTTTTACTCGTCGACCTACAATTTGAATGGGACGTTCCGTAAAGTTTAACTTGTCATTAACATTGACCTCCTGTCATGCCATCTTAAGTGACTCATCCGCTAAACGTGTTATGTTTTATTTGTAATCCCGCTGGCAGTTTATCTTATATGCTACTGGGCCAATTCTTTCGATTATCTCAAATGGTTCAATATACCATGGACTCAATTTTGACTTTCTTCTTAAACCGAACGATGCCTTTTCAAGGCGAGACCTTGATTAGTACCATATCTACATGGAATTCTAATGCTATTTTCTTTTGTCGCCATAATACTTTTCTCTATTTCTCGCAACTTTTTATCTAGTCTCATATTTGGATGATCTTATTATAGTTACCTTAACAATATCGGGACCTGCTAAGGGATGGCTAGCAGTCTCTGACTAACAAACGGATGGTCGAAATCATCTAACATATAATGCCACAATATGGGCGGCCTCGATATCCTAACAATAACTATTGTTATAAGCAAATCTATCAAGGGTAAATGTTCATTCCACTGCCACCGTAGTCTAACGCATGCCTTAAGCACGTCTTCCATGGTCTAAATTGTCCTTTGCCTTTATCCATCAGTATATGAATGCTATGACATTCTTAAATTTACTCCTTTCGGATGTCTTGCTATCATACTAATGTAAGCGGCTATTTTTATCTACTAGAATGGATATAAATATTTCATGACGGGTGACACTTTCCTTGACATATTCTTAGTATATTTTCCCATCATATAATCTTCCCGTATTGCGATGAAGTGAGCAGTCTTAAGTAATCCATCTAATATAACCCAAATGGCATCATGCCCAGACTTATTTCCTGGAGGTTTAGTAATGAAATCCTAGTGTTATCATCTTTCATATATCCATTCAGGGATATCGGGTTATACTAAATATCATGAAGGCTTTTGATGTTCTATTTAACCTGTATCCAAGTCAGGTATTTGCATATACACTTACTGATAAAGCATACTTATATCTATATGATTCTTATGTCACTTTATAACTGAGCCTTCTCCAATAGGTATTCATATCCTATTTGATTTTATCCCTTAGCAGTTTAAGAATGGCATCAATATGTCTATGTTTCCTTTCTTGGAATAGATGAGAATATAATCTATGAAGGGGATTACTAAGTGAATGGGGTATGGTTCACAAGTTTGGTTTATAAGGTTCATAAAGGGGACTAATGCATTAGTGAGGCCAAAAAGCATCACTGGAAACTTGTAATGACTATGCCTTGTCCTAAAGGCAGTCTTCCTATCTCACCTTCAACTGATGGTATCCAGACCTTAAGTCTACCTTCGACTTAGAGAAGTAACTTGCACCTTGTTCCTGATTAAACATATTATCCATCCTTGGTAGTGGGTATCGATTCTTTATTATGATATTGTTTCGACCTCTAACTAATCTTCATTCTCATTGAACCATCCTTCTTTTTAACAAAGGGAATAGACGCTCCCCATGGCGTCGTGATAGGATGTATAAATCCTTATCCAATAATTCCTAGGGTTGGTTTCTCAACTCGGTTTCTCAACTCTTTTATCTCAGTCAGGGCAAGGCGGTATAGGGCTTTAGCAATAGGGGTTGCTCCGAGAGTCAAGTCAATTCTAAATTCAATTTTCTTAGCAGGTGGTAGTCTAGGAAGATCCTTAGAGAATACTCCAGGAAATTCATATACTACTGGTATCTCTTCAAGTTTCTTTTCTTCCTTAGTTTCCAAGGTATACCCTAGATAATCCAAATGGCCCTTCATAATACACTTAGATGCTTTCATGCTGGTAATAAAACTTACGGATTTACTAGGTTTTACCCATGAATTATCAAAGATTTCCCCTGAGGGTTCTTTATTTCGAATATGCTTTTTATCACACAATATCTGAGCTTGAAACTTTCCTAACCAATCCATTCTTATTACTACGTTGAATTCTCCAAGTTTCATTGCTAGCAAGTCTATGGATACCAAGGTATCACTAATCATGATAATAACATTTCTAATTTCTTCTTCCTTTCCATCCGCTAGCTCTACTACAAAGGGTTTATCTAACTTACAGAGAATCTGATTAATCAAAACTCTAAATTTCTCAGATATAAAACTTCTATCTGTACTAGTATCAGCAGGTAATATCTTAGGAGGAATGTACCGTTATCATGCCAGGGTTCCTACGACCTCCTCAGTTGGTATGGAAACAAAAGGTTTCCTTCTTGCTCTATTAAGTCATTCCTTCTGGTGTTTCTTAAGGTAGTCATTCTTAAAAGCCATGTCTCTTTCTACATTCAAAACACTTATGGGGCTTTCTCTAGTCATGATGGGTGTGTCCAGGGTCTTATGATTTCTACTTACTAACTCTTGATATGGATCGAAATGTTCTTTTCTACATATCAGACACTAAGGTGGGGGTCCACATTGCCTCTTAAAATCTCTAAAAATAGGTATCCTATTCTTCTGATGATTGTCCCAATTTATCTTGGAAGCATGATCTGGGTTTTCTATTGTTAGATCAGTGGTGATGGTTGCTCGACGTCTACCGTATTAGAATATGTAGTTGGTTCGGTTGCCTTAATGAACATGTGGTATTTTATAGGTAATCCCTAAATAAATATGATAACATGATTTAGTTGTAAAGAACTAGTCAAGACCTCTTGGTGGTAAAGTCATGGAATGTCTTATTCCCAAGCTCAAGATACATAAATTTATTTTCAGTTCTGCTTATTTCCTTGGAGGACATAAGTATCAAGTAAACAGTTCTAAGAATAGTTTCCAAGTTAAACTATCAGCCAAATCGTTGCCTCAAGTTTGTTTCTGTATCATCCACCAAAATAATTCCCCAAATTTTGAATGCATGTACAACAAACATAACTCTGTCCCTTTCGAGGCAATTGCTTATTTCCAAAATAGTTTCTACTTTACTTAACTATACATGGGATCTTATGGCACCTTTCTTCCTATTGAAAGTATGAGGGTTACACGAAATGAAGGTCTTGTGATTACAAATTAAAGATTTTCGCTTTCTAACTTTAATTTGGTTTAGTCGACATTTTCTAGGTTTCTAGGAAAATACTATTTCAGTATTTTACACATGTACAAGCAACTACACTAGTTATTTTACGTAATATATATAATGCAACACGTTTTCAAATATAGCACATAGACAAACAAGTTTATTGCCCTCACTGGGTCCTTGACTGTCACTTTCGACCCTCCCCGAGCCCGTGACACCTGATGTCAATCTGGCACCCTCACCGGGTCCATGACACCTTAAGTCAATCTGGCACCCTCATCGGGCTTTAACCCCAACTTATTCTTGCTGAGGGATCTTATTTATGATTTCTACATTCAATAATGTCCAGTTTTCAACTTTTACCTCAGTTAACCACGATGGCTCTTGTCCTCTAAGTCTCAATCAATAATCCTACTATCTCACGAGGAGTACCAAACTTAGAGAATCATTAGGGTTTAAGTACTACAGTTGTCACCATCTTTATTTCCAAACAACTCTACATCCTCCGTAGGTTCACATTTAAACTCAATGATCACTCTTATATCAAAAGGTTATTTATATCATGCTTACCTATAAAAATCAGGTCCTTTATCTACCAGGTATCCTTATCTGCAATAACTTATGTCAATATATACATTTCCTAAGGCAGGCCTAATCTTGAAGGTTGAAGCCTAGGTATTCCTACCAAATACCTAATTCGCTAAAACCTTTGGCTCTGATACCAACTGTGACAACCACACCCAGATAAGGATGCACCATACACAATTGATACCAACTTACAAGGTAAATACTTATTTTATTAATATAACTGTGGGGTACAAAAGATGGAACTTAAAAGTACAAGGCTTCATCAACTATTCTTAGCCGAATATATTACTTTTCCATCAACCACACGAGCTAGCATATCATCTTTCACTAGTCACATAGCTTCATGTTAAACAACGTGCACAAGAACCAGTCATCATTACCTGTGACACATGCTTAAAAAGGACGTCAGACAATGCTGGTGAGTTCATGAATATACACAATTTACAAAACACATTCATTTATCATTCATGACTTGTATCTGCCCATGTCACTATAATCTTTCCGCCACGCCCGGCACCCACGCATGGGCCCTCGTGACGGTGTCAACAAGACTTCAAACATCATACAGTCAATGCCCACTATACCCTAGATATAGTACCGACAAATCCTGTCGTAGCAGCACGTATAAGGGACCACAGATATCGTGTGTATGTGTGATTAGATTATAAACATGCGTACTAACAGTCATGAGTGCAATATTAACAATTACCAGTTTGGACAAGCATGCTCACATTTGAAAACATTCATAAAACTCACCTGTTTAACGGTTGTATAACGCTTGCTAGTCTGATCAGGTACTACCTCAGGGTCCTGATACAATTATATCATCCTAGGTTAGGTAATGGTACACCTAACTAATTATTACCATGGTTGGATATTGGTTAACACAACCTTGTTTAAGCATGGGTGACCAGTCCATGCCTAACTAAGGCTAGGCTACCCAATACCCACCCCTAATAATAATCCTAGTACCTACAAATAATAATACTACTAATGCTAATGAAACGATAATTTACTAAACATAAACTTAAAGAGAGATATACCTCAAAAGCTATCTAGGACAATTTGGTGCAACGTCTCCTTACTGGTCACAAAAATACTTACTGATAATACTTAAACAGGTACTGCAGGCTTGGGGATTTTGAGTACTAAAGCATCCGTGGTTGTGGTGAGGAGTTCAAAGTAAGGCTTACGAATAAAGTCGTGGTTATTTATAGGAGCAGCTATATAGCTTATATAGCTTTACTGATACAATGTTCACCTCACTAAAGAATTTATTTCGATGTTAAGTTTACTTAAAACACACTCACACGTGTGTATCTCCCTATTTGATTTCTTTTTATTAATAGAGGAATGCAAACTCACGCCTAGTTCACATGCATCACTAAACGTGTTATACAATCTCAATACATGCTCCATCCACGTATAGGCTTCAATTTTTCCTATTGATGCACGTATTATTTTCAAGCTTAAATGTTAAGTCTTGATTTTTCGATTCATCCTACAGATTCCACGTGCATCATATCAATATTACTTACTCATACCTAGCACCTACAATTTATTAAATTTTGTAAACTCTTTGTCACGAAGATTCTTATAATTTACATACTCATTTCAATATTAATTTAGTTATAGTCTATTATTGTTATATATTAATGTAATTATTTAAGCTGCTTCACTCGTTTTTCTCTTATAACTTTTAAACTATAGCGTTTTATAAACTTTCGAATATACTCTTAAGACGAGTAAATTTTTATCTACGATTCAACCTAAGTTTCGTTAAAAACGGAGTAGGGTTCAAATATAATATATTTTATTAGTATAACTAAACGGTCTCTTATAATACTAACGGCTCGACTAGATTTTTATATCTTAAATATGCGTGATCTTCATTATTCAACAATATAAATTTCATAACCTTTCTATTTTACTTGATCATAAAACAGGGTGTTACAATTACTATGGCTTTAGTTGCTGATTTCACTATGTTTATTCAAGCTTTTGTTTCATTGTAGACATGAGAAACTAAGCTCCTTGAGCTACCTAGGTTTGATGATTGTAGACACTTGATTTGTAGTTTTTGGTTTTGGATTATGCAAAGTTTTGGAAAATGTTTTGGTAAACAATTTTCTAATCGGGTTTCTTTTGTATATGCGTGCCTAATCAGGTTTCATTTAAACAATATTTACACATTTTTATCTCACCTTTACTCAATTTATGTTTACTTAACTAACATTTACATTTTAAACAATACGTGTATGCCTAATCATGTTTCATTTAAACAAGTGTTTTATTCTCTTTAGTTTGAGTATAGTATTTATATGGTTTTGTAAATAGAAAATTGATATGTTACGTGATTAACGGTGTCTAAGGTTAAGCAAAACCCAAAACGAAAAAAGACAAAAAAACAAACCAAAAACAACCGAATTAACCGAATTCAGTTATTGATTTATTTTGTACCCACAGTTATGCTGGGAATCAATGTACAATTTTAAGTTTAATAATATAGCAGAAGCGTTGTACACATATATTAAATCTGATTTAAATTCACGTCATTGATCCAATTACAAACTGTTTAAACAGTTAAATAATCAAACCATAGGGTGCTTAAGTTTATATTATAGACTAAAAAGCGCAAGAAACACACTCTAGTAAAGTAAATCTACATAAATTTGAAAGGTTAAATATAAGATTTCCAGAATTTGCTTAAAAAGGCAATCATTATTTGTTACACGAATTAACATAATTGTTTAATGAAAATAGTAGAGTTAATTTTTGTCAAGCTAAACTATATTGGTGTGATAAATAAATACACATAGTGTCATCAGGCCTCTGGTCAATCTGGTGGTCAGGGGGTTTTACTCTAAGGTTTTTCTTTCGTGGACGATCTGAATTCTGACAAGGAGAATTTCGCCAGTATCATCCACAGGACCAGAGGTTTTGCCGTTAATAAAACAAATAAATTCACATAGTAAATACATTGGAGATGCTCAAAATTCGTTAATTGACATATAATGATACAAATTGACAATAAAATTCATATTTTCATTACAAACTAAAATCCCAAGTATACATATTATGGAAAATAGTAAAAGCATAAAAGTGATGCATGTAACACTCCAAAACTCAGTTTCGCTTAATTATGTCATTAGGTGTGATTATTAAAATAATAAAACTGGGCTTAGACGATAAGAATACGGGTTATGTTCTATTATGGAAATAATATAGTTGGTGTTATTGTTTATATAAATGAGCAAATTATGTTAGAAACTAACTTAATTAGTTAGTTTTTATAAAAATATAACATTGGGGTAAAGTTGAGGGACTAAAAGAATAAGTTTGGGTCAAGATTAACATGAGTAAAACACCCATTTGGGTGCAAAAACGTGAGCAGCCCAAAAGGGGGATTTTAAAGCCAAAATCAAGCCCTAATCCTACCAAAAAGGAAGAATTGATGCTTGAGGTTGAAGTATTAGATGAAGGGTTTGATGTAAAGGGCTAATCTTCAAGGATTTAGCTTTGGTAAGAACCTAACCCCCAAATTCGTGTAGGATTCGAACCCTACGTGTGGGTTTTGAGCAAAACATGTTAAATTCATATAATTGCGTGATTTTATGTGATATTGATCATCTCTAATTGTTTAGAGAGGAGCTATTCACTATAGGTTACTTGTTTGCAAAGGATGATGATATTTGTCACACCCTCAAATTTCCACTGCGGAGTTTTACCGCGAGGTGTATGACAAACCAGGATCTCAGTCAACGGTCACAACAATCAACATCTATATGATTTAAAAAATACGTTCAAACCATACTTATAAGTTTGTAAAAGAGTTTAACGAAAACACAGCGGAAACATTATTTATAAGTTACAAACCAAATACCAAATGGTTTAAAATAAGTTTGTTCATATGAAACTTTATTATGCATGATCACACGACGCAACACGACTCCAGTGCGCCTAATCCAAGTGCTACCTTAGTTACCTGAGAAAACATATAAAAGTTTGTCAACATATATAATGCTGGTGAGTTCACGTTTTAAGTTTGTAAGTTCGTAAGTTTGTAAATTTTCTGGTAAACACATATATCCCGTTTCACAATTATATCTGATGTTAGCTAGACACCATTACAAGTTACTCAAGCGTTATGAATCACTGCTGAACGTTTGTATAACCCGTCACCGGACATCACCCGGTGCCGTAAAGTTTGTTAGGACAAATATGCACCCGTTCGACCTCCAATCGACACGAGTGGGACTTGTCAGGTCCAATAGATCTATTCACACTTTCCCCGCTATGTATCCACATATTCGTGATTCACATGTTTGTCCAAAGTTGATGAAAGTCGCTTGGTACACAAGTGATATAATGGAAACCATATGTTCTACAAAGTTTGTAAGTTTGTAATGTTTTCTCCTGTGAAAACTCACCTTGGGTTGCTTTGAGTTAAAACTCAACTCCAATGTAAAAATAGGCGAATGCTACCGATTCCCTATTTATCATTAAACCTTTATAAGTATATGTTTAAAAATATAGTTTTCTCAATCAACAAGTTTGTTCGTTCTTTCGGTTTACCAAATGTTAACATATACATGTATAGTAATCTAACCCATTGACTCGTTGGTGATAAGTTTAGTTTTTCTGAATTAACATAACACATAAATCAACTACATAAGTTTATATACTAATATACACAACATATTAGCCAAATAAACTACCAAATAAGCACATATGCTAAGTTTGTAGATTCTGCGATTTCTGGACAGATTTTGTGTTATCAAAACGATTTTTGATAAAATACCAAATCAACTTATTTGACTCTCAAATTTTTAAAGGAACTTCCCATATGCTTGGTTGATATTCCCATATTTTTATTTTACCATAAAAACCTTCCAAAAATTTACTAAAAATTCCCAAACACTGAAAGGTACAAAAACGTAGCTGTTTGCGACAGTTTAGTAGATGATTTATTAAAAATCACTTGTGGCTCCAATTGACCTGAATCCAATTGGAAAACATCAACCATTCCTGTATTTAGTTGCTCACCAAATTTCATGACCAAAGGACTTATAAAACTCGAGTTATAACCTTTTAAAGTCGACTAAAATTTCCTGTCCGAAATCAGCTTTGACATCTAAGTTTGTATGACCTCAAATAAATAGCTAGACTTATCCAAATTTAACAAATTAGGACTTTCTGAAAAGTTTAGACCAAGTAGTATATCATACAATAAAAAACTATAACTTTTGGATTCAAAATCAGTAAGTTATGAGCTAAACAAAAACGGATTTTAAATCTGCCAAATTTTCAACTCCTGTTATAATCATGTTAACAAGACTATTTCATATCCAATATCATCAAACTTCAATCTAACTAAATATGTGTAAACCTCCTATGATCAGATCATGTCCAAAACATATTTAACCAAGATTAACATCAAAGTTTCTATCAAGATTTTCTAAGTTTACTAGCATAAACTTCCTAACATGAAACTTTGTATTCTAAGATCCTAACATGTGTCATTATGTGGGAATGTAAGGATTCTTAAGGTTACTCTAAGCTCCATGATAGATCTTAGTAAGAATGTTTAAGATTAAAGGATGGTGGGACATTGAAATGAAATCGTGGAGGTCGTGTTTATGTATGTATTGTTAATGTTATTAATCGTATTGTTAGGTGAATTACAACAAAGGCACGAGATAGATGAGGATGAATGCATGGAATTTCAAGGCTAGAATCCAAAGATCGGATTCAAGCTCGTATCTTGTATTAGTCCGAGTTTGCAGAGACAAGTCAAAGAGATTATCTAGCTTCCTTGGGATGCTATTACTATGTTGTAAAAATACTGACTATAGTCACTTACCGAACTAATGATATGGTTATGTGGTGATTGTAGGTTATATTGTCTACCTCTTAAAGTAATGAAAGGATGGCGATCGAGCGAGGGAGCGGATTGTACGTGGTCACGGTTACATAACCTAATAAAGATGACTTTAGTTGGATGCAATAAGAAACAATAGAAGATGTAATACCTAAAATATTTAGTAGATTTGGTTTCTAAACATTCAAGGTTGTTTTTAAAGAAATGCATTTTTCAGTTGGTATTTCCGCTGCGTATTTTCTGCATTACGGTCTTAGGGCATAATAATGCAAGCCATGCTTCCACACATGAATCATTATATCTAAGTTACGTGGGCTCATTGAAAGCTCATTTGAAACTCAAAACTTATTAACTCAATTATAAGCCTGAAACTCATTCTAAACTAAAAACTTAAGATCTAAAGGACATATTTTTTAGTGCTCGGATATGACATCTAAATCTTAAAAAACGCCACTGATAAATTGTGAATGAGTATGAGATATAAATTATAAACCAACATTTTAGGTGCATATGAATGATACCTAATCATATGGCTATCAAACACATACCTAAAACACACACACGCAAACACTATTGAACCCACGTACCCAACCAAACAAGTATTGAGAAAACTATGACCTAACTTACTAAAGAAGTTCAAAAGTCAAACGTGCACCCAATTTATATTTCTTTGCAACTTAAAAAACATTCTATATATTTTGAATCCATTTTTTTTTTATTCAAATTATAAAAATGATTAAATGTAGTAGTTGTTTCGAGTCATATTAGCATTGCAAACATATCAGTCTATCATTAAATAGGTGTTATGTTCGTTCCAAATCAAGTGTGCACAATACAAAATGTAACCAGTTCAATTCCTATTTGGAACAACATTTAGCCCATCAAAAACAAGGAAAATAAGTTTATTTATGATTAAAGTTTATGTGAAAAATATAGAAGTTTCTTACACCCTCTAATATTTATATTAAATATAGCAAGGAAAATAAGTTTAAGAAAAATGACCGGTAATTACGGATCTTGGAGGTTTCGGCAAGTGTTTTTGTTTGCTTTGGGAATAGGGTGACGACGACCACAACCACAACCACGTGTACTCCTCGTGTACGCTATTATTTACGTATTTCTTGTTTATTTATTTATATCCTCCATGAAATGTGAACTAACCCATTATTCTAGCCGACCTGGTGGAGTGATACTCTCCTTGCTTTTCTTACGGGAGGTGGGGAGTTTGAGTCCTATCGACACCAAAATGTTGTTGGTGGGCCGGGTTTTACTGCAGTAGGTCTTCGGGCGGCGGGTTCTCCTCGGGAACTGGTGGACTCGGGTTACTCTCAGAGTACTCCTTTGTTCAGTGGTACTTCAAGAGTGCTCGGGATTGATTTATTGGCCGTTAAAAAAACACATTATTCTTTAAAACTATAAAATTATACATTAAGATAACTTGTAGAAATTAATTAATTCAAAGAATATGCCATTTTAAATTCTGGCATATTATATGGATCCATAATAAACACTTCCATTAAATGCTACTACCAATTGAGGGATTTAAAACCATTTAAATTGGAACAATGAGGGGCGTAGGGTTCATTCAACATAATAATAAGATAGATAATTCAATGAATAACAACTATTGTGAAGACTTTAAACAAGCTAAATTCTAAAAAAAACTTGTCTTACTCAATACATTCAAATAATCATCAAACCATATATAACATACAATGAATAAGTTTATATACTCTAAAACTATTTTTGACGCTTTTTGGTTTTGAAACTGACCTGATTATGATGTGTGGGATCAACAGTATCGAATATATTTACATAACTATATAATATCAACCATGTCAAGTATTTTTACATTGCACGTAACATAAACAAAATCACATATGTATACATAAAACATTAAATAAAATTTTTCATACACAAGTTTCCGTTATTCTGTTTAGTATTATTATATTTTGTATGTCATTCTTGTATATCTATTAATGCACGGACTTGATCCACCGTGTAATAAGGAGGGACCCAAGCAAGATTAGCCGAATACATTATTTTTATATTTTTGAGTTGTTAAATAATCTGATTCGATCAGTAGATGTGTTTTGTACAACAAATGAGCCAACTGGCATTCTAGGGGAAATGGAGATTTGGGCTGTAAGTTACAGGTCTCAAGATTAAATCTGATTCTAATTGAGTTTTGTTGCAGTAAGCTTTCGAGTGACGAGTTCTTTCCAAAACTGGAGATGGTGGGCTTGGGCTACCTAGTGTTGTTTGTGATACGAGCGTATCGGGTCATCTTTTGCCCTATCACTTGATAAGTAACTAATAATAACTAAGGAGATGGTAAATGGGTTAAGTTTAAAGGCTTATGGATCAAAATTGACGCAAATATAAAAATTTGATGCGAACCCAAATACAATACAAGTATATTAATCATATCATGCATGTGAACTTGAACACGAAGCAAGTTTTTGTGAGTTGACATGATCACGATTCACTTAACCGTTTTTTTTTTGTTTAATCTTCACTTTTTTAGCACTCTAATACAAGAAATTGCGGTCAACCAGCACACGTTCAACTCAACATGTCCAATGTTTCAATTTGAAACTATCCAAACCAAATCTACAAGTTTCATATGTTAGGGCTAGTGTAAAAAAATCACACTGCTAAAACATATTAAAAGTTATTGAAAGCAATATTTGTGGTTACAAAAAAAAAAGGATTCATTTCATAATGTAATTATATAAAAAAACAAGGGGCATTGTGGTATTTTCAAACCGTAGTTATGAAGACAGATCTGTTAACTGGCAAACTTGGGAGGTCGGCAAACTGTCGGCCTGTGAGCGATGAGAAACAAAAGCGGGAAAATTCCCTTCACTTTTTTTCCTTATATTTTAATTAAAGTACCTTATTTTTTGTAATGTTTCTTTTAATATTTGAATTACTTAAAGAAAACTAATTTGTAAGCCTTTTGAAAAGGTTTAGTTCATCTATTGTGTTCAGTTTGGATCTTGTAAGACAAGGATCAATAATATAGAAAATATCTAATAAAGTAAGCAATATAAAGTATTTTGATCGATTGAAAATGATATGTATATAAATTCAAAAGATTAATGATAATGATTGAGATTGTGACACCAAACTATTATTAAATACAATCATATGCATACTCAAAATACATTATTTCATAAAAATGACGTTTATCATTTCATTTTGGATTTTAAGAAGCGAAATTAGAATTCTTTATTGTCGTTCAACAACTAAACTAAAAGATCTAAGTCGTTTTAATCTTAAATAAATTCAAAGCATTTTAATAAAAACCATAAAAAAATGAAACAATGTTAAAAGGATTAAAAATTGTAACAATCCGACTTCTTATAAGTTATAGCACTTCATATTGTTTCATTTTGCTTATCAGGAATATATAGATTTGTTTTTTCGTCATCCAAAAAACAACTTTATAAAAAGCACACAATCAAATCATCAGTTAAACACTCGTAACTAAGCAAAATGGAGGTATTGTTTATTAAATGTCTACTACAAATCATATAACATTTGTCTAAATTATCATAGACTACCTTTTACTACTATTTAAATAGCCCATCCTTAACTAATCAGAGAGTAATTTCTGAACAACGTCTATCTGACTCGTATAAACCAAAGTTGAGTTTATTTGTTGATTTGTATAAATATTTTTAAATGTTAACCGAACTTTTAAGTGTCAACTACCACTTTTTTTTTTATACAAACCATGTATCTCGTCCAATTTTCTAATAAAAAACCATGTATACTTATTTAAATACATTGTACCAACCGTTTTACAAATAATATAATATTCATTTAGAATGTTAAAAACTATAAAATATTTTTTATTTTGTTAACGTAAGATATAAAAAGTCAAAATTCAAACATATTATATATATGTAATGATTGTTTATTAATATTCTGTTATTAGATCTCCATTTCTTAATTTCAAAAATATCCCCTATAACCTTCCACTTAAAGCCATTCCTTACTCGTTATCTACACCCTAAAACAAAACAAATCTCTCTTCTCATTAATAATATTTCCTACACAATTAAACCCATCTCTGATTTGTTCTTCAAATCATATACCAATCTAATCCAACCCCTAATCCATTCAGTTATTGCTTCATTGATTTCTGTTTAAATGTTCGTTTATATGTTTGATGAAGCTTCCATGTTTATCCTGGTATGTTTTCAGACACAATATGTTGATTAAATCCTCGTATTCGTTGGTTGTTTAGATTTATGCGAATGTGTTCATCTGGGTGTTTTTATTTTATTATTAATTTGGTTGTGTAATTTAGTATTTAGTAATTTATTGATCTGAGTATTGCAGATTTGTTTTTTGTGATTAATTGTTAGTAACTTATTAATCGGAGAATTACAGATTTGTTTTTTGTGATTAATTGTTAAATTCTGATTTTGTTTTTATTAATTTACTGCTAATGTTACCACAAATGGGTTAGTGTCAATAAATTTACCTTTTGTTTTTGCTGATGTATTTTGCTGGTCAACTATTCATATAATCGTTATTTCTTTAAAAATAATAATAATAATAATAATAATAATAATAATAATAATAATAATAATAATAATAATAATAATAATAATAATAATAATAATATGTTAACTGTAATCATATTTAAGATTTTGATTTTGATTTTGTTACCACATTTTTTTAACGGCTTAAATTACACCGAATCAGGTTATTTGAAGTTGAAGAAGAAGAAGAATTATTATCTTTTGGTGAATGTGAATCATGGAAAATTCCGAGATCGAAGAGAATTTGTTTGCTCTTGGTGAACCAAAGGTAAATTTAGGTTTACTTTTAATGTAACATGATTATATAACTCATAACAACAACAGTCAACAGCTGATGTTTGTTTGTAGTTAAAACCATTTTTAGCAATAAATCACCTAAGTTAACAAAGTTACAACAACAACAACAACCGTACTCAGTAAATCCCACCGTAACTAAAAGTTACTGTTAGGGTTTGGGAAGGGTAGGATGTAGGCACATCTTTCCTCTATCCAGAAGGATAGAGAGGCTGCTTCCAGTGAGACCCTCTAGCTCCAAAAAAAATTAAACAAATAAAAAATACAATACAATAATATAAATAAATATATAATATACCCGGACAGATGATACATACAAGGTAGATTAGAGAACAAATAAAAATAGAACATGCAAAGTCTATGCAAAGCGTTCCTAGGCCCCTAAGTTCACAAAGTTCTTAAAACCAAATCATTTCGCCGTAAGGGTAAATTTGTAATTTTAAATCCTATAGTAATCTGTTTGAAAGAATCATTAATATTAGTTGCTTATTGAAAACAACTTGTTTCATCTTAAAATAAGCTGATAAGTGTAATCATTTTTTTTTCATTAAAACACTATAATATGCTTATCTACCATTAGAAACGCATTAAGCAGAAAAAAAACCTTTTAAATTGGAAATCCATAACGCCCACCAAATAATATATGGTTTGGAATCTTTTAAGTATGAGTGGATGACTGGATAGTGGACCTTAATGGGGACAGTGGGAACCTTGATTTTTTCTTTTTGTAGCTTAAAAAGTAGATTTTTTTTTTCTTTTGATGATTTGCATCTTGTGAAAAGATTTATTAAGGATGTTTGGGATTTTGCTTGTTTAAACAACTTATGCTTAGGCCGTCCGTAGCAGGCGGTAAGATTAGCGATTTAGCGCCCCCTCCCCACATTTGATTGGCTGCCACGAAACCCAAGACCACCAAAGCCAAAATCAAGCGCAAAAAAAAAAAAAAAAAAAAAAAAAAAAAACGCTTTTGCCCATTTTTGCAAGATTAGCGCCCCTGGGAGCGGTGTTGGGGGCATTATGGGGCGCTAAAGCCCTCTTTCGCGTGAGTTTAGCGCTCCACTACAGGTGGTCTTATAGTTAGAAGTAGATAATTAAGTTCTTTTCTACTGTTATGTTTTAGATTGCTCATTTAATGATGGTTTATTGCAGCTGCACGGAGAAATGTGCAAAACACTGTCTCTGATCTATGTCAAAGTGTTGAGTGTTTTTCCTGAATTGGAAGCAGCTCGTCCGCGAAGCACTTCAGGGATTCAAGCATTATGTTCTTTGCACATAGCATTAGAGAAAGCAAAAATGATCCTGCAACATTGTGCCGAATGCAGCAAAATTTACTTGGTATGTTCCGTGTCTTTTCATTTCTGTTATTTACTTATTTATGCTTCCGCCTTACCACGAACACGACATGAAAATAAACAGGTCTTAACGTGTCGACCTGTTATAGACACGAAACCTGTTAAGACCAAACACGAGATCTGTTAAAATCGTGTAAGTTTGTGTCAGGTTATCGTGTTCGTGTCTAAATTGCCAGCCCTATTTGGGTCCTATTTACTTTATGCAAGTAGAAACGAAGACGAAACGCACAAAATAAAGTTCGGAAAAACATGATATCAATATATGACATCTTTTTTCTATCAAGGTAGCTGTCCATTCAAGGTTTTATTTTGGGACAAACGATAAGTCGATAACGTTTTTATTCCTTGTTTTCTTGCTCATACTTCTATACTTTGCAGGCTATAACAGGAGACTCTGTTGTTCTAAAATTTGAAAGGGCAAGAGTGGCTCTTGAAGATGGTCTTAGAAGGGTTGAAGATATAGTTCCACAAACTATAGCTTCTCAGGTATTATATATAATATAATATGCAAAATGTATATGCTTTGGGTTGATCTGAAACACTTTTGGTCCATTTAGTTTTTCTTACAAATAAAATCTGGGTCACTTTTACAATAATAATAATAATGTGTAAAACTATATATTAGGTTGTATGCGTTAAAATACATATTGGGCGACTTTTGACTTGTGTACTTTTTACCTGATTTTTTAATTTTACACCATTGATTTTTAGTTTAACCATTTGATTTTACCAAGTGGCGAATCTTGACCTAAAACTTCGGGGGGTCGGAAGTCATCGGGGGGGGGGGGGGGGGGGGGGGGGGGTCGGAAGTCACTAGTTTCGGGGGGTCGAAACCTTATATACCAAAAAATTTCTAATTTTCTATACGAATACTATATAATCGGAACTTCTGAACGAAAATTCGGGGGGGTCGGCCGCCCCCTCCCACCCCTTAAAAGGACCGCCCCTGATTTTACCCACTTAACACATTCATAAGTATATGGGTCGAAGTCGCCACTTCTACCGAGGAACCTTGATGCATGGGGGTAAATTGGTCTTTTTACTTAACAATGTTCGTAGTTCAATTTTTTTTTACACAAATACACGTATCTTCAACGAAAACTGCATTATGATCCAAGTCTAACAACGAATTCTCATGTCCCAGATTTCTGATATATTAGGCGAACTCGAAGGATTAGAGTTTTCACTTGATCCAGTAGAGAAACAAATAGGTGATGAAATTATTGGATTACTTCAACAAGGTAAAAACTTCAGCAATAATAGTGACAACAATGAGTTAGAGATATTCCATCAAGCTGCATCTAAGCTTGGGATTACTTCTTCACGGGCTGCTCTTCGGGAAAGACGGGCCCTCAAGAAACTTGTGGAAAAAGCAAGAATCGAAGAAGATAAGCGAAAAGAATCAATCGTTGCGTATCTTTTACATCTCATGAGAAAATACTCGAAATTATTTCGAAGTGATTTCTCTGATGATAATGATTCACAAGGCTCAACCCCGTGTTCACCTACAATACATGGGTCGTTCGAGGGTTACAGTGGGTCCGGGACCCAAGCGTTTGAGAGACAGCTCTCTAAATTAAATTCTTTTAATTTCAAACCGAATTTCAGGCGGTCTGGGCAGGTACCGATCCCACCAGAAGAGTTAAGGTGCCCGATTTCGTTACAACTTATGTATGATCCGGTCATAATTGCCTCCGGGCAGACATATGAGAGAATTTGCATTGAGAAATGGTTCAGTGATGGGCACAACACCTGCCCGAAAACTCAACAACAGTTGGCTCATCTTGGTTTGACCCCTAATTACTGTGTCAAGGGTCTAGTGACTAGCTGGTGCGAACATAATGGAGTCATAGTTCCTGATGGACCACCAGAGTCACTTGATTTAAACTACTGGCGGCTCTCACTATCCGAAAGTGAATCAGTAAATTCGAAACCAACAGAAAATGGCGGGTCGTGTAAATACATGGGTATGAAAGTTGCACCTTTGCCTTTTGAAGAAAGTGGGATAATTGAGGAGGTTGAAGGCTGCGATGGTGGCATGGCGGTTGACCACGAGGGTGATGTGTTTGAGACATACGATGAATTCTTGATGGTTTTGAACACTGAGGAGAACTTAAGGAAAAAGTGTAGAGTTGTTGAGAAAATAAGACGGTTGTTGAAAGACGATGAAGAGGCCCGTATCTATATGGGTGCAAATGGTTTTGTTGAAGCGTTGTTACGGTTTTTGGAATTGGGTTTGCATGAAGAAAACGAGTTTGCTCAAGAAAGTGGAGCAATGGCTCTATTTAACCTTGCGGTTGACAATAATAGGTACGTTGTTGCGTTGGTACAATACATAAGAGGCGTCAAAATGGAAGAGAGAGGGGGGGGGGGGGGGGGGGGTAACAGGTGAAATGGTTCAAGTTGGAATGTTGGACTGACTTTTAATACGGGTGGGTCGGGTTAACACATTTGGAACCATCATAGAGACATGGTTATATCTGACCCGTTTGACCATTTTAAATTTGGCGCAACTCAGATTGCTAGTAAATGGGTCAAAATTGCAGAGTCTAATATTTATCTTGATGGTATCCATCTATGTTTAGGTGCTTGACCCATCTGCATAAAAACGGGTTACGTAACCTGAAAGTTACAGTTTTGACCCATTACATAACCATTAACTTGTCTTTTGTTTTTCTTTCAGGAACAAAGAAATGATGTTAGCAGCAGGGATACTTTCTGTACTGGTGCAAATGATCCAAGGGTCAAAATCGGTCAACGCAGCGATAGCCGTGTATCTAAACCTTTCATGTTTAGATCAGGCCAAGCCTATCATAGGCTCCAGTGAGGTAGTCCCAATCCTAATCAACGCCCTTGAAGGCCCATTTGATTCCCAATGCAAAACCGACTCACTTCACACTCTTTACCACCTCTCATCATACCATTCCAACATCCCAAGACTCATCTCATGTGGAATCATACCCGCCCTACTACCATTTTTGACCGACATGGGTTCAAACTCATGGACCGAGAAAGCCATAGCCGTGTTAATAAACCTAGCCGTGACTAACTCAGGCCGAGACGAGATCATAGCCAGTCCAGGTCTTGTTAGCGGGTTATCCACATTGCTTGACATGGGTGAACCTGAGGTCCAGGAGCAGGCTGCAGCATGCTTATTGATTTTGTGCACTGGGAGCGACAAGTGTTGCGAAATGGTGCTTCAAGAAGGGGTTATACCTTCTTTAGTGGCAATTTCGGTTAATGGGACAATGAGAGGGAAACAAAAGGCGCAAAAGTTGTTGATGGTTTTCCGTGAGCAACGACAGAGGGATCCGCCGTTAGAAGTAGTTCAGGGTGGTTCAGGGCGGTGTGATGGCGATGAAGAGCGAAAAGCGTTGAGTAAATCGTCGTCGAGGAAGAAGATGGGGAGGGGATGGAGTTTTTGGAGGAAGAACAAGAGTTTTTCTATGTACCAATGTTAAATTCTTGGTTCTTATGGTTAAAAGTTGTAAAAAAGAAAAAAAAATCAGTTTTTTTTGGTATGTTTATGTAGTTTTTTGTTCTCATTTTGCCACAAAATGAGATGTACAGCTCTTGTCTCTTGCAACATGATCAGACTAACCATGTAATTTAGAGGTGAGTAGAAAAACCGAATAACTAAACGATAAGCGCAAAACAACTCAAAATACCTGAACCGTTGTAACCGAACCAAATGTGTTAGATACAAGATTGGTAATCAAGAGATAAAGAGCTAAAGATAGAGAAAGAAGAGAAACTCAGAGAAGAAGGGGATTAATCTCAAATCAATAGCTGGTTCGTTTCTCATTATCTCATCGTTTAAGTAAACTCACACAATTGACTAATTACACCTACAACCCTCATTATGGCATTATTATAATTGACCCCCTCAACTATTTAATACCTAACAAATTGAGTACATGATGGTTAGGATGTGAATTTTAGGATAACCGATTATGGTTATGTACTTACGCGTATAACTAAATTAATCAACCAACACTATAGATTTATTAAAACAATTGCTGATATTTTTGTTCACCAATTATATTATTAGATTTATTAATCGCTTAGCTTGAACTACGCACAGTGGCGGAGCCACATATACCTGTGGAGGTTGGATGCCCCTCTTAAAAAAGTAGTGTAATTTGTAGGAAAAAATATCTCATTGCCCCACTTAAAAGTTCAGTTATCCCCGCCCACCCCTTTTAGAATATAAATCCTAAATCCACCACTGACTTCACACGTGGGAAGGTGACAATAACTTATCTTTTTCTAGAACCACACTTACCGTGTTGAATTATTTAATAGATACAAAATAACTTTAGTCATTAATAAAAAAAAAACACATTTTTGTAAGTAAAGAAAGAATAAGATAGTTTTTATTCCATCATTTGATAATAAGCTTTGTTAAAACTAGCATCATACACACCCTACCTACACGTTACGGTTAGTATGAAACGTGATATAAGTAATTATTGACCTACGATTATCAAAAAAACATTAGCTTATCTAAATATTAAAAACTGATTATTGTGATTTTAAGTCACAATACTAAGCACATCCAGTCCAAAACTACGACTATGAACGATTACATGGCGCGGTCAGGGGCCTTCATGTCGACAGGCATGCTAGAGAGGGCCCGAGGAGACATGTGCCAACCCGCTTCGAATAGGTCGAATATGGGATCCTCCTGATCCTGATCCTCGAATTGAAGGATTTCGTCGGCACTGCTGTTGGCTCGCGCAGTATAAAGAAACTCGCCGTTGGCATCTTCCATGGCTTCGTTTTCTTTGTTCATTTCGTCGATAATGTCCTTGAGACTCATGTTACCAACCGGTTTTGAAGTATTCATCAAGTCATTGTCATCAGATTTCTCCTCTTCGGGTTTTGGTTTAGTCACATTTTCATATTCAAATGTGTTTTCGGGCTCTAATCTATACCCGTGACACGTGATGTCAATCACGATTTCCTTATCATCTTTTTTAAAAACGCGACCAAGAAAAGGCACCCGTTGTATGAAACTCGGTACATCATGATCAAAGAAATCGTCGAGTTTTATAGGCAAATATTCCAAGGCTTTAACCATGTCATCAATCTTGTCAAACACCCGCGCTGATGGTGGAAACATGGTCTCAGTTAGCCTCTCAATCACTATAATATGATCATCGAAAAACGATAGGATTGCTAGCCAATTATGTTCGATCACAAACAAAATTTTAGCTTTTTTCCCTGTTGGTTTTATGGGAATATGCAATCTTTTAAGGATCTTTTGTAGTATGGTAATGATTAATGTTGCGAAAGTGACCAATATACGACGCCTAGGGGAAGTCATTGTGGCGTGGGGAACGGGCTGTGGGACGTCAGATGGAAAGGCGTTAAACGCTAGGAAATGTGTTCGTATAGAGATTGAAACGAGACCCATAAATTATATGGTAGAATAAAACCGTTGATGAAGAAGACGTATTGTTGTCGATATAGACATGATGGGTTTGTTGGAAAAGTCGTAGGATGAAAATGTGGGAAAAATAAGTGCCAATTGACAAGGGAAGATCGAGGTTTGTTAGTTATGATCGTACATACCGACAGATTCGGACTCATGAAAGGGTGTCCTGTAGTTTTATACTTTTATGCTATGAATCTTTAGTCTTTTAAACTGTTTACTTTATTTATTTTTTTTCTTAACTTTATGGCTAAAAATAGTAAATACTTTTGAATCTGATCCTACTCGGGTTTTATCGTAGCAGGCCTTCTGGCGGACGGGTTTTCCCTGATTCAGGGACTTGTGGGTTTAGAGTACCAAGCGTTATTGGTAAACCCGGGCATATGGGGAGCTTTCACCCAAAGGGCGGGCATCCCCGGGTAGTCAGGCATTAGTTTTGTTGGCCGTTCAAAAAAAAAAAAAACCGGGACCTAATAAATTATATATTTTCAATTGACATTAACCTAATGTTGCATTGAGTCGACTTTAACTTCGGATAGTCCTGTGGTGTGCTAAGGGGCTGTTTGATTAATTAAGTGCTGAATCATTAAGATGGTCTGAATGGTTAAGAGCTGAATCATTCAGCATCCCTTATTAGCTTAATGGTTCAGCACTTAATCATTCCATTCAGAAGCTGAAACAAACAGTCTGAATGCCGAATGATTCAGACCTGAATGGTTAAGAGGCTGATTAAGAGGCTACCAAACAGCCCCTAAGTTTGATAAACTTCAGCTCGGACTCAGGTTCGATTGTACAAAGCTTGATTTACGGGGATATGAATTTGGCTCAACTAATTTGAACTCTGTTCACTTATGATTTTACAAATTTGGACATTTAATGATATTAATCTAGCTTCATCAAGTTATAAGTAAATCTCTCAAAATAACCTACCAATTTTTTATATCTTTTAACTTATTTTTTTCTCTCTCTAAAAGGGCTCAAATTTATTTATCTTTTATTTTTAACTGAAAGTGTGTCACAAGACTGACGACTCTCAAATTATCCGGACATTTTATTTCAAAAAATCCCCAACAATAAACAACGGTAACTTGGTATAATCATAACCGTAACATTTTCTTTATATAAAATAATTTTTTGTTAAATTTAACTTAAATCATAATGTGAACATTTTACTCGTCCGGTTTCTACGTGTCCTTGTCCACAGACCACATTGCTTGTCCGGTAATATTGTAGCTTTTGTCCCGTCCTTATACGTGTTTTAGAAAAATGTTTTGGTGGTTTGTACGTTGTGGTTTGCAAATTTGAATAATGATGGTCCATATATCTCATGTGCACTGAACGTAAACCGTAGGCAAGATTCACTACGGAAAAATATCCATCACATCGAATTCGATTCTCCACTTTTAACATTCCAAACACTCATTCATTCTTCATCACAGATTAATGATTGATTGATTTATTATATGGTAAAATTCTCCGTTTCAATCCATATAACCATCATTTAGAGCCTCCTTTTAATTTCATATATATATTCATGTCAAAATCTACAAAATTATCATTCGCTACCGATTTCCATGTAATCAGTATGTATTCTTCTGTTTTATCCCACCTGTCCGAGTATACAATTGTGTACTGTTTATACTTGTTTAAGCAGTGCATAGATGAATGATTTTTTTTTTTTTTTTTAATTGTTTTGTGTAAACTTCTTCAAGTTGCATAGATGAACTATTTTTTTATTTTTTTTGAACAGGTATAACTGGAGATGGAAGATGCTTGTTTCGGTCGGTTGTACATGGTGCTTGTTTGAGAGCAGGTAGGCCGGTTCCGAATGATAATGTTGTTAAGGAACTTGCTGATGATCTTAGGACCAAGGTATTATTAAACAATTACATATGTGATATTTGTATTAAGTTGTTGTAACATTTAAGATGATTGTAACAATTATCTTTGTTGAGATACTTTGTACCTTTGTCATACTAATGCTGTTGCTTTTAATGAAACTATATATAATCGTGTTTGATAGGTTGTGAAGGAATTGATCAAGAGACGAACTGATACTGAATGGTAAGACAAATCTTTGGATAATTATACGTGTTCATTTCTTGATTTCTTGATTTTTAGTGATTAAAAATCGTTATAACTCCAATCTTTTAATCACACATTTATAGTTTCTGTTTGAAATTGCTTCTTTTGTACTAAAACAAATGCAATTTGTGATAAGACACTTAGGGGCTGTTTAGTAGCCTCTTAACGAGGCTCTTAACCATTCAGTGCTGAATGATGCAGCATTCAGCGCGTTTGTTTCAGCCTCTGAATGGAATGGTTAAGGCTGAATAATTAAGACTTGAGATGTTGCTGAACCATTAAGCACTGAATGATTAAGCACTGAACTAGGCTGAACCTGAACCTTAATCAAACTCTCATAACAATATAGGACAAGAAAACTAATCATTAAGAGGTCCAACTTAATGATTCAGCACTTAATCAACCCAACAGTCCCTTAGTTTAATACAAGTGCTTAGTTGCGTGTGCACACACACACATAGAGGGACATTTAATAAAGGAATAATGAAAATAAATAATCTCAACTATTGACTATTGGCCAATAACAGTCCCAACTACGAAAATCACCAACATTGGTCCCAACTTTCGACATATTGGAAACCAACGGACCCAAACTAACGGAGGCTAACTCCGTTAGTGTGATGCTGACGTGGTATGTCACGTAGGATCATCTTGCCACCTAAGCATCACACTAATGGAGTTAGCCTCCGTTAGTTTGGGTCTGTTGATTTCCATTATGTCGATAGTTGGGACCAATATTGATGATTTTCGTAGTTGGGACTGTTATTTGCCAATAGTAAATAGCTGAGATTATTTATTTCCATTTTTCCTCCAAGAGAAGGTTTTAGCTGTGTATTAGTGGACACATAAGTAACTACGCGATGGGTTTTTCAGGTTTCTTGAAGGTAATTTTGAGACTTACGTCTCACATATGAAACGGTCACATGTATGGGGCGGCGAACCAGAACTGCTTATGTCATCACATGTCCT
This sequence comes from Ambrosia artemisiifolia, assembly GCA_032199755.1. Lineage (NCBI taxonomy): Eukaryota > Viridiplantae > Streptophyta > Magnoliopsida > Asterales > Asteraceae > Ambrosia > Ambrosia artemisiifolia. The sequence goes on along the minus strand of CM063518.1, from coordinate 1,410,261 downwards.
TAAGTAAGCATTCTAGTTTATATCTTTGATATACTATTATTAAATCACAAGACAGGGGACATGTTTAAAGTTAAAATTTTGAATTTTTATGCAACTCTACATGTTACATGTCATGTTTAAATGACTAGAAAAGATATTTACAAAACATGCATGCCCATACTGTCAAAACCTTAAAGCACTTGAAAATTGCCCTGATTTTGATCAATTAAGATACATACTAAAGCACATTCGTTTTTAATGTGTTTACAGGGTGCCGATAACAGTTTATATGAGGGATAAAAGGACAAATTCTATTAAAGTTATAGCGGAATATGGACACGAATATGGGAATGAGAACCCAGTCAGTGTTCTTTATCATGATTATGGACATTATGATCTCTTAAAGAGTCCCTAAGCCGAAAATTACAACTAAGGTATGCTCTTGCAACACTTTAGACCTCATCAGAAATTATTTATGTGTTCAGGAACAGATTAGTTTACTATTTTTTTTTATATACAAGAATTATGAAATTATAAACTCAGATTTTCATGTTTTCATAGTTTTTTAAAACACATAAATTTCTTAATAAAAAACATGACTATTTATTCTTTAAATCATATCAAATATTTATATATAAACAAACTGACAACTTGTATATATATTTAAAAGACATAAATGTATGTTGAGACCATCAAAGTATGTATTGAGTTTCATATAACTAATTTTGGCCGAAATTGTCACATGGTGAAAACGCCCTTATAAGACAAGCATCTTTGACTAGGGTGTAATATTTCTTTGATTAAAATTGTTATTTTCATTATAAGTTCATTGGACTATTGTCATTTGGCAAAAAAAAAAATTTTCCGAAGGGGTGGCGGCGCAGCTTGTTGCCCGCCTGCCCGCTATCTTGATGTAATTTTTCGTGATTAATCTTTATAAATATCAATTTGATTGGTATTAAAAGAAAAAAAAAAGTATAAAATGAAACAAGATACGCAGGGTGACCTAATGAAAAATCTTGAATTATTTTTTTAAATATTTATGTTTTGTAAAAATTGCGAAGTTCTATCTTTAAAATGTTTTCAAGTTACTGATATTTTTCCAGTAGTTACATAAAAGGTTGACAATCTTGATCTTAGACCATACTTCCATATACTGAACTTGTGAATTGTGATAGATAATAACACTTTTATAGAACTATTTGGATGATCAAATACAAAAATGTTATTGTTTCAAGTTTTTCAGGATGGGCGATTAGAGTCCGACAAGACATCTGAAATATACTTGATCTATGGCAGGATCATTCCCATTGAAGTTATTGCTATGTTTGTAATATTTGTCACCATAATATATTTTCCAATTAATTCAAATATGTATTTTTCTAATTATACTTGTAACTTATGTGAATATGAGGAGATGAGGTCTCATTTCCCATTTTTGGTCTCCTCTTTGACCCCTAAAATAAGAGGATTAAGCTTTTATTGTAGAACATAGTTCTACACCCAATGTTACACAATATAACCTTACAATGTAAGTAGGACATCTGTGACGCAGAAGATGGGATAACACCCGCCGGTTTTCTTTGGCTACAAACTAATTTATTGTGACTAAATTTTATTATCCTGGTTGTCCGAGAGTACATGAAACCAAACAACCATAGTGTGCAACCATTGATACAACGAGACTCTACTGGCGTTTTGAATATAATACCCGTTGTTAAGAATTGATAAATATACGAATTCATGTAACTTTTAACAGTGGATTTCTAATTTATAGATATAAGTTTGACCTGCTTTTTACTCAACTCAACTCGACTCATTTACTTTACTATATGTTTTTGTTGAATGCTGACAAGTTATATAACCCAAACTCTAGCAAGTAGCTAAAAAGTGTAGCTAATAAATACACCAAAGCTTCAATCATGAAGATTGAAGGCATTAAAATTGAACTCATTCCATATCATTACATTCGGCCACTTTCGTATATGCATATATTGGTAATTAGATTGCAATAAATACATTTTGAATTTAAGTTGGGTTGTCAAGATCAATCTATCAACACAAAACATAATTGGTAATTAGATTGCAATAAATACATTTTTCTAATTTAAGTTGGGTTGTCAATATTGTTGGATTGATGGGGTGAATTGTCACCATGGTTTTGAAAACCGGACCGGACCGGCCGGTCGTACCGGTCGGACCGGGCTCCGGGGCCTGGACCGGTCCGGTTCGGGTGTTCGGACCGCTGGTGCAGTGAACCGGCTTCGGACCGGTGAACCGGCCGGTCGAACCGGAAATCCGGGAGGTCGGACCGGAAAACCGGAAGGTTGGACCGGTTTTTTGTATTTTTTTTAATTTTTTTGTATTTTTTTTTGTTTTTGGGCCTGTTGGTCGAACCGGTCAAACCGGTGAACCGGCCGGGGGTCCGGTTCGACGTCCGGTCCGGTTCTGAAAACCTTGATTGTCACGACTCGTATGTGTATTTGTATCATGGATATCAACAATAACCCGACACAATAAAATCGTATGGACACAAAAGGTTTAACTCATTTATCTAAACAACTCAAACATGGCAACGAGTTATAAATGAGGTGTAAATAAGTTGTAAATGGGTGAACGAGTTGGTGGATTGTAATTTATGGTTTAAATGGGTAGGCATGTTTAATGTAACATGTTAAACATCAACTTAAACACGACTCATTTAATGTCAGTTTAAATGGGTTGGCATGTTTCATGTCTTCAACACATACATATTATCTAGAGTGTATTTATTTTCGTTTTGGTGTCACTTTTGTTACTTATACACATATAACCATAAACTGGACCACAAATGTCGGTTATCAAAAATCATAACCGAACAAATATATGGAATCATAGTTTGATGATCAAGAAAGGAATATTAGATTTGATTACCTATAACACATGTTTCATTTCCATTTTTAGACCTCTCACCAATTTACCAAGAGTTCCTATCAAGAAGGTTACCCATACCCATTAACCAAACACAACTAAAGCTTAGAATTGACAACCATCTTGATCAACTCCTTCCTCAATACCTTTCCAGGTGCATTTCTTGGAATTGAATCTATGAAACAAACTCTTCTTAGTTTCTTGTATGGTGCAACCTAATCCAATTGTTTTTTTCTTATATTAGTTTAGCAATTAAATTAGGATACATGTAATCTAAAAGTAATCAAGGTTATTTATTGTAGTGAATTATCATATTAATATTAAAATCACTCAAATATAACATATAGTAAATATTCATTTCAAGATTAATATAAAGAAAAAATCACCAAATTATATTTAAGTTCCACAACTGTTCTATTTAAGTCATTGGATTTAAATAATAAAATACCTACCTGTTTAGCTACATAATCTTTCACTTGTGTTTCATCAATGGTGCTTCCTTTTCTTTTAACCACAAACCCCATGGGTACTTGCCCTGCTGCCTCATCTGGATACCTGCAAAATCACACTCACACCATCGTTGTATATTTGTCATATTTTTTCTTAAATTTTTGTGGGCATTAAGGGACTGTTCATTAGGATGATCTGAATGGTTAAGAGCTGAATCATTCAGCATCCCTTATTAGCTTAATGGTTCAACACTTAATCATTTCTTTCAGATAATGAAACAAACAGTTTGAATGTTGAATGATTCAGAACTGAATGGTTAAGAGACTGATTAAAAGGCTACCAAACAGCCCCTAAGATTAAGGGGTGAAATGAGATACTTACGGAATCACAGCTGCTTCAGTAATGTCGGGATGTGAATGCAAAATATGTTCCAATTCAGCTGGCGGCACCTACATTAACCTTAAATAGCTTAAAAATTTATTCAAATATTTCCATAAAACGCAACTTATGCTGAGGATGTGGATTTAAGGGGGTTAAAGGAGAGATCTCTACTAGAGAGGATTCAACTCTTTGCCATTATGCTGCCCCTTTAAGGTTTTAGACGTGATTGTTTATCAATAATAACGGTTTTTGACTATCGTAAAACATATGTCGCCATCATTTTGGGCATATTACGAATATAATTTTTTGGGTTACGTACATTGAAACAACTTCGTATGATAAATATTTTTTATTTCGTAATTCAAATAACTTTTTACCAAACTGAAATTGATACCACCTAAATAACATCATTACTGGTATACTCCGTATAATTTAATTTTTTTTTCAATAAGAGTCACTTTCAATATTTTTTTCATATTCATATAAAAGCGGTACCATGTTAAGTTGTATCGTAACTTTGTAACTTGCAACTTTATCTGTGTAACTTTTTATCGCTTAAGTCGTTCTCATTGTAAACATTATACGTTATTGTACATATAGCTAATTTTCGTCCCATCACACAAGAGAACCTACTCGTTTTAAACAAAAGTGTTTCCGCCGAACAATCCTCCCATACAATTTGACTTGTGATCCGAATAGGTTTTAGGTACTAGTCCAACTAATTTGGCCCATCCCATAGTTCTAAGTGGTATTCAATTTTTTGCACTATTTTTCATACTTGTATCATATAAGACGGAAAGTTGGTTTGATTATCCAAGGCTATGATTGTTCTTGCACATTTATCATCTTTCTGAGTGTGTGTGTGTGTGTTTTTTTTTGTTTGATAAATTACTTGGTCCCTCGGGAACAAATCCTAGGTAAACACCTGTATGAAACCTTCATTTTTCCACCTCTACATTAGCTAAGGATTTATATTATTATATGCATGTTGGCAAAACATACCTGATAACCTTTGTATTTAATCAATTCTTTTAACCGGTCCACAACAAATAAGAATCCTTCATTGTCAAAGAAACAAAGATCTCCGGTTCTCAACCATCTACCCGAGTCCACCGTTGCATTAATACCTTGTTTGTCATCATCAACATACCCTGATCACTCAAATTAAACCGACTTTTCAATTCCAAAATGTTAATTTTATCCAAAATAATTGACATATCAAGAGTTCAGTTTACTTTTTAAATGTTCGAATTCGACGGTTGGAGACACATGGTCGGGTTTGGTTTAGTAACAAAAATTTGGATTGGAGTTTGAATTGTAACCATTTCATTTTTCCTATCTATATTCGTTCATGTTTAAATATAATGTATTATGTTAAAGAACATTAAGATGAGAACAGAAACATATTATTCATTATTTTTACTTGTCCCAAAGGAACATAGGTAGTTAATAGTCAATAGAGTAATAAAGATTAGGATTAGAGGCCGTAAAAAAAACTAAATTTACTATATAAGCCAAATAACTATGCTATAATTAGTTTCAATAAATATATGTACGAAACAAATGAATAGTTTGATAACATCTCTAAATGTGTTGGACATACATCTTTTACCTTTCATAATGGATGGACCTCTAACCCATAGTTCACCATGGTTCATTGGAGGCAAACTTGCCCCGGTGTTGGGATCAACTATCTTTGCTTCACAATGAGCTATGAGCCGACCAACGGTGCCTACTATTGTGCTCTCATATGGACTTGCAACTCGCGAGATTGCACCTGTGGTTTCGGTCAATCCATATGTCTAATGAAAATTAAACAACAAGACGGCAACAACATTAGTTCATTGTTTATCAGTCAATACTCCCAACCTAAAGGGAAAAAGTCTATTACCTTTTTTATCAAATATTAGTCAACACTAATGAACTTATAGCTCATGTTTTCACAATACTAAACTACCAATATGTGTTATTTTCTCTTTTATCAGGATATTATTCGTAATTATAGTAAAAGGATAAATTTCGTAGATAAAGAATTAAACTTTTATTATACATTTTCGTTTTTGAATGGAAATGTTTTTATTATATCAACTTTATATATAGAAAAAGTGTGTGTATATATATTGTGTTATGTAGACAATACACAACATTATGACAGCATTGAATCCCTAACCATGATGTAGGGATTGAAGCCACAATTGAAGATAAATTTATGATGGTTTAACAGGGTTGACAATTTTAGACACGGACATGATTACACGACATGAACCTACACAAGTTTAACAGGTTTTATATATGATCTTAACAAGTTTTGTGTCCTAAACAATAAACGTGGATAGACCTGTTAATTTCCGTGTCTAAACAAGTTGAATACATGTTTACCTGTTAATTACCCGTTAGTGCATTAGAAGATTTTTTTTTATTAAATAAAAAATAGGATGTAGGATAGTCAATTGTGGGCGTTGGATTTGGAAGGTCATTTAGGTCATAATAATCAGAATATGGGGCCTCCTTCCCAGTTAAAAAATAAATAAATAAAAATAACCTCAATCAGAAGACGCATCACATCCACCGACCACCTCTCCCCAATCCATCATCGAAGACTCTTCTGTTGTTATTGGTTTTTATGGATTTTTATTTTAAACTTGTTAAGGATTAGGTGTTTATGCACTATTTAAGCCTTTGTGACCTTTTGGCGAGTTTTGTTTCACTAAACAGGTTGGTAAATGTATGATTATTATAGCGTTCCCAAAAGGTCTTAACATGTATTTTTCGTCGTTAAAAAACAATTATACATACTTAAAACCTATATACAGGATGAGTATTTACTATTTTATGACGTGATTGAGATAACTTATCATCTTAGACTATCAGGTATGGTGAAGGGTAGTCTTGGAAGGACTACCTGTCACGTTAGCAAAAAATGGGCCCCCCTTATATTTAGACAATGTGAGGACTACCTAAGGGTGTGGGGGTGGGTCGTCTTAGATAATCCAGCCTCCATTCCTATTGGTCTAATCTTTTATTTTTTAATTCTAAATTATAAATAATAAATAATTAAAATAAACAATAATATACCCTCTTTCTCTAATCTAAGCTTGCAAGCCCTTTCATCCCTTCAATCACCTCCATCTCCTCCATTTTATCACATCTACGACCTGCCCCCTTAAACTCAAAGACCACATCTCTCCGTAGTTGCAGTAGTTGCATGTTAACTTTTTTTTTTCATCTCCTCCATTTCATCTTCATCATCTCCCCCATGGTAGTTGCTGCTCCTCCATTATCTCCTCTATAGTAGTTGCGGGTTTAATTTTTTTTTAATAAAACGGTCATATAAACGTTGGGAGGGACCCACCAAACCAAAACACACGGCTTAACCGTCGGGTTCTAGCCGTTTTGGATGGGTTGGGGACGGCCAGGGCGGTGTTGACCGAGCCCAAGCCGTGCCCCATACCCGATAGTCTTAAGGATTTATATTTGTTTATTCATATTTTTACTAATTTCGTGAAAATAACGTTAAAAACGACGGACGGTTAATCATGCATCATGTGGTGCGTTGATAGCCAAAAGACAAGGGGGTACATGCACTAATCGAGTTTGTCCCGATTGCTAAGTGTTATGTGTCTTATGTCCAAGGCTTGATACAAAACCACATCGAGTTGGGGGTCTCACTGGAAGCAGCCTCTCTATTCTTAGGGGATAGAGGTAAGGCTGTCTACATCTTACCCTCCTCAGACCCTACCTTAGCTTTGCTATAGGTGGGATTAACTGAGTATGATCATGATGATTTGTTTATTCATATTTTTTTGTTTTCAAAACAAACTGTTGTATAAATATAAATTTAAAAATCGTTTATCATCATGCAAGTGTGCAACACCAACCTGGACAAGTCCAACACCAGGAAACCTTCCTTTAAACTTCCGAATAACCGCCACCGTAAGCGGCGCACCACCGCTAAACACCGTCTCCATCGAGCTCCAGTCACCTCCCTTCACCACCCCCTCATTATTCCCATCCACCATCGCCACCACCACCGGCGGCGCAACCGCCATATTACAAACCCTAAACTCCTCAATCGCCTTAACCATCTCCCTCATATCGAACCTAGCCATCGACACCAAGCTCTCCCCACTCGCCACCATCCGTATACACAACGTAAATCCATACACATGAAAATACGGCACCGTACATAAACACACTCCATTAGTTTTTACTGTTAATCTACGTCCAGTTATTATTGCTCCAGCGATTGATGATATAATATTCCTATGTGTTAATCTCACTCCCTTAGTTTTCCCTGTAGTTCCAGACGAGTATAATATCGCTGCAGTATCCGATTGTGAAATGTCGATTTTAGCCTCGTTTTCATCTGATTGATCAGTTCTCATCATCGATTCGAATTCATTCGAATCAATAACAACGATTCGGTTAGGGTTAATGTTAATTTTCAGTACCTTATGAACAGATTGAGACGAAACGAAAACAATCGACGGTTTACATATCTGGATTTGGCGCGAAAGCTCATGGATCGAGCTAGAAGGATTGGCGGGAGAGACGATTACACCGATTGAGAATAACGAAAGGTATATAATTGGAAGGTAAGATGAGTTATGTGAAACAATGAAAGCACACTCTCCTTGCGTTAGAGATATCGGTTTTCGACGGATTGAAGTAGCAAGGTTGCGTACTAATAGTTTAACGTCGGAGTATGGGATAATATCGCGGGTAATTGCGTCGATTAACGACGCGGTTTCGGTGGTTGTGGTGGTGGTGGTGTTGAGAGAGAAGATGAAGTCGGTGACGGATAAGTGTGTGGAGTGTGGAGGAAGGAGAGAAGGAGGTCTAAGGCTATGGAAGGTTAGGGTTTTGGAGCAAAAACCGTTGTGTGGATTGGGTAGTGAATGAGGGTTGGAGAAGATGATCGCCATTATTATTATCGTTTGAAGGTAGCTAGGTAGCTAATATATATGTGGCTTTGATTTATTAGGAACAATGAAGGTGTATTATTGGGATTTTTAGCAATGATTAGAGATGTATTGGCCACAAAATTGGTATATATGTATTGATTCTAAAATCAGTATAATAAGATTCGACACGTGTTACATACGCTTAAATGTGTTTTGTATAATATCTGATTGCGTATATGTTGTGTATAGTGTAGTTAGTGACCGTTTATCGTCTTATGTAATTAACAAATGCTTGTTCAGATTCTCATTTATCGTATACTTCGTTTTATGTGTACATACTCGTAGTTATCGTGTTTTGTTCATCTATTTTTTTGGCAACTCTAGTAACCAAAATTACCGGTATGAATAATACAAAGAATGCAACATTGGAGGATTGATTCAAAACAGTTTCTGCGTTTTGTAAAAGCTGTGGTGAAACTGCTTTTAGATTATTACATTTTGCTAGCCTAAAAATTCTTTTCAAAACTCAACCTCAAACGCTAAAAACTGATTATTTACGTTTTCAAAACGTAATAATCTAAAAATCTATTTCAAAACGCAACCCCAAACATCCCCTTAAAAGAAGTTTGTTATAAAAACCATACATGACATTTACATATACGGAACTTTATAAATTAATTTGTAATCGTGCATTATAAATAAATGAAGAAAACTTTAAACAAAGTAAACGAATGTATAAATTACAAAATTTCATAACCACAAATTTAAATGATTAAATTTCAAATTTGATTAGAAACATGACTTAATTTAAAATTTGGATGATTAAATTAAAATAAATGTTACAATAATTATTGGACTCCTGCATCATGAGGTAACTTCTCTTATTTCCCTTCCATCACATTCTCGATCTACGTGTTTTTTTCTTTTGAACGGTTCACATTATACACAGAGGGGTAAAAACTATAAAATGTAGCTCATGTGGAAGAATAGTGGTATAACTCACCATAATATGTTTTGGTTCTCATCATAAAACTTTAAGATATAGCTCAATCCATTATTCATATAGTCTCATCATAATCACGTTTTACTAGGGTTCAAGTAGGTGTGTTGTAAAGAAGATGTTAGGGTCGAGACTTTAATATATCAAAAGACAAATTACTTATATTAGAAATAAAAAAAAGAGAGAATTACACAGATTGTCCTTTAGTTATACCTAAAATTGCATCCTATGTCCTTTTTTCGAATTTTTAACTCCTTATGTCCTTTGTTTTATACAGTTGTTACATCCTATGTCCTTTAAGCTAACTTCCGTTAAAAAAACAGGTTAAGTTGAACATGTGCCCCTCACGTGAGGGGCAAACATGTCATTTTACCTTAATTAAATGGTTTTTTTTAAACTTATAAAACCCATATTAATAGGATTTTTTTCAGCCACCCATCACCTCTCCACCACATCCACTGTTTGTTCCCCACAACCACCGGAAAACTCACCGGATTCAAGAGACATTCATGAGGCATCATTATGTCCCCTAGAAAGATTCTTGAACAAGGCTTTAACTTGCTGTTTGTAAAACTCTGCATCCTGCATGTCACGCCCATCATCAAGTCCCTCTGCTAATGGAAGCCCATCTATGACATGTGCGATCATTGTCAGCTTCACCATCTTTACTTACTTTTCTGAAGAAGCTGTCACTGTAAATCACATAAACATCAATTCACAAATCTCTATTAACAGATCGATATAAAAAAGATGAAAGGGGATTGTTGGAGCAAACACATTGGAGAATTATTAACATTAATAGGATAAGGATAGGATAACATCCATACCTAACTTAATTCAGGTAAAATTGAATCAGGAAAAGAATAAGGAATAATAAGAAGAAGAAGATTGATTACCTGAGAATTAAAACTAGTAAACATGCGTATGGATCTAGGGACGATCTACAAGCGTCAATGAATAATAATAGGGTTTTGGTGATTGAAAAATTGGGGATACGGTATAATAAACAAATACAAATACAAATACAAATAAAGCAAGATAAGATGAGACTACACCAAGAAACGCAGAATACTAATTTCTAAATCTAGGGTTTGGGGTTGCAGGTGCAGAGTGTTTATTGGTGGTGGCAAGTGAAGGCAATGGGTGTTTCAGGTGAGAGAGAAAGGGAGAGAGAGAGATGGTAGTGGTGGCTTGTGGTGGTTTGAGTTGCAATGGGAAAGAAAAATTAACAGGAAAGAAGAAATATGAGAGAGAAAGAGAGAGAGCAAGAGAGAAAGAGAGATCGAGAGACTGAGAAGAAACTTGAATGAAGAGAGAGATAAAGGTGAAATGACGAAATTGCCCCTCACGTGAGGGGCACATGTTCAACTTAACCTGTTTTTTTAACGGAAGTTAGCTTAAAGGACATAGGATGTAACAACTGTATAAAACAAAGGACATAAGGAGTTAAAAATTCGAAAAAAGGACATAGGATGCAATTTTAGGTATAACTAAAGGACAATCTGTGTAATTCTCTCTAAAAAAAAAGTTAAAATCCATATCGACACTTATCATTAGTATCAAGGCTCCTGGATGTGTTGTAACACCCAAGCCAAGTCACCTTGGTGGCGCCTCCTACATCACCCCCGCCATAACCATTGCCAAAGAGAGGCACTATTAAGGGTCTTGCCAACACCTTAACGGGCGCCAAAATGGAAGAGGGCCCCACTCACAACCACCAACCGGATTTTTTGTTTTTACTTTTTTTAAGGGGACGCTAAACCTCCCATGGACGTTGGGAGCGGTACCATCATTGCCCCAAAGCTTGCATGCCATCTACGTTGCGCTATCAGACCCATGGGACTTTATTCCGCACCCTCTACCTAATAAATAGGGAAAAAAGACGCATCATCATGGTTACTCATTAAATATGTGAAAAGCCTTTAATATTAAAAACAATAAAAGCTTTTAATATTAAAAATAATGTAGTGACCTAATTTGAATACTTTTAAAACTTGGTTACTAGTTACCATTATAATTTCAGCATGCAAACATTTTTGTCGTTCGCCTAAATCATTATTTTCCGCTTATTAATCCACCGTTTTTTTTATTTCGCCATCTTCATATTTTACCTAAATTACGATCAATAAAGACTAAATTCAGAAAGCTTCAACATAAGTCTTCAATGTATAGGTCCATTGTTCATCCTCGCCGTATTTTACATTTGAGCAAAAACAATAAAAGGCGCAATGCAGGATGATATTAAGAAAAATCATAGGAGTTTTCATTTTAAGATAGTCAAACTTCATATTTCAAGTTATTTAAGATGGATTAAAAAGGACCTGTTCGTAACTTTCGCCAACTAGCAAGGATCGTTTACAAGTAGTGTCAAGAGTCGGCTCAGATTAGAGTTCAAAACCACTTGACTCGGCCTGGCTCAACTCGAGATTTGGTTCCAGATAAAGCATCACACAAACAGAATACAATGCGATCTGTTGGCTACTATCTTAAGTAACCAGAATATAACTATTTCATAAGCCGCGCTTCCTAGAATAACAAAGAACATGCAGATTAAAACCATGCCTAACTAAAATACATATTGATGGCGCTTTCTAATATACTTCCTTCAACAAGCAAATAGCATGTTTTGTTGCGCCTACAAGGGCCGTTCAGTGGTGTCGGTGCCATGGTAAAAGGGTGCGGAGGTAGCGTCAGTTAAAGGCAAAGATGGAAATGCTGCGGTAACCAAAAGTTGCGCCCACAAGGACCGTTCAGTGGTGTCGGTGCCATGGTAAAAGGGTGCGGAGGTAGCATCAGTTAAAAGGCAAAGATGGAAATGCTGCGGTAACCTAAAGGTGGTTGTAAAAGCCTATAAGAATATACAGACAACCCATTTGACCCAAAAGACTATTTTACAAATAGGATATCCCCATGGGCCATGGTAAAACACATACACGCTATCTAGCTGAACCAACAATCCAGATGGGATGTCTTGGTTCTTTCTGGGTCAGCAGAAACTATGAAAAACCAGATTTCCAATCTGAACCCGGATACTATTCGGAGCTTGAAGAATCAACTGATTTTACCTCGTTACCAGCCAAATTAGTTACAAAACCAAACACGCTACAATCAACGTCTTACCAATGACAAGCACAACTTGGGAGACTAGTTTCTTTATCATGCAACATCCATGCATAAAACACCTGCATCTTTACAAGTAGAGGTTGCAACTTGGGTCATGATATAACAGGTCAAGGAGTTAGATTTATAAAGTTGGTTGCAGTGGAATCCAGATGAGTCATTTGGCTGGAAGAAGTTTTCAAAATGCACTACGAGTCTACAAGAGTATACCTTGTAAAGCACTCGGTGTAATTAAATAGTTTACTTAACCATCTGCTTTGACTTGGTCCTGTAATATCACCTGTTACCTTACATGCATGTCACGCGACTTGAACCATTCTATAAATTCACCAAATTATGATTCTTTACGAAACGGAAGAAATCAGAGGGGAGGAGAAAGGGGGAATTGTAATCATTTTACCTCAATGAGAAACTGAAAATCTTACCAAACTTAGAAAGTTGGGACACCCAATGTAATGAACAAGAAGTCTAGGGCAATCCGCAAACTTGAACAAACAACAGGGACAACTGTTGTAGTTTAATCTAGCAAAATCATATACGTTATGCATATGTTTCAGACTCTACAGGTGGCGATTCCAATCAACTTATTGACTTCTAACGGGTCAATTGGGTACTTAACATGACGAAAACTATCTGAAAAGGGACAGGTCAAAATTTGCACAACTTTTACTACCAATGCATAAATCCTTATAAAAAAATTAAAGCAATTTGACACAATTAGAGTTTATTTATAAAAAAAAAAAAAGAAGATTAAGGATTTTCAACAAGATGGCGTTTCAAGTCAATACAAGCAAATCTGTTAGAAAATTATATGTTGACCTATACACATTACCAAGCCTGCACAACCCATCCATTTAACTCAGAGACAAGGACAGATAACTGGTTTTCTAAAAAAGTATTCAGTATCTCGGTATATAAAGCTGAAGCGGCTAAAACGGCTTTAGTATGGTAGAAACTTAACTTCTAGGCAAAGAGATTTGAAGTTATAATGAGACTTAAAAGGACAAAAAGTACCTGAATTATGGAAAATTACATGAATACTATAAAAGTTCCAGGCTGCACAGGGTGACCTCCACAACCTGCTTGCTTTTCATACTGCAGGGACATTCGCAGATATTTGGTCATAAAAAATCAAAATCAAATACCTTGTATTTTCCACACCATTAAATTTCAAAAGCATACAAGAAAAAAAAGATAAATCAGATCTTTAACATATTTCCATACTCCATGGGTTCATTTGTGCCTTTGTATAACAAAGAAATAGCAATGGCAACCAAAAACACATCTTATTTATGACCCAAATTAATCATCAAAGATGGATCGGTCACTCCAAGAAACCCTCACTTCTACATCATGTGGTTCGAAAACTTATCAACTGATTACAAATAATTATACAAGTTCAAAATAAAAGAAGTAATCCCAAACTCCCAAAGTGATACTGCAAATATGAAATTTCAAAAAAAAAAAAAACAAAGAAATTTACAAGATTATTCCTATGACCTATAATTCAAGATGTGAGTGACTCAATTTCTCTATTTTCATATGGATAACAATGAGTCGGGTCCATGACAAGTTTGTAACTTTATGTGGTCAAAAGGCAAACCAAATGCAAGACAAGCACAGCTGAGGTAAAGCAAGTCAAGTGCATCGCCCAACAAATTTAAACTATTGCCCTTGGTTTATTAACCATTGGATCTCTATCCAAACTTCTGTACAACACTTGGTCTCGGCTAATTTCAGCTTTAGCCAAGATACTCCCAGCATTCGAAACGATTTGGTGTAACTGATGATCTAACACAATTTGGTGTAACCCAAACTATAACTTCCTTAACAAGAACAAAAAACAACGAAAAGTGCAAGATATTTCCTACGATTCAAGATATAGGCTCTTCAAACGTCAACATCGCCTAAACCTCGACCCTTGATCTCTATTTATTACCATTCACTAACTAGTTTAGCAAGAAAATTGATAAACTAACAAGAAGACTGAAAGACACCCAACTCATATAAAGAGAAAACTAACAAATTCATCACTTACAAAAATAATAAAACGACCTTAAATCCCTAATTATTTACTCGTTTCGACTCACATAGGTTTGTGAAGCTTAGAATTAGATCTCAAGTAACTTCTAGAGAAAAAAAAAAACAAATTACCAAACTAGAATAAATTGAACACCATTCAAACATGAGTAGATAACTTAAAACAAAAGCTTACTTAAAAAATAACTTATTGCAGCTTTTTAACTATCATTAATCCTTTAGGGAATTCCATGTTATTTGACATTACCTTGAAATAGCACAATTTCTGATAACAAACTCCGTCAATGAAAAGCTAAGAACGCCAACTCCATGCTACACCGACAATTTCTTGCAAACACAATACAAAGATTAAAAAAACTACAAAGCACATTATAAGAAGAAAAAGAAGAAATTTATATGGAATTAAATCCAATTCCATGAACTGTTTTACAGTAACCAACTAAAATATGTTACATACACAAGTTCCAAAAGAACAGCTGATAAAAGGTAACATCTTGCACAAAGAAGTCAACCTGCTATGTATCAAGTTGAAAGTTAAAGCAGAAGTCAACTCCTAGATGATGACGAGTGCCTGCTAAAAAACAGCAGTGATGATAATCACCTCAAACCAGTGTTGCCAAAGCCACCTCAGCAGATGGACTCTCACCTCAACAATGTCAAATTTTTAGTACATCATAAATTTGAATTGGATTTATAAACTCTTTATCCTATCCAAATAAGCCACCTGTCCCAAATTCAGCTTGTTGCAGCTCCTTCCTACGTTGCTCCTCCAAGGGATCGGGACTTTTCATTACCCTCCGTGTACGCCTGAAATAGCCAAATAAAGAAATCCTTACAATTCCAGAACATTAAGATTCGTTGATGCGCTAGTTTTATAGAGAGGTAACCAGTTTTTATAAATATTCTATTATGGGTAAAATAGTCTAACTTTTCCTAAACATAGATATGAAAATGACCATTTTTGGCAACACACACACACACACACACACACACATATATATATATATACGGAATTTTGTTAGCTAGAAAAGAAGCATAATATTGGTCACCCAGAGTAGAAATAACTTGAAGTCATACCCTTAAATGTTTAGAAAAAAAAAAATTACAAGTTGCTGGATTTCTGTATCTTCTTTTAGGAAATAGAACATTTATATTAGCATTTAGCCATTCATTTGTATATCAAAGGTCTGAAATATACAGTTATAATACCTGTCTTGAGCATGCTGAGCTGGGAAAGTCGGCATAAAATCTTTAGACTTTGGAAGCGGAACTTCACGGAACCACTCATGATTTAGAGCTTCCTCAGCAGTTATCCTCTGAATATTTCGTATATTTAAAAAATATGTATATTACATGTCACGTTATTATAAAAAAAATGAAACTACATAATCACATCAAGTTGTCTAATTACAAGATAATACCTTCTCAGGGTCATATGTTAGAAGTTTATTCAGCAAATCAAATCCAGCATCAGACAGAACAGGAGATCCAGTGAAAGATGTAGCCGGGAATTTCCTCCGCAATAAGTTATACCTACAAAAATGCAAAATAGTAAATAAAACCAAGGGAATTTAAAATGTGAATAATGTTGTCACCAACAGAAGCTAGAAAGCCAGACCAGAAAATCACCCAAAGCTGGAAGCCTGGGAAAACATTAGCAAAATAAGAAAATGTGAACCTTTTAATTCATTGAAGAAAAATTCAAGAACGTTCACACTTACTGGTGCTTGACAAAGTTCACCTTGACTCCAGGAAGTTTAGAATATCCAGGCCAAATAGTCTCATTTGGCGTGCCAAGTGTTTTAAATATCTGTCATAATAAGAGTCCAAAGTGATCAAGTGTTGATGTTAGCACAATAAAATACAACTCCTTGGTCAACTTACCTTGTCAAGCTGGTCAAACTCTGTTTTCCCATTAAATAATGGTTGCTTAGACAACAGTTCAGCCATGATACAACCCAATGACCACATGTCAATTGCAGTAGAATATAGTTTTGTTCCCAGCAGAAGCTCTGGTGCCCTAAGAAAGTATCAAACCACCAAATAAGATTATGAAAGAAAACATATCATTTGTTATAATAGAAGGATACCAATATCAATCATATCATCTGACTTAACTGGCTAATTTATTCAAGGCTCCTAGTCCAAATATGATCGTGATGATTGAAATAAATCAGAAAAGCATATAAATATTGCCATACGAGCATAATAACGAGGTAAAGTTCAAAAAAGGTAAAAAAAATTAATAAAAGAAATATTGCACAAGTGCTGGCTGCTCACCTGTACCAAAGAGTAACCACCAAATGAGTATATGGTTTAAGAGGACTTCCATATTGACGGGACAATCCAAAGTCACAGATCTTCAGTTCACCTCGATTGTTCAAAAGTAAATTTGAGGTTTTTAAATCGCGGTGAAGAACCCAATTGTCATGAAGGTATTTTGTTCCCTCAAATAGCTGGAGCATGAGGCACTTAACTTCGCTCTGGCTAAACGGCTGTTTCATTGTCTCCATTAATGCTTTAAGATCATGTTCCATGTATTCCATTACCATAAAAATACTATCAAGATTGCTCCCGACGACAACTTCCTTCACATCCACGATTGAGGGATGATGAAATGAAAGAAGAATGTTTATTTCCCTTAAAGAGGTCAAAGGAAACCCTTCTCTTTCTTTCTCCATTTTTACTTTTTTTAAAGCAACAATTTCTCCCGTCTTTTTATCTTTGGCCCTGTAAACAACCCCATAAGTCCCTTCATCTATCTTGTTCAGTCTCTCAAACTCATCAACACTTCTACAACCTTGCAGCATGTTCACACTTCTTGGAGGGGGTCCACCAGCCTCTGAAATACCTTGAGATCCATCTCCGTTCTCTGAATCGGACTCTGATAAGCTAAGATCAGTACCATCTTTTTTATGCTCATCATCTATATCCATGTATTCCTTCCTCTCCAAATCATTGTCAGAAACATCATTCATACTTGCTTCACCAGACACAGACGATCGTCCTTCTCTATAATTCTCCCCACCCTCTGGACTTGATGACTGCTTTCTTGATCTAGTTTCAACAGACCCACGTAAAGGTTCTTTCCTCTGAGGGATCCTGTTATCATCAGAAAGCTCACCTTCGTCAGATGGAGAATTGGCATCATTGGCCCACCGAGAAGATCTTATTGTCCGTGTGGACACATAATCCTCTTCTGGTGGCCCCACATCCTGATTGTACGCAAGATGCTCTTCCTGTGCAAGAGAAGAAGATAAACCAACATAGGGTTCAAATCCAGGAGAATCATGCTTCGCAATATGGGGTTCAAATCCAGGAGAAACATGCTTGACAATATCAACCGGGGTATTACCTGAAGACCGAATCTTACTACTTTCTACAGGGGAATTTTGTGCAACAGCTGCAGGAACAATAGGTGATCGACGGTAGGATTTAGGCAACGGAGGAGGAGGAGGTAGACCAATATTTGCAGGCGAAGATCTCGTCACCGATGAATTACTAGCTTCCTTATCATCTCTATCCCAAACAATAGGTGAAAATTTCCTCTTTTTACTATTGTGCCCCAACTGAAAATTATTTTCCATCTTTGAACCCTCGTTATTCTTACCATTTATTTCCGATTCAACACCTTCATCAGACCCACTCTCACTAGACAACTCACCAGGCTCTCTATCCCCAACTCTAAGTCCGTGATCACCACGCCTCAAACCACCACCATCACCACCATCACCACCATCGCCACTCCCACCCGAAAAACTCCTAGACGCGGAACGGTAACCCCCACCATTCACCATCTCTCTATCTTTAACATCCCTATTCCTAACCTTACCCCGAACCTGACCCTTACCTCTATCATTACCCTGGTTATTCCCATTCTTTAACCGATCATACTCCCCTTTCGAATACGATAATTCCCTTTTAGAAACATCATAATCCGACTCACGCTCCCTAAATTCATTATCACGGTATCCCCCATGTCTTCCTGCCGCCATATACTTACTCATGTATCCCTCTAAAACCCTAACCCCCAAAACTTATAACTTATTTTTCTATAACAAGCAACAAACTACACGTAATTGATAATTCTACCTCAACATACACAGATCGAACAATAACGATACAAATATCTAACAAAACGATGTAAAATCAACGTACAATTGAACCGAGGGCCTGAATTTTATGAAATTGGGATGAATTTCAAAAACCCTAGAAATCGAATAATATGATAAAGAAAAAGAGGGGAAAGAGGAAATTAAACCTAGAAGGTTCTTTCCATCTGGTGGTTTGTTTTGTTGCCGTCGTGTGAGAGGTTATGGGATCACCGGAAGTTTACCGGTGGCGGCGGAACACGGTGGTTGTAGAGATACGAACGAACGAACGAACCTTCGAGTTATTATTGTTGATAGATGATGGTTTGGAAAAGAGAACATAATTGGATCCCTCTTGCTTGTATATAGCGTCGTGGGGAATAGATTTTTTTTATTATTATTTTTGTTATTTTATAAGGGCTCCCCTTGAGAGCATTCATAGTAGCTTCCCCATTCCCCATTTCTTCACAACCAATCACAGCCACATATTACACTAAAAATCATTACAGTTTCTCTCTCCTCCACTCACAACTACTTTCAACAAATACTAAAAAATAAATACACCTTCCAGTTTTACCCAAAAGATTCCCAAGTAACCCCAATTATACCGATCAACAGTAGATTCCCCATTTTTCTTCACTCACAACCACTCACACCCACCCCATATAATTTTAGGGTCACACTCACATAAAATAGGGGAGCTACTGTGAATGCTCTGAGTTCTATTGTTTTAAACCAGTAATTACGTAGAAACATAACCGGCGTCGATTCGAGAAAAGCTACAAATTTTTCTGACGAATAGCGGAGTTACACTAACGATATTGCGAGGGTCTGTTAATCGGATAACACAACGTAAAGAGTCATATTGTTCCGTCGGTACGCCGGTGCACGTTTGCACCGAGCAAAGTGGCTAAACCGCTTGAAAAAGAGGATTTACTAATAAAAGTAAAGCAATGGCATTTTCATAATTACCTAAAACTAGAGGCTTTTTATTTTGGTTTTAATAATAAAATTACTACGATGGCATTTTCGTAATTAATTCGAAACTGAAGACCTTTTATTTCGCGTTTAGCGATGTTACTATTGCTAAGGATGGGAAATGTTATATATAATAATAAGTTTTGCCCATTTAAGTATTTACATATTTATACTCGTTTGTTTTGCTTTCGGTTCGAATATTGGCGGTACTCTGTATCGTCCACTTTCAGTATCAGTACCATTTTTGCATTTTTCGAGAGCAATATTTTTTTATTTTGTACTGGTGTAATACCGAGCTCATCTTCGGATTTGATAACCTACCTAAGAGGTTGTTTGGTTGATTAAGTACTCGATCGTTAAGAGGTCTGAATGATTAAAGGGTCTGAATGGTTAAGTGTTGAATCATTAAGTTGGACCTCTTAATTTTGGGTCTCATTAAGGTTCAGCCTAGTTCAGTGCTTAATGGTTCAGCTACATCATAAGTCTTAATAGTTCAGCCTTAACCATTTCATTCAGAAGCTGGAACAAACACGCTGAATGTTGAATCATTCAGCGTTGAATTGTTCAGAATCTCATTAAAAGGCTTGCCAAACAGCCCCTACGGGAATTCAGGTGGCTCGGAGGACACCGACCTCTACCTTAGGATTTTCAAGAAAAAAAAATCGGCAAACAGTAACCCACAAACCAGCCTCACCCTCTTTCTCTGATCTCTTCTCACATTCGCACGGTTTCTTGTTCCTAGTTTACATATAGTATGTTACAAAAGGGATTTCATCTTGGGAATGTATGGAGTTTTTATAGGGGCGGCAATTATTGACACGACCCGAACCCGACACGAAAAAAATAGATTTGGGTCAACTAACACGACCCGTATAAAAAACGGGTCGGGTTCGGGTCAACTAACACGACCCGTTTAAAAAAACAGGTTGGGTTCGGGTTGACACATATATAAAATGGGTTGACCCGTTAACCCGTTTAAGTATTTAGAAAAAAAATTCTATTATATTTTTATTTTTCTTTTATCATTTCTATTTACATGGTTAGTTATAATTGTGTTATTTTTAGCACACTATATTATTTATTTGTCACACTTATATACTCACCATTAAACACTTTATTGATAACTCGTTTACAACCCAACAACCCGCTTATAACTAATGAACATGTATTACTCATTTAAAAATATGGGTTAAACGGGTCGTCTTCGGGTTGACCCGGATTTTATGTGGGTCGGGTTAGGGTTGAAATATTTGACACGAATAATAATATGGGTCGGGTTCGGGTTGCACATTTCAACCCATCAACCCGTCAACCCGCAACCCGTAAACCCGCCAACCCATCAACCCGACACTATTGACACCCCTAGTTTTTGAAGCTTTGATGCCACCTCAACGCCAGCTAGGTGATGAACGTTGCCACAAACTTCATTTGTAGGTGTTATTTTAAGTCTTGTATAAAACACTTATTCGATAACATCTTAGAATCTATACTATCTTATAAAGCATTTCACAGGGACCTCTTAATTTTTAAGTAATACAATTATAAATGCTTAAAGTACAACACATAATACATGTAGTAACTACTTTTTAAGGGCATTTATGTCTTTTCAAACATAACTTGCACTTATACCCCTTATTAGTTACAGTTTCTCCCCCTTATCTATCTATACTATATTATAATTTTATACAATACTTACATATTTGCCCCATCAACTTTACATATTTTCTATTTCTTTAAATACTAATTACATTTTTGCATCTTTATTTTAACCAACTACCCCCACAATTTTTAAACGTTTATAACTTTTTCAGAGGACAATATTTTCTTAATATTATTACACCGTATAAAAGAACATTTTTTTCTCTTTAATTTGAGTATAGTATTGTTATAGTTTTTAAATTTTTAAAAAATTATATGTTAGAGTTAAGCGATAACCGAAACAAAAAAAAAAAAACGAAAATAAACTGAAATCATCTAAACTTTATTATAATACATTTCTCATCGATGTCTTAAAATTCAAGTTGTACATGTATAATTGCTTAGAGTACAACACAAAAATGAACATGTTAACTACTTACACAACACTTACATATTTGTCCCCTCAACTATACTTAATTCCTTTTATTTAAATAATAATTACACTTTTCACCTTTATTTTAACCAACTACCTCACAATTTTTAAGTGTCAATAACTTTTTAATACGTTAATATTTTCTTAACATTATTACACTGTATAAACAAGCATTTTTTTCTTTTTAATTTGAGTATAGTATTGCTATAGTTTTTTTTTAATTTAAAAAATGATATGATGAGGTTAAGTAATAACCAATCTATACCATCCATATTATATTATAATACATTTCTCAATGACATCTTAATATTTAAGTTTTACAATTATAATTGCTTAGAATACAACACACCATATGTATTTTATACAATACTTACACATTTTTTCCCTCAACTTTATTCAAATTTTATTTATTTAAATAGTAATTACATTTTCGCACCCTTATTTTAACCAACTACCTCCACGATTGTTAAACGTCCATAATTTTTTCATTCGTTAATATTTTCTTAGTATTATTACATTGAATAAACGAGCATTGCAGTCTCTTTAATTTGAATATAGTATTGTTATAGTGTTTTCAATTAAAAAAAATATGTTAGGGTTAAGTAATAACTGAAACGAAAACGACCTTAAATCAACCAACGTATTTGTCTTTTTATAGACGTTGAATTAACAATGTTTCACAATTTCAGGTTAGATTATGTATTTCCGGACAATCACCAATGTGTTTACAATTAGGGTTTGTCGTTATGTGTGTAACTTCCCAGTTCCTCATGATCACCCTAATTTTTTGCTTAGGATTTCTCACAATTATTGCTATGTATATATTCATGTGCTTGACTTCCTCTAGCACATACGATTCGAATGTTTCGATTGTGGTTAATGCAGTTCAAGCTCCGCTAATGATTATGCAACACACCAAAACAAATATTTTGGTTAATTGATTATGGCTTAACGGAACCGCTATAAATGTTGTTTCTCGCCGCAACGCGCGGGCAACCAACTAGTATAGTTTTAAATGTGTGCATATTTTGTGAGTACCATTATGAAATTTCAAATAGTCTAAATAAAAATTATAATTTTAAACAAAACTAAGGATTTAATATTTAAAGAAATGCACCCATTGAGATTTTTGAATAATATTTTGATCAAGAGTCTTATTATTTCATGACAAATTACTATTTATTGGTAACTTATTATTAGTTCGAGTCTCTATTGCAAGTATAGTCCGCCTGTGAGTACTAACATATAGTCACAATACATTGTACTTGATGTCAATGCCACCATGCCATCGAGCTATGGACCAGACACAAATGAATTGTCCTGTTTCAAGCATACCAAATAAACACATGTGAACAGTGGCGTATCCAGGACGGATTTCCAGGGGGTTCCTTTCGTAGATTTTCACTGATTTTCACGATTTTTTTCAAAATTTTCCACTATTTTTTTTCAATTTTTTCCAAACCGAGGGGTTCCCGGAAAACCCCTAAAACCCCCTGTATCCGCCCCTGCATGTGAAACCGGAGGAAACCATTGTCAAAACCGGTGGAAGCCGCCAATGCTTGCTTGCCTCCTTCATTTGTTGGCCGGTGAGCTTCTAAGACCGCATTGTTCAGTTAATAAACCGACAGATCAACCAATTGGCAAACGATCTAGTTTTCAAAATATTGTTTTTGAACTATCTTTTAAAAAAAGCACCAGGTTCTAAAAAAAATCTTTTAAACTAAGCAGTAAGCATACAATACAGTGATCTGTCATCTGAGAACACTTGCAATAATCAAAAAAAGAAACGAGTCCATAAAATTATAAAATCTTGAATTCTAAAGATACAATACAGTGATCTGAATACACTTGCTATGTTAATTACCAGCACCAAGAAGTAGAAGGAAGTTTAAATGAGAAAGAAGATGGAAGGTGCCCTGTTCTTCTTATGTAATCCGCTTTTTCAGATGTTTTTACCGCTTGTTCGTTCAAATTCACTTCGGCTTTTGCTCGTTTTTCTTCAGCAATCCTTCGTGTTGATGCCAGTTTGTTCGTATACTTTTCCTGTGCTCGAGATTTCATTCTTTCCGCCTTTGCCTGATCAAGATTCAACAAAATGGATGGGTTAGACGGGTCAAAAAGTGTTCATCACAAAACCCAATCTTTCTGTCTTTGCCTAATCAAGATTTAACGAAATGGGCGGGTCAAAATGGGTTCACGGCATAACCAATCTTTCTGCTTTTGTGTAAACAAGATTAACAAAATGGGCGGATTAGACGAGTCAAAATGGGTTCATGGAAAACCCAGTAGTTTCATGGAAAAGCCTTAGTGCGGGTTGCAGCTAGACGTTTATTCATGTGTGTACACTTCATGTCAGGGGCGGACCTAGTTAATAACTAGGTGTCGCGTCAGTTGCTGCTCAACTTCGCGTGCGTAGTGGAAAATTAGTGGAAAATTTGGTTTTTTTTACGAAATTTGGAAAACGTTGCTACTAAAATGAAAAAAATGAAAAACGTTACTACTGAAATTCATTTCTAGATCCGCCACTGCTTCATGTGTGTACACTTCGAATGGCCCTCAACACGGTTCCTTTTTCGTTAAATACTTCAACACGACCCACAGCATCTGTTATAGCTATAAATCTATAACCTAACCCAAATCAACCCATTTATAAATAAACAGGTCGAAATTGGCACTCTACAAGTAAGCGAAAAGATCAAAATAACTAAACCCACCTCCATTCTTTTCATTTCCATTTCGGCTTTCCTCTTTTCATGATTCTCCCAAGCTTGTATCTTCACTTCTTCGCGCTTGTACCTACCAACCATAAACAGAAAATAATAATCTTAACCCAACATGTACGTTCGGTAATCATTCTTCTTTCTACAGGTTTAGAGGGTGTTTGGATGTGCATTTTTTCGAAGTGAGATTATGATTTGAAGAACAATGGTCACATGCTTAAAACATAATAAGAACTGTTAGAAAATTATACAACACTTGCCATAATCAGTTTACACATGCATCCAAACACCCCTTAATTACTCACCAAACAATCAAGACACAAAATTTAAAGACTCATTTGCTTTCTGTAAATGTACTTAATCACATGTTTAGTTTCTTTTCTACGGTATAAAAACGAAACCAACATGATTTTGAATGATCTAAACGAACACGAATCATGTTCTATAAAGAAAACATACGAATCTAACAAAAGGGTCAGAATAAAGTCATCACCTTGCCATGTATTTCGCGCGTTCAGCTTCATCCCAAGCCATTGCTCGGGTTTCAAGAGGACTTACCTTCGAATCTGGATTACCCGTCTTACTTTCAACTGCATTTTCACCATTAGGTCCCACCCTGTCTCGACCAAACCTCGTGGTCCCACCAACATCAACCGTGTGTCCACGGTTCACACCTGGTCTAACAGGAGTCGACGAACCAGAAGCTATAGGGCTGCGTGCAGCCGGGGTTGTGGCTGGAACCGGTGTAGCTGCTCTCGAAGGCTCCAGACTAGCCATAGGTGTCATTTCAGTTCCCATATCCCTAACACATATTGATCTAACAACTGATCCTGCACTCTCATTAGATCTCCATACTGACTCATCATCACAGTTAACATTTTTCGTCTCGATTCCTGTATACTGCACCATGATCCCCTCACCTCCATCTTCATCATCCTCACAGCTCGGGTGCTCGTGATTCGCACTCGAGGCTATTAATCTCCTATCATCAGCATTCGAATTACGCGCCTCACTATTCGAGTGACTCTTTTCACCCCCTCTAGACAACTTAACCAACCATTTTTGCGCATCGTCCCATTTCGACGGTGTCGGCTTCCCTAGAGCCGTCCGGTGACCGCCACGACCACCACCACAGCCGCCGCCACCGGACGCCTCATGAGACACATGATTCAAGCAGCCCTTATCTTCTACTGACCTCATTTGGTCAACTCACTGGCCTTAAACTGAATATTATAACAGTACACTATAATAAACTTTTGCTTAATATGTAACCAATATTGAATCACACAGATCTAACTGTACAGAACTACAGATTACTAATTTGTGCTTTTTTTTTTATTACAGCAGTAGAAACATGTGTAACTGAAGTAAAGCATGAAGAACAAACAACAAAAAGTCAATAACCATTAAAGACTGCAAGTATAACACATGCAGCAATCAAACTAGTTCAAGATTCCTGAACAATGCTTCATACTTGCAAGTAAGGTGAGGTGATTAATAATAATAATAATAATAATAATGTATGTAGTCAGAGACACATACTATTAGCATTCATAATAATAATAATAATGGTTCATACCCAAATGCATAAGTAAGATGAAAGTGCCATACCAATATAGATTCTTGAACTTTTTATAACTTTTTTTGAGTATGAAAGTAACAAAAGTGCAGAGAATAAAACCTTGAAAGTAGCCATTGGCTATGAGAGTTGCAGGGTGTAATATAATAATAATAATATAATAATGGAGATATGGAGATCTGATCCACACCAAACAGTGGGGTAAAGCAACGAAATTATTATTGTTATTAATTGAAATAAATAAAATGAATATCTGATGAAAACAAGAATAAAAAAATCAAATCTTTTGACATAGAAAGATGCAAACTTTAATTACTACTCCCTACTTACTAACTCCGTTGAATCTTGGGAAGTGTTTCATGACATGTTATTTATGTAGTGTGGTACTGCCTATGTTCCTTCAGTAAGATGATGATTGATGATATTAGAGTGGAGTAATGTAATGTATTCGGTTGTAAATAAACCCGTTTAGTTATTAGTGCTTTAACAATAGTTCAAAAATATGATGATAACCTCCACATGATTAAGACCGTGCGGTATGGGTTAGTGTCGTGCATGAATGTCACAAGCCTTGCACCATCATACGAGGTGTACGAGGATCTGACAATAAAAATGTTTGTGGCTCCCTACAAGTCACGGGCGGACCTATACGTCGCTTATAGCCATATTCGCTGCGTATAGGTTCTGACGTGGCTTTGACTAGTATGCATTAATAACGCGTTGGAGTTTGTGTCACCCTCTATACGTTGCGTATAGAAGGGGTGGTGCAAACAATTTTGGGGATGTACCATTACCACCACCCAATAAGAAATAGTTTCTGAAATATAACATCATCTAAGACTCTAAGTACATATATAGTTAATTCTAGAAGTGTTCACATTTAAAATTGGTAAAAATACTTTTTACAGTTGGGCAACCTTTATTTCCAAAAACGAAGTGTGTCTGGTTTGCAAATTACAGTTGTGCGTGTAACGGTAATTATTTACTTGTGGGGCATGGATGCCACGTGGACGGTTTGGATTAGATAAAGTGTCATGTTTGGGGACCATGTGATTACCAATTATATAGTATGGTTTTCTGAGATACCTCACATGGGTTTGTAACCATTGGACCTGGAAGAGTGGTGGTACGACTGTACGAGGGTCTCTTCTTAACAAGGGTACGATTTCATTAACTAATATAGTTTTGGTTGTTATAGTAACATTTATATATTTGTGACAAAAATGTTTAATGATAGAATTCGTTATAAATCACCGGAAAGTAGATACAAACTGAGGGAAGAAATCAAGTTCATACAAAACAACAGTTTCATACACAAAAAAAGCAATACAAACTTTGTTATATTTATATTTATATTTGTATACCTCCAAATTCTATAAGATATTAAGATGATTTATCCCAAAAAGAATATGTAATTATCAAATGTTGTAATTCTCTTAAACATTAACCATTTAACCACTATAACAACATTACCGAATGTAATTTCACCTATAGACATGCTAATGTTGAGGTCTATGAGGGTGAGATGTAGGCAAATTTATCTATATCCCAAATGATGAAAAAGTTGATTCAAGTGAGACCCTCAACTCGAAACCATATCCATACATAAGGGTTAAATAAAACATAAATATGCAAATAATTATTAAAAAAACAGCACAAAAGCACAATTTACTAAAATAACTCTTAGTAAGCTACCAAGCAAATAAAACGTACAATAGTGATAAAATAACAACTCAAGTAGACACACATGTAAGCGATAACATGCATAAGTGCATAATCAGGGCCGTCCCTGAGAATTCAGGTGCCTGAGCCAAGCCACGAAAAATGTGCCTCTTATCCTTAAGCCTTGACGAAATAAATAACTTAAACTATTTTCTTTAAACGATGATTAAATTATTACAATGAGTTAATGACATACCGTATTAAGTGAATAGGTAACCGAGGCTGAATGGAGATTCTTTAACATTCTTTTTAGTCCAAAGCTTTTGAATTAGGTTGAGGGAAAATTTTGTTTGCTTATGTGTGTCGTAGGTTTCTTCTATTCTTTTTGCTTTTTTTATTTAGTTAAATTAAATGAGTGATGGCCTTTTAAACTTATTATGGGTTGCTAGTATTTGGGTTATTTTATAATTTGAAAGATATGTTTAATATGACCGAGTTTAAATATTTAAAGATGTGTTTAAAAAACATATACATATATATATATATATATATATATATATATATATATATATATGATTTTTTTTTAATGTGCCCCCGATATTTTCGGGCCCTGGCCAGTTGGCCTCCCGGCCCACCCAAGGGCCGGCCATGTGCATAACCCACCTAAACAAGGGAGTAAATTGCCAAATTCGTCTTTGACTTTTGACCAGATTTGCCAAATCCATCCAAAAAACATTTTTTTTCCTCACCTAGACCCTTCAGGCTAATGTTAACTGCCAAATCATCCAAAAGCTAACCCAAATTGAAGATAAGAAGGAATAAGGACACTAAGCTTCATAATAACATTTGTAATCACATGAATGCAAACACAGTGTTAATGTGTTATAATCATAAGTATTATTAGAAAGGGTGTGTAGAAACATTGAATTTGGTGTACATTTAATATTGGAGTATTTTTTTTGGCTACAAAGACCTTGGTAGGGTAGGATGGCCTACAACTTTTTTTGGAAGGTATCATCATGCATTTATTTCCATGAAAGAGAGAATGGACCACTATGACGTTATAAAAACTAATGTTAATCTTAATCATAGATCATGTATCATAGGTTGTTTATGTCTTAAGTTGATAGTACATTGGATGTAATAGTTACATATGTAGCGGTAACATGTCAATATAGATAGCATATAATCATATATGACACATACGACCTATTTGTTTTCTGCTAATAAAAAATGTAAAAACAAAAATAATATGTGAAACATTTATTTAAGGGGACATTTGTTTAACGAAACTCTACCCATGACACAAATTCTACATTTTTGTAAAATCACGTTTGACACTTTTATTATATCATTATTGAAAGTGGTTTAAAAATAAAATGTGTTGTAAAACAATATGGGGGATATGCACGTGCATTTTGCACACAAAAGATAACATACCTTCAAAATACCATGTGTTATAAGACAATTGAATTTGTAGCCTAGTCGAATAAAAGGGGTTATTAAAAATGTGAACCACGCATAATATGCGTTGCGTTTAAACATGTGTTATGGTTCATGTGAAATGTAAAAAAGAGATGTTGATTAGTGTAGGTGCCACGTAGCACTGGTCTTTCACATTTCACATCTCCAAACCCTCATCGTTCACGTTTTCCCCCTAGCGCCGTGGAGAGTCCCATGTCCTCCTTAGCGCTTGCCCATAGCGGTGTCCCCCCCTTCACGCCCCGCAGATGTAGCACCTACTAACGCCCCCACAAAAATTATACTTATATGCATCAGTGGATATAAAATGTGATACATGAGTCTTGATTGCCTACGTATTTATAGGATTGAGCTGCTTTAGGGATTTTGTCACTGAAAAAACATGGCATAGCCGACCCTAAAAGGTGGGTAGGAATTTTATAACTGCAAAGTCTATAGGATGATGACAAGGACCTCTCCTGATTTTGGTGACCCATGTGCATTTGTCTACTCCAGAAAATAATTTAACTATTAATTTAATTACAATTTTTAATCAATTAATTAATTAATGAGTCTAACATTTACAAACTTCAAAAATTCTTCAACGGTAAACTAAAAATAATTAATAAAAAATTTGGAGGTTAATGAGATTTACAAACTTCAAAAATTATTCAAACGGTAAACTAAAAAGAATAAAGGGAGGGCGGGTTAGTCCCCCCAAATATCTCGTGTTCGTGTTTGATCTAATTGTCTGGGCCAACAATTGGTATCAGAGTTTGGCCGTTTTGAGAGTAGTTGTCCGAGAAAAGGGGAGGCGCCCCTCGCGGGGCTGCCGCGACGGCATCTTACGCGACTTGGCATGTAAGATTGTGAAGAACTAGATCAAGTTTTGTGATCGGAACGGAGTATCAGAGTTTTGGCTCGTTGAACACATGAGATTGCACTGAATACGACTCGTAGAGAAGGTGTTTACCCTGTTTATAAGATAAGTGATTTTTCAAGATCGTAGTTTGAAGTTCAAAAACTAAATTGAGTTTGTCGTTCTCATGTTTTTTTTACTTGCTACGATGGAGTTTAAAAAAAGTGTCTTCAATGACCTTGGGGTTTGTGCAAGTTAAAAAGGTGAATTCTTGATTTCTTGTTGCTGTCGACGTAAAATAAAAAGCTTAAAGGGATACAAGTATTTTGTGGAATCTTTGTTTGGTTCTTGTTTGGATGTGATGTCAACAGAACAACAATAGAAAGTAAAATTGATTTGCAAATGTCAGTGGAAAATATAACTTGTGGCGATCAGTTCGTAGAGAAAGGTAGGTCAAGAATCAAAGCACAACTATTAGATTTTGTTGTGGCGTTGACCGAAGAAGCGCATGTGGGTTGCGTCTTGTGTTGATCGGTAGTAATTGGTGGATTTGTTGCTAATGACGATTATGAGTTGGTTCAGGTTAGCCGGTGGCATGTCTCGGGCAAGTGATCGCAAGGGCGGTATTGGTCAAGTGTTTGAGATATAAAGAAAGTTTACACAATAGGTTTTGATCGTAACAACTGTGTTTGTTGAGTGGAGGTTATTAGCGAGTCCGAAAGAAAAACAATCTGCGTGTTTGTTTTGTTGATTGTAAGCCTGAAAGAAAAACAATCTGCGTGTTTGTTTTGCTGATTGTAAGCCCGAAAGAAAAACAAGCTGCGTGTTTGTTTTGTTGATTGTAACCCGAAAGAAAAACGAGCTGCGTGTTTGTTTTGTTGATCGTAAGGCAACAAGTGTTGTTCGGGTGATGTTTAAATAACCATGAAACAAGTAATATCCAGGTTTGCGAAATTGTTTCTGGTTAAGTAGGTGAATCGAGAATATTGTTCTTGATGAATTAAAGAAATGTTTGTTGTGTTTGGAGATTAGTTTCGGGATCGGGAATCAATTCCAATTGAAAAAGGTTTGCGGTTTGTGGAGATTGGTTTCGGGATCGGGAATTAATTCCAACTGAAAAGAGCAAACTCGTAGAAATGATGAATGAGCCATTAAGAGCAGATCTTGATGAATGAGCCCCCAAGAGCAGATCTTGATGAATGATGCCTTCAAGAGCGGACCTTGAAGATGAAAGAAAGAGATAATGCAGTCAAGAGTAGATCTTGAAGAAAGGAAGAATGCAGTCAAGAAACTCGTTTTCGAGTTGACGCATGATGGTCAAGAACCTACGTGGTTCGATCAAGAAAGATTGCAAGATGAACCTGCGTGGTTCGTTCGAGAAAGAAGAGCAAGAGCGATCAAGACTCGAGTGGTCAGATTGGGGAAGTAAGAGAAGCATGGTCGGGTTTTAGGATTAAGGGGGAATGTTGAAAGTTAATCCTAAAACACATGTTGAAAGTTGAAGGACTAAAGTGAAAGACTGGTTTAGATTAGTTTGAATGTTTAGAATTATCTAGTTGATTTAATTAGTATAAATAATGATGTGGGATTAGTATTATAATAGAATTGGTAATAGTATTTGAGTAGGATTAGTATGGTTGGTTTAGTATAAATAGGGGTCAAGGTTATTGGTTTTATTTGTCCCTTGTTTGTAAGTTCGCTTAATTAAATAGAAAGAGTCGCGGGTTAGTCCCCCCAAATATCTCGTGTTCGTGTTTGATCTAATTGTCTGGGCCAACAATGAGTGCTGGTATGTTTCACAGGTTGTATACCACAGATGGAATGAGAGTGAAGGTTTTTGTCTTTTATGGGTTGGGTGGTTAAGGGTACTGCTGTCTCTAAAATTGTGTCTCAGTGTAATAAATCAGTGAGGTGATATGACAGTGTAGGATTAGTGAAAATCATGATAATTCAATAAAGTTCAGGGTAGCACCCCGCCCAGTGGCGGATCTAGAAATGAATTTTAGTAGTAACGTTTTTCATTTTTTTCATTTTAGTAGCAACGTTTTCCAAATTTCGTAAAAAAAAAACAAATTTTCCACTACGTGCGCGAAATTAAGCAGCAACGGCGCGGCACCTAGTTATGCACTAGGTCCGCCCCTAACCCCGCCCTCCCTAACAAAAATTTTTACACAACATTTTTTTCCTACACAAACGTTTTCTACACCACTCAGACAATTGTTTGATCATAGTGTGATCCAGATTCCATTGTGTGGCCTACAATAAATATTTTCTATGCCCTTGCAACATTTTGCTCCCATTTATTTGTTAAGAACATTGATAAATCCAATGCATACAAGACGCATGCTGCTTTACATGTAACATTAATAAAAACCAAATACATGATGCATATAACAGGTTCAAATACCATAACATATAGAAAGAAAAAAAAAAAGGAAAAATCCTTCTCCGGTTTTGGTTAGGGGTGTAAACGAGCCAAGTCAGGCCCGAGTCTGACTGGGCTCGAGCTCGGCTCGTCATGCTTTTATGAAGCTCGAGCTCGGCTCGGTTCGAGCCTTATACTGTGAGCTCGAACTGGCTCGAAAGTAAAACACAAGGGCTCGAGCTCGGCTTGAAATAATTATAGAACAATTTAAAAGGAGCTAAAAGCTCGGCTCAAGCTCGACTCGGCACTGTTAAATAGTGGGTATACTACATATAAAATAATAATAATATAAAATTTGTTTGGGCTCACGAGCCTAAATGGTCTTTATATGAAAAGCTCGAGTTCGGGCTCGATAACTAAACGAGCAAAAAGAAGCACAAAATAAATTGTCATATATTTTGGTCTTGGTTTGCAGTCCGACCCGTTGACCCGGTCCGGTTTTGAAACACTAAATTGTTATAAGAGCAAGAAGAAGCACAAAATAAATTGTCATATATTTTCAATCTTGTCAAAGTTACAATATAATTCAGAGACAAATCAATCTTCACATCCAAACACCAATCATCAATTGCTAAGTAGCTCTTATTCTGTTCTATATATGACCACCAATACAAACCACTAATAATTAATAAAACAAAAAATATCAACCAAACCACAACCATGGCTATAACCTACTAATCAACTTTACAATACTTACACCACCAAAATCAAAATAAAAAAAAAAATTAACCTTAGTATTCAAACCACATTCTTTTTTATTTTTGTTTTATTTTTGTTAACCGTGACGACCTGTTAAAACACGGCTTGAGGGTAGTTAAAGGCGTAAAATCAGCGGACGTTGAGGAACTCAAACGCTTACCACTGCGCCACCCCCTTGAAAGGGTTCAAAACTTTAAACCACATTCTTTCATTACATTATTCTGCAATTGCATTTGGCTTCTAGTATCGGCGGCTTTGTGTTCTCTTTATTATTAGAATAAACAATATTGGTTTTCGGTAAGTCTGTTTCGTCACCTGTGTTTATACTGTTAGGAGCTTTTATGGCGTCTGCTTCCATTGTTTTTCTCTTCGTTTTTTTGGACTTTGATGACCGTTTGCTTGTTTTTCTGCTTTGAAGATCTTTTCTACCAGAATAGCTTTTAGTGACTGCTGCTGGCACAAGTGGCCCGTAGTCATTGTGTCCGGAAGGTTCTGACGGGGTTTCTTTCTCCATCGCTATATTTGCAGCCTCATAGGCTAAATTATGAACTATGGAGCTGCAAAAAAGTATTGTGTCGGTTGCTTCTTCGAGTGTCAAACTTCTTCCCTTTGTTCCTCCTTGGCCTTCAACCAAAACCGTTGATTCTTCTGGCATATAAAAACTTATCGTCAGTATGCACAATACATGTAAAGTTTGCCTTGGCACATGGTTTAATGCAAATGGGTCAGGTGATCAGGTCCATAAATTTAGCTTATATCATCATAAATAATTTTATGTTTTAGATTTTTTTTTTTTTTTTGATAACAAATTTTTTTTTTTTATTTAGAAATCTTTCATTCCAGGACAAAGAAAATTACATCAAGATAACGGATAGGCGGGCAACAAGCTGTAATAACAAAGTTTTTACATCTTTAATGTATTACTAGTTATAGAAAATGGACTACGGAGTTTGCTGGTCAACTAAAAACCATCTGTTTCAAACCGAACCCATTTTGACCTTACTCAATATGCCCGGCCAGCCCATCTTGCCACCTCTATCATCAATATAGCAAACGGCAACGGAGAATGCAAAAAAAAAAAAAAAAAAAAAAAATACAAGTATAGATATATGTACCAATGATGCTGCTTGATTGGTCTGAGGTGCTAAAATCTATGGCAGCAACTGCAACATCTTTACTAACTGCATCTGAAACACGAGGGTCCTGTAAGTCTTCTCTGCTGCTCTCAGAATGTAGAGAAACATGACATTGTGAAGCAGGAGAAGATGAACACGTTCGGTCAACTTCTCCTTCGGATAAGGCACCCGATGGAACTGTCACATCATTGTTATCAACGTCCGGAGTTAGATTTGTACCTTCCTCAACAGTACAGGTCATTAAAGCATTAGTATCTTTTCCTAAATCTTCAACTCTCGGAAACGAAGCAGGCCCTTCAACAGTTTCAGTGCATGTGTCGTTTTCACTTGGATTATCTTGAGGGCCCACAGTTACTGAGTCAGCAACATCTCTCTCCATGTGCTCATCGGATACCTCAAATGAAGAAGGCTCGTTTACAAGTTCAGGTAACAAAACTTCCCCGGAATCAACGTTTTCGGTGCATGTGTCGTTTTCACTTGGATTCTCTTGACGGCCAAGGGATGCTGAGTCAGCAACATCTCTCTCCTCACGGACAACGGGCACCTCAAATGAATCAAGCGTGCTTGTTCCAACACTAGAAGGATGGAAGGCGTGGCTAGAAGATCCGGATAAAGAAGACGCACTACGTCTATGTTTTACATTCATAGGCTCGTATTTGTAATTTTCTATGTCTGATCTCCGGCTACTCAGTTGACTTTGTAAACGAGGCCCCAAGTCAATAGAAGATGAAGTGGACATATATGAAAGAGCATCGTAAGAAATGCTACTGGCTGAAAAATTCCTGCTTCGTGTAACCGACCCCTTTATACTACTAGACCTTTTGAGAATTGTTGAAATACCTTTTCCTTCTAAAGATTCATCCTTTGACTTTGGATAGTCAACAATGTCGCTATAACTTAAACTTGGTTGACTTATTTCATCGTGGTCGAGTTGGGTCAGTTCACGTTCTCCACCATCCTTGACTAAATCTTCATGTCGCTCCGACTGTGAAAGGTCCTTGTAAGTCAACTCTGGAGATTCATCTTTGACTAAGGGCAACTGACGCTTCAGTGTGGTGTTGACGAATTCATGATCTTTGTCTGACATAGTCGCATCTGCTTCAAAACAAGCCACAGACACAATGCTTGTCACGGTATCACTGACGGTCAAAGCTAACGTTGACTTCTGGCAATCTAGACAAAGTTTAATATCATCTTCTGTTTGTGTTATAGCAGAATACTCACAACCACATCTCGAACAAACCAACATATCGTCCTGTCTGTTGAAATCATCTAGAACTACAGAAGTCGCAGTATCATGTTGCACAAGATTTTCAACGCCAGCTTCATTTGGTGAAACTGAAATATCGTGGGTTTCAGTCTTTGTATCGTCATTTAAGGAATCGGTTTTTTCAAACATGAACATTACTTCATCATTAACATTAGAATCTGGGACCTTTGTAAATCCACTGGTTGCCTCATCATCGTTTAGTTCATGTTCTTCCATATCGTGGGGCCCACTAGTGCCTAAATCCGAACTTGCATTACTACTAGTCGTTACCGAAGAATTCCATGCTGGACTTGATTTCCCAGCATAAAAATTTGAAGTAGGGACGCTTGAGAGCAGAGGTCTGAACATATTTGGGGCGCTTTTTCTATGATCCTACAAAAAGTAATTAAAATATAGTTAATGTTATCTTATATATTGCATTGAACTAGAAGTTGTTTAAAAAAATCCAGAAAGAAAGTGTAGTATTCATTTCTATTTTGTACGTTTATCCCGAAAAGAACACAAAAGATAGTTATGTACCATTTGTCGAAGTGCCATGTCAAAGGATCTTTTTGGAGCAGAGCTAGAAGAAACCGTTCTGCTTGGCCTTTGAGGAGAAGGAACTTTATTATAGTTATTATTTCTAAACCCGCTCACTCTCCTTGAACTCGATCGTTCTGACCCATCAACAGTAACGGACGGTAGAGATTCAACGTCATCATCAGCAGAAGATGCAATTGAACCTCTACTATGAGATGACCTAATGCTTCTAGGTGCAGTAGGTGACTGTGATTTTCTCCCGTTTCTAGAAGCGGGTGAGGATCCACGTACGTAAGACGCGGGGCGGTCAGCTAAAGAAGTCCTCAGATTCGGCGGTGCTTCGGTGGAAAAACCGGGAATATTTACCTGCCATGCCTTTACTTTTGTTGAAGCTGAATTTACCGAACCGCCCCTGGTAGTACTAGTAGAACCAGTACTTAATCGTCTTGAAGTTGGTGTAGAAACACGTGGAGGTGGTGAGGAATGTTTACTTGATGGGGAAGATGACCTTCTTGATCCAGTGACTGGCCTACGTGTAGGTGGTGGGCTACGACTAGGTGCTGATGTGGCTCGAGTTCTAGGTTGAAATGTGGGTTCATGAGAACGTGGAGACGGGCTCAAGCGATTTGGGCTTGGACTGCCTCGACTGCTTCTGTGACTCCTTTCCATCTATATAAATAACCATACATTTCATGAATTAACAAACAAAATACAACTACATATAAACACATTAGTGTATAATGATTTTGGTTGGAGTTAATGGAATGGACATGGTATTGGAATCAGCACCGTAATGGATTGACTAATAAGAGGGTGTTTGGGATTGAGTTTTCAAAACAGCTTCTGCGTTTTGGAAAAGCAGGGGTGGAGCTGCTTTTAGATTATTGTGTTTTGGTAGCCTAAAAATTCATTTCAAAACTCAACCCCAAACACTAAAATCTGATTATTTGCGTTTTCAAAACGCAACCCCAAACACCCCCTAAGTCATTACATCATCATATTTGGTTGGCCGATAGGAATTGAATGATCTTTCAAATACATTGCCGGGTATGCATTAATATATTGGTAAACAAATGTCGAAACCTTCTTTGGTGAAAAAAATATATTAATGACTTGTGAGATACCATTATTGATTTGTTTCTTATTTATATTTCATTTTATATATAAATATGTTTATAACTTTAATTCTAGTGAATGCATAGTTCATAATTTGAAAAACTAGAGAATTAAACCATCTACATGATCAAGAAACTATCTAAATCAAAAAAAAAAAAAAAACAGATATATTGTTTTTACTTTCTTGGAAAATAAAAAATATTAATGAAGGTACAAAAATTGAACAAAAAACAACTTTTCTCATTCCGACTGTATGAAATATTCCATCGATTCTCTGATTCCTTCATGTGAAACACTGCCTATTGATTATAAGTAAGGCTAACATAAACGACTTACTGTTGATGATCTGGAGATTGAAATGGGCTGAGCTCGAGGTCTACCCCTCTGTGCAGGAATAACTCGAGGTGTCTCGTCATCCAACGAGGGAAACAAAGGGGTATCAGGAGGAGTCATTAACCTTCATTCCCGCAAAAATGATATTAGTATAATAGAAGACGTTTCATTTAAGATTAAAAGAAAATGACTACAAAGTACAAACCATTCGTAATCATTCTTTTCGTCTTCTGCATTGAGGAGGTCACT
The DNA here is from genome assembly GCA_032199755.1 of Ambrosia artemisiifolia. Lineage (NCBI taxonomy): Eukaryota > Viridiplantae > Streptophyta > Magnoliopsida > Asterales > Asteraceae > Ambrosia > Ambrosia artemisiifolia. The sequence goes on along the minus strand of CM063518.1, from coordinate 1,372,309 downwards.
GCTTTCTCCTCTAGCAGCAACACTTATTCCAATCTTGTGATCTGAATAATGCCTTAACTTCGTCGCTGCAAATATGCAATTAGACAACAAAAACAAGCATGAGTCAGCCACAATAAGTAACAAAATATGCTGCTGATCACATCTTGGTTTTAAAAAGCGTGAAGCGCACAAAAGCGACGAGGTCTAAAACCGAAAAGCGGTGGGCTTTTCGTACGCGAGGCGCAAGACAATTATATAATTTTTTTATATATGCTATAGGTTTTTAGCATTATTTACTCAAAATACAGATACAAATAAGGTATATATATGATTTAACTAAAATGTACAACCTTTTTAGCTACATGTATAACAATTTTAAGCACAAAATCATCATGTATACAAAAAGCGCGTTTTTCTTGCGCTTTTCGTACACTGCTAGCCTAGGGTTACATAAGGCGCATGGATTTGCGCCTAGGTGCGCTTTGCGCTTAAGCGCACCTCAAGCGCGCTTTTTAAAACCAAGGATCACATGTATACAAAATCAGATTTCACACAAATTCAATTAACTTACAGAAAAAGGTCAATTATTTGGTACATTAAATGACAAAAAAGCTTAAGAAATTACCAAAAATGACAAAAAAGCTTAAGAAATTACCAAAAATGACGTCGAAATCATCATTGAACACACAACAAAAACAAACATGTATCATTCATAATAAGTAACAAAAATGTCTACATATAAACATTCAATAGCTGCTAGGTCACATGTAAACAGGTAAACAAAAATCAAAATTCACACAAATTCAATTAACTTACAAATAAAAGTAAATTTCTTTGTACATTACATGACAAAAAGCTTAAGAAATTTCCAAAATTTCTTTGAAACCATCATTGAACAGACAACAAAACAAACATGTAGCATCCATAACAAATAACAAAAATGTCTACATACAAACATATTATAAATACTTGATCACATTAAACAGGTAAACACAAAACACAATTCACACAAATCCAATTAAATTTTTTTTTGTGAACAAATCGATCATTTCATTCCATCACCATGACTAAGAAAATTACATCAAGATAGCAGGCAGGCGGGCAACAAGCTGCGCCGCCACCCCTTTCTCAATTAATTTATAGACAAAATCAGATTATTATACATATTACATAACAAAAAGGCTAACGAAATTACCAAAAATGTCTTCGAAATCACCATTAAACACACAACAAAACAAGCATGTATCATTTATAACAAGTAACAAAAAATGTCTACTGTCAACATAAAAACAGCTACTTGATCACATTAAACAAGACAACAGGTAAACACAAATCACAATTCACACAAATTACATAAACAAAAGACTAAAGAAATTACCAAAAATGTCTTCAAGATCATCATTATCCTGCAACAAGAAAGTATCTCTCTCTTTACTCTGCACCTCATTGAATAGAGCCAGATCATCATCAACTCTCTCCTTAAACACTATCCCACTCTCAAGACTACACCCTCTTTTATGACTCCCACCTCTAGATTCCCTTCCAGGAGAACATCTAATAACCGGCGAAATCGGCATCTTTTCTACTTACTTAATTAATTCAACACAAATTAAGCATGTTTCTAACTTAATATAAAATAAAGAGATCTGGGTCAAGATAAACTAATCTCTCCTATGGACCTATTTCAAACCCTAATAAAGATACAAACCCTAGATCACAACAAGTGTTGAAACACTAATAAAACTTACAAAGTAAGCATTTTTATTATGTAATATAGAAAAAAGAGATCTGGGTCAAGATAAAAGATATGTTATGTGACCTATTTCAACAAGTTAAGAAGAATCTGTTGACTTAAATGTACGGAAGTCAAAATAAATTGAAGTATATAATAATAAAACTAATATTAACTGTAATCAAAATAAATTGAAGTATATAATAAAACTAATTAAACTATAAATATGATAAATGGAGGGAATAAAGGGATTAAATGGGTCGGATCTGGTTGGAAAATGGGGTATGTCGGTGGAGATTAAAGATTAAGGAACCACAGAAATCACGTGAAGAGGAAGAGTGTTGTTGATGGAAGAAGGTAGCAGAAGAAGAAGAAGAAGAGCAGCTGTTGCTTTGCTTTGCCTCTTTCTTTCTTTTTTTGTGTCCCATTGTTTTCAACCCATCATCTTTGCTGTAATTATTCTTTTCTATCTTTTGCTATGAAAAGATATTTCTTTTCATTTTTTTTTTCATTTTAATTTTTTTTAATAATATTGATACGGATATTAACAATACCTATATATATATATATGTTTTGTTCGTCAATGCTGGTATGGTACGACACTCGATATAGCCTATGATACTAAATAAGTGCTGAATTGGTGAGATAGTTAATAAGTTTATTTAAAGTTGAGGAGTTTATGGTAGTTATTCAGATAAAAAAAATAGAATCTTATTGAACAAACTTCAAAGTATTACTTTGTAGTCGATTTATAAAAATTAAAACTATACTAATCATGATGTTTTTTTTTTGAAAAATTAGAAAACTTTTATTGCAAACCTCAAAGCACAGAATTCAAGTGGTCAATTAAAAAACAATGAAAAGTATAATATTTATAGTGTCAAGTGATAATGTGTATATATATCAAACAATGATAAAGATGCAAGGTTACAAAGTCATGTATTACATAACCTTAAATCTTTAAAATTTGTAGGGATTATCCAGAGACATCAGACCATTTATTTTTTAAATGTGGTTTCATTCAAGAAATATGGCAAGTGGTGGCGCAATGGTGTAAACTCAAACCTATACATGCGTTTTGCCTTAGAGATATTATGGATTTAGCTCTATATGTTAAAGGTTTAAAGAAAGTAAAAGAAGACAGTGTAAGCGGTCTGTCTTGTAGTACTATGGAGCGTTTGGAGGACGAGGAATGAAGCTGTGTTCAACCAGGTGTTATTCTCTACTCAGAAAGTGATTGGAGAGGTTAAAGCGGTTAGTTCCTTACGGGTCAAATATCGGTCTAGTCAGCAGGGATTGGATTGGAATGCTTGGAGGAGTTTTAATGTTCATAGACTTGGTTGGTAGTATTATTTAGTTGTTATATAGTTGGCTAGGGTCCTTGTTCTAATGTTCTGTTAGTTCTGGTGTAATGTAAACTTGGTGGTAGTTAGCATCCTACTATCCACATTTGGAATGAAATTTTGTTGATCGTTCAAAAAAAAAGAAAGTCATATATTAAATATAAGAATTAATAAGATAATATAAGACTGGAATAAATTTAAGAAAATGAATACGAACACGAAATAAAAGAAACTAAAATAATTAGGCTCCCATAATTATGAAAGGTAACACAATTAGTTATTAATTTAGTAGGTATATATATATAGGGTAGGGATCCTAAGAGAACCAACCCCTATTTGAGAACTGAGAGAACCATTCTGGGCAACACATTTCATATATATATTTTTTTTTTTTTTGCTTTAATCGCACATTTTTATGCAAGGAAAATTTTTTTTTTTATTTTTTTTGAATTTTTTTTTTCATTTATACATATGTGTATATGTCAATTATACATATGTGTATATAGCAATTATATATATGTGTATATAGCATTTTTCAGCTATACATATGTGTATATTTCAGTTATACATATGTGTATATTGCATTATACATATGTGTATAATGCAAATTATACACATGTCTATACTGAAAAAAAATACAAAAAAAATAAAAAAAAAAATTTTCTTACATATAAAGCAGCGATTTTTGCAAAAAAAAAAAAAATAAAAAAAAAAAAATAAAAAAATTTGCCTTAGAGAAATGTGTGGCCCAGAATGGTTCTCTCAGTTCTCAATTTGAGGAAAGGTTCTCATTTGAACCAAATCCTATATATATAAATTTTAGTTGTCCTATAAATAATATATATAAGGGTAGGTTTAATGGGGAAAAATTTTAAAAAAAAAGAGCTTAAATTGAGTATAGAAAAAAGACACTTTTTTTGTACAAAAAATATATATTTTTTGTTGGAACGACTTCTACATATTTAACATGTTAAATCCATGATTTTTCGGTTCTTCATTTTTTTTAAGGTTCCTCGTTGAACCTCACACTATATACTCACAAGTTTACCAGTTTCTAAGACACTCTGTGGTCATGCCCATATAAGAGGAATAGAGTGACATGTGCCATCTACATCATCACAAGCAAAATCTCTCTCTCTCTCTTACACACACACACACACACATATATATATATATGTATATATGGCAAAATCCACAGGGTGGTGGTGGCGTGGAGGCTTCCGTGGGTGATGGGCCCATGGGAACACGTATTTTTCTTTGTTTATTTTAATTTAGTAATGAAAAATAATTACATTAAATAAAAAACATTAATAATCATTTACCAACAACTCATGTGCGGTGACTCGATCACGTATTATGTATTTCCTCCTTTTGGGTTGTGAACTCTAACTCTCGTTGTTGTCAGTGATAGATTTAACGACTTTCATAACCGATGATATTATTTGTTGCGCTTCCTCGTCAAATGAAGATGTTAGAAGCCTCGGGTCGATATGACAGGAGGACAAAGATGATGATGAACTTTGATCTTCCATTTCGTATAAACGATGAAAATGATAAGTTTTTTTTGATGAATTTTAGAATGAAGAACGTATTTGTATGGTTGAATAGGTTATAGTATGTTTATACATATACGCACACACATACACACACGTATGTAAAATTTAAAATAAATAAAGTAAACTAGCCGTTTGAAAACAACTAGTTTTGACTATGAATGACCATACGCCACGTTTGCACCTCCATTTGCCGCACACTAGTGAAAATATTCTCCCCACACTGGCCACGATGTGGTGGGCTGGCGTGGAAGGCCTCCACAACCCGCTTCATTCGCCGCACACGAGTGAAGATATTCTCCCCACACTGGCCACGATGTGGTGGGCTGACGTGGAAGGCCTCCACAACCCATTTCCACACTACCACACCCGATAGCCTAATAGTACCAAAAATAACAAAACATATCATGAATGTGATCAAGATATTTTCTGGTAATCCGTAACAAACAATTGAATGTTTTAAATAGACTAGGGTCCATTTATACATTTTGTAACCATATATATGGCAAAAATCTTTGAAGATCTAGACGTTTCATCATTCTGTAATTTAAAGTGTTTCTGTTGGGAAGATATACATTAATAAAATACATATTTTTATTAAGCTCCTTATGTTTATGACATTTTATGTACGTCATGGAATGACACTTTGATTAAACTACCTTGCATAAAGTAAAAGATAAGTGATTTGTATAAAAACAAAATTAATCATACATAACAATTTGCAAATGATTTTATACATTTATAACGTGTTAATTACTGCTAGTGTTGTGTAAACTAATTTGATTATGTACAAATCAACTCCCATTAGTGGATTAAAGAATGGAGTTGATTTGTATAAGAACATGTGTAATGGGGTGAAATTTGGAACCTCTCACTTGGGTATTTTTTGACACGTGTCATGTGGGTCTTACATGAGGCTTGAAAGAGCTTGAAATTAACAAGGGGTGTAGTGGTGTTGTGTGAAATTAACAAAGGGTTTAAAATTGACTATTGAAGGAAAGGTGGAAGGAGGTGAGGTGGCGGCAGTTGATTGGAGGAAGAGAGGGAGAGCACAACGCTAAATATTTCACGCTCAAAGGATTTTGAGCCCTTTCACGCCCAGGGGGCGGTGTTTGGGCTCAAATGGGGCTTGAAATCCCTCTTTAACGCCCTTTCACTATACCACTACATGTGGTCTAAATCGAAATTAAGGATAGAAATAATTTTGAGAACATAAAAGGATTATATACACAAATCAAAACCTACATCCATTTTATTACTTAAAAAATATTTTGTTACTAAAAAATAATACATATGAATAAAAGAAAGCATGGGCAAAGAAGATAGAAAGAGAGAGTTTTGCTTTCGGTAGTTCCCAAATTAGATGTGAACTCTTACTTATAGAGAAAATGAGAGCATGGGGTAGTTGTTAGATTAGTTTAGAAGTTAATCTCATCAATGTCTAATCGAGTAATGGATAGAAAAGTAAGTTTGCAAATTACTTTTGATCAATCATCATTGGTATATTTTAAATGATCATCACTTTTCATTTGACACTATTTTGATAGTTATTTTCCAACATAATAAAAGGTCTAATCACATTTCGTGATCTATTAAAAAGAAAATCAAATTAAAAGGTGATATAAACCCAAACATTAAGATACAACGAATGGAGTTCTTTGTAATTATTATCACGAGATAAAAAATTGCTAAAACTGAAATGTGATAATAGATCCCATTGAAATGTAATATAGTTCACGAGTCGAGCCAAACCGAGCGTATCTTTGCTCGTGCTTGGCTCGTTTACAAACCGAACCGAGCTGAGTGGCTCAACCAAGCCGAAAACCAAGCGAGCATTTTCGAGCGAGCAACGATCGGAGAGTAACTTGAGCCCTAGCATTTGCCGTTTGGGGAAGGGAAGGGTGGTGATGGTATCAATGTTTTTTTTTCATTTAAAAAAAATAAATAAAATGTAAATTGAAATAAAATTGATTAAATATTAAATAAATGATTGGGTAATGACTAAAAGAACTTTATTCTATTTTATTATCAGTGTTATTAGAAGGTTGTAACAGAGCCCACTTTTAACGTGGCGCAATAAACCCCGGAGTTCCATTCCATACCATCCAGCTACGCGTGCAGAGGGCGCTAAATTGATGATCTGTCTTGGAAGTTAGCCCACCACCTTCCAAATCGTTTTCCTTCATTAGTATTCGAAAAAGCTAACACAATGGGCTTTAGAAAGCCCAACTATCATTTGGGCCGTAAACCAACTTCCATTAAAAAAATGATACAAATACGTCACCGTTTTAGTGGTCAATTTAAGCGGTGGAACATGCTTGTTGTTCGTTCAATAGAGTCGGCCAACCATATAACATCTCTGTATCCACACGCTTACTAAAAATCCGGTATTCATAAATTTATAAACCTAAATAAATCTTCCAAATTATTCATTTGCCTTATATATCAATTTCTGTTACAAACCGTTAATTAACCGTTGATCATCTTCAATCTCCAATTCAATTCTGTTATAAACCGTTAATTAACCGTTAGTTGGTTAGTTATCTAATTTCCAGTTTGTAAATTCCGTTAAGGTTAATTGATTAATTGATCGGATACGATTAATTAGAGGTATGGAAAGCATAGATGCAAATTGTAAAAAAAACGCGGGTAATATTAACGGAAAAGGTACGTTAACGAAACGACGACGTTTACAGAACCGGCCGGTGGTCGGATCTCTTCCTGGTGATGTGCTGATTGATGTTCTTGCTCGTGTTGCGTCGTCTTCGTTTACCGATCTTTTTAATGCTAAATTAAGGTAATTTTTTTTGTTTTTTGTTTTGTATGTTTGTCGTTTGAATTTATAGAATGTTAATGGATATAACTTAGATGAGATGATTGAATCTATTGATGTCAAATTGTTAATGTTAACCTTGTTGTATTTGAGTTGTGGAATGCATGATCAGTTTTAGGATTCTTTTTTTTTTTTTTTTTTTTTTTTTTGAAAAGTGGTGATTTTTGGAGAAACGTAAAGATGATTAGTAAAACATTTTTTTTTATCTGATTTCTTTCTAGAGTAATCGGAGTTTTTCGAGTCCGGCAGGCTTCGAAAATTGTTAATTGTATGAGTTATGTTGAGATTTTTTTTTTGAACGATGACTTTCTTAACTATGTGGTAGAGATCATCACACCCGCCTCTTAGCAGGCCCTAATCACCCACGCGTCCAGACTATGTTGTCTGAACCGGGTCTACGCTGGTATGGTTGGGACTAAGGTGTTCGCCTGGAAACCGTACTACCTCCACACGAGTTTCCTTGTTGGAGTAACAGTCGGATGAAAACCGGGCCAGCTCAGATTTGAACTTGCATCAACTAGTGGAGCACAAGCTCTTGTCTTCATTGTCTTGTGTGCTTCAGGATTTGAACCTGTGACCAGGCCCTCGTCCCTTCATCACATGACCAACTGGACTATGCGAAAAGGATCGAGTTATGTGAGATGAGCACAAAAAGTGAAGTTGTAGATGCCTAGTCCTGCATCATTAATACAAGAGTAGCCGGTTTGGGAAATCAAATCCGGGTTTTCTTTCTTTGCGCCAACTCAACGTAACTCGTTCAGTTTGCGTTTTTTAAAACCACAAAACCAGGCTTGTCCGTTGGATTTTGCGATGCAATAGCCAATTCAAGATAATTATTTGAAATGTGGGCGAAAGTCTTGTTTTCTTTTGTGTGCTTCATGACAAATTTCATGAATAAATATTGAATGTCCTTAGGTTTAAACCTCATTGTAACATTTCCTTTTTCAGTTGAAGAAATCATATGTCCATATAAGTGCGTATTGATAACTTAAATCTAGATCATGTGGTTTATGATCCGTTATGCATGTAGTTTACATCTTCACATACAAATGCATAGTGACATGTTTAAAAAGCTCTATAAACTTGTCTTACTACATAAATGGGCAGAAGGTATAAGAATCTTATATTCTTTATCACTTGTCTTAATGCAAGGAGGATAAGAATCTTATATATTATGTTTATGGTAATCATGGGCGGAACCGTAGGGGTCCACGGTTGGTTGATCCTCTATTCGGTCAAATTTTCTATTAATAGAGGCATTGCTTGTGAATTTGTGATTTGACTCCCACATTATTTTTGGTAAGGTAGTCGAAGCGGATTATTGAAACTTTTCCTATTCCAGCCACTAATGATAAGGCATAAAAAGTAAATACTTGATTTGATATAAGTTCAAGAAAAGTATACACAAGTATAATTTCATGATAATCTATTAGAATAATTCTAAAAATATTGTATGTACTATTGGTAAATAAAGTTAAGATTGCTAGATTTGGATTAGGTATCAGAAAAAGTTAAACTTTGGGATGAATAATTATAGTGGTATAGTTGTGCTATCCATCCAACTAATTGATTGTTGTGGGACAATCAATAATGCAGGTTCCTTTCTCCTTTTTCTTCATTATTTTGGTGTTCTTGTGGGGCAATTAATGGATACATGACATGACAAAACATTTTCTTTGAGGTTAAACATGTTAGGAATTGTCCTAGACAGTTTTGGTTCCGACGTTGGTTTTGTTAGACGATAACTTATGTTCAACCTATTTGTTGTAATGTTACAATTGAAAACTTACCCTGTTGTTGTTGTTCATTATCCAGTTGTCGGGACTTTCTTGGTGCAGCAGAAGACGAGTTCATCTTCCAACATGTTTCAATCGACAAATTTCCAGTAATTCATTGGTTTCCTCCAAGTGAAGAATTGCTTTCTTTCCTAAATCGATGTATTGACAAAGGGAACCCGGAGGCAATGTTCAGACAAGGAATGGTATGAAATAATTTTTAATTTCGCTCCATTAAATTTTGTAGAGGTGTAAACGAGTCGTGTCATGTTCGAGCTAGACTCGTTTCGAGCTTGAGTAATTTTTCTAGTTCCGGATCAGCTCGTTAATTAATTGTTTAATATTTTATTTATATGCAAATAGTTATTAGTTAAATCGAATTTATCATATATGCATTTGAGCTCGTTTAAGATAAAATCGATTAAAGCTACAAACAAATTGTTAACGAGTAGCTCACGAGCAGCTCGTTTCCTTATGCACACATCATTTACTCAATAAAGAACATGTTAATTGAACATTTAACTTATTTTTACTTTCAAATTTTACAGATAGAGTTCTTTAGTCTGGCAAGGATAGAAACAGGACTCGAGTTCTTGAAACGGGCAACCGAGAAAGGACACGTGGAGGCGACATACGTGTATGGCATGATTTTACTCTCTCGTGGCGGTCAATCAAGCCAACAAGGTTTGAACATATTAAACTCGATGAAGGTGACAAGATCTAATTACTTGAAATTACGCGAATGTAGAGCTAAAATCAAAGCTATTATACGCGAAATGTGGATTAACAATTCGATTTCGCTAAACGAGGTAACGTGTAAGTGTCAAGAAAGAAACATGTTGGGCATTAGGAAAAGAAAGTTTGAGGAGGAAGAAGAAGTTGTATGTTGTGACGTTTGTGGATGGTATCTAGAGGTCATCTCATTCTGTAAAATAGTAGATGGTGTCGTTTAGGAGGTTATGAAGTTGGATATTGATTTTAGGGCATTTAGAATTAATATTATGATTGTTTAGGTTGTATTAGGAATAGTTTTAATTTCTTAGTATTCTATTCTATAAATGTATATAGATTGTCGTAATTTACTTTCAATTTGAATTTGTATGAACACTTTCTATATTTTTAGTTTAGTTTGTTAAAATATGGTTTATTTTGCTGTCGGGGTCTTTCGGAAAGCAGTCTCTTTCGGGACAGAGGTAAGATTGTTTCTATGATTACTAGTTATTGGTTATGGTTGTTATAGCTTATCTTTTAAGAGACAATTAGAAAGATATTTTATAAACTTTTACAAGCGTTTAATATCATTTTCAACGATATAGCGATTGAAAAGTAGGTTCGGTTCGTAATGTACGTTATCTGCTCTGTTTATTTCACATATCACATGGCCACTTGACTTGAGTGCAATATACAATCACGTGTGTGGGCCAACACTATAGTACTTTACGTAATTCCGGTCCATAAATAAGCCTAATCCAAAAGATATAGAGAATATCCCATTAGCATGGTTGCAGTCTTGCAGAACTCGTTAGGCGCTATCAACTTGGCCGAGTGGGGAGTTGCGAGTACTAGGCCTAATCGGGCGAGTACTCGAGGGTCGAATCGGCCTATGCGGGAAGTACTCAGAGTATTCGGCCAACTCGGCTATACTCGGTAACCCACCCTATAGTGAGTACTCGTCGAGTAATCGGTCAACTCGGACGACTTTTGCGGTTATGCCCTTTAGAAATAAGAATATCTATAGCTTAACTACTAAATATCAAGAAAAATAGCGTTTTATGAACAACTATTAAACTTTAAATATAGATTCTTTTATCACTATAAACGTGAAATAACTGAAGTTATTTGTGTTTATCTCATGTGGTTTAGTGATAAGTGAAGGTCTTTTTAATGTCCAGTAAAGCCCATCTACTATGACAGAAAACACTGGTGGCCCGGCTCGTCACCGGTTCCAGGGGAAGCCCATGGCCCGAAGGCCCGCTGTGGTAAAACTCTTGGCTCGCGTATGACATTTTGTCCCGAACGAGACCTCAACCACCGACCTCCCCAAGAGAAAGTCATCCGGATACCACTAGAGCACCGCCCCTTTCGTTAAGTGAAGTTATTTGTGTTCATCTCTTTTGTTTTTTAACATAGTATAAAAAACATTTAATTGAGTGATTAATAATTAAGTAGTTTAGCTAGCTGGGTTTGTTTAAAGGCTCAAGACTTGATTAAATTAATAAGGAAAAAGAATATTCGATGAGCACATGGTATAACTTTTAGATTGCAATTTCCTGATGCGTGTATAACTTCTGTTACGTGAAACTCTAAAACATGACAACCCCTTTTCTTTCATCATATAATTTTAGTTTCCAAACCAAACAAGATCATCCCCTTTTGTAACAAATCCAAACTCCCTTTCTCGTTATCTTCATAATACAGTCTCGAACTTGCTAGCCTTCTAGACCGGGCTCCCCCCTCCCACTTTTGGAGTGCATCTGCTTCTTAGCCCGGTCTAGTAGGCTTCAGTCCTCACCAAATAAGTCCATTAGGGTGTTGGCTTGTACTTTACATCTAAACGTGTTTATTGTTTATCTTGCACTGTTGCTAAGGCCCAATATCAGCAACGCGGGTGGTTTTTTAATAAAAAAAACCACCACTACATGGAAATTCTAAATATTGGTGGTTCATTAGTACCTACTTTCAGTCTCATGTATATATTTATATATCTTTTGGGCTATTTTATATTATTCAAGAATTGGGATACCAAGAAAAAGCCCGATGCATCAAGTTGTCTAATCTCAATTGCTCATGGTACACCAGCCGTTATTCTATCAATCTATGCAAATTTCCTACACTCACAAACACAACAGAATTTTGCTTCACAAAACACACCATTCCAAACACTAGTTTTTGATTTTAGCATTGCATACTTCATTATAGACACTTCACATTACTTAATATTCACCCCAAATGATTATTTATTCATCGCCCATCATGTAGCGGTCCTCTACGTGTTCATAACATGTCGGTATGTAGTTGGTTATGGTGGTTTTGCCATCCTCCTACTCCTCATGCTAGCGGAGGTCACTAGCCCGCTTCAGAACGCATGGAGTCTTGCTAGGTATCGGAAAGATGAGGTGGCGGCCTCGGCGAGGTTGTATAGCGGGTTATCTCCTTATTTTTATGGGATTTACACGGTGGTTAGAGGGGTGTTTGGTCCATTGTTTGTGTATAAAATGGTGGTGTTTTATTTGAATGGTGGTGGACATGGTGTATGTCACACCCTCAAAATCCACTTGCGGAGTTTTACCGCGAGGCGCATGACAAACCAGGATCCAAGTCAATGATCACAATAAACAATACTAAATGAATTTCAAAAACATAGTTTAAAAATCCCAAAACATCAGCGGAAGCTAAATGTCGTTACATAAACAAAATAAAACCAAATGTTTAATGTTCAAAACCATGCAACTCTAACTAGACGCCGTGCAGACGCGTGCGCCCTAGTTCCACTTTGCTACCTTAGCGACCTGAGAAAACATGTAAGAGTTTACGTCAGCACAAAAATGCTGGTGAGTTTACAGGTTTGTAATCAAAGTTCCAAGTATAACCTGTCCATACTATAACAATTGTAAACCAAGTACGCTAGCTAGGCGCATGTACCATTACTACTACGATTGGAAAACCATTACTAACTCGCAAACCAGTTGTTGTGCCCGAATAGTAAACCTGTTCCTGTTTGAGACAATATGCACCCGCCCGGCGCTCCATGCCGACGGGTGGGGTTGGTCACTCCCAATAGCGCTATTCACATTTCCCCGTTGTGCAAACCAGCACATTCATGGTTTCCCCCCGGGACTTCCAAAGATCGTATAGTAAACCGTTTGAAAACCCATAGTATGACAGTTATTACCAAATAGTTGTTTAACACATGTTTTCTCCCCCGAAAACGAAAACCAAGTAAAGTGGGGCCGTAAACTCACCTTAGGTTGCGTTAACTTCAGCTAATAGAATAGTTCAACAAGCTATGCTAGTCCCGTAAAACAGCGACCTAACATATGATAGTTACAAGTACTTAGACTAATAACCCTTAGGTTAGTTAGTCCCTAGATGTCCAGACCATAACCAAGTTCGTTTGAAACACCGTGACTGTTTAACCGACCCAAAGTACAAGACTCGACATCCCATTGGTGACCCGAGACTCCCCGTGTTATGTTTACGCTCCAAAACATACAATCACGCAAGTGCACTTAACATACGTTAACACACAACAAGCTATAGCACATAGTTCACGTATCACCGAAATACATCCAAGTATATGTTACCAAGTTATTAGACATGTTACGGGGTTCCTAGCATGTTCTTAGGTGTCAAAACGGGTCTCGGAATGCTAAAATATACATACAGCAGTAGTACACGCGATTAGGAAAAGTCAACTAGCATTTAGGTTGGTCAACTGGCATTTAGGAAGGCTAATCGCATGTAACTACTAGCATTTAGGGCTAATCGCATGTAACAACTAGCAATTAGGGCTAATTGCATGTAACAACTAGCAATTAGGGCTAATCGCATGTAACACCTAGCAATTAGGGCTAATCGCATGTAACACCTAGCAATTAGGGCTAATCGCATGTAACACCTAGCAATTAGGGCTAATCGCATGTAACACCTAGCAATTAGCCTCCTAATCGCCTCTAACATAGGCGATTAGGATTGCTAATCGCCTGTAACCTTGCTGTTCCAGTTTTTCGCGCATTTAACGCTCCAAATCAGATCCAGAACGTGTGTAACCACCCAATATCATCCCAAACACTATCCTAAACATGTTTCAACTAAAACCCTTCGTTTTGCCTCGTATTATCAGCCCTGCATGCAATCACGTAATCCAAACACCATACACATAGCATGCAATCATCATACTAACATGCATAACAATAACCCTATAATCAATTACTGAGATTCCTATCATCATAATATCAATATCAACACTGGTCTATCATAATAACATAGCAAATCATCATCATGAATCATAAGAACCCTAGCTTTTTAATCATACACACTCATAACACATGCATATTAGTTATAATCCGATTAACAACCCTTATTGACGATTTTCAGAAAGCTTTTTCGTTTAACAACAGGTCTGGACCCTTAGGGATTGATTAAAAACGTTTATAAAGGTTTATGGATGAAAATCAAACCTTAGAATTATGAAAGTATGATGATTCAAGCTTGAAACCTTGAGTTTTGATCAAAAATCGCCTTCCAGAGGTTGTTTATGTGTTGGGGCGGTTTATGGGACGATTAGGGTTTGTATAATGAAGTTTAGGAGGTTAAGTATGGTATTTATAGTCGTTTTTAGTCGTCACTTACGTTGCAGGCGATTAGCTTCCAGTTGCAGGCGATTAGGGCTGCTAATCGCCACCCCCTTAGGCGATTAGCCCCCTAATCGCCACCTTGAGGCAGCTACTCGCCCCCTGGGGTGAGCTAATCGCCACCCTGCAGGTGATTAGCTCACCCTAATCGCCTGCAGGGTCCTGTTCCAAGTATTTTGCGCGTTAAACCCCGTTTTAACACATGTTAACACATTTTCACATACCGACAAGTCACATAATGATTGTAAACACATAACATTAGTAAATACACATATTTACACTCGTTCACCAATTCCCGGGACTCGAGATTCGTACGTTCCGTATGCCCTGACGATCCTACAAATCGTCACCGTTTGTACACTTGGTTAAGGACTGACATCTAACGATCCTCTAGGCCAACATCTAATGATTCCCTAGACTCATATAACAGTTCCCGAACCATAACCCGACTCAACTAACCCAGTTAAGTACAGAATACGCGTGACTCGCTAAGGTAGACTTTAATTTAGACGACGTTGTTAACTTGAATTTGCCGGGTGTCACATCATCCCCACGTTAAAAGAATTTTCGTCCCGAAAATTATGCAAGTACCAAGAGTATGAACAAAAGAAACAGACAAAAATAGAAACCAAGAGAGAGAATTACCCGAGTTGTCACATCATCCCCACGTTAAAAGGAATCTTGCCCCGAGATTCATTCCGTTGCAGTGGTAACGTGTCTCGACTCGAATGCCTCTTTAGGAAAAAGATGAGGATACTTAGACTTCATCTGATCCTCGCGTTCCCAAGTGTATTCCGGTCCCCGGTTCGAGTTCCATCGAACCTTAACAATACGAATCTTACTGTGACGCAGACTGCGAATCTTGTAATCAAGGATTTCGACAGGTTCCTCCACTATCCGAAGACGATCATCAACCTTGATCTCTTCTAGTGGAACAATGAGAGACTCGTCAGTCAGACACTTCTTCAGGTTAGATACGTGGAAGACGTTATGTACGTTACCGAGCTCCGTCGGTAAATCAAGTCGATATGCCACCGGTCCGATCCGTTCCAGGATCGTAAATGGACCGACATACCGCGGGTTAAGTTTGCCACGCTTCCCAAAGCGTATGACGCCCTTCCACGGTGAAACCTTTAGAAGCACTTTGTCACCAACTTGAAACTCCAATGGCTTACGGCGATGATCAGCATAACTCTTTTGTCGGTCCCGTGCCGCTGCCAATCGATTACGAATCTGTACGATCTTCTCAGAAGTCTCGTACACCAGTTCTGGCCCAGTGAGCTGACTCTCACCCACTTCGGCCCAACAGAGAGGAGACCTGCATTTCCGTCCGTACAATGCCTCGAACGGAGCTGCTTTGATGCTCGTATGATAACTGTTGTTGTAAGAGAATTCTACTAACGGTAAGTGAGCTTCCCAACCTTTGCCAAAATCGATCACACATGCCCGCAGCATGTCTTCTAGAGTTTGAATTGTACGCTCACTCTGACCGTCAGTTTGTGGATGATAAGCCGTACTCATGTCTAGTTGGGTACCCAAAGCCTTGTGCAAAGACTTCCAGAAGTGAGAAGTAAAATGGGAGTCACGATCCGAGATAATAGAAACTGGCACCCCGTGCTTAGAGACAACTTCTTTCAGATATAAACGAGCCAACCGATCCATGGTGTCGGTCTCCTTAATAGCAAGAAAATGAGCTGATTTCGTCAACCGATCAACAATCACCCATATCTTGTCGTTCCCGCTTGGTGATTTAGGAAGTTGTGTGACAAAATCCATAGTAATCCGTTCCCATTTCCACTCTGGAATTTCGGGTTGTTGCAGTAGACCCGACGGTTTCTGGTATTCCACCTTGACCTTAGCACAGGTCAAGCACTTACTCACGTATGAGGCTATATCCGCCCTCATGTTTGGCCACCAGTACAGTATTTTTAGATCCTGGTACATCTTGTCTGAACCAGGATGAATGGAATACCGAGACTTGTGAGCTTCATCAAGAACCAGCTCCCGAAGTCCCCCGAATAAGGGAACCCAGACGCGTCCTGCGAAGTAGCGCAGGCCATCAGGCCTTTGCTCGAGATGTTTATCGGCACCGTGCATAGTTTCAGCCTTAAGGTTTTCCTCCTTCAAGGCTTCTGACTGAGCAGAACGGAGTTGATCAGGCAGAGAGGAGTGGATTGTGAGTTGCAACGCCCGAACGCGACGAGGGTTTGTCGATTCCTTCCTGCTCAAGGCGTCTGCCACAACATTCGCCTTGCCAGGATGGTACTTAATGGCACAGTCATAGTCGTTCAGGAGTTCAACCCAACGGCGCTGTCGTATGTTCAGGTGCTGTTGGTCAAAAATGTGCTGGAGACTCTTGTGATCGGTGTAGATGGTGCATTTGGTACCGTACAAGTAATGCCTCCAGATTTTCAACGCGAACACCACCGCACCCAATTCCAAATCATGGGTAGTGTAGTTCCTCTCATGCACTTTGAGTTGACGGGAAGCGTACGCAATCACCTTCTCGCGTTGCATCAACACGCAACCGAGACCATGAATAGAAGCATCACAGTAAACAACGAAATCTTCAGTGCCCTCAGGCAAAGACAAGATAGGAGCAGTGCAAAGCTTAGTCTTCAGTTTTTGGAATGCGGACTCCTGTGGTTCACCCCAGTCAAATTTTCTATCCTTCTGAGTAAGAGTGGTGAGGGGTTGAGCGACCTTCGAGAACCCCTTAATGAAGCGACGATAATAACCCGCAAGGCCTAGGAATTGCCGCACCTCAGTTGGCGTCTTCGGTGCTTCCCAGTCCTTGATCGCTTCGATCTTAGCTGGATCGACATGGATTCCCAGTTCATTGACTACATGCCCTAGGAATTGGACTTCGCGTAACCAAAAATCGCACTTCGAGAACTTTGCGTACAGTTGTTCTCGTCGTAAGAGTTCCAAAACTAACCGTAGATGTTCCCCATGTTCGGTCTCGTTCTTGGAATAGATCAGAATATCATCAATAAACACGATGACGAATTTGTCAAGATACGGTTTACAAACGCGGTTCATCAAGTCCATGAAAACCGCCGGTGCGTTAGTGAGACCAAAAGGCATGACCAAGAATTCGAAATGGCCATAACGTGTTCGAAAAGCAGTCTTTGCAACGTCAGCCTCCCTGACGCGCAGCTGGTGATAACCGGACCTCAAATCGATCTTGGAATAATAACTAGAACCCTGAAGCTGGTCGAATAGATCATCAATACGTGGAAGAGGATAACGGTTCTTAATGGTCAATTTGTTCAGTTCTCTGTAGTCCACACACAATCGGAAACTTCCATCCTTCTTCTTAACAAATAAAATCGGGGCTCCCCAAGGGGAAGAACTAGGTCTGATGAAACCCTTATCCAAGAGTTCCTGTAACTGGTTAGACAATTCTTGCATCTCAGGAGGTGCAAGACGGTAGGGGGCCCGAGCAATAGGAGCAGCGCCAGGTACAAGATCAATACCGAACTCAACCTGACGATGGGGAGGAAGACCAGATAAATCATCAGGAAAGACATCAGAAAACTCGCGTACAACCGGGATATCGTCGATCTTCTTCTCGCTGGTAGTGGAAACAGATAAAAGTGCTAGAACAGCCGAATAACCCTTCCGAAGATACTTAAGGGCTTTCATGCTAGAGATGAGACTTAGCGGAGCACCGCTCTTGTCCCCGTACACAGAAAGAAATTCTCCATCAGGGAGAGGAATCCGGATGACCTTGTCGTAACAAACGATCTCAGCGCGATACAGCGACAACCAATCCATGCCTATAACCACGTCAAAACTACCCAAAGGTACCGGCATAAGGTCGATAGGAAAAGACAAACCCGACAACTCTATGCGACACTCCCGAAGAACGCAAGTAGCTTCTATCTTCTTACCGTCAGCCAATTCTATAATATATATAGCCTCTAAAGGAACAGGTACTACATCTAGCAAACGACTAACTTCCACAGATATGAAACTTTTGTCGGCACCAGAGTCAAATAAAACACTAACAGAGCGATCGTTGAGAAGAAACGTACCAGTGACTGTGTCAGGGTCCTGTCTTGCCTCTGCAGTCCCAATAACGAAGGCACGTGCGTTCCTGTTTCCGCCCCCGTTGTTACCATTTCCATTCCCATTACCATTCCCGTTTCCTCCCTGCTTCAGTTTTGGACACTCCTTCTTATAATGCCCCGTTTCCCCACAGTGAAAGCATCCCTGTTTACCCGCAGTCCCCTGAGTAGTAGAAGTCGGAGTAGTAGCTGGGGCCTGAGTCGATGGAAGAGTCGCCCTACAGTCTTTGGCAAAATGCCCCAACCTCTGGCAGCGATGGCAACGATTGTTGTCACAATTCCCATGATGATGGCGTCCACACTTATTGCATTTCGGTAATTTCCCTACATACCCACCACTTGGCTTAGAACCCGATGAAGATGAACCCCCACTATCAAACCTTTTCCCCTGTTGAGCTGGTGCTGGTGTAGAACTCTTCACATCATTATCCCACTTTCGCTTGTTGCTCTCTGGAGCCTTAGCAGTTGAGCCTTTGGCAGGCAAGATACCCTCACTCACCTTCAAGTTAGTCATCCTATGAGCAGACCGGACCACCTCCGCGTAGGTAGGAAGATTCCCCGCAGCCACCAACCCTGCGATTTCTGGCACAAGACCCGAGATATAATGCTCAATCCTCCTGTATTCCGGCACATGCAGATCAGGACAAAGTACAGCCAACTCATTCCGCCTCACAGTATACTTCTCAATTTCTGACCCAGACATTTTGAGGTTCCACACCTCGTGTTCCAGTTTTTGAATTTCCTCCCTGGGACAGTACTCCCTCTTCAGCAGTTGCACAAAGTTCTCCCAAGGCATAGCATAAGCCTCCCCTATACCCATAGTCTGGGTGATATCGTTCCACCAAGTCAACGCAACATCCTGGAGCAATCCAGCAGAATACTTGACTCGATCCTCAGGGAGACAGTTACACATCAGGAAAACAGACTCCACCTTCTCCAACCACCTGAGCAAACCTACTGCACCCTCAGTACCCGCGAACTCATGGGGCTTGCAGTCCCGAAACATTTTGTAGGTGCACATGGGTGGTGGTGGTGGATTAACATGACCACCTGTAAAGAAACACGTAAGAAAACCACGGGAAAATGTAAACAAAGTTCACCGATGAGATAGAAGTGGTTAGGTCAACTTACCGCCATTTTGCCCTAGCTGAAAGGCAGCCTGCAGCAAGTTGTTCAAGTCATCCTGTGTGAGGTTCACACCCCCACGACCACCATTTCCACGCCCACCATTGCGACCACCTCCACGTCCTCCTCGTGCTCCAGACATGATTCTGGCAAAAAGGACGAGAAAATTTAGTTTCACAGCTAATGATAAACACTAGCGTTTACAAGATCAAAGCTAGATCCAACCCAGGACTATCCATTCGAACCCAGAGCTCACTAGGGCTTTCATGCATTTCGGTTTATGATTTTGTGTGCACCCAAAATGATAAACCGCTCTACATGGTCCTCCCAGTGTCCTCCTAGTTCAAAGTTCAAATCACCGGACATAGATTCTTTGCTATACACCGTAATACTACGGTAGTTCATGACAAGGGTTTCTATTGGGGTAGGAAAGGGAGATGTCCGAGTCTTGGACCAATCTCAAGAGTATACAGTTAACCCCCAATGTACCTCACTGTCTAGTAAGCAAGTAACCCAGTAAAAGAGACTGGATGATGTAACACAGAAGGGCAAGATGATTTAGAGACACCCCGACAAGTCTATGAGTAACCCAGTATAAAGTTTAGTACCATGTGATCATCTAGTGTGTGCGACTCAGTTATAGACTAGACTCTACATGCAGTCCTAGTTCACTATAACCATTGGCTCTGATACCAATCTGTCACACCCTCAAAATCCACTTGCGGAGTTTTACCGCGAGGCGCATGACAAACCAGGATCCAAGTCAATGATCACAATAAACAATACTAAATGAATTTCAAAAACATAGTTTAAAAATCCCAAAACATCAGCGGAAGCTAAATGTCGTTACATAAACAAAATAAAACCAAATGTTTAATGTTCAAAACCATGCAACTCTAACTAGACGCCGTGCAGACGCGTGCGCCCTAGTTCCACTTTGCTACCTTAGCGACCTGAGAAAACATGTAAGAGTTTACGTCAGCACAAAAATGCTGGTGAGTTTACAGGTTTGTAATCAAAGTTCCAAGTATAACCTGTCCATACTATAACAATTGTAAACCAAGTACGCTAGCTAGGCGCATGTACCATTACTACTACGATTGGAAAACCATTACTAACTCGCAAACCAGTTGTTGTGCCCGAATAGTAAACCTGTTCCTGTTTGAGACAATATGCACCCGCCCGGCGCTCCATGCCGACGGGTGGGGTTGGTCACTCCCAATAGCGCTATTCACATTTCCCCGTTGTGCAAACCAGCACATTCATGGTTTCCCCCCGGGACTTCCAAAGATCGTATAGTAAACCGTTTGAAAACCCATAGTATGACAGTTATTACCAAATAGTTGTTTAACACATGTTTTCTCCCCCGAAAACGAAAACCAAGTAAAGTGGGGCCGTAAACTCACCTTAGGTTGCGTTAACTTCAGCTAATAGAATAGTTCAACAAGCTATGCTAGTCCCGTAAAACAGCGACCTAACATATGATAGTTACAAGTACTTAGACTAATAACCCTTAGGTTAGTTAGTCCCTAGATGTCCAGACCATAACCAAGTTCGTTTGAAACACCGTGACTGTTTAACCGACCCAAAGTACAAGACTCGACATCCCATTGGTGACCCGAGACTCCCCGTGTTATGTTTACGCTCCAAAACATACAATCACGCAAGTGCACTTAACATACGTTAACACACAACAAGCTATAGCACATAGTTCACGTATCACCGAAATACATCCAAGTATATGTTACCAAGTTATTAGACATGTTACGGGGTTCCTAGCATGTTCTTAGGTGTCAAAACGGGTCTCGGAATGCTAAAATATACATACAGCAGTAGTACACGCGATTAGGAAAAGTCAACTAGCATTTAGGTTGGTCAACTGGCATTTAGGAAGGCTAATCGCATGTAACTACTAGCATTTAGGGCTAATCGCATGTAACAACTAGCAATTAGGGCTAATTGCATGTAACAACTAGCAATTAGGGCTAATCGCATGTAACACCTAGCAATTAGGGCTAATCGCATGTAACACCTAGCATTTAGGGCTAATCGCATGTAACACCTAGCAATTAGGGCTAATCGCATGTAACACCTAGCAATTAGCCTCCTAATCGCCTCTAACATAGGCGATTAGGATTGCTAATCGCCTGTAACCTTGCTGTTCCAGTTTTTCGCGCATTTAACGCTCCAAATCAGATCCAGAACGTGTGTAACCACCCAATATCATCCCAAACACTATCCTAAACATGTTTCAACTAAAACCCTTCGTTTTGCCTCGTATTATCAGCCCTGCATGCAATCACGTAATCCAAACACCATACACATAGCATGCAATCATCATACTAACATGCATAACAATAACCCTATAATCAATTACTGAGATTCCTATCATCATAATATCAATATCAACACTGGTCTATCATAATAACATAGCAAATCATCATCATGAATCATAAGAACCCTAGCTTTTTAATCATACACACTCATAACACATGCATATTAGTTATAATCCGATTAACAACCCTTATTGACGATTTTCAGAAAGCTTTTTCGTTTAACAACAGGTCTGGACCCTTAGGGATTGATTAAAAACGTTTATAAAGGTTTATGGATGAAAATCAAACCTTAGAATTATGAAAGTATGATGATTCAAGCTTGAAACCTTGAGTTTTGATCAAAAATCGCCTTCCAGAGGTTGTTTATGTGTTGGGGCGGTTTATGGGACGATTAGGGTTTGTATAATGAAGTTTAGGAGGTTAAGTATGGTATTTATAGTCGTTTTTAGTCGTCACTTACGTTGCAGGCGATTAGCTTCCAGTTGCAGGCGATTAGGGCTGCTAATCGCCACCC
The DNA here is from genome assembly GCA_032199755.1 of Ambrosia artemisiifolia. Taxonomy (NCBI): domain Eukaryota; kingdom Viridiplantae; phylum Streptophyta; class Magnoliopsida; order Asterales; family Asteraceae; genus Ambrosia; species Ambrosia artemisiifolia. The sequence continues at coordinate 1,349,692 of CM063518.1, read as the reverse complement.
CCTTAGGCGATTAGCCCCCTAATCGCCACCTTGAGGCAGCTACTCGCCCCCTGGGGTGAGCTAATCGCCACCCTGCAGGTGATTAGCTCACCCTAATCGCCTGCAGGGTCCTGTTCCAAGTATTTTGCGCGTTAAACCCCGTTTTAACACATGTTAACACATTTTCACATACCGACAAGTCACATAATGATTGTAAACACATAACATTAGTAAATACACATATTTACACTCGTTCACCAATTCCCGGGACTCGAGATTCGTACGTTCCGTATGCCCTGACGATCCTACAAATCGTCACCGTTTGTACACTTGGTTAAGGACTGACATCTAACGATCCTCTAGGCCAACATCTAATGATTCCCTAGACTCATATAACAGTTCCCGAACCATAACCCGACTCAACTAACCCAGTTAAGTACAGAATACGCGTGACTCGCTAAGGTAGACTTTAATTTAGACGACGTTGTAAACTTGAATTTGCCGGGTGTCACAGTGTAGTTCCTATGTGGGCTTGGGCTTCTTGGATGGTTGTGATTGTGAGTGCTATTTTGGTTAGTATGTTGTGGGTCTCTTGTCTTTGGTTGAACTTTTTTAAAGAAAGAAGCAAGATGAGGAAATTAAGTTAGAAATAGTCTAGAAAATAAGGAACTCTTCTAAATTTATATTGTTTTGTGTATAAGTATATTTATTTGTATGATATAGGTGTACAATAGTTACAAAAAGTAAGTTTTATAATAGGGGACAAGTGAAAAAGTGACTTAATTTACAGTTTACACCCATTTGTTAAGCCATATGTAAATAAAATAATGCTATTTATTGAATACAAATAAACAATATTCGTGTTTCATGTAATAACGCCTTATGGTACTAAGCAACTTTTTTAACTTCTTTAGGGCCCATGGTTTAGTTTTTGTAACGAAAATGGGTATTAAGGTTTGTTTTTGTAACAATGTTGGGTACTAATATTAACTATCGTTAAATTTTCTGTTAACTTTAGTTAAAGTGATTAAAATGCCTTTTTATAAACTAGATGGGCCATTATGTAATAAACTTCATTTACAAAACCCCTTAGTACCCAAACATGAAACTTTAGATAAACCACAGGGACTAACCATATAATTAACTCATTATTTTATTAAATGTATTTATTTTTAAGATTTATAATTAAATAAGGAATATTCAATTAAAACATATTGTTTTATCAAATATACGTATCCCATTATTTATAAAAATAAATACACTTCTAAGATAGATAAAATGTTCTAAATGTTATTAATTTACTTATGGATTTTAATGAAATTCAAAAATGATTTTTACCTTGTAGGTCCAAACCTACCAAGCCCACCAGTTCTTGAAAAAGAAAAAAAATCTTTCTATTTTTTATTTATAAAAATTCAACTTCTGTTTATTTCTATCTTTATTAATTTTCTTGAATTGGGTTTGCATCTTTTTGGCAAAAAATAACACTTAATTAAATCACATAAAGAAAACATTTTTATAAGTTACTTCCAAGTTATTAAATTAATAGTTGTAACCATAAAGAAAACATTTAACTTAAAATCCATAAGTAAATTAATAACATTTAGAACGTTTTATCTATCTTAGAAGTGTATTATTTTATATAAATAATGGGATAAATATATTTAATAAAACAAATATGTTTTAATTTAATATTCCTTATTTAATTATAAATCTTAAAAATAAATACATTTAATAAAATAATGAGTTAATTACATGGTCAGTCCCTGTGGTTTATCTAAAGTTTCATGTTTGGGTACTAAGGGTTTTGTAAATGAAGTTTATTACATAATGGCCCCTCAAGTTTATAAAAAGGCATTTTAATCACTTTAACTAAAGTTAACATAAAATTTAACGATAGTTAGTATTAGTACCCAACATTGTTACAAAAACAAACCTTAATACCCATTTTCGTTACAAAAACTAAACCATGGGTCCTAAAGAAGTTAAAAAAGTTGCTTAGTACCTTGAGGCGTTATTACATGAAAACCACAGGCACCATCCGTGTAATTTTGTCAAAAATTTAATTATATAATTAATCATATAGGAGGGGGATTATGTCAAATAAATGTAACTAGGTTGATTATATGACGCGCGTTGCACGTTTATGTAATCTGTTTCTAACATAAGATGTATTGGTCTAATAATGCTATGTAATTTAACAGTAATATGGTTGCATATGACATAATAATGTGATACTAATTTTCTTAAGATAACATAAGTATTTTAGGACATGTGCGCCTTGTGATCTCGACCAGCAATTCGAATCGGCTTTTCGACCACCTAACCAGCCTTGACGGGCTTTCCATCTTTAGTTTTTTGTCTTCAAACCTCATTTAGCTCAGCGACAATAGACTCTACAACTTGACAATACATGATTTAAACGAAAATTTATACTCATTTAAATTAGATTCATAAAAAAACTTTCATTAAAAACGCCATGTTAACAAAGTATACCAAAGTAGCACTCTCCTAACTATAATATCTTTTTTTAACAAACTACAGTGTCTTTGATTTATAAGTCTGGTTTCATTTATTGTTAGTGTTACCATACAGCAGTGGTGCAACATGGTGAGGGTTGGTACCTTTACACCTTTTGACCAAACAAAATTCATAGTTTTTCAAAACAAAAGAAAAATGTTGACTAAAACTTATATAATTATGATTGACCAAGCAAACACAAGATCCTAATTTACTGATAGGATTTGTCACTATGAAGCAAACACCAAATCAAATTGCAACATTAAGATCACTAATATACAGCTTCTACAACTTACCTCCCATTAAGAACATGCGTCGCCATTTCCTGCACCATTTATCAAGTAATTTCGCTTCGATTCCTTTTCTTTTCCTGCATTAACGTGCCAGTCCTACAACCGCAAAAACAATATTGAAACATATCTTATGGAAAACAAAAAAAAATGATCTACTGTTTGAAGAGTTTACATGGCACAAACGGCACAATTTATCAGAGCCAACCTTTTCCGGTGACAAATACGTCACGCGAAGACCCTAGCAGGTGAAACGACACGGTTGAACCAAACTTTATACACTTATGTACAGACTCCAATGACTTCGACTCTGACTATAACATATGTATATATTGCACATGCCATGACTGAACTCTCCGGTTCCGCCTTCGACACCAGAACCTCAACATGATCCTGAACTACAAGCTACACCCTAATACCATACTGAACCACATGACCCACCTAGTGCCCCTCTTCCTAATAAAAAGACACAGGGAACGGTATCAAATATCCCAAATAATCGTCTTCCTTACTGCAGAAACTAAAGTTATTTTTAGTTGTTGACAACATCCTATATAGCTTAACTGAAGAAACTAAATCATAATTTTAGTAATCATTCTGTAATCCTATTTACTGTATCACTTATTTATGAAATTACAAAAAGAAAAGAAAAGGTGTTGGCGCCTTGGCGGGTCGACCCAACCCACCTTGGCTTGGGCTTTAAACCGAATATTCAATAATATTACATAAAACGAAGAGTACCTCAATATAGAACGCTCCAGTTTCTGGGTCTTTTGCAACTAACTAAACATTTATAATCCAAAAGTTTTAGTTATTTGAACCCAAACACATAGTCAATCAAAGATGAAAAAAAACCTTACATAGGATTTCATGTTGCCAAGCTCTCGGTCGCGTTTCTACATAAGTTGTCTCTGAAGGACCTGGTTTTCTTCAGACATTTTGATCCTCCTGGCTCGTACTTGAGACTGCACACGCGCCAGAGTTTGCATACATCTTAAAGTGGTTATTGCTTGTTGTTTGACCGATTGACTTTGAACTAACATTCTTAACCTCACAAGTCCTTTCAAAGGCCGTAACTTTCGTCGTGCCTGTAAACCAGAGTCATTGTATTAGTGTAATTAAAATGCAATAATATATAAATTTTGAATTAAGGTTTACAAAAAAACATTACCAAGAAACGACGAAAAGCTGTCTGAACCTTAATGGCAGCCCCAGAGGAGGAGGGCAAGAGGCGGAGTAGACGCGGAGGAGAGGCTCAGAAAGGGCGATCAATTGTGACTGCGACTAAACTATCGCCTCGCCATAACAATTCAATCAACCCTTCTTCAACATCATCGCCTAAAACCCTTTTTTCCGTCATCGCCACATAACAATAATAAGCTACAGATTCCATTTTCAAAACGCATCATAGCCTCACCTTTTTTTAGAAACAATTTTAAGGCTCAGAAAGGGCGATCAATTGTGGCTACGACTAAACTATCGCCTCGCCATAACAATTCAATCAACCCTTCTTCAACATCATCGCCTAAAACCCTTTTTTCCGTCATCGCCACATAACAATAATAAGCTACAGATTCCATTTTCAAAACGCATCATAGCCTCACCTTTTTTTTAGAAACAATTTTAAGGCTCAGCAAGGGCGATCAATTGTGGCTGCGACTAAACTATCACCTCGCCATAACAATTCAATCAACCCTTCTTCAACATCATCGCCTTAAACCCTTTTTTACGTCATCGCCACATAACAATAATAAGCTACAGATTCCATTTAACATATGACATTAACAGTTATAATAGGCATAATGAAAACACATACCCAAGTCATTCAAATAAGACCAATATAAAGATGAACAAAATCAACAGCCACCAATGGACACGTTCAGCAACGGCCGACGACAAATTTTTGGTCTCAGGCAACACAATCACAACCATCATAGACCGTTTACATGCGTAACCTTTTAGGGTTTCGGAGGTAGCGGGTGACCACCATCCATCCTCAACGCCGTAACCCAGCCATCACCACCATGAGATGACAACGGTGGAGATACAACATACAGTGGGGAGCAGGTTTGAATGAGGGGTTCAATGTCATCATCACCACCGGATCTAACACTGGTGTTTGATTAAAGGAAAAGGCCCAAATCCCCATTAAAATTAGTCGGTGTTCAACACTGCCACCATCCGCCACCAACCAAATGGAAGGCGACAAAGGCGGCAGACAAAACCACCATCTGAAACAGATCACTGTCTAGACAATCAAGATAGTATAGAGCTCAGACAATCAAAATACCTACAACACCCTTTTAAGCACCAACAATAACAATAATGGTAGAAATACTGTTCAAATCACAAGGTTAATTATTATAGTTAAATCGTCCATGAAAATCAGTCGGTGTTCACAACACTGCCACCATCCGCCACCAACCAAACGGAAGGCGACAAAGGCGGCAGATCACCGTCTAAAACAGCGATACATCTGCGGAACCACCAACATGCACCAACGTTCACCGCATCACCAACATCCACCACCACAAATCACCGTCTGAAACAGATCAACAAACCATGATAGTGGGGGTGGCCGAAAGGGGAGATAACAGGCGATCGGTGACGATGGGTGACTGGTGGAACGAAAGAGAGACAGGCGGTGGGAGAGCATTGGAAAGTGAGAGAACAAAATGGTTGAAAACAGCTCAGACAATCAAGATAGTATAGAGGTGAGACAATAAAAATAACTACAATACCCTTGTAAGCACCAACAATTGGCAACCGTTCATGGATAGTGAAAAAAAATGGTTATATCTCTAATGCAGGAAAATAAACCACATTAAGGGCATAAATTGAATTTAAACGGCCGGCCTGTAAAAACCTCATGAATGACACACATCGAACCCACAAAATGTATACATACATATATCTGCATGTAACGCATATAAACCGAAAACAGAGTAATTGAAAACCCAAAAAAAACTAACAAAAATATTCAGATCTGTAATATGAAGATCAGTCAAGATGTACGATCACCGCCATGGCTACAACACCGGTTGGACGTTAAGAACAATTAAAAAACAGGACTAAAAAGCCCTTTGTGTTCCTCTCACATACCATCCGGGTTGCCCCGCCAAGATACGGGCCGAAGCTAACCCAATGACTGATTACGATGCTCGGATAATAATGATAATCCATACCTTCTTGTTCTTTCTAGTACCATAGCTTGCCGTCAACATCTGAATTCAAGAATAAGAACGAAAGAGAGACAGGCGGTGGGAGAGCTTTGGAAAGTGAGAGAACAAAATGGTTGAATACAGCTTAGACAATCAAGATAGTATACAGGTGAGACAATAAAAATACCTACAATACCCTTGTAAGCACCAACAATAACAATAATGGTAGAAATACTGTTCAAATCATAAGGCCTGTTATTATAGTTTAATTACAAAATTTGTTATTAAATAACTACTATGAATTTAAAAAATATTTTAGCAAATAGTTGAAAATCAATGGTTGTTAGTTGGAGGATAAAATCAAAGTTACATATTTGCACACCGACTCTAACCCAATATAAATCTAACACATCTACAAGGAGCTCATGCTACAGGCTTCAAACTTCTTTCCAAAGCTCTTGCTCCATAATACTAGCGCCCTTCTCCAAAGCTTAGACCCACCGTAGTGGTAGGAAAAGAGGGCGCTATATTAAAAATAAAGCCCCCCACACCGCTATGGGGGGCTTTATTTTTCAAAAAGTTTGTTTGGCGTTAAGGAAATGGCGCCGGATGTTCAAAACCCCCACCAATCATCATACTCCACATCATACTCTCTCTCTCTCTTTATTATTTATTATTTTTTTTCTTTAAAAGATATAATAAAATATTAATAGGGGCTTTATTTTTAAAGCTCCACCACTACACCCCTTTTTCACTTTATCTCTCCATGCTGACTCAGCAGCCACGTGGACCAATCAGAAAGGGGGGCTTTATATATAAAGCCCTCCACTACGCATGGTCTTAGGATCCGGGCGATAAACTCCATAGAGATTATCAGGTGTGCCACATAACACACATATCCAACCAGAAACGAGTATAAATAACTATCTTCCCTGCTTAACGAGATTATGCTATACGACCAAAAATTCTTTCTAATTACCCCTCATCGAGAATTCAAAATTAGTACTTTTATCATTGTAATTGAAATAGTTATTAAAAAAAAAAGAATATATACTAAAAGAGTAATGTAGACAAGAAAATGAGACAAGATGATTATTACAATACAAATTTAGCAATAAACTAATAAATAGATTTACATCTTTCTCTAGAATAAACAAAGTCAGAACCACTAAATGAATTACAAGTTGTTGAAACATGCTCAAATGCTTAGAACATCGTAGACTAACTATAGAATAAATATAGTAAAGACATGGTTTTCAACCTAACCACTTACATATGTAGTTAGGTCTTTTAACCATAAAAGTATCACAAGTGGCTTTTTTCGAGTCAAACTTTTAGGTTTGAACGTTTGGTACTCATCACAAGTTGATCTAATCAATTATACTACAATTTACTCAACTTGTTTTCACTGATTGACAAGTTACACCTACTAAAAATATTATTTGGGCCCAAAACAACCCATAACTAGTATTATACCCGTCCGCTGGGACGGGTTCCTAAAATTTGCAATATTCAAACTATGTGTATTGAAATCTCGTTAACGTCTTATCTATCTGGGAATAGTAGGCGCAAAAGTTGGCCAATTCATAGATTTTAAACTGAATTTTTTTTTATTTAGTGGGCGCAACTTAAAATCTTTGCTTCGTTGTTATAATCCAAAATTCTCTAAGGGAAAAAACAAACAATAGTGAAACAACAACAAACATATAATGTCATATTTGAATTACAAATGCATGAAAAATGACACCCAAAAAGCATAAAACAAATACAAGATATAACTTCCCATTACTAAACACCAGACCTGTGACGGCATCTAAAAACCATGTTAGCATTTAAAATACATCAATAACATCTTACGATGCTATACAAATTGGTAGCAATAAGTTACAGTTATGCCATATGTGATATTCGTCATAATAAACAATAACATAGTTCAATTTTTTTGGACTTGTTTACGAACCAATAGAAGAAGATTGTTTCCTACGTTTATTGGAAGACGACATTCCTAACAAAAAGTAAAGTAAACTAAAATGGCATGCAACACCTTAACAATATCAACAACCTAAGAGTAAACAGTAGACATGCTCTTACATGAAAAAACAATAGTGATGCAGGTCAGTCAACAGCGGCATACCTAACACACCTGCAAACTATAGATAAAAAACGAATATCAGTTCTCAGAAAAATTATTGAACAAAGACAGCAAAACTAACATAACATGTAAGACAAAGAAATCTATCATTTCTTGAGTTTAGAATAAGCAGATAAACTTCCAAAAGTTTCTTTCAAAACTTTTAAACCTTTTGATTTAAGATAATCTTTGGTAGTCATCTTGGACCATGTTGACATGGCGCCAAGAAACCAACTACCTGCCCAGTGAAGGTTAAAGATTACATTATGCCACTTCAAAGCTGACCTTTAAGCCCAAATTACACCCTATGCAATCACTCCAAGCAAAAAACATGCATGTAGTATGGTATCTTTTAACAAACGCACATACTAAAGAATCAATTTATCACCTAATTAAGTCATATTTGATTTCCAACAACGTGAGTATCTCCATCAGAATCTAAACCAACACCCAATAGTAGCTAATAAAATTTTCTAACACATAATACTTAGTAATAACGTAAACCAATATACTTAAAAGTAACCAATGTACATAGATGTTAATAAGAACGAACAACATTCACTGCACAAAACTAACTAAAAGGCATACTACTAAACAATAACAATACAATCACTTCTAAACAGTATGGGACCTGCATGTTATGATAGTGTATTCATATAGCAAACCAAACGAAGAGAATGCAGACTATAAGCAAACACATTTTTTTCCTGTAGTATAACAACAACCTAAACGATAGAAACGAATATACTAACATAAGTGATGAGTGTTTTAAGCCATAAGAATTTATTATATGAGGTCTTAAACATGCCAATGGAAAGGACAGGTGTGTAAATTAGACTAATGAGCGCAAAGCATAAACCAGACACAAGAACTAATAATCCATGGTGATTAGATTTACGGTCTCAAATAAGCGGCAATGGTAAGTGAAATCAAGGGAAAAAAAAGTTGAAAAACTTTGGAGCCTAAAAAAAATAGCAAAAGTTAACAATCTAACGCATTAATAATTAACAATCCATGTGGATGTATAAACATTAGGGAAATACACGACCAGGTGTAAAACAAACAGATTACCGTGATCATGTTATTAATAGCAGTGTACATATTCAAACAAAAGTAACACCTATGACTCACAACTCAAACACGAAAAGCAAATAATTTAAAAAAATCAAGAAACAATGACAACACAATGAACATAAAACTAACATAATATACAAAGAAGAAACGGTAAAAAGAAAGGCAAGCAACAACATATACCTCAGAACAAAGGAACACAAACGGAAGATGAGGAACACGCTATAAGCGGATCACCAACTAACGACCTGAATAGTTAATGCCAAAAACATTAGTAACACATCGGCAACATTGCAAATAGGCATCATGCGAAAACCATTAGTATCGAGCATTCAGTAGGCCCTTACACCCAAGAACATAAGAAAACTATAAAATTACGAAAACCATACTCTATGAGAATCACATCTCATTTTCGTAGTACAACAGTACCTTAGAACGCCAACAGTCAACAGACTCGTTTCCGAACTAATATTAACTTGACATTAAAATTTATACTTTTTTTTGTTTGCTACAACTCCAATTTAAAACAACTTTTGTATATGAAACTATATACAAAAGCTTGAAAAACTAAGAAATAATGCGGTAAAATATCGGATATCGGCCAACGACCGATATTTGAGATATAGGTTATCGCGGTGAGATATCGGTGGGATATCAGTGATTTTTATATCATGCAAAATCCACATATATAGTAATTTACAATAATAATTCAATATACTCTCCTATCACTAACAAATTAAACTCTTGCAACATGCAAAACAATAACAATTGTAGCAAGTGGGAACTTATTATTTATTAAAACCTAAAACACTAATATTTAACACTAACAATTAAGACTTAAAACACTAATAACAGCAATAGGAAGTAAGACAAACGGAAGAACTAAGAAAAAAAGATACTGATATCGGAAAAGCCGCAACCTGTGAAAAGGTGATCGGCCGACTCGTCATCATGATTGCACAGCCCACAGGCAAGCCTATCGATATTAACCTTTCTTCTGACCAACGCCAAACATGTAGGAAGTTTGTCCATTTCAGCATGCCACGCCACGATACTACACTTTGACGGGCCCCAAAACACCCATTTAAACTTAAAATTACTGGAATAATCATTAGCTTGACTGAACAACAGCTTAACCGATCTGACTGAGAACACACCTGAAGTGTCGCCGCTCCACTTCCAGCTGTCTTTGTATTGTGCACACACAAACGCTGCAAGACACTGCAGACAGTCCTGCAGCTGTATCGTTTCTGCAGCTGATGATGGTGGTCTGCGCCATCTCTACCGAAAACCTCTGAACCAATCTGAACTTTTCTGCTGGAATAACAGACACACTGCAATTTAACACAAACAAAATCATGTTTTTGATGCAAACGGTAAACCAAACCAACTTTTCGGCATTAACATTATATATAGTTTAGTAGATTTTCAGACTGACACTCAATATTTTAGAAATGAATCAAGTATAATGTAACAACTGATCAATGATGTCAAACTTAACAATTTGATTCAAGTAAAAACTAACAGAAATTGAATAGACAATCATACATGTACTTGGTGAAACAACTATCTTCATCAATCGGCAAATACATCAACGCAAATTGAAGTGAAACCTCTCCATTGGAGTTCGAAACCTGCATCAAAACCCTCATATATTACAACGTTGATCCATTAACACATAATCAAAACACCTATGAATTCACATACACGTAATGTTACTTGAATGATGACGTCAGACTGTCGGAGGCGAACAGGGGGGCGGAAGCAGCGAGTGCGTGATTGAAACACCCTGGGGTTTCTTGGTTATGCATATTTGGTGGAAGACTTGAAAAAATCTTCATCCCTCTGATTAAATATACCTGTACTTATAAAAATCCAAAACAACTTCAGAACACAAGTGATACACAGAGTACTTCCATAGACAAATAATGAATTAAGTATTTAAGCTTTCATTACCATCCTATGATTAAATAGCTTTGTGATAATCTTCATCTTCAATTAATGGCTCCTCTACTTCCGATTTCCTTTTTTGGTTCTATTTGAGCTTCAGAAGCCAAACGCAACCCCCATTTAACTTTTTCAAGTCCTGGAAATATGGAGATCGTGGGACATGGCTGTGCTGAAATCACGGGTGCAGTTACAACAAACTGTCTGATCATGGTAGAGATATAAGTGTATCATGGTTGTGCTCTTTTTCTTATCCCATTTTGCTTTTCCTGATAAAAACCATATAAAAAATCAATTACTAAAAGACGCATTTTGAGAAGGCAAGTGTAAGAAGCACTTGTTGGTTTACATAAGGTTCAAGATAATTCAGCAAAGTTATCTCGAGTCTATATTAAAGCACAAAACTATGAAAAAAAATACATACTAAATAAATAATAAGTCATATCCATGTTGTATCTTTAACATTGTAGATAACAGAACTGGTATCCAAATAACAATATAACATAACATGTGCAGGAGGTTTGCACATAAAAATTACCTACACCATGTAGGGCCGACATGAAAGTGCGAAATTCTACCTCTACGATATTTTTATTAAATTCTTTGGACCTTCTCAAAATCAGACCTGTCAACAAAGTTTGACCCGTTAGCCATAAAACACAACCCAAACTGATTTAGGACCAGTGCACAAAACTATAATATGTAATCACATTGCAAAGACTCAACATGTACTTCATTGAATCAAATATAATTTATATGGCAAACATCAAAGCCAAACAAAGATCACTTCATTAATCTACAAGTTACATAATACAGTTTTAATAATTGAAAGTTTAATGCATCAAAATGCAATTTTTAAATCTAATATATATAACAATTGATGTAAACTTTAATGCATATTAATATTGTAGTTACCCTAAAAAATAATATGAACTGTACTTTAATGAAACCAAATTGTCTTTACTCTTTAGTTTGACATACTCAAAAGTATCTAAGGTATTCTTTAAAATTGAGTGTTCAAGTTTTATTCAAACAAAATATACAAACATATAAACAGTCATCAGACCTTCAGACAACGGAAATCAACATGCTTTATAAGAAAAAAGGGCGAACCTGTTTGGAAAAAAAGCTACCGTTCACCATTTTGGAGAAGCGAAACGGGATCCTCGGGAACAAATCGACAAGAAACGTGTAAAACCAGAAGCATACAACCAGAAGACTATACTAAACTACACATGAATGACATTATTAGTAAATTTAACAAATCCAATGTATAGTGTATTAAAAATCCCAATAATGAATTGCTTCAATCTGCAAATTAGTTCCTCATGTAGTGTAATGCACATAAGAATACATCAAGTAAAATAATGTAAACTCATTTAATTTCTCAAAATTGCTTCAATCTGGAGATTAGTTCCTCATGTAGTATAATGCACATAAGAATACAACATCAAGTACAATAATACAAACTGCTTTAATTTCTCTAGTGTCATGGTGTTCTAGAAACAATCTTTATATGTTAATCATGGCCCTATGTACACTGGATATCTTCAACAACAGCAATATTAAAGAAAAAGTTAGACAACAGAAGAAAAGGCAGATAATCTAATTAACCTTGCTGGTAAACGGAGAAGAAGCAAACAAGATCGATTCAATGGAGTTTATAGGGATATTGGCGGCAACAGTTGGGGGAGCGTACCCAACCTAATGAAACCAAATGTTCCCCGCCTTTGTATTCATCAACATTGATTACAACTCCTGGACTCCTTTCCCTTCATACTGTTCTCCGCCTTCGTATTCATCAACATCTTCTTTGAATAGACCAGAAAGTGTATTGTTCTTCAGAAGCATAGCATGCAATTAGGGATTTAAACCGATGAATCGGAAGCGGAGTTGAGGAGAAGAGGGGAAGGAAAATTTAAGGAAACTTACACTACTGTGGGTTTAATACACACTCTATAACAACTGAATTACACACACGTTCCACTGATAGCAAGAATTTAGGAGGAGGGTGGGGTAACTGGTCAAGTGCTCTCACAAATAATTAACTGTCATTCCAAAAATAAAACTGCCAAATTTTTTAGGAAACCACCTAGTTATTATGGCTGAGATTAAATCTCATAAATAACCGTCAAGTTTGGAGGGCCAAGATTAATCGAAAAACGGTTACAAGTAGCAAAAATGACGGTTATTATAGTGGTGAACAATAGTATAATAATGTATACTAAAAGTCTAAATATACCTAAGCTAAGTTTTATGAGTGTAAAATTACCAAACTAGCAATGTAATTCGACAAACTTGCCGATCCCCTTATGGTGGAATGACACCCTCCTTACTTTGCTTATGGGAGGTGGGGAGTTCGAGTCTTACCGACACCAAAATGCTGCTGGTGGACCGGGTTTTACTGCAGTGGGTTTCGGGCGGCGAGTTTTCCCTAGGAACTGGTGTGAAATTACTGGTGGACCCGGGTTACTCTCGGAGTACTGCTTTGTCCAGTGAACATCGAGAGTGCTCAGGATTGATTCGTTGGCCGTTAAAAAAAATCGACAATCTTATAGTACTTATTTCATCAATCAAGGTGTTTAAGTTATATATCGTAGTCATGTTATTATATGTATCTATTAAAACAAAGACACTTGAATAGTGTCTTTGTTTTAATATATATATTGGTTACCAACTTTTAGGTTAACTTTATTTTCTGTCACTATCTTTTAGGTTAACTTTATTTTCTTTCAATTTGACCACCAAACTTTTAGCTTTTAGGATTTAAAACTTTGGCCACTAACTTTTAGCTTAACTTTATATTCTTCTAATTTGACCACCAAACTTTGACCATCAAACTTTTAGCTTTTAGGATTTAAAACTTTGACCACCCAACTTTGGCCATTAACTTTCTTACTAACTTATGTACTTTATTTTCTTACAATTTTACCGCCAAACTTTTAGCTTTTAAGATTTCTAACTTTGACTACAAAACTTTTAGCTTTTAGGATTTCAAACTTACCCAACTTTGGCCACTAACTTTCTTACTAACTTATGTACTTTCTTTTCTTCCAATTTGATCACCAAACTTTGACCACTAAACTTTTAGCTTTTATCCGCGAGTATTTTTTTGAAGCCCACACGAGAATAACAGTCACTTAATATTATCTTTTATGTCCACGAAACCCTCCACGCAACAGGAGCTCCCACAGCAACGCGCAATCATTAACGTCCACCAAACCTTCAACGCAACAGGAGCTCCCACCGCGAAGCGCGGGGTAATAGAATCCTAGTTAAATACTCCCTCCGTCCCATTAGAAGTGTCTTGGTTTGAAAAACACAAAGTTTTAAGCATATTAAATGATTGCCTTTTTTGCTTGCCATATGACAATAATACCCTTGTCATATGTGGGTCCATCATATTCTTTATTTATTTTAGTTGTGTTTTTAAGGGCAAATTTGGAAATTGACTAATAATTCTCTAAAGTGGACACATGAAGTGGGACAAATAAAAAAGGGAATATAGACACTTCTGATGGGATGGAGGGAGTATAAAAATAAGATATATTCATTTTCTATATCAGAAGGACGTGGGCTAGTTTAGGCCCAATGGGCCTGACCACAACTGAGCCTAAGCCCAATCCAAACATACATTTTCAAAGTATCAACCATGTATATAAAATAGTTCAAACATTTGAACTAACGTAACCTCGATGGGTTGTGTCGCTTAACCGATTCTTCAACAGCTATACCTTGTGCCCCAAAACAGAACACCTCGTTCATCAAGACCTTGCTCAACGAAGACTGTCGCCGATGGAACTTCGGTTTTCCATGGTTATCTAATGGGCCCGAGCTAGACCGTGCATAGTTCTTGGTTCCATCCCTTGTGGGCTTAAGCATAGACTTTGATCTTCCATGGTTATCCAATGGGCCTGAGCTAGACCATTTGGTTCCAACATTTGTTGGCCTAAGCTCATCATCGTCGTCTCCTGAACCCGAAGACCACGATGACCCTGAAAACTGGCTCGAGGGGGAGCGTACTTGTAGGACACCATGGCTTAGCCCGGCTGAAAACTTCTTCTTTGTTGATGGGCTAGGCCCAAACACGCGTTTACTATTCGACAATGAGCTTTTCATGTACCTTTCGCGAATTGAAATGGGCCTGTTTTCGAGATTACCTTTCCTTACATGGAAAGAATCTATAGAATCGCGATCATTGTCCTTTTTCCTTTGGGCCCATTTGAAAAGAAGCTTTAACCGTCTAGCGGCACTAGTCCCTTGTTCCCAGTTATGTGACCCTGAGTTTGACCGGGCGGGTGAGCCAACGTGACTCAGTTCACCCGAATACATTGACTCCCTATCATTATCGGCACATATGTAAAAGATGATCTCAGAGTCTGGAACTCTAAATGATGTTCCAGGACTGTCCCCGATCCCATGTGTTCTCAAATGGGATGCGAGGGCAGTCCTTGTCATATAATCATTATAATTTGCTATCCCACCAGCCGAAATCAGCCTCTTGATGAGGATCTCTGAAGAGGCTGATATCGGCTGTTGTTTTAGGAGATCAAGTGGGGTCATCCGATCAACGTCTCTGATATTCAAGTCGATATATCTAACCGTCATAAGGAGTTCCACCAAATCCAAATGGATGTTCTCAATTATAGCAATGTGAAGAGCCGTTCGACCATCGTTGTTCTTAACATTAACAAGATCCTCTATGTTTACAATCTTTCCACTCACGAGATGTTTCATGAGTTCAATCTGCTTATCAACTCGCCGGAACCCTGGTGTCTTGAATCCAGCGACTGCCGTGTGAAGAAAAGTGTCACCGTAGTTGTTTGTTAATGTGATCAATGCTGGAGACGATGATATTAAGAGCTCGACCACAGGTAAGTGACCGTTATATGCAGCCACATGTAAAGCTGTGTTGCCTTGACTGTCCGTTGAGTTGATTACATCATATGATTCAAGTAAATACTTCACAACCTACACATATTATGCTTACTGTTAGGATCAATAATCACATTCACATATGCGTACACAAGTTGTGTTCGTTCGTCGCGGGTTGAGCCCGAAATCCTGTCAGGCGTGTGAACCCAACCACGACACGAACCCAAAAATAGTATCCGAATATTCACGGGTTGTCACACATAAAAATCTTTCAACCCAGGTTCTTTTTATCTATTTATTCTTGCATATTTATACAAAAAAAAATTATATAAGAACAATTACTTTAAAATCATAAGAGTCACTGTTAATATACTCAACCATTTTAAGTTATAACATAAATCATAAAAAATAAACAAGTTAAACAGGTTGACCCTAGCTATTTAGCTAAACTTGTTCGCGAGTTCAAGTTCGACACAAAACTGGCCCGAACCTGTTTAGAAGTAAATTCAAACCCAACCTTTCGAACTAAACTTGTTCGCGAGTTCAACAAGATTTTGGTGTTAAGCAATGGACCCGTTTAGACTGAACCCAAACCCGCGAACTTCGTGTCATTAATTCACCCAACAAAATAAATCAAACTACACAATTAATAAACAGAAAGTGATTTGACTATTTGTGAGTCAAAAATACCTGAGTTTGACCTCTTCCAGAAGCTGAATGCAACAAACTATTCCCCTGCACATCTCTATACATCAAAACATCATCACAATCTTCAACAAACTGTTTCAAGATTTCAACACTCCCACCTCTAGCAGCTGCATGAACAACCCTATTCATCATCTCTAACTTAAAAACAGACCCAACAGTCTCCAACTTTGACCACAAAGAAAAGTCAATCAACACCTGAAAAACCTCACTCTTCTTACTCCTTGCAGCTGCATACAATATGTCAGTCACACCATACTCCCCTTCACCAAAAACTAAAAGTGGGTCCCTCTTCAACAGCTCTTTAACAAAGTCTAGATCACCAGCTGATGCAGCTGTGTAAAGAAGCCAACCACCATATCCAGCTCTGATCAATGAGTTATGACCATGTCCATATTTGTGTTCACTTTCAATAAGTAATTTTTTAGCCACTTTTGACCGGTTTTTCGCCACATCAGCGAACTGTTCTTCGTCGTCCCAGACGGTTTCTAACCGCCTTATTCGGCGTAGGGAGGTTAATTTGATCAATAGATTTGTGTCAAAATGTAGAAGCTCTCTGACCAAATCATAGTGGCCATTTGCAGCTGCTAAATCAATTGGAGATGCATACCACCATTGATCACCTGTGCTTTCCCATCTTAATGGGAAATATGAAGGAGGCATTGTAAAGATCAAATCTTTATTGGTTTTTTTTTTTTTTTTTAACAACAAGATTACAATAAAGATTAAAACTTTATTAAAATTCAAGAAATACCCAATAACAAATTGGTCTTTCTTTGAGAATTAAAGTGAAAGTTTGAGTCTTTATACTTCAAGATTCATAATTAAACAAGACCAAACACAAAACTTTATAGAATCAATGGATTACAAGGAAAGATTTTGAACATAATATTTAATTTAATTCTATTGGAAAACAAGAAAAACCAAATAAACTTTTTAGAGGTCTTTAAGGTTCAAGAATGATAATCAAGAAAATAAAGATTCAAACTTTATTCTAAAACAAGGAAATCCCAATACCAAAAGATGATTTCAAAGAGACCCAAGATAATATTAAAGGAAAATCAAGGTTTATAGTTGATGAATTTAGAAAGCTATGATGAAGAGTTTATTAAAAAAGAAGAGAGAGAGAGAAAAATGGAGGGGATGATGAGGATCACATAAAAGGAGGGAAAAAGAGACAAAGATATAAGATATAGGAGATGGGGTGACGGTGAGTTTACAGATGGAAACAAAAGGAGTGAAACCACATAATAATAATGATAATAATAATATTAATAATTTCTTTGTTTGTTGATGGAAGGGACTAGGGAGAAAGATGTATTATTATTCATGGTAGAGATTGTGATCAAAGAAGGGAGACTTTTGTTTGCATAGTTGGAAGGAGATTCTTTCTGCCCGTGATCACATATGTCATACTTTGTTTCTGATAGGACATTTATATTCCATCTTTATGTGTAAAAAAGAAAATCTTGATTTCTTTTGCATTTGTAAATGCATCCTGCTACTTTTTGTAAAAAAATAAAAATGGATCACATTAGGGTTTTTTTTAACGGCAAAAAAACTTTTATTA
Source organism: Ambrosia artemisiifolia (assembly GCA_032199755.1). Taxonomy (NCBI): domain Eukaryota; kingdom Viridiplantae; phylum Streptophyta; class Magnoliopsida; order Asterales; family Asteraceae; genus Ambrosia; species Ambrosia artemisiifolia. The sequence goes on along the minus strand of CM063518.1, from coordinate 1,331,443 downwards.
AAACTATAAAGCCACTAGTAGGAAGGTAGCGACACCATACACTTAGTTGTCTAAAAGCGTTCACCACATACCTAAAAACATAAAACAAACCGCCTTACACCACTAAACAACACCTAAATTTTATAACACCTAACTTATTTCACAGAGATCACCACTGTCACCCACGGATGGATCATATCTCCACCTGTCCTCTGCTGTAAGTCTAAGGGAGACACGGTGCACCGAGCTCTTTTAACTGGCATCTTCGCATAATTCCCAAACAAGTCAAAACCATGACAGTCTTTCCTTCTCCTTTTTGGGGTTTTCTTTGAAGCAGAAACAATTATTTTGTTCGGATTGAAAGAATCTGCCATACCACTATTATTATCCCGAGCCTTCGGTTTGCCATCTCCAATATTTTTCACATTAGGTAGTGTTCTAGTGGTTTGGTATTTGTTTTTGACATGATTTATGTAAGTTCAAATTTTTGCAAATACAAATTGTATTCTCGAACTTCTGTTGCCATGCTTCCCGTTCCTCACCATTTTCTTATTTGTTTCGCTTCCGCGCCTCTCTGACTCGGAGAGTACCCTTCGATTTTGACCCTCTTCTCAAAGTTGCCTCAAGCTTCTCGGGGGGCCCTAAATCGCATATAAAATTGGGCCATTGTTTAAAATTTGTTTTTAATACCATGATTCCTATAAGACCTTTGTGTGTATGTATAATTATAAACCTCAAAGCTTAATTTTAACGATCTGAAACTAAAGACCAAAAATACATGTGTGTTTTATTGTTTTTAGAATTTGGGGCCTAAAGCTCTAGTTTTATTTGACTCCCACTTGAGTCGGCTTTGCGACTGCCTCCCTACTCATCTTTCACTTCAACACCTTTTATTTTCTCTCATCCATGCTCGGTCGCTCCAGTCTCCATACCATCCAGCCTAATAAAAGTATAAAACTGAGATACACATATTATGAACACTGAATTAAATAAACACCACATATGATCTCCTATTTTCTATATTTTAAATTATCAATATAACATTTTCTTACTTGAATAGATTCATACACAAAAAATAGTAACATCATTTTGGGTGATAAAGATGGTAAATCATCATTCATAACTAAATCGATCCAATAGGTTCAAAAGTTAATCCAAAATGTAAGTTAAAGTAAAATCGGTCAGAAATAACAATTAAAAAAACACACGAGAACACCATAAAAATCAAGGGAAGGGGGCGGTGTGCTTATTTGGAATATTAATAAAAGAAAAGGCGAATATTAAATTGTTTGTACCTTACAATGACGCGGCTTTTAGCTATTTGCATATAATCAACTCAATATTTAATTTCGTGTCACTTATCAAAGAACATGGAATTATGTACAACAATGAATGTTATATGATTATAGGCATAATTTGAAACAATTAGTACAACTGAGGGGATGGCGCCTGTGGCTAGAGGGTTCGAATCCCACGCGGTAACATCACCACCACTCCATGCGGGTAGGCGTGCGGCTTGGTGTATGTGGATATGTGAACCCGCAGAGGGTACTTTAGGTGTGAGGGAAGATCAATGATTCATGATTATTTACTGGTGGGTGTGGTTTGAGGGTATTTGAAGGTAGCGTTGTCAGTAATTTTGTGGTGTGAGGGTACTTACTACTTAGGGTAGAAATAAGGTGACAATGCAATATGCATAATTGATATGTGTTAAGGTACATTAGGGTAGTGCCCCTTCCACCCCAAGGGCGTGAATGGTTAGGCCATCAGCCCGCATGTGAGGCTTTCAACACTTCAACCAATTGGAGATGAATACCTTTATAAGTTATAAGGTTGATAGGTATGGTGTGACAGGCCTTAATCCCCATAACCATCCTCCGCATCACCATCTCTATTACTTCCCTGGAATGCCTGGTTTCATAAATAGCTTGCCAATGGTGTGTGGGTGGGGGGCGCATAGGATGTTACGTCCCTTGTGACACCTCCACCATCCCCTCCAGGCTTCTATGGTCCACGTACCATGTAGCCTTAAACTTCTTAATACCATTTATGCTACAAGCCCTTTGGTAACTCTTAAAATATTAAAGTCGTATGATAACCGAATTGAAAATACGATGCGAAGGGAGGCTTAACAGAGAACCCTAGATGCAGCCAATTCAAGTGAACCGGAGTACCGGACACAAGTCAACTAGTCAGCTCTAAACACACAAAACAAAACCTACGAATATATGAAGCAAATAAGTGAAAAACCGTTGAAAATGTTCTCAAAACATTGTATAAAATAAGTAAACAAAAAATTGTGAGAGGAAAGTACTTCTGTTTTATGTTGTAATATGAATGATGGCATTTGACTAAGAAAGGTAGAAACGTGTGGATCCATTTGGAAGGGTCATCTCTTTCCAATAGTGTGGTTGTTGGTCTTTTCAATAATTAAGTCACCAATTTTAGAAAATTATTAAGATAAGACATCTCATTCTCAATTTTATATTTCAGTTTAAAAAATGGGTTTCCATTAATATAATTATTTAATAATGATATTAATAAGAATTAACCAACCCATTTCATCATCAATGGCATTTGACCTTTGTTTCTCTATGATTGAAAAGAAAAACTACAAAAGGTATAGCAGTATGAATTATGATTGTCAATGACCAACATTGTAGTCTACAGTTTATAACAAGACCCGTTAACACGTCATGACTCGATACAAAGTTAAACGGGCTAGTAGTTGGGTAAACGTGTTTGGGTCACAAAAGGGTCGACTCTTTAATGACACCGTTATATCATGAGTAATGTCACTAGTGTTATTAAAGTGATTAATGTTAAACCAGATGTGTTGTGTAATTTGGTTATTAAACATGATCATGTTTAAGTAAATGATAATACTCGTATTAAACTTGTGACGTTGAACACGACCCATTTAACACTAGACGATACATTATGCTAGCCCTATCTAAGTGGCCTGTTAAACAAGTTGTTGCAGGTATAAGTCCCAAAGAGACATGTACAAATGACTTTTCAACGGCAAGTATAAATATTTAACATTTTATAAAGAAAACATTCAAGAAACATGTCATAGTGTCTTGAAAGCTTACCAAAACCAGAAATATCCAGAACTTTGATAAATCAAAACAACATTTATAGATGCAGCATTGGGAGAGCTGTAAGTAATTAGATGCACTGAATCAAGAGAAATAAATTCTATTGTTTATATGAGGGAGCACATGGCAGTTGTCTCCAATGACTCTTCTTTAATGTTCGGTTAAAAAAAATTAAAAAAATATAAAAAAACATACCGATAAGATCTGCTCTTGATAGGCCTGTAAACGAACCGAACGTTCATGAACTGTTCGTGAACTGTTCGGCGGGAAGTTCGTTTATGTTTGTTTATTTAAATAAATGAACAAACACGAACACAATTTTTTGTTCGTTTAGTTAAACGAACGAACATGAACACACGTTGTGTTCGTTCATTTATGTTCATGAACGTTCGTTTATGTTCGTTCATTTATGTTCGTTTATTTTTGTTCGTTTATGTTCGTTTAATTAAACTTAACTTTATTTTTATTAGTTATTTCCTTTTGTTAAGTAACCTTAATTCATATCTTCTAAAAACATAACACTAACTCTAACATTCTAAACATATCACTTATCAGCCGCTCTCCACACTTCACAGCCCCACACTTCACAGTCGCTATCCACCCTAACCCTAACATTCATTTATGTTTATAAATCATTATTAACTTGTTTTTGTTTGTGTTCGTTTGTGTTCGTTTATGTTCATGAACTGTTCGTTTAGGTTTAAATGAACGAACATAAACGAACACGAACACGACAAATTTCTTAATGAACGAACACGAACACAAAAACGTGTTCGATTATGTGTTCGTGTTCGGTTAAAGTTAAATGAACAAATACGAACACGTCTGTGTTCGTGTTCGTTCGGTTCGTTTACAGGCCTAGCTCTTGATCCAAAACAAGCCCAGATTGTATTTTATCTGAATTGTGGTGCCTGCAACATTAACATTTGCTTCTGATCAGTAGGGTGTTCATCAATCGTTGAAACCAGTCGAATCATCCAAACCGAAGCAAGTCAGTAGGGTGTTCATAAATCATTGAAACCAGTCGAATCATCCAAACCAAAGCAAGTTGGCTGACTTCAAAGCCCAACAGTAGTTCATGGTTCGGTTTGAAAGTTTAAGGGTTCAGTCCGGTTTGGAACTTAGAACCAGCTGTGTAAGCCGAACCAGTCGTTTTATTTGTCTTATATGTTTTTTTCTCCTTTTTAGAATATGTAGTTATGCATATGCATTATAAGCATGAACCATCTTTATCATTTAACTTTAACACAGAATAAGGTTTTGGGGAAAAAATCCTGCTTCAAACTGCCAAAACATAACAACTGAATCATTAAACCGCCAAACTGCTAAATCTCCAAAACTTTACTTAATGGTTCGGCCCAGAATTTTTGCCGAAACCGGCCGAACCAGACATTGAACGCCCTAAAACAATAACAATAATACAAGAATATTACAGTAATACCATTTAAGGGTCACTGGAAATGTATAAAATGCTTAATGATCAAGATGACTTCATTTGCTTCATATAACTTTCAACATAATCAGCAGAAACATAATTATAGTTCTGCTTGAGTTCATCAAGAAGCAAAGCACATGTATAGTATCTTGGTGCAATATCTTTATCTGTCATCTCCTTAAAGAATCCATAAGCCCAGTCACTTTTATTAGCTCTACATAACCCATGGATCAAAAGAGTGTATGTAGACAAATCCATGCTAAGATGATGCTTATTGATCATTTCATCCAACAGATTACCCAACAAAACATCTGTTTTTCCCTTCCTAAAGTACATCTTGAGTAGAGGATTAAACGACTGTTTATCGGGCCTACAAAGTTGTGAACTTTCCATCTTTCTTAGAACATTTATGGCTTCTTGATCCAAACCATGATGACAAAACATTGCAATCATTGAATTAAATGTAGACGTGTCAGGAAAAATACCAGAACTCGGCATTTCAACCTCAAATACATCCACAGCTTCTTGAACCCGACCCGCTTTTGCTAGTGTATGAATCAAGGCGTTGTAGAAAAGCGTATCTGGCTTGCAGCCAAATAATTTCATTTTCTCGGGTATTTGCAATGCTTCATAATATTCCTCGTTTTTTTTCAGATAACACATGATGGTGGTGAAAGTTACAACATTAGGAGGGCAGTTTTGAGCTTGCATTTCATCGAGGAGTTCATATGCTTTATTGAAGTCGGAATTGCTACAATATGATTCGATGATGGTGGAATAAGTTATAACAGATGGGCTATACCCATATCCTTTCATTTCTTGGATAGTCCAATGTGCTTCATTGACGCGATTAACTTTACACCAACCGTGTACAAATATGTTAAAAGTATAAGCAGAAGGCGAGATGCATGACTTTAACTCCAAGAAAATCGTGCGCGCCTGTTCAACTTTACTTTCTTTGCAGAGTGTGTCAAGTAAAAGATTCATGGATTCAGTGTTCTTTTCCAATCCAAATCTATGCAAATCATCAAATATTATTACAGCATTTTCCCACTTTCCTGCCCCACAAAGTCTTCTCATGACTTTTGCTATACTGCCAATCGAAACAAGATGATGTTGATTCATTTGCTCGAGTAGTGACATCATCTTTTCCATTTGTTTCATTTTTCCTAATATGTCCAGCATTGTTTCGTACGAGTCTGACGATGGTGTGTACATTTTGTGTGATTCTGCCCATTTAAATACGCCTAATGCAGATTTCCAATCATCTTTGAATCTATGTAGTAACAGAGAAACAAGATTATGAGAGATGGGTATCGTGTTACAAGCTTTATCTTGCACGAGAGAGCGAAAAATATTATCATAGCTTCCTCCAGCTTTAACTTTTGAAACAACAACGTTGATGTTTTCAGACGAATCGGTATTGAACTTCGCTTGATTGGCAAGCGCATTGCTGGTGAAATTGAATGATTTCAAACGACGATGCGCAATCTTTTCAGCGGGATAAACCACATAAGATCCAAGATCAGATATTTTTTTCGCTGTGATTCTTGGCATAGCCGAACAAGAAAGTCAGACAAGAAGTTTGGTAAACATGTAATCCTGCAATTCCCAACAAAAAAAATAAAAATAAAAATAGTTGTTTAAATAACTTAAATAGAATATAATCCATAAACACATATTTACGGGTAGCGATTACTATACTACTTAAATGAAATGGCCTAAAACAACATAAGGGATCAAACATACATTCTATATTAAGTACCTAATCATAACGATAACATCAATAAGAGTTTATGCTACCAGACATTTCATCAAACACCTTATGTGCAGTATAAAGGCGGATATAACGAAATGTACTGACATCGAGTTTTAACATTCTGAATTTGATGCTTGTGATTTGCTTGAAATAGAATCATGCGATTCAAATCCACACAGACACACACACATATACACACACATACACACACACAAGCTGCTATTCACATGCTAAACAACAATGTTTCTACTGATGACTAACAATTATGCACATGGATGATTTACTGAACATAAATTAACCATTTTCTGGCAAGTGAGGGAATACACATCACACATGATTGATCTTACCTAACAGATTCTACTCAGTACATGTATTGCAAAGGTGTGGGTTTTTGCTGGTTAAGAAATAGTCCAGCTTTTGAACTTGTGTAGAGAAAATAATATAAATGGGAATATGTGGGATTGCAAAGGGTAAGGCGGTAAGACTACTGGGTGTGGAGACGCGAGAGACGGAGACGGGGGCGAGAGACGGGGGTGGTGGCAAAAGGTGATTGGTGCTGAAAGGTGATTGGGGGACGGGGGTGGGAGGCGGTGTTGGGACGAGGGAGACGGGGAAAATTGTTGGGACGGGGGTGGGGGCGTCCCCATACCCACCAGCCTAAGCATATCAAGTTGGAGGTACAACTTTTGTGGACCGAGTGGTGGAGAATTGCAAGTCGTCCCAACTCGGGTTGTTACGGTTACATTTCTCTAATAAATGGGTTAAAAGGGTAAGGCGGTAAGCGTATCAAGTTGGATTGATAAGGCACTTGAGTTAAACGTTTGTGAACTTGATATACATGTTCTCTATTTTGAGTTGCCTTCAGTGGCGAAGCTTGACCCGAAACTTCGGAGGGTTGGAAGTCACCGAGGGATCGGAAATCACTAGTTTCGGGGGGGGGGGGGGGGGGGGTCGATGTAACACCCCGCCTCTCTCACCACCAATATTGTCCGCTTTGCCCATCCAGAGCTCACGGATTTGTTTTTGGGTGCCCAGTGGAGACTTCCCAGGAGGTCACCCATCCTGGAATTTCTCCCACCTGAGCACGCTTAACTGTGGAGTTCTCCTCTCATCCACTAACATTAAGCCCCAAAACGCGTTGGTGATTTAAGAGGCAAGACATTACTTATGAACCAAGGATCTCTCCTGGCCACGGCCGATGTGGGATTTTTCCTGGGGTGTCACATTCACCCCCCGTTAGAGTCTCATCGTCCCTGATGAGGTATGCACCCACCATCCCGAACGGCACAGGAGTGGCTCTGATACCATCTGTAACACCCCGCCTCTCTCACCACCAATATTGTCCGCTTTGCCCATCCAGAGCTCACGGATTTGTTTTTGGGTGCCCAGTGGAGACTTCCCAGGAGGTCACCCATCCTGGAATTTCTCCCACCTGAGCACGCTTAACTGTGGAGTTCTCCTCTCATCCACTAACATTAAGCCCCAAAACGCGTTGGTGATTTAAGAGGCAAGACATTACTTATGAACCAAGGATCTCTCCTGGCCACGGCCGATGTGGGATTTTTCCTGGGGTGTCACAGTCGAAACCGTATATACCAAAAAATTTCTATACGAATACTATATAATCAGAACTTCTTAGCGAAAATTCGGGGGGGTCGGCCGCCCCTCCCCGCCACTTGTTGCCTTTAAGCCTTTTCACTTGCAAGGCGCTCACAAAGTTGAGAATAGGTCTTGGACTTCCTTCAGTTGTTTGGGAGTGTCCATGTCTGGTCAATCTTCCTTCTCTGAAAACTCTTGACATCGCTGTTTTTGACGATCCTTTTGTCAATGCATTTGAACTCATCCGTGGTTGTCTAGTGCTTGAAAGTTTATCTTTGGAAGTAATAAAAAACAAGGCGGTAGAAGAAGATTCCGTATTCAATATCCCTACTTTGAAAAGACTGAAACTAACATTGCGAAGAGCATTTCCGACGTCGGTTACCAAAAAAGTTGTGTTAAACGTACCTAATCTTGAATACCTATTTGTTGGCGGTATATCAGGCTCGCTTTTTGTCATGGAGGATTTGTCGTCATTGGTTGAGGTGTCGGTTTCATTTGATTATATACGATCTGATGATATGTGTTGGGAGTTTCTGAAGGGAATAAGTGGAGATAAATCTCTTTCAATTGAAAAAGTAAGTTAGTTTTTACTCTTTGATTATTGTTATTATGTTTTAGCTGTAACTTTATACTTTGTTGAAGTTCCCATTCACTTCAGCTCTGCCTATCTTTCCAAATATGAAGCATTTGGAGTTTAAACGCTATTGGTATCCTAAAATAGTTCTCCAACACCTTGAAAGTTGTCCCGAGTTGAAACATTTGTGTATTCATGTACTGAGTAGAATTTGTGTAATATTCTCTTCTTTATAGATGTTAGAAGCCCAAAACAGTGTGAATGTATTTCGTAGAGGTGTAAAGAAACCGGTTTGGGCCATTAAACCGGTTTATAACCCACTTCACCAAAATCTGGTCTGAACCTGACCCAACTCGCTAGTTCGGATCTGTACATGTACATTCATAGTCTAGTTTCCTGAAACTAGTTTGGACCCGACCCGATTTGAAAAGCATGTCAAAAAACTGTGTTTTGTCCCACACTGGTCTGAACTCTACCCAATCAATTTGATAGGTTTGAACAGTTTCTCTCCTAAAGCGATTTACGACCCTAAGCAATTTTTTTATCTTTTGTTCGCCAACCTGGTTTGGTTTATAACCCAATTAAAAGAATAACCAGTTTTGTACACCTCTAGTATTTGGTAATTGATATAATCCTAATCTAAATCCAAAAGATTTTATTAGGCCTATTTATTAAAATCATATATTAGTTTACCTTGTTTTATATATATGGGATAATGAGTTACTGAACCAAATTAACATTTTCAATCAAGTCAACTGTGTTGTAAATCTTGAATCGAAATATGTTGCAGGGTTTGTGTGGTGCCACTCAAGGACGAAGGATTGCTTGGGCCAGGGGTGGCCCTGGCCCCCCGGTTTTTTGGCGCAGTGGTATAAATTTGCGATTTTCATAGGTAAATTGAGTCCAGGTTGAGTCTGGCTCCCGCCGATTTGCCACTAATAATCGAATAAAATTGAGTCCCCTCCCCGATTCAAAAACCAAGCTTCGCCTCTGGTGCCACTGGTGATGAAGATTAAAATTTAATTTAAATAAGTTTGGGATGTTTAATTAGGGCAGATATATGAGAAGCGGTGCCACGTAAAGTGAAAATACATTATGTGGGTAGTTAAATGAGTTGTCAACGTGTTAAATGGATTGACGGATAGTAATAAATAGGCTCAGCCAGTGATGGATAGCAACTTAAGTATTTTTTTTAACGGCCAACGAAACTAATACCCGACTACCTAGGGACGCCGCCGCCCCTTGGGTGAAAGCTCCCCATACGCTCGGGCTTACCAATAGCAGCTCAAGTATTAAACAATGCAGCAAGTATATAAAAAAAAGTCTCTTACACAAATTTAGTGAGGAAAAAAAAACAATTGTTATGAGGGCAGAACTTGGTCAAGTCAAAACGAGTATAATCATACTAATTACCAATAAAATGGATCTCACAACACACGGAAGCCCTTGGAAAATTAAGCACCTGTGCAGCCAACCGCATTTGTCCTTCTGTGCAGAAGTTTCCCCAAGTGATTGTTACCGTCTTCAAAACCTCTGCATTCTCCAATAAGTATTTCAGAAGCTCCATATCATACATCCCCCCTTCGCATTTATTAAATTTCAAGGTTGTAAGGCTCGTCCGCACACAAGCAGGTACCCACCTCCACTCACGCCAAAGACAATCTTTCGGCTTTTGAAAGTATAATAATTATAAGACGAACAAAAAGGTAATTTAGGAAAACTAGTCAAAGATATCAATAAAGCTCAATCAAGTACCTTATCAATACATAAATGTTCCAACTGCGGAGAACAATCGAGTAATTTAGGAATTAGTATAGGCTTCCAAAAATCCTTCAACTCCAAGTGCTTCGTATTCGGAAAGATGGGCAGAGATTGAACACCTAGAAACTTTAACAAGGAATAAGTTACAGTTAGTGCATGAAAATGAAAACACTTTAAGAGTTTAAACACTATAAAACAAACAACATTTCAAAGTTTGAACAAACCGAAATCGATAGGAAGGAAACATACATATTGTAATGAAAGCGATTGAACTCCACTGATTCTTTCTAGAAGATCAGCCAACAGACTAAGAAATTCTGTTACACGAACTGAAACAGATGCCTCAATCAAAGACGATAAATCTTCCACAACAAAAGACGAGCACAATACTCCACCAACAAATAGGTATTCAAGATTAGGGACATTTAAAACAACATTGTTTATAGCCTTGTTGGTAACATATGCATATGTTATTTTAAGCCGTTTCAAAGTAGGGATAGTGACTATGAGGTCTTCATTGTCGCATTGTTTTACTTCCATTGATAAACTTTCAATGACCGGGCAACCATAGACAAGTTTAAACGCGACGAGAAAAGGAGCCTTCCACAAAACAATGTGAAGCGTTTTTAGGCAAGGAAGATTGATAGGAGGCCGAGAACCCCAAGCATCGTGCCTACGGCCACTAAGACCTATACTCAGTTTTGTGAGTGTCTTGCAAGTGAAAAGGCTTAAAGGCACTGCAAGCTGGATAACGTGTATGTCAAGCTCACGTACATTTAACCTGACCGCCTTATCAATCCAACTTGATACCATTGACTTGGGAACCCGAATTTTAGTAAAGTGTAATTTAAATAACTCTAGTTGGGATGCTTTGCGAGACTCTAGTACGCGATCCACAACTGTTGACAATGTATCTAAACCATGGGTTGGATGAATATCATCAAAGTCAACGTTTGTGACAAACATCCAAGTGTACCTCCATCTTTTGGATAAAACGCTAGTTCGCACTGCGAATTTTGTAGGCATTAGAGAGAGTATGTGCGAATGGATCTCTTCAGGCAACGCGCTAAGCATGTCGTCTACATTCTCACTTATGGAGCTCATTTTAACTTCCTAGTAGTTTTGAACAAACCAATAAACAAACATCAGAACATGCAGTTTGACAACAGACCTGACATGACAATTTTGTAAATTAGGATTTTATTGACATGTAAATTAGGATTTTATTATGTGATTCGACTCAACCGACGTGACCCAAAGAATTTGAAGCCGGGTTGTTAGAAATCATTGTACAAAAAACAATAAAACCATATGAATAAAATTTCCAGCTGTTCATTGAAAGTAACAAATGATAGCTCTATTTTAACCATTCAATAAAAAAAAAAATAGGCTCATATTTACATGTAAATTAGTTCGAATGAATATGCGAGCGTATTAATTTAAATTCAAACAAAAATATGAAAAATCAAAGATGAAAACATACCTGAATAAGCCAACTGTTAGTTGTTACGTACAGGAAAATCTATTATTAGGGTTTGAGATTTAAATGCATATAATGTTCATGAAACTCGGAATCACATTCAGTTTAACTTAAAGCCCAAAAAAAGCCCATTAAAATCACACGTTAAGTGATAGTGTGATACACAATGTATTTCGTAATTTTTGTAATTTTAAAATATTTAAATCACTTTCTAATTTAGTTAAGCAAGATTTTATATTTATTCAAGTTATTATTTCATTTGTTAACACGTGAGACAATATTTTGAATACACATTAAAGTGGTACACAATATATTACGTAACTTTTGTATTCTAAGTTATTATTTCAAGTTATGATTTCATTTGTTAAGACATGAGACAATATTTTGAATTAGTGGCGAACCCATAAATTTTTTCTACTGGGTCCTTTTTTCGGTGTTAAGATTTTTCACAATTAAATAACTGAATTTTCAGGTCGATCGTCGTTCGGGTCAAGCTAATGTTAGAAACATAATAAAATATCATAATAATAACATATGCCGTTGCTCAATAAAAACATTAGTTTAATTTGATTTTGTTTAAACTCTTAGTTTTAACTTAGATTTAAGTAAAGGACAAGTAAATGGACATACAAGAATTGAACTTGATAACTCTTTCTAAAAAAACAAGGAGATTTACCACTACCCCAACTTTCTTTTTTTGTTTAATCGGGCCCAACTAACTAATTTTATGGTGTCTTTAAAAAATTTAGTATACCGGTTCTACTTGATTTTTTTAAAAATATTGGTGTCCGGGACCCCGACCCACCATATGTGGGTCCACCCCTGTTTTCAGGGGCATATCATTCAAGGGGCGGTGTTAGTACACGTATGTCCCTAGCCTAGTATATGTGTTAATTTTGATGTATTGGATGTACTTGGATGTGTGTCGGATGATTTTGGGCATGATTGAAATCGACTAGCTACTACGACCAGTTGGCTTGCTAGTCGCCTGGGTCTCAAGACGACTAGCATGCTAGTCGCCCCTCGTACTCGCCTGTCAAGTTCCTAGTCGCCTGTAGTGCCCTGGACGACTAGGGGAGGTTCCAAGCACCCCAGGTCTAGGTTTCAGGTCTGTGATTGTTTTGTAACACCCGAACTCTGTTTTTCAATACAATACAACCTTTAACCGTATATTTGTGTGTTTGATATCTCGTTTATCATTGTTTTTTGTCGTTGTTGTTGTCCGAACATCGTTTAGTGGATTCCGCACTCTAAACGATAAAGCTCGTGATTGTCGGGTTGTCTGGAAATCGATCATACAAGTGGTATCAGAGCTTTGGCTCTTATCACGAGTGTTTGAAACTTTGAGTTTTTGATAAAAACAACAATTTTCAAAATCTAAGGTCATTTTTACGGATAAAAACAGGTGTTTTTTATTAGGGTTTGTTCCAAAGTGTTTTCACAACTTTCCAACTCATTTGGGGATCAAACACTGTGTTTTTTTGTAGATTTTGAAGCAAAAATGATGGTTTTCGTGCAAAACAAGTTCACAGACCTGCAAGTAGCGACTAGCAAAGTATCAGACGACTAGCTTCTTTACTCGTTACCTTTTACACACGACTAGGGCCTAATCGTGTCTTGAAACACATGACTAGACTTCTAGTCGCTAGATTAACCCTAATCGCCTGAAACTTCGTAGTCGCGTCACTGTTCACACGATTAAGCCCCTACTCGCCTGAAAATCACACGATTAGCCCCTAATCGTGTCTTATACTCGTGTGTATCAACCATAGTCGTGAGTTACTGTTCTGAAAGCTCCTTTCTTCTTCTACCTCAAAAGCTCCTTAATCTCAAAAGTCACAAATTGTGACTTATGACTTTTCCTTATTTTAACCTTTTCAAAGCACAAAAAATCTTTCAATAGCTCCTTTTCAAACAATTACCCAAACACTTTTTTTTAACTTTTGACTTATTGAATAAGTCATAAGTTAAAAGGATAGGAAAAAATGGACAGCCAAACACCCTCTAAAAAATTTTCCCACCTATATTTTGAGGCTCATCCAAGAATTCTAATTGCTGCGAAATTTTTTATAATGAATAGTTCATATTTTATAAATTTTGCAATTCACACGTACAAACGCATATAAAAAACTATCAAACTAACGTTTTCATATGTTTATATATGTGTACCGGGACGTGCGCACGCACACACATGACTCGTGCAAGGTCTCCCCCACACGTGAGCCTTAAGAGAATAATTAATTGAAGCTTCTGTGGGGCCCGCGCGTTACCTAGTACGTAACAGCTACAGAGAGAGAATGAAAGGGACATCCAGCCAATCAGAGGCGCACATTCCCTGCTCCATGATCTTCTGCCATCGGCAAGGACAGAATGGACTAGTGAAAAGGACAATCAGCCAATCAAAGAAGGACAACACAAATTTCCTCAATGGCCTCTCCTGTGGGGACCGCGCGGGTGAGCTGTCAATCATTACCAACTCAAGGACCTGGCCAAGGATCGATATAAATACCCCCCTCTTCAAGAAGAAGGGGTCGGTCATTCTCACACTTAAACACACACACATTGTAATAGCTCTAAGTTTTGCAAGAAAGATCGGTTGATAAGCATTAATAAAATCTCTTCATTTCTCCTTTGTATTTCGAGTATTGTTTACGTTGTATAGGTAATATGTTAGTACACATGACTTACACATGTGTAGGTTATATCTATAACTTATAATAAAAGAATTGAACTTTGATGATGTGGCATTCAATGGAGGCCTCAACCCCTCCTTGAATGTGCCACGTGGCATAATGTAGGATTTTTTTAATTTTTGAGTTTTTTTAATAAATCTATATATATTATAATTATTTTAGGAAAAGATAAGAATTTAAAAATAAAATTAAATTTTTTCTCTAATGTTTCCTCCCATAACTTTTAAATGTTAATATCTTTTATATACGAGATTTTTTAAAGAAAAAAATTACACCAAATTAACGAGCGTTTTATTATCTTTCCAACGAGTATCATAGTGTTATATAAAAAACGGAGAAAAAAACAACTATTTTTGTGGGGTTTTGTTTTCAAATATATTTTACTCTACTAATAAATCACAAACGATAAACATAACTTCATAGGCAGAGATTCCTTTTTTTTATATTTGAATATGATAACTTGTGGCAGAAATTTGTTTAAAATAAATAATAATAATATTATTATTATTATTATTCATTAATCATGTATTGGCAAATTATTAATTATGTTGTCATATTAGATATTTTATTATGTTATATTAGATATTTCAACACCGGGACACTCCCGGGATAAAAGCTAGTATATAAATAGTTCATGCATCTTTTTTTTCAGGAAAGACGAGTACCCACAACACGGGCGCTACCCCCTCTACCTGCATTCTTTTGGTTTCACTCTACAGGTACTACTCACCGACACACATAGGAGTGTGTTTGTGACTCTTGAGCCTGAAGATGGTCCAGGGGGTTGGTAGCCCTCGGTGGATGCGGGTTTTGACGAGTTGAATCGAAAAGATGCCACCTACCGATCTTCTAGGACAGAATCCCTATCATTTTGACAATAAGGGAGAGGTTGGGAGATAAGTAAGCCTGGTACCATTAGGTGCAACTCTCATTGGGCCTATAACGGAGCTTTTTTTTTAAACATAAAGTGGCAGTGGAGAGTTTCAGAATGTTGTATGTGGATTTCTAGTCCCGTGTTTCTTCGAACTTGATGCATAAATAGATAGAAAGCAAATAGCACACCGCATAGAGATTTGATTCAGAGTAGTACTCCATTACCAAGAAAGCCAAGGAGGAGGAGACCATTTCATTCCACTTTCCTTTCAAATGAAGGAGAAAAAACAAGGCACATGAGATTTGTTCAGTCAGTTTGGTTCTTGAATTCATTACACACACATTTGACCTTTGAACATAACAATCATTAACTCATTTTTAATTATTCTTGCAATTTTAAATTTGAAATTTGGCTAAGTGTTTCGTAACCCTTGGGTTTCAAACCGGTCCAGTTTCAATCGGTTTTTTGTGTTCCCAAGTTTCATTTAAAGAGGGAAAGAAAGGATTGAAATGATTTGGAAAGAAGGAATGAAAAATTGTGTTTGAAAGTTATTTTTATTGAGAGAGCGTGAGAACAGAGAGAAAATGTGGAGTTTTTTCATAAAATTCATCCTTCCAACTTGAAACATTCATCAAAGATACAAGTAGCTACATGTTTGTTTTAAATATTTATGATTTCATCATCCAGTGTACCGGTTTGATTATGTACATTTACTTCATTCACATTATATACGTGACAACAGGAAACTAAATCTTCAACCAGGCTAATATCATATTATGTTGTGAAACTGAATTACAACTAGCAAAAGTTTTTTTGTTTTTCACTAAACAAAAGAAGCAATTAGAAACTCTGCAAAAGAAACAAACGATAAAACTAGAAAACAACCAAAAACGAGCCTGCAGCATGTACCAAAATATGTAGCACCCCAAAAACCTTGTATCAAAGATTCTTGTTATTCAAACTCGGAAGAAAAAAAACCAAACATAGCCGTGGTTGAACACCCGGTGACCGATTCAAGCGTTTAGGCTTGCACGGAAGCGATGTGGCAAATCAAGTCAATAACACGGGAGCTGCAAAAAAAAAAGTTGAAAAGAGAAGTCAACAAGTGATATGAATATTCGATGTTGAAAACTTATGAATGATAATGTATTGATGATAATGTATTCTATCATGAATCATCTAGTTTGTTCTTTTGTTTCACTTTTTGCAAGGATTGTTATTTCATCCCGTTTACTTCAAAACATGTTGGTTTACAATTTAAAGTTAACGCTTAGCACGCCAAATTGACCCATCCTAAAAGTTTATCCACTTTGACCCGTAACCAACAATGCAAGTTAATTCAATAGCCAATGCCCAATACATATTCAAAATAGGTTGTAAGAAAGTACCTGTATCCCCATTCGTTGTCATACCAAGAGACGAGTTTCAAAAAGTTGTCATTCAAAGCAATTCCAGCCTTGGCATCAAAGATGCTTGACCTGCTGTCACCAACAAAGTCTGTGGATACAACATCTTCATCGACGTATCCCAAAATACCCTTGAGTTTGCCTTCTGATTCCTCCCTGAATAACAAAGAATCCCAAAAGTTATATCAAAGTACCAAATTTTAACAACAATAATGATAATAATACATAACTTCTCGGTACTTACTTAATGGCAGCCTTGACCTGCTCATAGGTAGCCTTCTTCTCAAGTCTAACGGTTAAGTCAACAACTGAGACATCTACGGTTGGTACACGAAAGGCCATTCCGGTTAATTTGCCATTAAGAGCTGGCAAAACCTTGCCAACGGCCTACAAAGAACAGAAATAAATAACTTACTGTAAGCCTCAAAGTGAAAGATACATTCGGATAGTGTTTTATATTAAACTAGCCAGTTAATTACCTTGGCAGCTCCAGTGCTGCTAGGAATAATGTTGAAAGAAGCGGCTCTTCCACCTCTCCAGTCCTTCATTGATGGACCATCAACAGTCTTTTGGGTGGCTGAAATGTGTCAACAATACAAGACATGTAAATTTTAATGCCTTCATATAATTACCGATTTACTTAAGCAACTTAAAAGCTACATTACCAGTCATGGCATGGACTGTTGTCATAAGACCCTCAACAATGCCAAACCTATCGTTGATCACCTGAAATTGTTACAGAATGTAAGTTGACCATGTATCATTTAATACAAAATAGAAAAAATATAATATATAAATACGAAATTAGGGAATAATACCTTGGCCAAAGGAGCAAGGCAGTTAGTTGTGCAGCTAGCGTTTGAAACAATGTCAAGATCAGGTGTGTATTCGTGCTCGTTGACACCAACAACAAACATGGGAGCATTACCACTGGGAGCAGAGATAACAACCTTTTTGGCACCACCCTGATCATACAAAACCAGATGTAAATAAAGCGAATAGACACTATAGGTAAATGAATACACAACAGAAATATAGCAAGGAGAAACCGAGTCAGACCTTCAAGTGAGCAGCAGCCTTGTCCTTGTCTGTGAATACTCCAGTAGACTCGACCACAAAGTCGGCTCCAGCTGCACCCCATGGGATCTCTTCTGGGTTCCTAATAATACAAACGAAACAAACATTCTGATTAATTAAAGAGAAAAAGATATACCAACACACACTTCTTAGTCCATTAATCCTCAAACAGATTTTACCTGAAGCCAAAAACACTGACTGGCTTCTCACCGAAGAGAAGAGTCTTCTCATCCTTAACCTTAAGTTCATGATGCTTCCATTGGCCATGGACAGTGTCATACTTAAACATGTATGTCTGCAAGAAAATAAACCAGTAAATAACTGCACAGAAATAACAACCAAACACTTGAATTCTAATCAATCACAAATAAACTATGAAAATAAGTACAACAAAATGGCTTTTAATACCAACAACTCTGCAACAATATTTTATCATCATCAAATTCTATATATTCCTAGAATACGTTACACATATAAACAGAGATTGAAAACTTTATTATGACATGCATTCATACAATAACCACATTTACTTAAGGAAAACAGATCTTGTGCACTATGATAAATTGGATCTCTAGCAGTAACATTGCTTAGATGATACTTTTTAAGCGTATTAAATTATTAACTTCATCAGATACCAAATAAATCAAATATTAATTTGCATATTAACTAAAGACTTAAGCTATATGTATCACTTACTAAAAGATAGTCTACGCATGTTAAAATTAGTCATAACATTAGATCTATACAGATATCAGCTTATTTTTTAGTTTTTGTAATAAATACTGAGATCAAGTCCACTATAAGCAGAGACAACAGTTATAAATCATACATAATCACGTACTACAAATATTTAATAAATAGCATGAGCATAGGCTATAGCAACAGTTTACAGAGTAACTACAGATCGGAAACAATATAAACCCTAGCATAAGCATCATAACAAAACAAAATCAAAGACAGTACCATGTAATCAGTGGAGATAAACGGATCGTTAACAGCAACGAGTTCAATATCATCTCTTTGAAGTGCAACTCTAGCAACCAGACGACCGATTCTACCGAATCCTACAACATATCATTCAGATCTAACTAATCAGTAACCATAAACAATTACACAAACTCAAAAACAGATCTAACGGTTACAAAATAGATCTAACGAATCAACAGAATGTGTACCGTTGATTCCGATCTTAATCTTCTTGTCAGATGCTGCAAAATCAAAACAATTCAAACATCACAAATTAAAATCAATACAAAGATGAACAAGTGAAAACTAAAGGTGTAAAAAGACATTATTTACCCATTGATAATAATGTTTTAGAGAGAGAAAGTTGTTGTTAGAGAGAGAGAGTATGAGTGTGAGGAAAAATGTGATTGGGGTCGTTACTATTTAAAGCTTGGGCGGATGTAACAAAGACGGTGGTGACGTCAGCGGGTTTTTAATTTAGTGCTGTCTTGGAGAAAAAGAAATCTTTTGAAATAGAACCGTTATGTATAAACATTATTTATTGCTTATTTAAAACTTTTTATACTATTTTAAAATACTTAGATCTATGCTTTAAAATGTTAATCGATCGATATATTTGGAAAAAAAAATATTAGACTTGGCAATAGTTTATTATCATTATCATATTTAGTATTTAAATACCTCAAACAATATTTATGGAAATGCTATATTTGTTTTTCAATAACATAGGTTTATAAAACCGTTAAAAAAATTTGTTATTATCATAAAAAGTGTAAGCACCATACTTTATGAGAGAGGCTAATGTACAAAGTTTCTTAACATACAAAGTGTAAGAAGGATTCTCAGCCATTAGATTAGGCGATGGCAAGATGGTAATTAACAATCCTAATCATATTTGGGTTAATCTAACCAAGGGTAAATTAGGAAAAACGCGTTTAAATTTCTGTGAAATCTTAACAACAGACATAATCGATGCAAAAATTTTCAACGATTGAACCTGATTTTTCATCGTTTTCAACTCGATTAAACATTCAGAATGATTAAACAATCAAAAACATTCGATTACAAACAAAATCAAAACGTATTTGCAGAAATAGAAGAAAACAGAGTATGATAATTCAATTGATAAAATTAATCGAATCATATTCAAAAATCACTATCAACACATGTATTATTCACATAAACGAACGATGTTGATAATAGAAGAAGAATTAAAGAAAAAAATGGGTTTCAAAAAAGTTCCAGACAATGAAGATCAGAAACTGTTAAACATAAAATCATAAAACGCACTTGGTTTTTTTTATAAACGCATTTGGTTTTTTAAACACTATTTAAACTGGTGTTTACAAAAACGCACTTGGTTTTTTGTAAAACGCACTTGGTTTTTGTAAAACTCGTTTGGTTTTTGTAAAAAGCACTTGGTTTTTGTAAAACACACTTGTTTTTTGTAAAACACACTTGTTTTTGTAAAACGCATTTGTTTTTGTAAAAAGCATTTAGTATAAATAAAACTCACCTTTACCTCATTTTTCCCTTTATATTCCTCTGTTTTCCTCCAACAAACAAACAACCATATTCACACACAGTTCATGTAAGGTTTTTATGGATTGGTTGTTTTCTTTTTTTTCTTTTTTTTTCTTTTTCCTTTGTTTTGTGATTAGCGAGAGACACATAGGTGTTTGCTTGGTTGTCTTCTCCAAAGATAGAGGGAAGTGACTAGATCTGAGCCACGATTGAGGTCGGTTTGAAGGCGAACAACGTGAAGGGTTTTGAAGGCATCGGAGGTTAGAGGAGAGAGGAGAGAGGGAGCTGTGAGGCTTTGGTCCGGCGGTTGGGTCAGGCAGCGGCGACGACGGTGGTGGTGGTGGTGGTGGTTGTGGTGGTGGTTAATGAACGATCTGAAAGAAACATTACCCTTTACCCTTTTAATCAACCAAAATTGGGTTAGTTAGAGTTAACTAGGGTTTACACTTGTCAAGTTGTGGTGGCTTCTTACACTTTTATGTTAAGGATACTTTGTATCCTATACTTTCTCCATACTTTATATCATATTTAATTTAATTATAATTAACGTTTGGTTCTACTTATGGATATCAAATTATTTCTAAATATGCTTTGTAAGATCATACTCACATCTTTTATCATATTGATTTTGATTTATGAACTTGAATCTAAGGGTGTAAACGTGCTGAGCCCGAGCTTGGTTAACTTATAAGAGCTCGAGTTCGAGCTTTGTTTTTAAAGTTTGAGCTCAGCTCGTTGGTAGTTTCTTAAGTTCGGGCTCTGCTCCTTTAGTGTTTATTAGTTAATAGATATAATATAAATAATATGTGCGTTTAGGCTCGATAAGTCAAAAACTCGGATTGGCTCGGCTCGTTTTTTAAACAATTTAAATGTGAGGTAAATAGTATAAAATGTTAATAAAACTAAAATTATCTAAGGCTCGACGAGCCTGGCGAGCTTCATATGCCAGACTCGAGCTCAGGCTCGATAAGTAAACGAGCTTTTTTTAGGCTCGGGTGCGTTTCGAGCGTTTTATCGAGTCGATCTCGTGTAGCTCGCGAACTGCTTGGCTCATTTACACCCCTACTTGAATATTTCATTATATCTTTATTTATTATTTTGTGTTTTCGAAATCAAAGAAACTTTAACTTAGACGTAAACCCAGACTGTTGTGACGGAAAGATTTATTCCAATGTGTGACATTAGTAATACAGCTTAAAGCCGAAACTTAGAAAATATATCTATAAAAATAAACGTCTAGATGCACAAAAATCAAACTTTTATATATGTAATCATTGTTGAACTAGGTTCGATTTTACAGTTGGATTGTTTCGGTATTTTCAATAGGTCCCCAAGAAACTTGTAATCATACAAGAATAATCGTATAAAGCTGGTCATAATTGATTTTTTTTGGCTGGTCACACATCATGGTTTACTTTTACTTTTCAATTTCCTGCTCACTACAAAAGAAAATTATAAAAAGAATTTTAGTAATTATATTTTGTAACTGCTAGACTTGACCATGAGGATTGAAAATTAACCTTGTACCACCATAAACCTTATCTAACTCACCAACGTCAGAGATTAGTAATTCTATAGAAACAACATACGATATATATTGAATAATATTTTATGTAAAAGTAGTAATGAAATTATAATCTTCCAGCTTTTTAACTGTTCTAACGAAAACAACTTGAGACTAAAGAAATGAACAACTATTAATAAAAAAATTGACAAAGAAAGATTAATGCTAGTCAAAATTTCATATTATTTGGAGTTAATGTATGTAAAATTTGGATTTTTTATCAAGTCTTTAAAGTTTTAATGTTTTTTTTTTTAATTTTTATTTTACGTAATGTTATAAACTAAAATTCGGATATGAATATTTGTGGAAAAGAAAAGATGGACCATGACGTTTGACCTTATTTACTCTATAATACATTTATAAAATTGACCAATAAAAGAAGGCTTTTTTTTTTTATAAGAATAAGAATTTTATAATGAATAAAGAACACAAATAATTTGTGGCGCATGCTCTTCAACTTTCTGTTGTAATAGAATTATTGAAGTGGTGCTAATCTATTTTAGTAAGATTAGTGGGAATACGTTATACTTTCATACTTTTTAAAAGGTTTAACTTAAGCAATCATGGCTAATTATCATATATTTACATATGTATACTTGTACGGGTGTGTATGGTTCGGTTTATATCAGCTTTTAAACCCTAACTAAAATCAAAACCAAAATTTTCAATTATAGAATTTAGGATGAATAGTTTTTGTATTTAAAAGTCAAATAAAAAGAAAAACGAAAAGTCAAATGCTCACAGATCAAAAGGCAAGTTTGGACTTTGGAGTTGTGGAGGAGAATAATAGCACTTATTATTCCTACAAACCGGCGTGAAACTTGACATCATCGAAAAGCTAATTATTTCATTTTTTTTTCTTTAATATGTCTATCACGAATTTGTAAAAGTAAAATAATTTCATATGTAATGAAACGATTTCGAGTTTGTTTTATACGCTTCACGAGTGTAGCAAAAACCTTCATGTCAAAACATGGATACAATCGTGAGAACAACTAAATTTACCATTTGAATTACACATTATTTTAGTAATTCATTCACATGTGTATTTTTGTTAGGCTATGTTTGGTATAAGATAATGAAATGGACGAGGAAATGGAATGAAAGAGATAACGGAATAGAATGGATAATTACCAATTTATGTCTTGTTTGGGTGTCATGTGTGAATGAAATAAAATATTATTTTATGTTGTTTGGTAGATAGGAAAAGACGAAGGAATAAAACAGATGATAAGCGATGGTGGTTAGTGGCGGTGATGGTGGGTGGTGATATGTGGTGATCATGGTGGTGGTGGGTAGATGCGATGGTGGCGGTGGCGGTTGATAGTGGCAATGGTGGGTATGTGACAGAGGTGGGTGCTTGTGGAGGCAGCGATGTGTGGTGGTTAGTGGCGGTAATGGTGGGTGGTGACAGTGATGGTAGGTGGTCATTGACAACGGCAATGGTGGGTGGGTTGACGTGGCGGCGGTAGTTGGAGTTGATGGTGGTGGGTGGGTGGCGGTGGTGGGTAATGGCGGTGAAGTGACGGCGGTGGTGGGTGGTCGTTGATGGCGACGATTGTGGGTGGGTGACGGTGGTATTAATGGCGGTGAAGGGTGGTGACGGCAGTGGTGGGTGGTCGTTGATGGCGATGATTGTGGGTGGCGACGGCGGTGGTGGTAGGTGGAGGTGGATGGCATCGGTGGTGAGTGGGTGGGTGATAGTAGTGGATGGTGGCGGTGAAGGATGGCAGCGATGGATGGTGACAGTTGTCGGTGGCGGTGGTGGTGGTGGTAGGTGGTGATGATGGTGATGTGTTTTAGTGTTCTTAATGAAAGGTGAAAGAAGAGATGGAATGAAAAAAAACATAGTAGGTGGATGGAATGGTTTTGAGGGAATGGAATGACTTATGGAGTGATTGATTCCATTTCATTCATCAACCAAACATAAAATCTTTCATTACCTTGTAATGTTCCATTACATTTCATTCCGCCTTCCATTCCAGCATACCAAACGCTACTTAATGTATATTCGTAACGTCGTGTAGCGGACAAATGTAAAAAAGGGTAAATTCATTAACTAATGTGTTTAAAAAACATATGAACCCGGTATATATCACCCACAATATCTTCAAAATAGAATATATTTCTTTAAACACATTGACATGCAAACAAATACAAGTTATTTAAAATTTTACTTCGCAATCATGGGAGTATGTACATAGGGACATATGGGTTGGATCGAACATATACCAAAAGTTTGTTTTAGTGTTACATATACGTATGTTTCGACATCGCACCCGTACAAATTTTGATATCGAACCGTAAAATCTGAACCCGTAAAATCTTTACGCCACTTAGAAACTTTGACGCCGAACCCTTATAAAACATGACACCAAACCTTAAAAATTTTGACAACAACCTTAACCCGCATTTCAATTTACAAAGAGTAACTTGTTAAGCCCACATTTATTTACAAAAAAAAACCGTTAACACATCTAGGCCACATTCAATTAAAAAAACAACCCATTAACTCATCTAGGTCATAGTCAATTAAAAAAATAACACATTAAGGTTTAAGCTTACCACACAAGCCCATAAACCATTTAAATCCAAGTTTATATTGATAATTTGAAAGAAGATACAAGGTTTGTCAACTTGAACAATAAATCTACTATTGTGTCGCGACTACAACCGTTGAGAGATGTCATTTGTTTTATTGAAAAAAAAAGGAAGATTAGAAAGGTTCGATAGATGGTGTCATGAATAGATTTCAAAAAATGAAAGCTCATAGATGATGAATTTCTATTATCACTTTCAATATCAATTTACACATTTTTTTTTATTAATTACATGCATTTTAATTTGATTTTTGCTATTTTATTATGCGATCAACCTGAACCGCTTAACCGGATCGGGCAAAAAAGCCCTAAACGTAGTGATAGCCACTCGATCGTCCGTCCCTCGAAAATTTCCGAACCCTTGAAAACAAGACCTTTCTACGCCACCGTTCGCAACACAAGTAAACATGTCGTGCTTGAATTAACATACATTCCTCATTAAGTCTTTTTAACTACAAAATCAGAATTATTGACCCATTTTTTTGTTCATCTCGTAACGTTTCCCTTCATGTTATATACAATTTGGCATTTATTTTTCAAGCACTAGTTTCTTTTGTTACAAAATAAAAAACAACATAACTTAGCAGTTAGGTGTATATGTATATCTTTCTCGTCAAGTTTTCTCTAGACGTGTCTAGATGTTTCCCATTAGTTTCAAATGGGAGAAAATAGAATTCGTAGACGAATTGAATTCCATGAATCTAGATTCATGTACATTTATGACAATTGAAGACCAAAGCTTTCCATGTTTGTGCACTTTTAGCGACCCCTAAAGATTATAAAATGCGATGAAACGAACTTTGCTACCCCGATCTTCTCATTTGCATTGTTTTTCTTCTCTAGCAAGCAAGTATATATTTTTTTTTGTATCGTAAAAGAGGTCTAAACGTTTAGTCATTAAAAATGTCTTGGCAACGATGGATTAAACCCGAGGTATCTCATTCATTATTGTGTAGTGTTTTCACTTTCGATCCTGTTTTAAAAACGTTGTGAACTATGTTATGATTTTCTTTTCTTTATTTTCAAGCAAATTGATTATTTTTAATATTAAGTTTACGAATTGTGTAGGTTTACCCTTTAATGGTACCAATTGCAGGAGTTATTGGACTGGTTGCAACACAACTTATACGTAACATATCCACTAATCCAGATGTGAGGTAAAACTTTTGACTCTAGATCTAAGAAACTCTCCAAAAAAAAATATAGTTAAAATCTATGGTAAAAATTATGTATTGCGTAATTTTGGCTTTAGGGTTACAAAAGAAAATAGAACCGCGGGGATCTTGGAGAACCATGACGAGGGCGAAAAGTATGCAGAACATAGGTTAAGGAAGTTTGTCCGAGGCCGGACCCCTCAGATCATGCCATCAATCAACGACTATTTTACTAGGGAGTAATGTTATGATAATCAAATACATTGATTGAAGCTGTAGCAAATTGTTTTAATTTTTCGGATCGATATTCATACCATTAATTTGGATACACAAAATTAAAAAGAGATGGTGATGTATTGTTCCATTTATGATCCTTAGGCCATGTGTAGTGGGGGGCTTTATATATAAAGCCCCCCTTTCTGATTGGTCCACGTGGCAGCTGAGTCAGCATGGAGAGATAAACTGAAAAAGGGGTGTAGTGGTAGGGGCTTTATTTATAAAGCCCCCTATTATTTTATTATATTAAGATTCTGCTTTTTGGCCTACCAAAAGTCATGTTTTCTCTCCTTGGCCACATGTAGTAATTTGGTTGGATGGATACAGTGAGTTTGGGCGCTAGTTTTATAAAGCCCGGGTCATTTTTTTGCCTATAGCGCCCTAGTGTTTTAGTGTGTAGGGCGCGATTTTTAAAAAAGATGGGCAAATAACGCCCCACTACGGTAGGTCTTAGTATTTAAGGGTCTGTTTTTGTGTTTTTTCTTTAACAATGCATAACATCTTTCCTTATTCTTATTGGTGAAATGTGTTTAAAGGGGTGTTTGTTTGGCTCTGAATGTGCCTCTGAATGGTTCAGCTCTGCGTTTGTTTGAACAAAAAAAAAAACAAAGTTTATAATATATTTATTCATTTATTGTACTCGCGCAAATTTTTTTCAAAGCCTCTAAGGTTGATACAAGTGGTTATCCATGACTTGGTAGCTTAGAATCAGGTTCAGAACGTATTAACATTGCAGATATAGTTGCATTAGTTATTATGTGGATGATACAGTTGTAACCTATAAGAGAACGAACAAGATTAAAATTTATAACATGGGTGTGCATTGTTTGAATAACTAGAAATTTGATTCGATTATGAATAAACAAATCGGATTAGATTTTTTCGCTTAATCGAATCAAATAACTATACGATTGATTTAAATAAGTCGAATTTGAAAATGAGTCTCCAAAATTCAAACTTATTCTAATAACCCGCATAAGATATATATATGTGTATCTGTTTGTATTACTATTCGCCTATGGTCATACTATTTGTTGTTTAGGTGCTGCTAATTTTATGTTGTATGTGGGTGATGTTTTATTATGTACTAGATATTTGCCCGCGTGGACACGCGGTTCACCAACGTACGATTATTTGGAGTAGTATAACGTATAAGAAAAATAAAGTAGACAAATTTTATTAAAATTTAAAAGCAACGAATACACAAATATTCAAATATCGCTGAAAATTTCCTTATAAACTACATTCTTTGTTTTGGTCATCACTTTCCCATGAGCATCAAGTATAAGTAACTTCACGCCTGCCCTGCTTTTAACTCTTGACAATGCGACATAAAGCTGGCCATGTGAGAATACAGGGTTTCTTAAATACAATACAACTTTCGATAAAGACTGTCCTTGGCTTTTATTGATGGTCATTGCAAAACACACGCTTATTGGGAATTGATGCCTTTGGAACTTTACTGGAATCTTGATATCAGACGGTATCAAATTATTCTAGGAATAAGAGTTTTGGTACCAATGTTTCCCCCTGATATGATCTCGGCTTCAATAACACGCTTTGCAAGTCTGGTGATTCGTAATCTCGTTCCATTGCACAAACCATTTTGTTGATCTATATTTCTCAACAACATAACTGGTACACCGACTTTTAGTGCTAAACAATGATTAGGTAAGTCAGAAATTTTTAAACCATTAAGGACATCAGGAGAGTATAAGTCTTCCTGTGAACGGTTATTACCATTCTCAATCTGACATATACTATCAGAGCTCAAATACTCGACTTCATCTCCAGGAAACAATGCAAGAAGCCTTTCATTTAAAATATCTCTTCTACTCCCATTTGGAACAACAGGAAGGATCTGTCTAAAATCACCACCCAAAACCATAACCTTACCACCAAAAGGCAACTCAGAATTACCTGAAGAATTTGACTGCAAAGACGTCTTTCATTGTACGATCAAGTGCCTCAAAAGCATGCTTGTGAATCATTGGAGCTTCATCGAAAATAATTAACTTACTTTGCTTCAATAAAGCAGCATCGTCACTATTCGGCTTTATACTGCATAATTAACTTATCTCCAACAGAATCCTACAATGTTAAAAGCCATGTCAAAATTGTTAGAATAAGGTACATTCAAATCTAATATTAAACATGATTGACCAAGTAAACTGTAGTTCATTCACAGGCACTGCATTCTGTGTTGAAGATTGACCTAGATCAGTATTTTGAAGCACAGGTTGATCGATCTAAAAAACAAAGGTTTAAACAATAAGTAAATAACAACAATAATAACGATTCATAACAGTAATTATAACGAAATATTTAAATGATAATCATAACCTGAATGTCAAGGAACCGTTCTTCAAGAGAAGCTACAATCTCCGAATCATTTGTAAGCTTACGTATACCATAACCATCAAGTTTCTCATCAATGTTGAATTGCCCTACTTTAATTTTCAAAGTAGGAAACCTAGATCATACAAATTTAATAATTATATTTAAGGTAAATTTTGGTATTAAAAATCTTATATATTACATCAAATCTCTTATAGTAATAAATATGGTAACAATAACCATTAACTTTTTTAGTTTATATTTAATTATTCGAATTATAATTTCTTAAAATAAGAACCGCCATTTTCGTATATAGGCTGCACCATTAGTCTTTTCAAAAGATCATCAATTAATAGGGTATCAAATATTAATTAGTATTAGATGTGAAAATTGAAGTTGTCACTTCGGTTCCCTTACACGCGTTTTAATGTTTCTATATAATGATAATCACTAAATCTAAATCACATATTTACTTTCTTCAAATTAAACACACACAAATCCAAGGAAAAAAAAATTTCAACAATGGAAAGGGTTGTCAGTTGGAGGTTCTGCAGCATAAAGCGTAGGTATTTTGTGAACATGAGTGACACTACGTTATTAGTTTTTGGTTCAAGAAACGCGATTATGCAAATGGATGAAGACTTTAAAAGACAAGTGTATGAGTTTGGAAGAACCATCAGGTTACCGAGCAATGAAGAGAGCAGATTGATTGCTAAGTTGGAAGAAATCTTTGAAGTGGAAGAGTTTGATGAACTTATGGAGGTATTTCATGTCCAAAGTTGGTTTTTTGCTGAAAATCTTAATGTTGCAAGTATTCTGTTTTCCGATGGTGAATATCGGTTGATGTCAAGGGATCAGATTGAGAACTGCAATGACTATGACTTGCTTGTGGAACTCGATAATGTACGCATGTCTAACAACCGTAGAACCACTGCAAGTTTGAACCTGGAACAAATGATTCGCCTAAGAATCATGAATCTGGAAGAGGAAGCGGCAATGGTGGAAGCAGAGGAGGAGTCCGATTCTGAAAGGGATGATGATGATGACGATGAGGAAGGTGATGAAGTTTAGTATGTTTTATATGAACTTTTAATAGTTTTTCTTAGTATGTATTTGGTACTTTATGATGCAGGTTATTAACAACTTTAATAAAAGTTGTAATTTTGGTTTATATTATCTATAAAAAGTTAATCAGTTATGCTTTTTTATATATTGGTTTTGTTATTAGATTAATTTTTTTCATTAGTTAGATTTTAACTTGGCTTTTAGGTTGAAAAAAGAGTGTTCCAATAATTGGTTATTATGCTCTTAAGATCCGTTGATTAAAGTGTTAAGAATAGAAGCACGTTGGTCAACTGCGTGTAGACGCGGGCATTAATCTAGTAAGTAATACAAATTAACATCGCTTATATTGTTAAAGACTGATAAAAATAAGTTACCTGTTTGCTTTTCTCAAGAAGCTGCATCGCTGACATGCGGAACATTTTTTTGGCTTCTCGATCAAACAGTGTAAGCGATGTTATTCCAGTACAATCCTGCACCCTTATTGGAATCCTATACCTAAAACACGAAAACTAATAAATAAACCCTATATCTAAAAAAATTAATAACGTAAACATGAATACTAAAACGTAAAAAATAAATAAATAATATCATACAATTATAAGTTATGTATATCAAATAGAAGTCTTACACTGGATCAGCAGAGACAATCTGTTTGGGACAACCTTTATTCGTGCAAACCAAAACTTGTTTAAATGAAGTTACGTCCTTCACCTCTTCATCATCAGGTAAACTTAAAGTTGGCTCAACCTTAAAAATGTAAAGTTGTTTCCATTATTAACTTAAAAAATGTAAAGTTTAAATTATGACAAACATAATATAAAAATTGAACACTAACGAAATTTACATTTAAGTGTTTCCATTATTAAGTTAAATTTCGGTTAAAGTTATGAAAATATAATTAGCATTTTTATATGTTTCCTGTATTAAGTTAAAAGTTTAAATTGTTGAGTTTTGTTTACATACCTACGATTTTTGGTATGGTAATATTTTCAACTTTGTATAATTGAAATTATAGTTTTAAAAAAATTGTTTATTTAAAAGTTTACGTTGTTGAGTTTTATTTAAATAGGTAGGATTTTGCGTTTGTTCATACATTTTGAAGTTTGTGTAATTGTATTTAATTTTTGAATAAAATTGTTTATTATTAATTTTTTAAAATAACCGATTTAAAATAATTGTAAAAGTGTAATACAATTTAATTAACATAGTCAAACATTGATTTTAAATGGTTGAAAGGGTTGGTTTTAAATAATTCAAATGTACTATAAATATTTTGATGATATTATTAATTGTAATAATCTTAATTTGATTTTGTTAACAATGATATGTAAAAGTTAAACTTCGTAATATAAAAGGAATTTATATTTATTAAAACATCATATGCACAATCATACATGACTACTAAACCTACCAAAAGATTACAACATTAATGTTAAGAAAACCTTTTTCTTAAAAACATATTGATATGTAATGTTAGAAAATATAGTTTTTTCTTAAAACATATAGTTTTTTCTTAAAATATGTTACAAAATATAGTTTTTTCTTAAAACATATGGATATGTAATTACTAACTTAGTCAAACATTGCTAACTTACTTGCTAAACAACCTGGAACATTACAATATACGACTACTAAACATAGATCATAAGCACAATCATATGTATATTAAACATAACCCAAAAAATTACTGTTTATCAACATATATAAACCCAAAAACCACGACTTACCACATGAGCAGTAAACGTGGAAATGTTTGTGACTACCAACCATAGATCATGTTCTAACTTAAAAAAGTTACCCACCAAAAACTATTGTCTACAAACCACATAACAATCACCACTGTTTTAACTAACTACCACTACCCCTAACAACATTAGAGAACTTGAACACACCTTGCTTTTGGAAAAACAGGAAATGCATTTGATCACCAAGCTGAAAGTTCTTATCAGCTACAAAAGCCGACATACCCTTGATGTACCAACGGTACTTTCCAGGTTCACCTTCCCTCCCAACAGACACTCCCCAACTTAAACCCTCACCATCAAGAATGCTCAAACCCCTCTTCCTGCACAACCTGTTTTCCCTTGCCCAAGGGGTCTTCATACGCTACGCAAATAACAACGAATACAAAGTTAGTAAATAAAAATATATACATATAGCTGATCATCTCATTTGGATATCACATAAGTGGTGCATATGACAACTAAACACAACAGTGAGTGCAGTTTGACCTCATAAGGTCAACAATCTCAGCACTAAAAATCTATATTGATTATGTAACACTTAAAATGACCCATTTGGTGCAGTTGACTGATGACCACAGATGACCCATTTGAATCAGATATATATTTTTGACAAACTGGTCACCTAATGTTTTAGTGCTGAGATTCTGTATTAGATTTCAAATATGATGTGTACTTGAAAATTAAAGTGAATCTAAATAAGTGACATATAACAAATAAATTACTTGACATCGATTTGTTCAAAAACTCTGCTCAACTGCACAACCAGTTGCATGATTTGAGCAGATTGAGCCATTTGTGTAGCTGTAGGGTTAATGAATCTAAATAACCTGCTACCAAAGTAACATCTAACATTTACACCAGTTCACCCATATTTCACATCTAGATAAACAACAACAACTGACCACTATCAAATTACATCATTAGATTTTATTATATGGGTGAACTGGTGTAATTGTTGACCCACATTAGGAGGTGGTCAACTTATAAACCACTACTATGGCTGCACTAACATATAAAGACCCAAAGTTAAACCTGATGGACTAAAACGCATATAAGTTAAACCTAAAAGATAAATATTATATATGTATTTGGTGCAGTTGACTGATGACCACAGATGACCCATTTGAATCAGATATATATTTTTGACAAACTGGTCACCTAATGTTTTAGTGCTGAGATTCTGTATTAGATTTGAAATATGATGTGTACAGTTGAAAATTAAAGTGAATCTAAATAAGTGACATATAACAAATAAATTACTTGACATCGATTTGTTCAAAAACTCTGCTCAACTGCACCAACAGTTGCATGATTTGACCAGATTGACACATTTGTGTAGCTAAAGGGTTAATGAATCTAAATAACTTGACCCAAAGTAACATCTAACAATTACACCAGTTCACCCATATTTCACATCTTAATAAACAACAACAATTGACCCACATTTGACGAAATCCTAACATATAACA
Source organism: Ambrosia artemisiifolia (assembly GCA_032199755.1). Lineage (NCBI taxonomy): Eukaryota > Viridiplantae > Streptophyta > Magnoliopsida > Asterales > Asteraceae > Ambrosia > Ambrosia artemisiifolia. Next base: position 1,299,005 of record CM063518.1, on the reverse strand, counting down.
TCTAAATAAGACTAAGTAACAAAATTTGACCAACATTAGGAGGTGGTCAACTTATAAACCACTACTATGGTTGCACTAACATATAAAGACCCAAAGTTAAACCTGATGGACTAAAATGCATATAAGTTAATACATTTAAAAAATAAATTATGGTACTTACATAGTGTTTGTCAACAACGAACACAACTGCCACACCAACATCCGCCTCTTCCTCAGAGTCATCATCCTCTTCCTCCATATCAGTGTCCTGTTCATCCTCCTCGCTTGAATCATCAGAAACGAAAACCTCATCACTATCATCAGTAGAAAGAACAATGATGTCTTCATCAAAGTAATCTTCATCATCATCCTCCTCCTTAACTTCAGCTTCCCATTTAAGTTCAGGAGGAAGAGTAAGCTTGTTTTGCTCAAAAACCGACATATTGTATGTGCTCTGTTAAAAAAAAGAAATATATTCATTTGATCAGGCTTATGACGTATCCAGCGAGAAAAAAACATATAGTAATAAAGATTTAGAATTTATATTTAGTAAAAACAGAGAAGACCTGGTCAATGATTTCGAAGACAATGAGATGATCAGGTGTGATTGAAAAACTTTCCTTAATGAAAGGCCATCCTTTAGTGACATAAAAGAAACCATCATCCACTGCTAGCTGGATCTGAAAGTTTTTTCGTGGAGCAGCTCTAACTGCAATTGGGTCCTTCGGGAGCAGATTGTTCATTAAACCATGAACAACGTAACAACTGAGATGCTGTAAAAAACATCAAAAAAGTTGATAGTTGTTAAAATAAGTTATTGTATGAAAATATTGTATAATAAAATCTAATGATGTAATTTGATTCAAAAAAAACATACCAATCGCTTCTCAGTGGTGTAAGGATCGGACAATCTGCAGTAAAAGAAGTTACCAGGTGCATACACTGCATCTTGATGGAAAGTAATCATCCTGAAAGAGCGAAGGTTGTCCTCATACTGAAATAGAAAGTTACAGCCAGATGGGTACCTCAACTCAGTAATCATTGTCCTCCAACCATTGTAGAAGAACCACTTGCCACCAATCTTCAACACTTTAATATCGAACACTTTTGAATCCAAGGTACGGATTTTGGTATTACCGCTTGGATAACCATAATCTTCGATCCACTTCTCATACAGTTTTGGTAACACCTGATTAGAATTACAAAGATTAAAATATTATTAGGAAAAGCATGAACATACTGTACTATATAAATTTTAGCATGTAACAGATATCTTACAATACACGCACGGTTGTTAGCCTCCGACTCACACCAAAATCCATACACCATTGTATAACTTTGGGGTGTATGCACCTGTAACAACCACCAAAATCCATATCAGCATAGTAATGTTAAGGTTTGAGTATAAGACCCCCTAAAATGATTCAAATCTTTGTATGACCGGATAAAAAATGTTTTTCAAAATTAATATCTAAATTAAAACAATGTATAACTCCAATGTTAACGTTGTTCTCTTCCTCAATGTAAACCCTATAAACACCTAAAACAATACCTAAAACATAAACCAATAATCGAACCCTAAATCATAAGAAACCATTAAAATATTTCTTAAAACATCAATGTAAACCTAAACAGAAACACATAATCATTGTGAATAATAATAAACTTTTAGTAAAGAACAATGATACAAAGCTTATAACATCAGTTGAAGCCTGAAACCTAATGAATGCATACCTAAAACAACCTGTTGCATCAATCAAACCTTATTGAATCATTGAAACCTATCGAACCCTAAATCATAAGAAACCATTAAAATATTTCTTAAAACATCAATGTAAACCTAAACAGAAACACATAATCATTGTGAATAATAATAAACTTTTAGTAAAGAACAATGATACAAAGCTTATAACATCAGTTGAAGCCTGAAACCTAATGAATGCATACCTAAAACAACCTGTTGCATCAATCAAACCTTATTGAATCATTGAAACCTATCGAACCCTAAATCATAAGAAACCATTAAAATTTTTCTTAAAACATCAATGTAAACCTAAACAGAAACACATAATCATTGTGAATAATAATAAACTTTTAGTAAAGAACAATGATACAAAGCTTATAACATCAGTTGAAGCCTGAAACCTAATGAATGCATACCTAAAAGAACCTGTTGCATCAATCAAACCTTATTGAATCATTGAAACCTATAAACTGGTTGACAATACCTAAAACATAAACCACTAATCGAACGCGAAATCATAATAAACAATTATCCATTTTTCTTTTAACATCAATTAGTACCTAAACATCAACCCATGGTTAAAATTCTGAATAATAATAAACGAAAACTAAAGTACAATGATTCAAACCTTATTATAACATCAGTTGAAACCTGAAAGCTAATTTATCGATACCTAAAACATAAACCTCCAATAGAAACATAAATCAGTATTTGTAATCAGTAGCTTTACTAAAACATCAATGAAATCTTATAACATTATTTGAACCCTATAAACACCTATAACATTACTCGAAGATTGAAACCTAATAAATTGATACCTAAAAGATAAACATCAAATAGAAACCGATATCTACTGATGAGTAGATTTCTTAAAGAATCCTAAATCATAAAAAACAGGTTAATATTAGAATAAATCATGTCAGTAGTCAAATAACAAACATGAACCCTAAACCCCCAAATCTGAAGAATTATTTAAAACCAATCAACAATACAAAAAAAATAGGTTACCTTGAATGAGACACACGATGAAGACGAATGATCACCGATGGACGGTGTTGCAACAGCCGACGGAAACACACAAAAAAACAGAGAAACATAAAAGAACCGATTAATTGTGAAATAATTAAAAGAAACAACAATATGTAACAGTCATCGTATGAAAAAGAAACAAACGATCGTTACCTTGAAGGAGATGGAAGGTGTGGTTTGATGAAGAAATCGCCGATCGCAAGCTTTGTGATGAGAGGAGAGAGAGCGGTGAAGAGGGATGAATGAAGGGAAGAAAGAGAAACGTGTGTTATTTTGATTAGGGTATTGATTTGGTAGGTTATTGATTTTAGGAAAGTATTAACTCATCAATTTTGACTATATTTATGTATTATTAGTCTAATTTTTATTTTTTTAAAAAGAAAAATTTTATAAATTACAAGAGAAGGACACGTGGCACAATGTAGGAAGAGAGAGAAACTGAGGTGAAATGAGGGAGTGCCAAGTGTCCTAATTGAGTTTGTTTTATTAAGAGTATAGATTCATGTTGTTTTTAATTATTAGTTAGGTTGCTTTTATTATGTACATGTTAATATGTGAGATTGTTAAAAGTTAATTTATTGTATTTTTCCCCTAATTTGAATAAATCCGAATTCGACTCGAATTCTAATAGCTCTATTTGAACAACTCAAAATTCGACTTATTCGACTCGATGAACACTCTTGTTTACTCTAATGTATTCTAGGAATAGAAGTATCATATTATAATATTCTAGTATGGGTATTTTTTATCTATAGATAACTTGTCTACCTTTTATGTTTGTTCTACATGGTTGTAAACTTGTTTATAGTTCGATTAAAAACACTGAGTTTAACTTATAAGAATACTTTTGACAACCAAGTATTAAGAGTTGAGTTATATCATTAGTTATATCCAGTAAAAAATATGCAATATTAATTGAATCCAATGTCATGATGTAACATAGCATTTCAATCAATAGATCTAATTTTTTTTTAACAGCCAACAAATCAATTTTCAAGCACTCTCGGGTACCCTTTTGGCGAATCAGGTACTCGAGAGTACCCGGGCCACCAATTGCCACCAATTCCCGGGAAAACCCGACCACTCACCCGCCCGAAGGCACGACAGTGAAATAATCGGTAAAACCAGTCGGGATCAGGACTCGGACCCAAGCTAATGGCCGGGTCATCCCTCATTTCCCCTCCACCAATGTGAAAAAAGTTATGGTCAGATGACAATCAACGTGGAACATAATATGCACATGGAACAACATTGTGGGCAACACCCTTGTCTTGCCCTTTGCAACACTCCGAAAGGACAAATAAATATAGGGTTGAGTTTATTGGCCAAAACAACAATGCCTTTACATGAAAGAAACCTCAAAAAAGATATGAAAGAAGCGAACAAATAATGTGATCTTTGATTGATGTTGGTATGCTTAAATTGTTGGCATATACTTGTAAAGATGTTTTGGTACCGACTGAGAGCGACTCCAACAGCAAATACCTAAATTGTTTAATTGCATCCTGATTGATTATAATTAGAAATTTATCCGATGAGTGCAATAAAAAAGAAAGTAGGGGTGAACATACGAAAACCGATAATCGAAAAAAACTGAAATCGAATCGAAAACCAAACTGAAAATAACCGAAACCGAATTAACCGACCGTTACAGTTAAAATGTGGCAAAACCGAATCATTCAGTTACGGTTACGGTTACGGTTATATATCTATGTGTTTTTCTTGTATATGAATATCCATGTATTTATTTGAAACATATATTTATGTATTTTTTAAGTATTTCATGTATTTTTCATATGTTTTCATGTCTTGAAAAGGTTCAAAACACTTGACTAACTATTTAAAGCTTATAATTTTGTACAAGTTTTATTTTGGTAATTAACCGAACGGACTTAACCAATTGGTTTCGGTTATGGTTTTTCCAAAAACCGAATTTCAGTTATTGGTTTCCGTTGTGTGTAAAAACCGAACTGAAACAAACCGACATTTGGTTAAAAGAAAGTAAGAAAATGTTGTAGAATGTGTGAGCTGAAAAAAATAAATAAATAACTTTTAGAGAAGAAGTTAGTGAATAAAAAGGGAAGGATTAATCAAGGGATTTGAACCCGACGTGAATCGAACACGCAACCTTCTGATCTGGAGTCAGACGCGCTACCATTGCGCCACGGATCCTTGTTGTTTTCTATCCACGATCATATCAATAAGATCGGTCTTTTCATGCTTTGGAATCTTGTACATCAAGCATAAGATCTTGTACAACAAAACCGCTGTAATGTCGTTTTATGTTTTATTCTATGGTTTCTTCGTCATCGGGATTTGGAGTTGCAATGTGTCGGCGTTTGTTCACGGCCAACAAAGAAACCGTCTTCCTCTTCAACCAAGGTTTTTTTTTATCTTCTAATTATTTCATTAATCAATGGGGCAAATTTTACATTATGATAGCATGTAGACGGGTTAACAAGCTGCGCCTTCACTCCTTTTCGAATTGCAAAACCTAACCTACTAAAAACAAACCTTTGCCCCTGAGGGGTCGAAATGTTGCTGTGAACGACCCGTTGAACTATGTCCAGGAACCTAATAGCCTCCGAAGGCAGCGATCCAAAATATCAAAAGTTAAGGGGACCGAAGCATGTTGGTTTTCCACAAAGACTTTAGCATGTTTCTCGATTTTCTTTGACTCTGCCTTCAACATCGCCTGACCTGTCACACCCTTATCACGATGACCAACAAGGTTGATACCCCGTAGTTTACAATAAAATTTCTCTTAAATATTAATTCGCTAACTGTAGTAAAACTATAAGAAAACGATAATATTAAAAGAAATTTTTGCTAACCGGATGGTCAACAATGTCGCATACCTCTTTACTTCCACTATAAAAGGTTAGCATATTGAACAATGGAAATTGATATGACATTGCATAATAATTGCTCGAAATCTAGGGTGTTTTAACATCTTATACGTGTAATATTTTTAATATTTTTCTCTAGAAACTATGCAACAATTTTTAAGCATGTGGAGAAAGAAAAGTGTTATATTCTCTACTTATTTTATTGTGAAATAAGTTGTTTTTGATTAACAGTTTGAGATTGGTCATTTGATAATAATTGTCCTTGAAACTACTAGTTTGTGAAATGGTCTGTTTGCCTTTGCTATAACAAGTTAAATAAGTTGAGGAAAAAGAGTCATCTACTAAAGAAAGGGTCACTTGTTGAAAGTCTTCAAGTTTATAAATTTAGTTAAGACTTATTTTATTCGTTAACATAGTATCTTTTACAAGATTATCTACTGTTTCTTTTGTTTCATAATATACTAATGACAAGGATAGTTAAAGGTGTTTTTAGATTGGGAAACTGCTGTAAGGACTAATATTTACTTAGATCTCAAAATTTGACTCATTGTGCTCTTCAAAGTTCATATTGAAACCTAGTCAAAGTCTCTGGTTTTGTTTTTTAAACTTTGATTTTCCAACTCATCTTTGTGTTCCCTAAACTTGTTACAAGATTGAAAAATTGGCAGACTTCTAGATCTCAAACTTTGACCTTGAACATGTTCAAATTTATGAGTTTTGACTTCAAACTATATAAATATTACTAAAACGATTGCATCACATTACACATTACACTTTAAGAAAGTAAACCGGTATCATGTGACACAAGTAAAAAAACTTTGACCTTGAAGATGTCACAATTTACCAAACATATTTCAAAGAATGAAACCAATAAACCAAGTGTAATAGGGGGCATGCCCATCTGATGTGGCCATGAACCCTGATGAAACACCTCCCCTAAGGGCATGATCAACAGCATGAAGACATTAGACACCTAGAAAGAGAAGACGTGATGCTGGTAAGGGCGTTTGTGAGGGAGTAGTGGTGGTGGGCCCATGGAACCAACGATCATATGCGTTCTTTTTTATTAAATCTATTCCATTTAAATTATTTGAATGAGTGGTGAGTAGTGAAAACTTATGAAATCATTACACACTAAAGCACTAAGCGAAAAGCTCATGCCTATGTAGCAGTTATATAACAACTCACTTTATGACAGTATAGCGAAAACAAATGAATCCATTACACAGCCTATGGAGACCACTTTCGGATTCAAGATCCGGAGTCTGAAAACATGGCTATTGGCAAGAGTGCAATGATACGATGAATTAGTCTGTTAAAAGTACACGAGATTAGAATAAGAAAATCAGAGAAATATTAATTGGTCAAAATGGATCGGCTATTTTGCCCTTCTAAGGAAAAAAACATATATTTACATATCACGTGATATGATTCAATTGTCACATCCTGTACTCAAGTGATCGCATGTGAAATCTATATCTTGGTCAACTAAGCCGTGATAATGTCGCCAAAACTTGTACTCATGTACCTCAATAAAATATAATACGTCCCTACCTTTTTGCATGTTCTATGTTTGGAACTACCAAAACTAATGGACTATAATAAACATGTCACCAAATCATTAGCCGTGATAATGAATTGGTAAGTTGCTTCGTTTGTGTCTGCAACAAATTGTGGTGTTTTGAAGTGGCAAAGCTTGACCCGAAACTTCGGGAGGTCGGAAGTCACCAGGAGGTCATAAACCACCATTTTCTGGGGATTGAAATCATATATACCAAAATATTTTTATACGAAGACTATATAATCGTAACTTCTAAGCGAAAATTCGGGAGGTCAGCTGCCCCTCCTCGCCCCTTAAGAGCTGCGCCACCGGTGTTTTGACCGTTTTTAATGAAGTTTCTTTCAAAAAAAAATCATTAGCCATTCTACCCTGCATTGTCTTGCTCCTATCTTTTTCATATAAGCAACTACATCCATACAAATTATGACACAAAGCATTATGCACCCAATAGATTATAAAGTATTTGTCATTACAAACAAACATTTTGGTAAAAAAAAAAGAAAAACAGACAGCAAAATGAAACATAGTGAACCGGGAAACGTAACCCCGACTGCAACCCGGGTCAGTCTTGTAGTAGACCTGACCTGCATAAACCCAACCCCAACCGAAAACCGAAACCGAAATCACATCACCGTAGCCGTCAACAAGGCTAAACCATCGTGACCAACAGCTTGTGCATCCATGAATAATACTTGATATCTCAAGATCCTATGGCCATGGTCATAAACCCGAAACACATCCACATTTGGCCATCTCATCATGTAAACAAGAACTAACCCAAACGCCAACCCTAACCATGCCCTCAATTACCTCGCAAACCTAACGACGGGCATGCAAGCGCACGATCCTGACCCCCTATCAAGTAAAAAGAGCACCATCCCTCTCCTTTTAACCAATTTTTAACATATTTTGGACCGGCAAACCACAAAAGGGATTCCTTAACATGCCAAAACAATACGGGCTTTTTCATCTTTTAATCAAACGCGAGACCAACCAACCTACCCACGTGGCTCTTCACACCCAGGCAACAGTTTCAAACATTCTGAACAAAGGTACTCCAACGAAAACGTTTCTTCATATTCACTATTATGTACACACCGCCCACATTCAGCACACCTAGGAATGCAGATTATGCAAGCCCTACAGTGTTCTTTCGGTTGACAACCGCCAGGAGGACAGTCATAAACGAGCCGCAAATTCTGACATCTAGGGCAAATTTCAACATCTATAGCACGATCATCATCACATGGCGTATACAAGTTTGCCCGGTGATAATAACGTGGAATGTAATTGATTTTCTGAATTCCCAACAAGTTATTCAACAGTTCATAATGATCAAGTGTTATGCCATAAAATCCCCCTGTTTTTATTTGCTTTATACCAGCGGTTTCTGTATTTGAGTTGAAAGCCTTCAGATTATTCAAGATACCCTCGATGCTGAGTCGTGTGCATCCAGGAATGAATAACTGTATTGAAAGAAGACATTATTAGCATTACAAAACAAGAGATCAAACAGAATATAAATATTTTGCATAGAAAGAAATTATAAAACAATGGTAGTTTTGGACTGGAAATATTGAATGCAAGTTGACCAGTGTTTGCTAATCATCATTGTGTTAATGTACTTGTGAAGTACCATAGGGGCATAAAGCTATAAACTGTTGAAACAGAAAAAAATTGACCGGTGGAGATAAACCGGGTTAAATGGTTCAGTTCATGGTTGGGTACATAGCCATGTAAACCAAACAGATGCCCGTGTGCATATGTATATAATATTCTTGCAGGTCTTCTATCATTTTCAAAAATTTAATACATACCAAAACTTTTGATCAAATCGAACCAACTGTTCTGACCAACGCAACCAACCCGGTTGGTCTAGTTTTGCCCATTTTAAAACCGTAACTAGCAGTTCTGCACATAATTTACTTCAAACCTATCCAAACCGGAAGCAACCCGAATGTACCACAAGCTTCTAACCATTAACAGTGAAGACTTTAAGTCTACAACTGTCTTTAATCACTAATAGTGTATGAAATAGTATTCTATGTATTCTAATTAAGTCGGCACTAATTCAATACGCGGCAAATCAGGACAATGGCAAGACAGTATTTCTAAATTAAAAACTAGGCATGGCTATATATAGGTGTAGCCTAATGACAACATTAAATATGACAGAAATATTAAATCAACATTAGAGAAAATCAAAACGCCTGAAACAATTTACCTTGGTCAGTTTTGGATTCGTTTCCAATACGCGCCTTAGACCATCATCAGTGATCTTTGGGCATTTTATCAGGCTCAGACACTGAAGATTACCTTCAGCACGATTAGTTAACCGAACAAGAATATCATCCGTTATTCTCTCATTCAATGGCTGATCAATGTACAGATTTCTCCATAAAAGAGAATCGTTACGAATAGTAGAACACAAAGATTTACAAACACGCTCCACCGCAAGAAGATCTTTAGTTCCCAAATAACTAAGAGCGAGAACAAAAGCCTCATGAGGATCTCCTCCAATAACATCAGGACAAGTGGCAACATCGTTTACACATTCTTCAAATTTCGTAACAAGAACACTCTCATTTACACAATCAAAATCCTTATTGTATTGATCTTGAAACATCAAATTAGTGGGAATCGATTGAAACTTCATAGCACTATTCAAAAAGAAATTGAACCCTGCAAATAACCCGTAATCTTCTCTATGATTCACAAACGTGTCCCTCATATAATCCCCATACTCAAGTTCTAAATCACCAAACCATCCTGTTATCGCGGTAAACGTAGTACTAATATCAATATCCATCCCAAACGGATCCGATGGCAACAAATCAATAATATCTTTCGTCACAGAATCCGGCGAACCACCTTTATCACCTATCTCCCTCCGCGAACCAAACCGATCATATAACTCATCATGACCCCCTTTCTCACCATTCACCATCCTCAGCGGCGAAACCATACTATCCTCCGATGTATGCGCAGGAAAAATCGCACGCTGAGAATAATTCAATGCCATTTTCTACAAACGCGTAAAAAACTATTTTTTCGACCGAATTCAACGAAAAGTAACCAAATTCAAAAAAAACCCTAGAAATTCAAGACAAACCCAAATGGGAAAAAGGAAGAATTCCAACTTTTTTTTATTTTTTTATTATTTTTTATTGTTTTTTTTTTTTTTTTGCACTTTTTTTTTCTGTTGGATACCTAAAAAAGCCTAAAAATAACAGAACAAGAAAACCCTCAATTTTGGGGGCAAAATAAAAAAAAAGGCGCCAAATATTTCACAGGGTTTCTTAATTCTTCTAAGACCTAAAAAACCTAATATACATATATTATAAACAAAAGACTGTACAAATAAAGAATCAATGAATAATGAAACCCTAACATTCAATTGTTCTAATTGAAACCACAATTAACCAAACAAACAATAACCCAAAACCAATCTAGATATAAAATATTAAAACAATTAAAAAACAGAAAAAAGAGAGATTAAAAAAAAAAACCTAACTTGAGAACGAACGAAAGGACGGACGGAGAATAATAATCGAATGTGGGGGGGGGGTCAATTGAGGGTGAATGCAGGAGCCATGGAAGGAATCGAACGAGAATTCGATTGGGTTATTAGGAAGGTTTATTATTTTAGAGAGAGAGAATATTGTAGAGAGAGAAAGAGTGTGGGGAAGGAGATGAAAGGGGAATTGTGTTGTGGGGAGTATTTTAGTATGAGTAAAAGAGGTGGGAACCGACACGTGTCTGGTTGTTGTTAGGGTTTTACTGGTTCCTGTGGCGGGAGTCGGAATGTATATGTTTTTGTGGTTCACCGTTTGTGGTGGTGTTTTACCGGTTACCGGTAATTTTACTATTATGGTAACTATTTTTGTTTGATCTTTTTATATGTTGCCCTATTTTTGTTCGGTACCACCCCTTTTTCGTGAATTTGGGATATAACAGAATTCCTAAGTTTAGTACGTTTGTATATCAAGCTCGAGCTCTCGTAAGTTTTTCTAGCTCAGGCTCGGCCATCAAAAGGTTTTTGAGCTCAGTCTTGGCTTATTTGCACCCTAATTAAAAGCGACAAACGCCAATAAAGAATTACTACTGTTAACAATTTGAATTGTTATTATACATAATTACTCTATTAGAAACAAATTTTTTTGCTAAACTATAAAAAGAGAAGTACCTTTACATTATCTTTTTATGTTCACTTTTACTATGGTGTCTTCAATTATAGTGACAAAATATTTAACTACACCAAATTTATATAAAAAAAATTTTTTTATCAATTTTGTTATGTTTCGGTATGTAGATGTCTCTCAACTCGACTTTGGTCACCATCTAAAAATACACATATAATAAATCAGTCCATGACATGAAACTCCTATAAGGACACATCAAAATATCTACATGAGAAAGCATATGACCCATGGTTTAATTATTTTAATCTAGGTAGCTACTTTAATTCACACCCCTTTAAGTAAGCAAGGGGCTTCAAGGAAGGCATCAAGGTATTCATCGATCGCCCCTATTATTATTCTTCCTCGTTTGAGAGATAGTTGGAAAGGGTGATAGACGCATGGATCGATATGCAACCATCATGATCGATATCCATTGTAACTAATCTTACAATCGAAGCAAATCGTCATAAATTGTTGCAACTTTTGGGCTATAATGCAATTACAAAGTTTTGGGGCTAAAGTTTACTGAAATCAAATTGAGGGGGCCAAACAAGGTTATTTGAAACTTCAATAAAAAAGAAATATAAGTCAAAATTATTAATGTGTTTGTTGCTTTGGTGTGAGACGAACGCAAAAAATTAATGAGGAATCAAGTTGTATTTGAAACTATAGTTTATAATTAGTGCCTAATGCTTACCCCTTACATCTCTAAGTTGGTGAATCACTTATAATCCGCTCAAGGACTCAAAACTATTCAATTTAGTATCATTAAGTATAGATACAAACACCACTGGCCACTTAATGGAGATTGAAAGGTTATAGGATATGTAGTTGCTTATGATCATTAATGATTAGAAATGTATAGGAGTTATGTTGAATTTGAACTCGCTTGCTAATCTTTTAAGCTAATGACATAAGAGTAAAAACATCATAATTGATATGTACACTAGAAACATCACTAATTTAGGTGGTGATCACCTCTTTTTATCACACTAATATAAGTGGCTATCGCCACTCACAAACACAACCTATTTGTTTGGATGTTTCAATGAACCTCACAACCTATTTGACTAAAATTTGACATCTTAGAAAGCAAAAAACTAACAACTTATTATGGAAGTATTTTCAATCATATTAGGTTGGTTAAATGAGTATAAAAGTGTGTAACTAAATTTAACTCATTAATACAAAGTTTATCACAAAAAAGTGTGATTAGTGTGTCTAAACAATAAAATAAAGTATTCACGTACATCTTCCTTGACAAGATTTATTCACCATTATAAAATCACTAGCATTTCTTTTACATTTACTCATATTATAAAACAGATGATTTGTAATAAAATGATCATATTATTATATAGATAAATTTTAACTTTGGATTTTAAGTAAATTTATATTATCTATCTTAATCACGCCTGCAGCAGGTGTTCACATATAATGTATATATGCCTAGATCATCGAAGGCAAAAGTGATATTGCACTATTATACATTTCACCCTCGACACATTGCTTTCACATCGGTCGTGGGTCTTTTGATCTCATGTTTTTATCTCCGCCACAAACCACCGTGTTCTGAAGGAGCCATGGAGGTAAAGAGTTAGGCAAAAAAAAAAACTTGGAAGCCATAAAGGGGCATTGTTGCTTTCTCAACATGTCAAATTTGCTATGGATATTAGTAACGTGAAAAACAACGATCTCTAGAAGAAATGTATCAAATCTAGGTGTGTTCACAAGGCGTGTTACCTCGGGTCCGGTTTTGGGTCTTAACCGTAACCAAAACTGAAATGTTTGATTTGGTTTGGTTAATTCAGTTTCGACACACACTATAACCAAACCTACGACCACAAATTTTAGTTTAATCAGTTATTGCTTTACTGAACCGTTGGTTAACTGTTTGGTTCGGTCAGAGTATTTTACGTTTTGTTTAGTTCAGTTGAGTATTCGTGCAAAAGCAAGAGATGTAAATGTATTTTGGTTGTTTTTGTGTGGAAATTACGTGTGTTTAATTCGATGGTTTTAGCCTTTTTGGACTTAGAGACTCCAATGTTATGGTTAATCTTTTTTGAAGTCGTTGTGGCCTGGTGTAAAATTTGATTTCCAGCTTTGCTATTAGTGAGTAGTGACAATTGAGTGGGCATGGTAATGGAATTACTTGCTTAATACATTTGTGAACTGGTTTAATTTGTTTTTGTGTCTTTTTGTAGTTGAAATATGTAACTGGTATTGATTTTTACATGGCATCCACTAATCTGTATTGAGCATTTAGCTTCAGGAAGTTGCCTTGCTATATGGTGTTTGTACATGTTTGTTAGTTTGATTTTTGTGAGTCCACCATGCCATTCTCTGTGCCACTGACATTGTTACTTAAATTTGTGAACTGGGTTGTGAAATTAATTTAGCTATTTTTATGCAATAAGTATGTGAATAGAGAAGTGGCTACACTAACATGGCAACCTTATACTTTTGGAAAACCATTTAAGCATAAACTTTTAAGATTAGTGTACTTTAGGTTGTAAATTTTATGTTTGATGGTGTGATGTGTTCATATTTTGTTTTGAGGCTCACTTCAGCAACTTAAACTTCAACTTTGTTGATGTTTTGGGTATTTATGCTCATTAATATGTAGTTTTTTTAAATAAATTATAGTTTCAAGAGAATAATTGACATTAACAAGAGAGTCACAAATACGTTGGCAAACAATGTAGAGATATAAAGCGATCTTATCAAGAAAAAAAGGGAATAATGGCCTCAAACAAATGATACCGGATATCAGTAACTAGTTCGGATCTTTATTGTTATTGTAGTCCATGTTTATGAGTTTCAAAATTTAGTAACCAATACTTATGCGTTACACCCTACTACTAGCTTGTTGCTTCCTACATATTCGTATCATTATAACGAATCATACACAAACGGCATACACACAAACACCACAAACCCTAAGAACAACTACAAGAGAATAAAAAAACACACCCGCAGCAACGCGCGAGCATTTTCACTAGTAAGCAATAAAGTTTTAGACAATATGTAACATTGCATTAGTATAGGGTTAGGAGTGTAATATTGTGCTCTATATAAACAACACCCATGTAACCCTAATACACACAACATTTAATACAAACCTCCTTTGATATTCTAACTTGGTATCAGAGCTTAGCTCACAACCACCGGAGGGCGGCCAGCCGCCGCCTCCGCCCACCACCACCACCACTCAAACAATAGTGCACAGTCTTCTTCTCTCTGTACCACCGTTGGCTCCATCTGTAGTGGAACCCTAGCCGCCGCAGCCTCCACCGTCCTTCGAAACCACAACCACAACATAAACCCTAGTCGCCGCCATCATCTACAACCACAACCCAAACCCTAACCGCTGCATCTGTTGTCACCACCACAAACTCTAGCAGCCATCGCTCCTACAACCATCTCTGTCGTACCTACAACTAGCAACCACTACTGCAACCTTTTACCTCCAACTGTCGCCGCCACCATAAATGGTGGCTTCTCTTTTTGGGTGACGTGTGAGAAGACCGGCGAAGGGGAACAAACCCCGTTTCAGTGCCGTTGCGTACAGAGGGAAACAAAATCCTCAACCTTCGTTTCGGATCTGGACGAAAAAACAAAAAGAACAAACCTTTATATCGTCGGATCACGGGGAACAAACCCCAATCACCGATAGGGAACACCGAAGTGTTGCCGGAGACGAATTTAAAAAAAATTAACAAAAGGTTGTAGGTTGTTGGCATGAAGAAGACGAATGGAGAAATTGAAATTCTAGACAAAAATGAAAAGTATGTCTAGAAAAGTGGGGATGAAAGTGGGTGGATTTAAAAAAAGGGTTACAGGTACGCCCTGTTGTCAGTGGGAAGAAAAAGCTAGTGGGAAAGTTTTAGTGGGTCTGTTATTTATAAAAAAAAGGTGATGGATGGAATCAAGACTAAGAAGAACGACGGAAGCAAGGCAGAGAAGAACGAAGACCCACTATCTTTATTTTTATATTATGTTTATTACTGTTGGTTTTTAAACAAAGTCTCTCTTGTGCTTCATTTGCGGATGAGTATTAGACAATATGTAATATTGTATTAGTATACAGTTAGGAGTGAAATATTGTGGTCTATATAAACCACACCACGTAACCCTAATACACACAACGTCTAATACAAACCTCCTTTGATATTCTAACTGCGACCTACTGCAACAGAATTCAAAGTGGTTTACGACGAGTTTACGTTCCCGACAACGGATCAACCAAAATTCCTGTTAGAGACACTTGAAGTTAAGACGGTCGACACAATACAACGAGACACTTTTGATGTTTGGGCTAAAGTTAAGGACTATTCCCAAGTCCCTACAAATATACTACGGCCCATGGCGATTACTACGGCATCGTGAAAATATAAAATTTTGAATCTTATTTGGGAACGAAAATTTAGGATATTGGTTATAGGTATCTATACTCGAAAATGGCATTGGCACAGCAGTACACAATTCGGCTAATGGTGTAGGTGCACCTGAGCTGAAAGAAACTTATGGAGACAAAGCGATGGTTGAACTTGGTAAAGCAATTTGTGGCAGGTCTTTGATGATAGGTGTCTACAAAATTTGTGCTTTATATTTCACTGCAGACATTTACGTTGATAATATTCATGTACAGAATACACTGTTAGACAGGGGAGCCATTACGCATTGCGATGCTGATGGCAAGATCGAGGAGGGTAATATTGTATTAGATGTTGTGTGTATTAGGGTTGCATGAGGAACTTATAATTTAAGTGATAATATTTTCTTGTGTTCAGAAGAAAGGGGAATGACAACTTTGAAACTGCAAATTTGGCTTCTGACTATGCTATTATGTATGAGCTATATAATCATTTTCATACCAACTGTAACAAAACTATTTAACAAAGGGTAGACTAAAATGACATTTTACCCTTAGATAAAAGTTACTACATTTCATACATTGTGTCACGGTTTTTCTTTTCTTTTCTTTTTTAATTGCGAAATTGTCTTTTTGTTATTCTGTTTTATTATTTTTTTCAAACAAATAGAATTTGTTAAACACTCATACATCTAGTTAACTTGCTTCCTTTTTTAAGGTAATTTTAGGTTTACTGTTTACCAATGTTGGAAGGAATCACCTAGCCTTTTCTTCCCAATTAATGCTATTGTCTGTGACTTGCTATAGTCAATTTGGAGTGAGGTTACATAGTATCATGTTTATTTTTGCTTTGACCTTGTCAATACTATAATATGTTAATGTAGTTTATAAAATTATTTAGGGGTGCCAACGACCAATTTTGAATAATTTAGGTTATTAAAATTCAATTCCCCTAAATAATTTGTACCAGGTTCTTGTGGTAAAGTTGTTAGCTCTCTGCAGTGCTTCAACTTTTGCATGAGTTTAGCCATGTGGTATGTGAGTGTTTTTTCACATGTACTTTGAAAAATGGTTATAAAGAATGCATATTTATCTGATAGCAACTTTTGCTTGAGTTTGGCTATGTGGTATGTGAGCTTTTTTTCACATGTATTTGAAAAATGGTTTTAGAGAATGCATATTTATCTGAAATTGCATAATTTAAATTTACCATCTCACCCTAATGTTCTATCTTAGAGTGTAAGACTACTGGTGTGCAGTGTTAATGCTTTAATTTGTTAATGATATGTTTCTAGGTCCATTGTATATGCAATCATGCATCATTTGCAAAATTCAGCGGATTGGGTCTTGATCCTGACTTTGTGGAGCTTCTTGGATAGGTAGTCGAGAATTTGTATATTTGTTTGATCATATATTTTTTTACGGCAAACACATTTTTTACTCCACTATAGTTGATGACTAATTATGTTATACAACTATATCATTATAATAATATTCTATGCTTTTCAATCACAAGGTTTAAGAGTTGTATGCATTAACATACTTGTTGGTTCGGGCCCCTCTCTACACACATCAATGCACATAAAGCTCACATTAATGTGTAGATTGTAAAGATGGGAAAAGTACTTACTTTATTCCATGACCAAAGTAAGCCTTATATAGGCTGCTACATGATACAACGTAAACAAAGACTTAAAGTAGATAAAAGACTTATTCAAATAGTAAATCACTCAAAATACTCCTATGGAATGGGCAGGCTCTACCAACCCATTTGACTAAACTTAATTCTAGTAAACCATAAAATAAACATGTAGCTA
This sequence comes from Ambrosia artemisiifolia, assembly GCA_032199755.1. Taxonomy (NCBI): domain Eukaryota; kingdom Viridiplantae; phylum Streptophyta; class Magnoliopsida; order Asterales; family Asteraceae; genus Ambrosia; species Ambrosia artemisiifolia. Next base: position 1,281,470 of record CM063518.1, on the reverse strand, counting down.
AATACGTTTTCAAATAACAATTTTCTGCTTGACTGATGAGAAGGTAAATGAATGGTTAATAATAAGCCCATTTTGTGTGTTTTTGTTGTGTTTATGTTGATAATATATGATGAATGGGATAACTACGCTAGCTTTGATTGTTTCAGGATAAATGGCTAAACGGATGAAATTAGAGCCGAAAAGCGTGAAGCGTGGTGTTCAAAGTTGAAGAATTGAAGAATCGAGAATGCTCGGGAGCTCGTGGAAGAGAATTGGATGTTGGTAGGATGTTTGAAGGATGTTTATGATGAAGAAGTAAAGATTAAAGTGTGTTTGGATGAAGCAAAACGAGATTGGAGGGTGTTTGGATGCAAGGATTTGAAGGAAAAATGCTTTGGAAAGAAGTTGAAGAAACAAGGTGTAAGCTACGCCTTCCATCTGTAGCTTACTGATGAATTACAAGGCATTTAGAGCCTTTTCACGTGGGTTTGGATAGTAAGCTACAGGGCTGATCTGTAAGGTACTGCTGAATAAAGCAATGCTGATAGATTGACTGAACTGTAAGCTACGCCCCTGATCAGTACCTTACGGCTGGCTGAAGAGCAAAATTAGGAAAGTTTGTTTTTCTTTAATATAATGATTTTTATCAACCCTAGCAGCCTCCTAAGCCACTATGCACGAAAATTAAACATCTTTTGGAGACTTTTGAAGCTACAAACACCATTGTTCATCATCATTCATCCCTACTTTCGGTTTGCATCAACATGTTCGGTATTTTTATTCATACTTTTGAGTTATTTCTTGTTACCATGAGTGGCTAAACATCTTTGTAATCACCTCCGGGTGTATGGTTTATTTGTGAAACTTGAACTCTTGTTTGATTTGGTTTATGGATTGTTTTTCATTTAGTTGAAGAATATTTGTGGTTTTTATCATTTAAACGAGTCACTTGTTTTCAATTGCTTATCTTGTTATCATTCACATTCGGTTTTTTTGCATGGTGAGTAGTTTGATAATTGGGAGGATAAGTGATACTTGTGGGTTGGTAATTGAATTGTACAGGTTATTATTAAAAACTTGTGTTCGGTTATCACTTGATTTGAACCGTCCAACAAAGCTATGTCTATGTAGTATCCAATTATTTAAACAAGAGTAGAGTGGATCATTAACCGGAAACGTGGAAGGGATTACTTCTTTTACATTATTGTTTACAACTTCTTAAATTCGTTTTCTTAAAAATTCTAAAACAAACAACAAAGCAAGTAGACGTTACTCTTATTAGTTAAGTAACAAAACTATTCTTTCCCCCCACCACCACCGGACCACCCCTCCACCACCACCGAACCACCCCTCCACGACCCTCCTCTGCCCGCCTTCCTTTCCCTCTGCTCTTCTCTCCCTCCCCCGAAGCTCCAATCTACCAACCCAACTGAAGATTCACGCTAATACCACCACTCATGGAGTCGAACAAAGCTCTAGCAGAAACCATTGGTTGTGCATTTTGTAATTCTCCAGTTGTATGCAACCAATGTGGAATTCAGATTGTGCAACGTCAAGTGCAGGAACAGGAACGTGCTCAGACCTGTAATGTCAATGGTACAAGTACTCAGCCTCTATTGTCTGAGGCTGCAAAGGATGCTGATCAAAGCAAAATTGGTAATCAAGCAGTGGCACCAGCGCCAAGTTCCCAGCCACAGACATCTCATACTGCTATTGGATCTGCTACTGCTCATAATCTGAATCAGCCTGCAACTTCAAATCCTCTTCCTCAAGCCATGACTGCACCTGCTGCAACAGTTGAGCACCAATATTACCAGCAATATCAACAATATTACCAACAGTATCCTGCCTATGATCCGTACCAACATCAACAGTATTACCCCTACCAACAGCAGCTTGCCCAGCAAGTCCAGCAGCTTCCTCAGCCACAAGTTCAGCAGCAAGTGCAAGCTCAATGCCACAAGTACAGCCTCAGGCCCAAAACCATCCTTAGGCACAGATTCAGGGGCAAGGTCAACCACAACCTCAGACAAACCCTCAAGCTCAGTCACAAATTCCAGCTAATGGACAGCCTCAACCTCTCTACCCTCAGGCTGCGGTGGTTGCCTCAAGTAAAAACCAAGGTCAGGTGAGTTCACAACCCCAAGGCCACCCAGGCGGTTTGCCTGCTGCTCAAGGTCACATGCCTCTGCAGTCATACTCACAAGTCCAGCCGCAACTTCATGACCAACCACCTATGCAAGCACCTCAATATCAACAACCTCTTCCACAGATGCATCCTCCTTAGACGCATCAAGTGCAACCATTTTCTCAAACCCAACCACAACCTTACCCACAGCCACACTCACATTTCCATCCACAACCTCAGCCTCAGCTGATCAATTCCCAGCTTCCTCCGGCAAGTCATCCACCTTATCCATCACAGCCCCATCAGCAAATTCAACATGTCCCACCACAACAGCATCCTCTGCAAGTGCAGCTGCCATCTGGCTCTTTGCCGCCACAATTCCCATGTAACGCCCTGCTTTTTCCGAATAATATAATAATAATTTTATTTATTTATGTATTCATAAAACGATTTTTAAATCGTTAACAATAATATCTCATTAACAAATTTACCAACAAGTTAAATTATTTAATTACACCATATAGTGATGCGGTGAGAATACACCGGATATTAAACGACTAGTCGATTCTAAATCTAACGAATTTAAATATTTTATACATTCCAAATACTCGTTTGAATCAAGTTATATAAGTCAAATATATGAAATAATTATCCTATTGATTAAACGAGTTTAATTCATAAACGAGACCCGAGTCGGTAATAAGTTCGTATACGTAACAATCTTCCACCTAACCTACACCAAAACCCTATCTATATAAACAAACCTCCTTCTTCTTTTTATCTTCTTCAAAAAACCCTAGCCACCACCATTAAACCTTCCTTCCTTACTTTCAAAATCCTTTTACTTTATCTATCTATTATCTATAATCTAGTAATAACTGGTAATCGATGGTCTGCGCCTTGTAAGCAACATCCAATTCCAACTCTCAACCATCCTATCTCCCTCCTCTCTCTCACACTAGGCGGCGCCGCCGCCAACAACCACCACCACCTGAACCACTAACCTACACACACACACCCCTCAATAAAAACCATAACAGTCTCTCTCTCTCTTTCCTCTCTCTGTTGCAGCTGGTCACGACCACCACGAAGGTGGCTGTGGCTGCAGATCTGGGTATTGGGGTTGACTTGGGTTGGGTCTCGATTCTTGGTTTTTCTTTTCGGGTTAAATGGCTTAACTGGTTGAGTTCTGGGTTCATTACCAGCTAGCTTGGGTTCGTTTAGGTCTGGTCAAGTCGTTTCAACCGAGTCAAGGTTGGGTCAAACATTGGTCAACATCCTCAGATCTGGTCAACTATACTCAGACTTAGTCAAGGTCCGTTTGGTCATCGCGGTCAGATTCATAGTCGAGTACATGTCGGTTCGCGAGCTCAACTATTGGGAAGGTATAACGCGCAACCTTAGTTGACTCATTCATTTCACGCTACATCACTTTTACATATATCCATATATTATAAAAACTTAACCGAACCTAACCGACTTTTAAATAAAATGCCTAAATTTGTGATGGGTCGTTTGATATAAAAATGATAAAGATATATGTTTATGGACGCATCCGTATACATAGTATGGCATATTTATTATAAATAAAAGATAGCGCATATTAAAGCTTGTTACAAATCGAGTCTATGCTTTAAAAGCTTACTTAGTGTTGTTTCGAATTATGGAAATTGACGATTAATACTTAACAATATATGAGGCGTCCGAATAGTTAACACTTATATCCTTATGTACATATTTATATTATTTACACGACTACTCGAGTTCAATACCATTTCATGATTCGAACTATTGAATATGTGCTAGCTTATACTTATACAAATTATTGGTCTATATATCTTTATGTTAGTTGTCGAAATGTACGTTTTCCTCATCTATTACAGTTTTGGTAAGCTAACCCATGTGTCGTGTATTTGGACAATTGACGTTTTGAGATAAAATAGACGACTTGCGTTGTCTGGTTTCTTACAAAAACAGAGGAGACTCTGCCCAAATTTTTATAAAATATAAGTAACATATCAAATTGTCAAATCTATTATTTTGTCCAATTAAACCTAGGTATTACAAGTAAATTTTATTAGCAAACCTTACTTTATCATACTAGAAATATATATATACTTATATATAAACCTAATATATGTACACTATCCAACCTACGAAACAAGTTAACATTCGAGTCAAGTTATACAAATATTAGAGTTTCTTAATACAAAATGTGTCTTTAACAATTACTTCAAACGCGACCCCGCAAATAATATATAAAGTATTACTTCAAGTAACTATACATACGAGTATATTTTCAAGAAACTAAACCAAGTACTATCGGTTCGTTAAGCCATACACGCTTTAAGACACGTATTGTTTACAATACGAGTCTAGGTAGTTGAATAAACTATCTTTACAATCAATAAACGAACAAACTTATTTGCATTAGAATTTAAGGCATCATTTATTTGTAATAGGACCAAAAGGATCTTTTAATCCAGCTTCAGACATTGTTTGCTATTCTTTCACAATGCACTCCAGGTGAGTTCATACTTGTCCCCTTTTTACTCTTTAACACTTTTGGGGCTCAACATGTATCCTATGCTAACATACACTAAACACTTTCATACTCACATGCTCAATCTACTAAACTTGCTTATATGCTATGCCATAGGAGTAGCACCCCGCCCCCTAACTGGGTCATGTTAAGTTTTACCGGCCTATCACTTCGGTGTTAGGTCAAGCAGTGCAAACGTGTGTTGATTATGCCTTTTGTATGATTCTGTATTCGCAAAACTATAACATGATGATTTGAGTAAAACATTTTTATACTATGTATGCAAACCAAAAACTTGTATGCTCACCAATACTTTATGTGTTGATAGATATTTTATACATGTTGCAGGAAAAAGCTTGATGAGATGATACAAGAAATATCACTTAGGATTCGACCTTAGAAACAAACGAAACAAATCTTTATTTTACTTCATGTTTATGTTGTATTTTTTCTTGTGAACGAATTGTAAACTTGTTGCATCTTAGATACAAATGAAATCTATTTTAAATCTATTGTCACAATTTAGTGTTATGAAGTCTCTAAACAATCTATCACAAGTCGCGCCTCGATGTATTCCGCCATCGGTTGGGGTGTGACATCCCACCACCACCACCACTTCCTCATATGATGCCACCTCAGCAGCGTCCTATTACACATCAAGTTCAGCAACCAGTGCCTCCACCATATATGCAGCAGCCTTAAGTGTTTCCAGGACAAACGCCTAGTCAACTCCAAGGTCAGCCACAAGCACATCAGCATCTTCAGGCACTTCCACAGGGAGGTCAGCCACAACAACATGAATATGCACCATCTTCAGGTGGTGATCAAACCTCTGAAAGAAGGGTAGAACAACAAGAAGATAAACTGCCTTCTCTAAAGAAGTCTGAGAATAACGATTTTGGAGCTAACTTTAATAAATCAATCGTCCAGCAGGCAAGCACAAATGGAGTATTTGATGCCGCATCAGATTTCAACGGCAGTTTACGGAAGAAACCCGACACCTTTCCATGTGAAATCTGCAACATCACCTGCACCTGTAGTGAAAACCTAAAATAGCACATAGCAGGGAAGAAACACCGAAAGAAACTTGAAGAATCCAATCAGGGCAAAACTGTCAATTTACACGGAGTTAAGTTGGTGTGTGAACTTTGTAGGGTTACCTGTGACACTAGTGAAGTGCTGAGATATCACATGTCTGGAAAAAACCACCGAAAGAACTTAGAGAAGTCGGAAAAATTAATTGGAGCAAACCCTGCTGTTGCTGTTACTACTGAACCTGCAGAAACATCAAAGGTGATTGAAGCTTTTCAGGAAGATGGCAAAATGGTCACCTCAGATGGTAGACCAAAAACAAAGCGAAAGAAAAGTGGAAGTGATGATGACAAAAGTGGAAGTGATGATGACGTGGAGACGAAGAAGCATGATGCAATGGCTAGTTATAAGTTGCAAGCAGAAGCAAAAGGTCTAATGGTGTTGTATCCAAAAAATCAGTGATTTGTTATAACTTGCAAGTAGGTTAATTTAGTAATTTGTAGTGAACTTAATGGAGAACTTAATTTAGTAAAAAAAAAAGTCAAAGTGATTTATGTAATTTACGTGTCCAAATAAAGAGTAGCAACAAATGACCTAAAGCAGTACCTTACGTCCCTTTTTGTATCTTACGGAGCGGACCAGCCAAGAAAAGAATTAAAAAGGCTAGCCTCTCAATCGTAGGATACGGGGTCATGGTGTATCTTACGCCTGATCACTCAAAGAAAAGGCCGCCCCTTTTATTCGTAAGGTACGTTTTGTACCTGTAACTTACAGTTCAAACAGCCAAGAATTTTTGAGGCTTCCATTCGTAGCTTACACCGGCTCACTGTACCTTACGGTTGATTGATAAAACGAACCGGGTCCACGTCTTGCTTCCTAAACTGGGTTTTTAAACAAAGCGAAAGAAAAGTGGAAGTGATGATGACAAAAGTGGAAGTGATGATGACGTGGAGACGAAGAAGCATGATGCAATGGCTAGTTATAAGTTGCAAGCAGAAGCAAAAGGTCTAATGGTGTTGTATCCAAAAAATCAGTGATTTGTTATAACTTGCAAGTAGGTTAATTTAGTAATTTGTAGTGAACTTAATGGAGAACTTAATTTAGTAAAAAAAAAAAGTCAAAGTGATTTATGTAACTTACGTGTCCAAATAAAGAGTAGCAATAAATGACCTAAAGCAGTACCTTACGTCCCTTTTTGTATCTTACGGAGCGGACCAGCCAAGAAAAGAATTAAAAAGGCTAGCCTCTCAATCGTAGGATACGGGTTCATGGTGTATCTTACGCCTGATCACTCAAAGAAAAGGCCGCCCCTTTTATTCGTAAGGTAAGTTTTGTACCTGTAACTTACAGTTCAAACAACCAAGAATTTTTGAGGCTTCCATTCGTAGCTTATACCGGCTCACTGTACCTTACGGTTGATTGATAAAACGAACCGGGTCCACGTCTTGCTTCCTGAACTGGGTTTTTAAACAACCTAAACACATTTGACTGGTCCAACTTCAAGTTTAACCTATCTAAACAAGAATTTCTGTCTCATTCATCGAGCATCATCTCTTTTTCATAACATTCTTCCCCAAAAATCTTCAATAACCTAAATCTTCAACCATTCATAACTCACTCAATCCTTAACCAAATCGAACGATTCTTGAGTCTAACTTGACTAATTTTTCGAGATTTCTGGACTCCTTAGGACGAATTCGTGGGTCTTGTTGAGGGTTGTTCTTTCAAGTTGCAATTTTTTCCTTCTATTGTTTGTTATCATCAACCTAAGATGACGAAGGCAAAGAATTTCGAAAAGGGCTTGGGAAACGTTTTCGACATGATTGAGCTTTACGAGTACTTGGGGGGATTCTATGGTGGACCACCTGCCCATCTTACTGTTGAGTGCCCTCCTCTTCATCAGGTCATGTGCTGTCCCTTATCTTGTATATTTTCGTACTTTAGCATTTATTTTTTTTTGTTTTCTTGTTTTTAGTGTGTTTTGTTTAGTTGTTTTTTGGGATGTTAGTCGGTTGGATTGGTAGCATTGAAAGTTGAACATGTTGAGTGAGAAAGGAGTGAAAACAAGCAAAAACACCATACATTGGGGACAATGTATTCCAAGTGAGGGGATGGGTAACCCTAGGATGGTTGGGGGGAACACTTACAAGTGTGAGAAAAATTGAGAAATTTTTGAATGAAAAACATCAAGAAAATTTTTTTTCTCGCAAAAATGTCACATTTTTCACTTGATCAGGCACAAAAGCCGCGTTTTCAGTTGCTACCGAGTCCTTTGCCGAGTATGAAAATGAGACCCTTTATCATGGTCATCCCTTTAAGTTTCATGAGAGTTTTTCTGACAAGCCTTTTTTTATAGAAGTTGAAAAGAGATGCCCAACTAGGGGTAACATGCTTATAGGAATTGCATATGCTACATGTCGGCAACCTATATCCCTACTTTGTGAGACTTTGAGCCTACTAGATTGATAGATATTGATATATACATGTTCATTTGTTGAGAGTAGGCCAAATGTTTCCTTGCTGCAGAATTTGTGTGATTTGATACATGCTAGAGTTGTAGGCAAAACATGCACATAGAGGAGAAAGGCAAATTAGGAATCCCTTTGTTGTGTTGAAACCAGTTGTGTTTTGTTGACCCGTGTATCCAAAATTACCTTAGTAGCCCATGTTGAGCCTATACCCTTTCATTTGGTTAACCCTTCAACATCACCCAAATTGACCCGTTTACCTTTGTGAAATAAATTGATGACATCCATTGTGTTTGTTTTGTTCAAGTGTTTGAGTTTTATTCAAGTTGTGAAAAAAAAAGAAAAAAAAAACAGAGAAAAAAAAAAAGAGAAAAAAAAGAAAAGAAAAATAGAAGTATGAGTTATGGGTTGAATATGCCCAAAGTGTTTGTTTAGTATGTTATTACCTGTTGTGAATAAGGATGGTCATTTATTCGTGTTGAAACCCTTGTTTAAACCAATTGTTTAGCCAAATCATTCCTACCTTTACCCTAAGCTCAAAACCCGTAAGACCTTTTGATGTGTGCATAGTTTACAAATTCTGTGTGATTGTCATACAAACCTATGATAGCCGGGTTACATTCTTGGTTTTTGAGCGATTTATACTAGCACATTACAAGCTAGTCCAGATATAAACCGAGAGGAGCGACCATTGTGAGGGATGTGTAGTATATGTGTATGATGATAAGCATGTTAGGTTTAGTTAGGCAAGTCTTGATTTTTAAATGTGCAATATTGCTTGTCAGTTTGTCAATCTCGATTGTGTAAGTCTATGGGATTGGGTACGATTCGGGGCCTTGAAGAGTAGTTTTGGTAAGGGAATTGAAAGCGACTTGTTAGCAAAGCGAGTAGTGTTTTGTGATGGTTTGATTGGGGACAATCAAAGGTAAGTGTGGGAATGTGATGAGAGGGTAAATGAATGGTTAATAATAAGCCCATTTTGTGTGTTTTTGTTGTGTTTACGTTGATAATATATGATGAATGGGATAACTACGCTAGCTTTGATTGTTTCAGGATAAATGGCTAAGCGGATGAAATTAGAGCCGAAAAGCGTGAAGCGTGGTGTTCAAAGTTGAAGAATTGAAGAATCGAGAATGCTCGGGAGCTCGTGGAAGAGAATTGGATGTTGGTAGGATGTTTGAAGGATGTTTATGATGAAGAAGTAAAGATTAAAGTGTGTTTGGATGAAGCAAAACGAGATTGGAGGGTGTTTGGATGCAAGGATTTGAAGGAAAAATGCTTTGGAAAGAAGTTGAAGAAACAAGGTGTAAGCTACGCCTTCCATCTGTAGCTTACTGATGAATTACAAGGCATTTAGAGCTTTTTCACGTGGGTTTGGATAGTAAGCTACATGGCTGATCTGTAAGGTACTGCTGAATAAAGCAATGCTGATAGATTGACTGAACTGTAAGCTACGCCCCTGATCAGTACCTTACGGCTGGCTGAAGAGCAAAATTAGGAAAGTTTGTTTTTCTTTAATATAATGATTTTTATCAACCCTAGCAGCCTCCTAAGCCACTATGCACGAAAATTAAACATCTTTTGGAGACTTTTGAAGCTACAAAAACCATTGTTCATCATCATTCATCCTTACTTTCGGTTTGCATCAACATGTTCGGTATTTTTATTCATACTTTTGAGTTATTTCTTGTTACCATGAGTGGCTAAACATCTTTGTAATCACCTTCGGGTGTATGGTTTATTTGTGAAACTTAAACTCTTGTTTGATTTGGTTTATGGATTGTTTTTCATTTAGTTGAAGAATATTTGTGGTTTTTATCATTTAAACGAGTCACTTGTTTTCAATTGCTTATCTTGTTATCATTCACATTCGGTTTTCTTGCATCGTGAGTAGTTTAATAATTGGGAGGGTAAGTGATACTTGTGGGTTGGTAATTGAATTGTACAGGTTATTATTAAAAACTTGTGTTCGGTTATCATTTGATTTGAACCGTCCAACAAAGCTATGTCTATGTAGTATCCAATCATTTAAACAAGAGTAGAGTGTATCATTAACCGGAACCCTGGAGGGGATTACTTCTTTTACATTATTGTTTACAACTTCTTAAATTCGTTTTCTTAAAAATTCTAAAACAAACAACAAAGCAAGTAGACGTTAATCTTATTAGTTAAGTAACAAAACTATTCTTTCCACCAATTCCCTGTGGAGACGACTCAACTTCCATATACTACTATTTTCTTATATTTTTTATTGACCAAACGACATCGATCATTGACCCGTATCCAATGTGACCCGGTAAATAAATGAGTAACCCAACAATACTTTTTTAAACTTTTGAATGTTCCCTTTTTAGCTATTTATTGGTTGATCCATTTGAAAACAGTATAACCCAAACTGACCCATTCTAGTAAACTTAATTCTTGTAAACCATAAAATAAACATGTAGCTAAATACGTTTTCAAATAACACTTTTTCTGCTTGACCCGTATCCAATGTGACCCGGTAAATAAATGAGTAACCCAACAATACTTTTTTAAACTTTTGAATGTTCCATTTTTAGCTATTTATTGGTTGATCCATTTGAAAACAGTATAACCCAAACTGACCCATTCTAGTAAACTTAATTCTTGTAAACCATAAAATAAACATGTAGCTAACTACGTTTTCAAATAACACTTTTTCTGCTTGACCCGTATCCAATGTGACCCGGTAAATAAATGAGTAACCCAACAATACTTTTTTAAACTTTTGAATGTTCCCTTTTTAGCAATTTATTGGTTAATCCATTTGAAAACAGTAACCCAAACTGACCCATTCATAAGTTGAATGGTTCAAAATTGTCACTACTAACAACTAGGCATTTGCTAAATTTGGGTGATCTAGACTTGGAAAACGTATATTGATAGGTGTTATGAAGCAGCTTACCTGAAACTAATGCGGTTCTCACGTGTACTGTCATTTTCCAGCTTAATATTTCAAGCAAGTTTGTATTTACTGAATTTGGAGTTTTCTACAGTTACTTCACGGTCAATTTCTACTACAGATCACAATCGATTTCTACAACTATTTCATACTTTTAAGGCTCTCTCAGTTCACAGTCGAAATTCACTGGCATGTATTAAGCCTTTGGTTTGTCATGTATGCAAATCACTCAAGAGACACAGTGTTCCTTGTTAGCGATCAAACTGAAGCAAGAAATTGCAAAGCTTGTTGTTTTTTTATACAGAAGTGTTATTACAGATTGATCATTTAAAGGTAATTACTATCTTTCCAAAATGATTTAAAAGAGGTGTCTTTCATTTCTTTTTTATATTTAAGCATCTCCATCCAGAGGTATATATATCGGTCCGTACTAGTGAATATGATTTAGGGGGTTGTTTGGATTTATGATTGGAAATGATTCTCTAACTATTTGTGACCTGGAGTCAAACTTATCAATATTTGACGTTCGATAAACAACTTTTGCTTCTGATCACCTGATTATTTATGTGTTATACTGTTATATAATCATTTTCATACCGGTGTTACTAAAACCAATTATTAAGCGGTAGACAATTACCTATTTACCTACCCATTCTTTTGACCTAATTTAAAAGACTTCAACTACAAAAAAATGTTGTTTTTGGTTGTTTCATATGTTAATTATTGTTTAAGTAGTGCTATTGGATGTGAAGCTGCTTGCTATAGATCTATAGTCATATTTGGAGTCACCGAGTCAGGTAACAACCTTACATTTTTCTAGATATTTTTGGTTAGTGTTAAAAAATGCTTTTACCTAGTTAATGTTATAAACCATCATAGGAATTATCTGTGATAAATAATTGAATATCCGAAAGTAGGAATTGTAACTGCAACATAAATTATACTGAAAAATACAAAAGTTAAATTAAGGAAGTTTTGTTAGTTACAAGTTTTTGCAACTGTCATCTTGCCCTCTTTCGAGCATTTTTTCCTAGGTACCTATAACCGTACAAATACCGGTACCCGTACCCATACCGATTTTGGGTACTCGGTATAGGTATCGGTACCCACTTTTATTGATTTCGGTATTTGGTACTTTCGATATCGGTACGGGTAAAAAGGTACAAGTAAAAGGGTACGGGTACTGAATTTTATATACTAATGAATTTGATAATATGTTTTACTTTGTATTATTGTATTTAAGGTATTCGTATCAATAACAAAGTGGTACCAAAACGGGAACGGGTATAGGTATGGGTATGGTACTTATCTATATATTCAGTACGGTACTTGGTACTCACTTTTGTTCAAATTCGGTACTCGTACTTTCGGTACGGGTACGGGTATGGATATAGGTATGGGTATGGTACTTATCTCATCCCCCATTTCTCGTGCGAGAGTACATACTTCATGTTATCTATGTGCTTACACTCTATAAAAAGTACGAGTAAGAAAATAAAGGTATCTTGAGCCGGAGGTCACTTTTGGGAGCCCTATCTCGGTAACATTTGCCCCCTTTTCACCCCAGACCCCTTGTGCCATAAAAATGGACAGGCAGTTTGCGGCTCAACTTGTCTGCCCACTGACTCGATCTCTATGCATAATTTGAACTTTGGGGGCGTTTGGACTCGCCTATTCTTTAAACTACTTATTTGAATTTTTTCATGGGTCAAATGAAGCAACTGAACTTTTTAGAGGTGCACAGAAGGTTCTCTGGCTCGTTAGGATATCACCGGGCTAATTGCTTTATTTTTCATGCATCGATAGCGGGTGAGGATTTGTGAGTATAATTAGAGATGGCAGTTTAAACTACTCTTTTTAATACTCTACTTTTTTTGTTTGACGGGTCAAAACAAACATAATTACATTGTAGAAATGGTTGATAAGTAGGCTAGGTAGCTCAACTAGTTGATGGCTTCTTGGCCTAGTAGCACAAGATGTTTATCCCCACCAAAGTGTTGTGCATTCGAGTCCCACAGTGTGCAATAGGTGGGTTTTAGTAGATTTTAGAGGGTGTATGTTCGTCGTTCAATAAAATAAAATAAATGGCAGCTTAACCTAATTTGACTTCTTTGTATTCGTAGTCATTTTGAGTGGTAGCGTTTTTATTTATACAACCTAAAATGCTTTGCATAATTGTATATTGATGAGATTTCGATTTCCTTTGGTGTTTCTAATGGTTTGTAACTAGTGTTTCAAAATCAATTCTTATGGTACCTACTTATTTGTGGAGTAAAAAAATCACATCTATAGCCATGTAAAAGCAGAGACTTGACACTAAAAGGGTGTCGTGCTGGTAAACTGTTAATTCACCTTTTTAATGAGAGTTCATACTCCATCGATTTGTTATAACCTCTTGAAGGCAACATGTCCAATGTAAGTTACGCTTTACTTGATCTGGATGGTTAGAAATAGAAAGGTATTGACCAAATCCTATGAGTTTTCCCGTAACAGATTCCCATAGGAAACAAATGCATTTAAGCCCCTTTAACTATCGTGGCCATGTTTTGGGACTGTAGAGTCCTGTACTTCTGTTATCACCAGATACGTGATTTATTTATGTTATGTAAAATTCCAATGTAAAAAAAAATTGATACATAAAATAACTGATAGAAAATTGTCTTTTCTTAATATTCATTTATTTGTATGCATTTATATGAAGTTTTCTCTTATTGATATACCAAAGGAACTTATTGTTATAGTGTTTTTGTGATTTGAAATATACAATTAGTCTTAACAAAACTCATATTTGGTGTTGCTATAACAAATATAATAATCAGATAAGGTATTCTTTGGAATCATGGGAGGCCTCATCGATTCCTACTTGGAAGCACCCTCGGCGTAGGTGAGCCGTATCAAACCCAGGTCTTATAGGTTCACAAGTGTGCACGCTGCCACTTGATCTAGCCGTTAAAAAAAGATAACTTGTTTGAGTGTTTCCTAAAACCATTTTACTAATGTTTGGCCATGTCCCTTAGCATATATCCCGGTGATTAAGTTGTTTGCTCTACAACCAAAAGATTGAGAGTTTAAATCCTGTAACCTGCAAATTGTGTTGTGCTTACCCTATAAAATCTAAAAATTGCATAAAAAGTATTGTATAAAAACATAATATATAGAAAACGACTTTGATAAGAATCTTTGAAAACACAAGTTTATTAAACAGCTAAAGGCCATTGTTTCCACCAACTTGTAGGCACTGAAGACCTTTAACAATACAATTAAGGCCATTGTTTTCTTATTTATTATTGATGTTATAATCACGTAGAGGTAGACATTTAATTATAAATGCCAAAGGTCTTTTGGCCTAGTGGTATTAAGAGTTCGAGGGTTCGAGTCTTGCAACGAACAATGGTGTAGAATTACCTTGTTGTTCAAGAAAGGGCCGGTGACAAGTTATTATTGTGGTGGATCGATTTGATCGTGCACCTGGATAAATGGATTTGGGACCTGGATGCTGAAGATGAGTTTTTGGATGGAGGTCATTCTTCTTGGTGGGGCGAGTTCAACTAGATGAAATTGCTTTTTGTTTATAAAAGTTAAACAAAAAATGTATTCTGACACGGTCTAATTTGGTCAAAAAAGATGTGCATCTTCATTTTTACTCTTTGTCCGTTTTGTTCTAGTTTAGTGGAAATGGGTGTTTAATTATTTATCTGGTGAGTGTGACGTTGCTTTTAGATTATGAGATGTAGTGGCTCGATGGCTTGATCTTATTTTCTCGGTCTCTAAAACTTAGCTTCAGATTATTGATTCGTTGGAGTTGATTTCTATGCCTAATCAGAAGTAAAGTTGATGGAAGCTATCTTCTATTCCGTGTGGTTGGTCCTGTGGTTTTTGAAATGACAAAACCTTTGCTAAAGATTCTGTTTTTGATTCAATTGTCAATTATTCTTAACCTTTTTTTAACGGCCAATTGGAATCACTCACGGATCACTGGAGTATCATCGTGCC
This sequence comes from Ambrosia artemisiifolia, assembly GCA_032199755.1. Lineage (NCBI taxonomy): Eukaryota > Viridiplantae > Streptophyta > Magnoliopsida > Asterales > Asteraceae > Ambrosia > Ambrosia artemisiifolia. The sequence goes on along the minus strand of CM063518.1, from coordinate 1,266,405 downwards.
ACCAGTATTACCACACGATCATATTCCACCACCAAGTCACCAATTCAGAAAGAAACTCGTAATTATAAGAAAAACTCCATTGTGAAATTTGAATACAGGACCTTATAGTCTCTAAGTGTTATCTCACCACCAAAATGCCGCTGGGATATAATGCTTTTGGACTTTTCCTGTATGTAGAAATAAGCTAATCTACACATTTCAAGTTCTAATGATTTAATTTCGAAATGTATTTTTTTCCTGATTAAATTTTTTATGATTATTATTATGTCACGCTCAAAGGATTTCTTTACAGTTAAGCCTTGGAGTTTTGACTTTGAATTTGGAACTAGTCCATAGTATAGACGATTAACATTTCGTTTTTTAGTAGTTGTAAGACTGGGTGTAGTGGGGCGTTATTGCCCAAGTTTTGATTCCATAGCGCCCGGGAACACTGCTACACCCCGGCGCTATGGACTGATTTTGGGTTGGGGCTTGATGAACATAACGCCGGATGGATTGAATGCTGACCAATCTGATGCTGCCACGTGGACGAGCCAAACGGTCAAGTGACCGTTACTTTTGAACGGCTATATTTTTTTTTTTTGATTTTTATATATATATATATCTACTACACACTTAAAACTACACACATTTATAAAAACACACACAAAACACATATATAAAAATACAACATTTAGTTAAAAAAAATGGGTTCCCCCGCGTCCTCATCTGTTGCGAGAGAATATTATAAAGAGTTTCTAGCCGACGAGGGTGATTCGACAGACGAAGACTTGGAGCAAGATGCGGTTACGAGTGCGCTTGCGCTTGCGTCGAGATATATGGAACAAACTAGTGCGCCTACCACTACACCAAAACAAAGTAGGCAGTATTACGAACGAGATCGGGTTGCGGCAAATGCTCGATTGATGAAGGATTACTTCGATGAAAACCCGACTTACCCCGACCCTAAGATGTTTAGGCGTCGTTTCAGGATGAGCAAACGTTTATTTCTACGTATATCCGGAGATTTGGAGAACGCGTTCCCTTACTTTCAACAAAAACCGGATGCTAGGGGGAATATGGGATTCACGTCTATTCAAAAGTGCACCTCGGCACTGCGTATACTCGCTTACGGCAACTCGACGGATATCAACGACGAGTATTTAAAAATGGCCGAGAAAACAACACGCGATTCTTTGGAGTATTTTTGCCAAGGTACATCACTTTTTTATATATTTTATTATAATGTTAGATCAATTTTTGTAATATATTTTTATATATAGTTAGATCAACTTTTTTATATATTTTTGTATTTAATTTTTTAGGAATAATAAAGTTGTACGGAGCCCGGTATCTTAGAAGGCCCACTTGGTACGACTTACAGAAAATTTACGAGGTGCATAACAATGAACATGGGTTACCAGGAATGCTGGGTAGCATTGATTGTCGTCACTGGCGTTGGTATAATTGCCCAACCGCTTGGCGAGGTCAATTCACACGTGGTGACCAGAAAGGACCATCAATTATTCTTCAAGCGGTTTGTTCAGTCGATCTTTGGGTTTGGTCGGCCTTCTTTGGCGTTGCGGGTTCATGCAACGACTTAAACGTTTTTGAGGGGTCGCCTGTTATTGAGGATTTCATTTCTGGCCGGGCGGCAAAGGCGTGTTTTTACGCTAATGGAAACTACTACCCACACGGGTACTATTTGGCTGACGGTATATATCCGAGGTATACCATTATCGCTAAGACCTTCAGTAACCCGTACGATGAAAAACGGGCACACTTCAAACAGGTTCAAGAGGCGGCGCGGAAGGACATAGAGAGATGTTTTGGGGTTCTTCAACAGCGTTGGCATTACATAAGAAATCCTGCTCGTGCATGGACCACAGACAAGCTGCGAGATGCTATGTATGCATGTATAATCATGCATAATATGATACTAGAAGATGAAGGTAAAGCGATATGCCAAAATTATGTACCGGAAGCCGTTCAGGATCTACCGCAAGCCAATCAGGAAGAAAGAATACAAAACGCATATGCACTTCGTGACCATGAAGAACATGACGAGTTAACGGCGGATTTGGTCCAACATGCGTGGTCGGTTAGGTATATTCCAAATGAAGGCGAAGGTGGAGGCGAAGATGAAGAAGAAGGTGAAGAGGAAGGTGATGATGAAGAAGAAGAAGAGTACGATGAAAGCGGAGATGAAAATTAATATTACTTGTAATTTTTTTTATATTTATTTACCTTTTGTTTGTGTGTTTTTTAATATTAGTTGTAACTTTTTTTTTTAATTTAATTAATATTAGTTGTGTGTTTTTTATTATTATTTGTAATTTTTTTATATTTATTTACCTTTTATTTTAATTATTTTGAGTTAAAAGAATAAAAAAATAAAATCCACGTGGACCAATCAGATTCAGGGGCTTTATATATAAAGCCCCACCACTACACCCCTTTTTCAGTTTCTCTCTCCATGCTGACTCAGCAGCCACGTGGACCAATCAGGATGAGGGGCTTTATACATGGAGCCCCATAAAGCCCCCCACTACACATGGTCTAAGTTCGGTGTCTGCAGTATATAAAACTCCAACATCAGTCCTTAAATATGTGGTTTTCCAACTTTGACCAAATTTTGGCAAGAACGTCTCTTAGACGGGAGACAAAAGTTAAGTATGATATCCAAATATCAATAGCCATATTAAATCAATGTGGTACCTTAAGACGACTTTAATTTAAACTAAACTTTACCGACACTTATGATGTACAAATGCAGTTATATTGACTCGGTTAGAAATGGATCCTTTTGTCACCGACTCACCGTAACAAGTACTCATGGTGTGCAAATTTGAAAGGAAAATATAAAAACTATCATTTTTTTTTCATTAGACACACCCAAATTTTAATTACCAAACTGCGAGAATTACAACAAAATAGCAGGCAAGCGGGCAACAAGTTGCGTTGTCACCCCTTTCGAGATAGCAAATCCTAATCTACTACCATTTGGATCGAAAATTTTGTAATTGGCATTATAAATTTACAATTAACATCTTCTTACAAATAAATAATAAACGAAAGTGAGCTTAGATTATAGTTTTCAAACTGATTGTAATCTATCTTTAATTTTTAATAATTTATAAAAGAATATATGGCTAAAAACTTTTAAAACCTACTATTTTAATCATTATCATCAATGAAAATAATAATTTTTACATATAGGGGTAACCTAATATACAAAGAGCTCTTAACCACAAGGGGTAAAAAGGAACTAATGATGAACTTAAACTTACGCATGAACCTAATGACAACCGAAAGTTACGCATGAAGAAAAATCAAAATTAAGCATAAAAAATTACGGATGAAGAAAATAAAAAATGAAAATTACACACAAAGGAAATTAAAATTACACACGTTATAAATTTTTTTTTACACTTTGTACATGAGCAACCCTTTATATTCTAAAATTATTCATTACATATAAATTTACTATTTAAGTATCTAACAACCAAAGGGACCTTTAGCCTAGTGGCATCAAAACCTTGGATAAGGCTTTCCTTTTGCAGCTGGTAAGATGTTCTAAAAAAAATATTTAACACATAACATTAACCTTTTAACTAACCGCTAAAAACTATTATTACCAAATCCTCCAAAAATGTACCATAAAAATTGAGTCAAAAAACAACCACAAAGGAAAAAAAAAAAGGCAAGTAGACATAGAAAAACACACACATATGACATAAGAAAAAAAATAAAGGGTGGCCTGGTCTTTCTTGTTAGGTGGGTTTCAAGATATTTTCTTCCTTAACACCCCACCCCCCACCCCCACCCCCCACACACACCCAAATTTTTCTTTCTATCAAATCCCCTATATTATTATTCTCCTTCAGTTTTTTGTTCTTGACAACCTAGTTTCCAATCTTTTCTACACAAAATTTTGATTCCTTTTTTCTTTTCAGTTATTCCCTTTCAAGTGTTTGCTAAAAGAAAGTGTGAAAGAAAGAAAGAAAGTAAAGCAGGATTCTTATTTCTTTTTATCCATCTGTCCAACTCACAGGGGGATAAAACCTCTTTTTTTAACATAATAATAATAAAAAAAAACTAATTTATTTTCAAAGATTTTCCCATTATGCTTACTTTCAAGTCCCAAGATTGTTAATTTCCAAGTGGGTTTTTGCTGTTATAATCAAAAGCCACAAGCTTTTTTCTCACAGGTTCTTGATTTATACAAAAAAAAGAGGGAATAATAAATAATAATAAAGAAAAAAAAAAGAAACTGATGTGGGAATTTTTGAAAAAGGGGACTTTGATTGTGTTTGAGGGAGTTTGTTTGAGTTTGATTCAGATTAGTGGGTTTCTTATGTATAGTTCAGATTTGTTTTTATGTATTTGGTGTGTATTATCATAGGATTGAATAGGGTTTTGCTTTATTTATAATCTTGGAGTAGGGTTTTTTTTTTTTTTTGATGGATTTGTAGGTTTTTTTGATGATTTGGATAAGAATTAGAGTTGGGATTTTAGGGTTTTAGGGTTTGTATATATTTTTTTTTGGTTATTTATAGTCTTTAAGATATGATCAAGCAATTTCTTAGTAAGGTTTCAAGGAAACAATCAAAACCTTCCAAAAATCAAGAATCTTTAGGTACCCAAAGCCCTAATTTATTATCTGCAAGTTCAAAAAGAAGTGATTTAGTAAGTGGGAATTCAAGAAAGCTTGTGAATTCCGATATTTCGGCCCCGTTGAATACTAGATTTAATCCGAATGAAACGAAGTTTCGTAACGGTGGTCCTGTAAGTGTTTCTTATGAAGCTTTACCTAGTTTTAGAGATGTGCCCAGCACTGAAAAACAGAATTTGTTCATAAAGAAAGTGGTTATGTGTTCTGTAATCTTTGATTTCAATGACCCGACGAAACACCTCAAAGAAAAAGAGATAAAGCGACAGACTTTATTGGAATTGGTCGATTTTGTGGCGTCTGGAAATGTTAAGTTTACAGAATCTGTTATGCAAGAGTTTGTGAAAATGGTTTCTGCGAATTTGTTTAGAGAGCTCACGCCTCAACCGCGTGACTGCAAAGTCTTGGAATCTTATGATGTGGAAGAAGAAGAACCATCAATGGATCCGTCATGGCCGCATTTGCAAATCGTCTATGAACTTTTACTTAGGTTTATTGCATCACCAGAAGCTGATGCAAAAGTTGCAAAAAAGTTCATTGATCATTACTTTGTTCTCAAGTTATTAGATTTGTTTGATTCTGAAGATCCTAGAGAACGAGAGTACTTAAAGACGATTCTTCATAGGGTTTATGGTAAATTTATGGTTCATCGTCCGTTTATTCGGAAGTCTATGAACAATATCTTTTACAGGTTTGTTTTAGAGACCGAGAAACATAACGGGATTGCTGAACTTTTGGAGATTTTAGGGAGTATTGTTAACGGCTTTGCTTTGCCTTTGAAAGAAGAACACAAATTGTTTCTTTCTAGGGCTTTGATCCCGTTGCATAAACCGAAATGTTTAGCAATGTATCATCAGCAATTATCGTATTGCATTACACAATTTGTTGAAAAAGATTGCAAATTGGCTGATATGGTTATAAGGGGTTTACTGAAGTATTGGCCGGTTACGAACAGTTCAAAAGAAATCATGTTTTTAGGTGAGCTGGAAGAGGTCCTAGAAACGACGCAACAACCAGAGTTTCATCGCTGTATGGTGCCTTTATTTAAGCAAATCGCCCGTTGCTTGAACAGCCTGCATTTTCAGGTAATTTTACTATTCTTTTGATCATATTATTTTTTATAATACTTGGTAATTTATCACTTATGAATTGCTTACATCCATGGTTGTTGTTAGAATCTAATTCTATGATTTTTGTGAACTAAAAGTACGGAAACGAGCCTCGAGGCGCTTTCCCTTCGCCTCATCGAGTCGGTATGAGGCGTAAGCCTCGAGGCGGTATTAAATTCATCAAAAATACACATAAAAGAAGACATGAAATGTCACAAAAAGTCTAAAACATCAAAAGCATACCTTAAAACCCAAGCGCACCTTTTCTTACCGCCTCATGCCTGTGAGGCGCACCTAAAACAAAGAACCCCTGTGGCGACGCCTCAGACTCGTTTTTGCCCCGAATCGCCTTGAGGCGCGCCTCAAGGCGTGCGCCTCGGCCGTTTTTTAAAACCATGACTTGAATTGAAGAATTAGATGGTTGATTGCTTGAGTATGGGATATTTTTGTAATTTACACCTACCTCTATAATTAGTTTTCTTACCACAAATTTTGACAATTTTAGTCTCACACGATAATAAAAGACAAACAAAGGTGTCGGGTAAGGCCATAAGGGTAAAACTGTTAAAATCAAAATATTAATGGTGTGCAAATTGCCTCCTTTAATAGGATCGTTTAAATTGGTCTAATTCACATTTCATAAGTTCTGCTTTAATTTACCATTAGTAACATGGCAAAACCGACTTAAGATGGAACAATTTAGAGGAATTACGTTTTCATTTTCTCGCTAAAACTGGTAAGACCCTTTAAACAATGATCGAGCTCCTTGTATTTTCGACATTTGCTGATTTTGGTGTAAAGATTATAGATTAATGATGGTGGCAAGATCCTTATTTACCACTAAAAAAGTTTGAAGCTTTATTGATGTTGTGTTGAAGGGTAGATTTGTAATTTCCTGATGATCATGGATTAGTTCTTCTGCAAATCCTTTTTGTTCCGGTGACTCATTTGAGATTTCTTGAATGATGGTACCACAAATAAAACTGAGGGTAGTTCTTGAAAAATTATCTAAGCTTTACTTATTGATGTTGTCGTGCGAGGGTAAATTTGGTATTTACAATTGCATGTAATTCGTAGAAAGATATCAAAGCTTTTAGCTTTGTTATCTTGAAGGGTAGATCTGGTTTATATCCTCATGAGCATATGTCTGTTATTGGTCAAATGCTTGTTCCGATGACTCATTCAAGATTTCTTGAATCTGCCCCCTACCCAAAAATTATACAGATTTGTCGAGTTCAAATGGGTGAACACTTCATTTTTTCTTTTAATTTTCCAGGTGGCGGAAAGAGCTCTTTTCTTTTGGAACAACGATCACATCGAGAGTTTGATCAGGCAAAACCGCAAGGTGATATTACCAATAATCTTTCCTGCACTTGAAAGAAACGGGAGGTACCATTGGAATCAAGCGGTGCATAGTTTGACTTTAAACGTCAGGAAAATATTCTTTGACCTTGACCCTGAGTTGTTCAACGAGTGTTTACTCAATTTTCAAGAAGAAGAGGTGAAGGAAGAAAAAATCAAAGCTAGACGCGAATCCACCTGGAAACGATTAGAAGAAATCGCTGCAGATAAAGTTTCAAGTAATGAAGCTGTTCTTGTGAATTAGGAGTCGGGTTTGCCCAGAAAGCGATTAAAGATTAAAGCTTTTGTAATCCCATTTAGAAAAGCTGCAAAGTTCATGTAAATTTTCTGTTGGTCCTTATGTTGTAGGATGACAATTTGTTAAATTTAGTAACATAAACTAGCTAAAGAAATGCATTTTGAGCAAGGTTCTAGCCTTTTTGCTATGCTCAATCAGTTTAATTTCACATAATACGAGGGTTATAAAATAGTTAAACGAGTTGTGCCGCTTTTTAAAACTTGATTAGACTCGGACTCTACTTATTTAATTTCACACAATACAAATTGAGCTTAACATGTTTCGCGTCTTGTGACTAAACTTGTTTTATGACTCCAACTTGACTCATTCATTACATCAAAAACTCCAACGTGGACGATGGGTATCAATAACTTTAGTCTTTTAAGGTATGCTTGAGTTACGTTTTTAATGATTAAACATAAGCAGTTCACAAGTAGTTTGAATAGTCTTTTAAGGTATGCTTGAGTCAGCGACGGGTAAACGGACAACAAGCTGCGCTGCTACCCCTTTTTGAATAGTAAAGTTTGCTTGTTGTAAGAAAACTAAAAATGTCAATTATACTTGTTTGAGTTGTTGGAAGCTTGATTGATGATGGCTCCTAATAATACTTAAGGTTGATATACATGGTTTAAAATATATTTTGGAAGCATTTAACAATCGTTATTATTATATAGGATATACGTACGTATGATAAACAATTTCATGAGACTTGTGTAAATATTGACTTTTCATTAAAAAAAGTTATTGACTTGTTCAAATTTTACTTTAGATGTTCAAGTGTCAATCAAGGTGTGTCTAAGGTGTTTAGCATATAGTGTTTCTATTAAAGTTAAACCTCTACCATGATTAATCCCCATCGTTGAATGAGGTTGAGATCAAATCTCAACCGTTTAAAATAAGAAAGCTTCTAGAAGCAGAGGTGTTGCGATGTTTAGCATTAGAATAACTAAATCAAGTAATCGTCATTATCAAGATGATCATGTTCTTGCCCGATTGGTAAAAATATCAAAAGTCATACTAATCAAATAATCAGTTAATTATTAAAAAAAAACCACTAGGAGTTTTATAAGTTAACCACCCACCTTATGGTGGAGTGGTATCGGGAAGTGATGGAGAGACACTTGATCCTTGTGGTCATGGGTTCGACTCCTGATCCCTCCAGGTTTTACCGGTTCGCTGCCGTCGTGCCTTCGGGCGGGTATGCGGGCCGGGTTTTCCTTGGAACAGGAGACGGGTGGGCGCGGGGCTCCGTTCGTACGGGTTGGGCCGCCTGATGGAGCTACCTTTCGCCAATGGGTGCTGCGTACGAAGTTCCCCGTGCGATTTTTAGTTAGCCGTTCAAAAAAAAAGGAGTTTTATAAGTCATCATAGAAGACCATCAAACTAATCAAACTAAATCATGTTGGCTGAATGGTTGTCACAACCCGGTCATACAAATCTAGTCGGTTTGATTTCATGTTTTTCAATGGGGGGGTTAGTTAAGCACTTAAGCGTATAATGCCTTATTTTTTTATTATTTAATCTAGAACGATATTATGTAAGTCATAAACCTCATTATTCTATCACAAAATTTTCATCTAAAACGTGATTAGTTACTTCATAAGGTTAGTTTTATGAAAAGAACATAATTGATTTTAAGCAACCAACTATGAGAACTATATGCATGAAAACTTATTGCTCTAAATGTGACACATGACGATTATTTCCTTTACTCTTGAGTTACTCACTTCGCTAGACATAAGTGTTTTTTCGAGTTGAACCCAAACCGATTCTTAGGGGATAAATGGGGTTGTAATTCCATACTTTGAAACGAGGAATCAAAATCGATTTTAAACCTCAACCTGGACCACAGTTGAAACTAGTTTGTCTCGGTTGAAATGGGGCTACAATCCTAATGTTGAAACCGGTTTGGAACTGAACCGACCCGTAGTATTAGGGGGGACGGGGTACTACCAGTTAGTTTTTTCAACTTCACTGATTTCAACAAATTCTACACTGTCATGTCAATTCACTGATTTCCTTCACTGAAACAGTTTTTTTGGAGACAACACTTCACTGATTCTTTACCCACAATCAATGAGAGAGAGAGAGAGAGAGATAGAGACAAAGAGAGAGAGAGAAATCATTGTTACCGTGCGTTAACTAGAACCTGAAAATGGTTCACGAATCCACTACCAGCATCACCGGCGACAGTGTTACCGTGTTAATAGTGGAGTACCCGTGACCAAATCTGATGGTGCACCATCCCTTTAAACGGGTTTAATAATCCTGTTATAACATAACAGCCACTAATATATAAAAATTCGTGGCTCTAGATGGTGCCACGTGTATAACATTCGTTTATATTTATATTTGGTCATAAAAATTTCCAATGATGATAGTGGATAAGAACAATCCTTGATACAGTAAACAAGATAGCTCTAACACCACCAACAATGGAGGTCTGTATGTCTTCTCTGAAATCACACACACTCCTTCCAATCAACTCCAAAAATCTAAGAACAGTCGATGATTCAATCAGACACTCCTTTTCTTCTTCATCTTCATCACAAACTCAAAGAAAACAACAGAAGAGATTAATGGTGGTTGAAGCAAAAGGTAAACGAGGAGGAGGAGGAATGCAAGCTCGTCAGTTTCAACGGCCGATGCCTGCTATGCCCAAGATTGAAGATGATGGAAACCCAAGATTCGTCATTTTCATCCGTATGGCCAATGTTAGTTTCCTCTTTTTTATTCCGTTTGGTTCGGTTCGGTTATTAGTTAAGAGCTTATGTTATCCTGTTTGGTTTTCAGTTAAGACAGGTTTATATTTAAAACCGAAAACCGAAATTAACCAATTATAATAAAGTGACGTGTAAACGGGCAACAAGCCTTTTGAATAATTTTAAATGAACTAAAAGCTTGGCTTGAGCTCGCTTCAATAGTTTAAATGAGTAAAAGCTCGGCTCACCAATATTATTAGTTAAAATTTAACATGTTCAAATGACAAAAGCGCATACATAAAAATAATAATATAACATTTGTTTGGGCTTGTTTAGGCTCGCAAACCTAAACGAGGTTTGTATGTAAGGCTCGAGCTCGGGCTTAATAACTAAACGAGTCATATTTCAGGCTCGAGCTCGGGCTTAATAACTAAACGAGTCATATTTCAGGCTCGAACTCGGGCTAGTTAAGGCTCGGCTCGTTCGAGCTTTTCCCGAGTAGCTCTGGAGCCGTTACGTGTCATTTACACCCCTAGTTTTCGGTTAACACCCAGTAAGTTTTCTGCTTATTAATAACACCATCTGATATTTTATTGATCCAACCATGTGTAATGTGTAATATGTAATATTGAAAGAAATCACAACTTGCTATGATGTGCAAATATTGGTATAAAGATCAAAGGGTGTGAAATGCTATTACAATCCCTCTTTCACATTTCACACTATAAATGTTATAAATTTATTTGGTTGTCTGTAGCATGCTTGAATTTCGCATTTGAACAGATGCTTCATGATACTTTTAGGTTATAGTGCTAAGCAGTTAATGCGGTGGGAAATCGAATATCGGTCAAGGGCCGATATTTGAGATATAGGTTATCGCGGTGGGATATCGGTATTTAATATCATGCAAAATTTAATATATATACACACACACACACACATATCCTAAAACATAATCATATATAATACTAAATTACTAACAGTAATATCAAAAATCAAGACTCCAATTCGCAGCCTAGAAGTGTTCGACTGTTCGGTTTAGGGTTCTGGAAGTGTTTTTGGGCAGTTGGGCTCTTAATGTTTATGGGCTTATTCTACAAAAAATGATTTTTATGGACTTTTAGTTAAATTGGCCTCCAAAAAACAAAATCTGGAAATACGACGCTATGCTATGACCGATATTTGAGAATCAAAATATCGGCGGGATATCGGTAAATATCACCGATAATATCGGTACCGATATTTGCCACCGCTATTTGACACCAAATAGCGGCGAAGGTCCGATAACCGATATTCCACCGATATTGACTGCTTAGTTATAGTGTTAAAGATATTGAGTTTATTATGCAGGTTTATCTGTGGTACCCTGTGAGCATAGTAGCAGGTGGCACAACAGCAAAAATTATGCTTGCAGCCAAAGATAATTTTCTTGGCAAATATATATACAAGGACACACTAGCTAGAAATCTTGCTGCAGTGATTTACAAAGTAAGTTTACATCTCCAAGTTGATTTTATCAACATAATTATGTTAAACATGGTTAATAACTTGATACCCATGTATCTTAATTAAGATAATGTGGTTCTGTAGAAGTTTTATTACGTTAAAACGTAACCAACTTTCACGTTTTTGTCCGATGGGATGACCTATATTTTTACGTTTTGTTGCAAGAAACTTATATTTTCTTACTATTTGATCCAATTAACAGTTAAAACCAGAAAAAATGTAACTGCACTGGTTTTATTCATTTTGAATAATCTGGTGTGGCCACGTTTTCTGGTTATAGCAAATGATAAAGAGGTGGAATTTTTTTATGTAATGAACCGTTTTACGTTGATAATTTGATATCAACGAATTTGATGTAACCATTGAATAACCCGTCATGGATTGCTCGTAGTCAAACATGCTTAAGTAGTTAACTGTGGAGTTCTCTCATTTACAGTCTATACATGCAAAATATGTTGGTCGTGTTTGAGGTGAGTTATTTTTATGGCCCAGTATCTCTCATGTGGGCATAACATAACGATGTGGAATTCGCCTAGGGTGTCACAAACAGGGTATCCAGCGCGCTGTTTTCTTGTAGTCTGGTCCCACAAGTTACTGCGTGTAGTAATAAAAAAAATATCTAGTGACCCAAACAATGGTAACGATATCAGTATTTACAAGACCTTTATTTATTTATTTCTTGTGTGTCATTCCTAAGGACGAGAAGCAAGTCCAAAAGACAGCAATTCGACAACATCGTGTGTTGCGGACAGCTACAGAGTTCAACTAGATGAAATTGCTTTTTGTTTATAAAAGTTAAACAAAAAATGTATTCTGACACGGTCTAATTTGGTCAAAAAAGATGTGCATCTTCATTTTTACTCTTTGTCCGTTTTGTTCTAGTTTAGTGGAAATGGGTGTTTAATTATTTATCTGGTGAGTGTGACGTTGCTTTTAGATTATGAGATGTAGTGGCTCGATGGCTTGATCTTATTTTCTCGGTCTCTAAAACTTAGCTTCAGATTATTGATTCGTTGGAGTTGATTTCTATGCCTAATCAGAAGTAAAGTTGATGGAAGCTATCTTCTATTCCGTGTGGTTGGTCCTGTGGTTTTTGAAATGACAAAACCTTTGCTAAAGATTCTGTTTTTGATTCAATTGTCAATTATTCTTAACCTTTTTTTAACGGCCAATTGGAATCACTCACGGATCACTGGAGTATCATCGTGCCACCAGTATTACCACACGATCATATTCCACCACCAAGTCACCAATTCAGAAAGAAACTCGTAATTATAAGAAAAACTCCATTGTGAAATTTGAATACAGGACCTTATAGTCTCTAAGTGTTATCTCACCACCAAAATGCCGCTGGGATATAATGCTTTTGGACTTTTCCTGTATGTAGAAATAAGCTAATCTACACATTTCAAGTTCTAATGATTTAATTTCGAAATGTATTTTTTTCCTGATTAAATTTTTTATGATTATTATTATGTCACGCTCAAAGGATTTCTTTACAGTTAAGCCTTGGAGTTTTGACTTTGAATTTGGAACTAGTCCATAGTATAGACGATTAACATTTCGTTTTTTAGTAGTTGTAAGACTGGGTGTAGTGGGGCGTTATTGCCCAAGTTTTGATTCCATAGCGCCCGGGAACACTGCTACACCCCGGCGCTATGGACTGATTTTGGGTTGGGGCTTGATGAACATAACGCCGGATGGATTGAATGCTGACCAATCTGATGCTGCCACGTGGACGAGCCAAACGGTCAAGTGACCGTTACTTTTGAACGGCTATATTTTTTTTTTTTGATTTTTATATATATATATATCTACTACACACTTAAAACTACACACATTTATAAAAACACACACAAAACACATATATAAAAATACAACATTTAGTTAAAAAAAATGGGTTCCCCCGCGTCCTCATCTGTTGCGAGAGAATATTATAAAGAGTTTCTAGCCGACGAGGGTGATTCGACAGACGAAGACTTGGAGCAAGATGCGGTTACGAGTGCGCTTGCGCTTGCGTCGAGATATATGGAACAAACTAGTGCGCCTACCACTACACCAAAACAAAGTAGGCAGTATTACGAACGAGATCGGGTTGCGGCAAATGCTCGATTGATGAAGGATTACTTCGATGAAAACCCGACTTACCCCGACCCTAAGATGTTTAGGCGTCGTTTCAGGATGAGCAAACGTTTATTTCTACGTATATCCGGAGATTTGGAGAACGCGTTCCCTTACTTTCAACAAAAACCGGATGCTAGGGGGAATATGGGATTCACGTCTATTCAAAAGTGCACCTCGGCACTGCGTATACTCGCTTACGGCAACTCGACGGATATCAACGACGAGTATTTAAAAATGGCCGAGAAAACAACACGCGATTCTTTGGAGTATTTTTGCCAAGGTACATCACTTTTTTATATATTTTATTATAATGTTAGATCAATTTTTGTAATATATTTTTATATATAGTTAGATCAACTTTTTTATATATTTTTGTATTTAATTTTTTAGGAATAATAAAGTTGTACGGAGCCCGGTATCTTAGAAGGCCCACTTGGTACGACTTACAGAAAATTTACGAGGTGCATAACAATGAACATGGGTTACCAGGAATGCTGGGTAGCATTGATTGTCGTCACTGGCGTTGGTATAATTGCCCAACCGCTTGGCGAGGTCAATTCACACGTGGTGACCAGAAAGGACCATCAATTATTCTTCAAGCGGTTTGTTCAGTCGATCTTTGGGTTTGGTCGGCCTTCTTTGGCGTTGCGGGTTCATGCAACGACTTAAACGTTTTTGAGGGGTCGCCTGTTATTGAGGATTTCATTTCTGGCCGGGCGGCAAAGGCGTGTTTTTACGCTAATGGAAACTACTACCCACACGGGTACTATTTGGCTGACGGTATATATCCGAGGTATACCATTATCGCTAAGACCTTCAGTAACCCGTACGATGAAAAACGGGCACACTTCAAACAGGTTCAAGAGGCGGCGCGGAAGGACATAGAGAGATGTTTTGGGGTTCTTCAACAGCGTTGGCATTACATAAGAAATCCTGCTCGTGCATGGACCACAGACAAGCTGCGAGATGCTATGTATGCATGTATAATCATGCATAATATGATACTAGAAGATGAAGGTAAAGCGATATGCCAAAATTATGTACCGGAAGCCGTTCAGGATCTACCGCAAGCCAATCAGGAAGAAAGAATACAAAACGCATATGCACTTCGTGACCATGAAGAACATGACGAGTTAACGGCGGATTTGGTCCAACATGCGTGGTCGGTTAGGTATATTCCAAATGAAGGCGAAGGTGGAGGCGAAGATGAAGAAGAAGGTGAAGAGGAAGGTGATGATGAAGAAGAAGAAGAGTACGATGAAAGCGGAGATGAAAATTAATATTACTTGTAATTTTTTTTATATTTATTTACCTTTTGTTTGTGTGTTTTTTAATATTAGTTGTAACTTTTTTTTTTAATTTAATTAATATTAGTTGTGTGTTTTTTATTATTATTTGTAATTTTTTTATATTTATTTACCTTTTATTTTAATTATTTTGAGTTAAAAGAATAAAAAAATAAAATCCACGTGGACCAATCAGATTCAGGGGCTTTATATATAAAGCCCCACCACTACACCCCTTTTTCAGTTTCTCTCTCCATGCTGACTCAGCAGCCACGTGGACCAATCAGGATGAGGGGCTTTATACATGGAGCCCCATAAAGCCCCCCACTACACATGGTCTAAGTTCGGTGTCTGCAGTATATAAAACTCCAACATCAGTCCTTAAATATGTGGTTTTCCAACTTTGACCAAATTTTGGCAAGAACGTCTCTTAGACGGGAGACAAAAGTTAAGTATGATATCCAAATATCAATAGCCATATTAAATCAATGTGGTACCTTAAGACGACTTTAATTTAAACTAAACTTTACCGACACTTATGATGTACAAATGCAGTTATATTGACTCGGTTAGAAATGGATCCTTTTGTCACCGACTCACCGTAACAAGTACTCATGGTGTGCAAATTTGAAAGGAAAATATAAAAACTATCATTTTTTTTTCATTAGACACACCCAAATTTTAATTACCAAACTGCGAGAATTACAACAAAATAGCAGGCAAGCGGGCAACAAGTTGCGTTGTCACCCCTTTCGAGATAGCAAATCCTAATCTACTACCATTTGGATCGAAAATTTTGTAATTGGCATTATAAATTTACAATTAACATCTTCTTACAAATAAATAATAAACGAAAGTGAGCTTAGATTATAGTTTTCAAACTGATTGTAATCTATCTTTAATTTTTAATAATTTATAAAAGAATATATGGCTAAAAACTTTTAAAACCTACTATTTTAATCATTATCATCAATGAAAATAATAATTTTTACATATAGGGGTAACCTAATATACAAAGAGCTCTTAACCACAAGGGGTAAAAAGGAACTAATGATGAACTTAAACTTACGCATGAACCTAATGACAACCGAAAGTTACGCATGAAGAAAAATCAAAATTAAGCATAAAAAATTACGGATGAAGAAAATAAAAAATGAAAATTACACACAAAGGAAATTAAAATTACACACGTTATAATTTTTTTTTTCCACTTTGTACATGAGCAACCCTTTATATTCTAAAATTATTCATTACATATAAATTTACTATTTAAGTATCTAACAACCAAAGGGACCTTTAGCCTAGTGGCATCAAAACCTTGGATAAGGCTTTCCTTTTGCAGCTGGTAAGATGTTCTAAAAAAAATATTTAACACATAACATTAACCTTTTAACTAACCGCTAAAAACTATTATTACCAAATCCTCCAAAAATGTACCATAAAAATTGAGTCAAAAAACAACCACAAAGGAAAAAAAAAAAGGCAAGTAGACATAGAAAAACACACACATATGACATAAGAAAAAAAATAAAGGGTGGCCTGGTCTTTCTTGTTAGGTGGGTTTCAAGATATTTTCTTCCTTAACACCCCACCCCCCACCCCCACCCCCCACACACACCCAAATTTTTCTTTCTATCAAATCCCCTATATTATTATTCTCCTTCAGTTTTTTGTTCTTGACAACCTAGTTTCCAATCTTTTCTACACAAAATTTTGATTCCTTTTTTCTTTTCAGTTATTCCCTTTCAAGTGTTTGCTAAAAGAAAGTGTGAAAGAAAGAAAGAAAGTAAAGCAGGATTCTTATTTCTTTTTATCCATCTGTCCAACTCACAGGGGGATAAAACCTCTTTTTTTAACATAATAATAATAAAAAAAAACTAATTTATTTTCAAAGATTTTCCCATTATGCTTACTTTCAAGTCCCAAGATTGTTAATTTCCAAGTGGGTTTTTGCTGTTATAATCAAAAGCCACAAGCTTTTTTCTCACAGGTTCTTGATTTATACAAAAAAAAGAGGGAATAATAAATAATAATAAAGAAAAAAAAAAGAAACTGATGTGGGAATTTTTGAAAAAGGGGACTTTGATTGTGTTTGAGGGAGTTTGTTTGAGTTTGATTCAGATTAGTGGGTTTCTTATGTATAGTTCAGATTTGTTTTTATGTATTTGGTGTGTATTATCATAGGATTGAATAGGGTTTTGCTTTATTTATAATCTTGGAGTAGGGTTTTTTTTTTTTTTTTGATGGATTTGTAGGTTTTTTTGATGATTTGGATAAGAATTAGAGTTGGGATTTTAGGGTTTTAGGGTTTGTATATATTTTTTTTTGGTTATTTATAGTCTTTAAGATATGATCAAGCAATTTCTTAGTAAGGTTTCAAGGAAACAATCAAAACCTTCCAAAAATCAAGAATCTTTAGGTACCCAAAGCCCTAATTTATTATCTGCAAGTTCAAAAAGAAGTGATTTAGTAAGTGGGAATTCAAGAAAGCTTGTGAATTCCGATATTTCGGCCCCGTTGAATACTAGATTTAATCCGAATGAAACGAAGTTTCGTAACGGTGGTCCTGTAAGTGTTTCTTATGAAGCTTTACCTAGTTTTAGAGATGTGCCCAGCACTGAAAAACAGAATTTGTTCATAAAGAAAGTGGTTATGTGTTCTGTAATCTTTGATTTCAATGACCCGACGAAACACCTCAAAGAAAAAGAGATAAAGCGACAGACTTTATTGGAATTGGTCGATTTTGTGGCGTCTGGAAATGTTAAGTTTACAGAATCTGTTATGCAAGAGTTTGTGAAAATGGTTTCTGCGAATTTGTTTAGAGAGCTCACGCCTCAACCGCGTGACTGCAAAGTCTTGGAATCTTATGATGTGGAAGAAGAAGAACCATCAATGGATCCGTCATGGCCGCATTTGCAAATCGTCTATGAACTTTTACTTAGGTTTATTGCATCACCAGAAGCTGATGCAAAAGTTGCAAAAAAGTTCATTGATCATTACTTTGTTCTCAAGTTATTAGATTTGTTTGATTCTGAAGATCCTAGAGAACGAGAGTACTTAAAGACGATTCTTCATAGGGTTTATGGTAAATTTATGGTTCATCGTCCGTTTATTCGGAAGTCTATGAACAATATCTTTTACAGGTTTGTTTTAGAGACCGAGAAACATAACGGGATTGCTGAACTTTTGGAGATTTTAGGGAGTATTGTTAACGGCTTTGCTTTGCCTTTGAAAGAAGAACACAAATTGTTTCTTTCTAGGGCTTTGATCCCGTTGCATAAACCGAAATGTTTAGCAATGTATCATCAGCAATTATCGTATTGCATTACACAATTTGTTGAAAAAGATTGCAAATTGGCTGATATGGTTATAAGGGGTTTACTGAAGTATTGGCCGGTTACGAACAGTTCAAAAGAAATCATGTTTTTAGGTGAGCTGGAAGAGGTCCTAGAAACGACGCAACAACCAGAGTTTCATCGCTGTATGGTGCCTTTATTTAAGCAAATCGCCCGTTGCTTGAACAGCCTGCATTTTCAGGTAATTTTACTATTCTTTTGATCATATTATTTTTTATAATACTTGGTAATTTATCACTTATGAATTGCTTACATCCATGGTTGTTGTTAGAATCTAATTCTATGATTTTTGTGAACTAAAAGTACGGAAACGAGCCTCGAGGCGCTTTCCCTTCGCCTCATCGAGTCGGTATGAGGCGTAAGCCTCGAGGCGGTATTAAATTCATCAAAAATACACATAAAAGAAGACATGAAATGTCACAAAAAGTCTAAAACATCAAAAGCATACCTTAAAACCCAAGCGCACCTTTTCTTACCGCCTCATGCCTGTGAGGCGCACCTAAAACAAAGAACCCCTGTGGCGACGCCTCAG